>JBBPCZ010000007.1:20099265-20122288 GCA_037974445.1 Brycinus macrolepidotus | reverse complement strand
AAACACTTAAAGGTCATGCAAATTCATTCAGATTTAGCAATTTGATGATGCATCCACCTTAATTATTAAAAAGTATCAATATCAGTATCGGTATCGGCGATACTGGTCCTGTATTACCTTGGTATGGGATCAATACCAAATCTTGTAGTATCGCACACCACTAAAGGGCAGTAAACAGCAACGTGGTTTGGTGGAGCTAAAATAAGTTTGTTTGGCTATTTTTAATTTCTGTGCAGTGTGTGAATGATTTTTAGTGTCAAAACCTCGCTATATCAGCGCCGTACCGCGTGAAAAAGATTATCCAGGCTAAAACATTTGTGATATTGTTTAAAAGCATTGTTTGATGAATAGATTTGTTAGAATTTACTTATATTTATTTAAGTTTCCTTAAATCGTTTTGTATAGTATTATGCATTATTTATCTTATTTTGACGGCTGCTGTTGCACTGTGCTCAACTCTGTGCTATCAGATTTAATCCAGAGTTTTGGGGTACACTCTATGGACAAAAGTATTGGGACACACCTGTTTTTCAGGGTTTGGGCTAGGAGGACCTCTACTTCCAGTGAAGAGCAATCTTAATGGTTCAGCATACCAAGACATTTTGTACAACGCTTCTTTGTGGGCACAGTCTGGGGAAGAACCTTTTCTATTAAAGCATGACTGTGCACAGAGCAAGCTTCATAAAGTCATGGTTGGATGAGTTCAGTGTGGAAGAACTTGACTGGCCCACACAGACCCCAGACCTCAACCCCATCCAACACCTTTGGGATGAACTGGAACAGAGATTTCGAGCCAGGCCTTCTCGTCCAACACCAGTGCTTGACCTCATAAATGCTCTACAAAATGAATGGGCACCAATTCCCACAGAAACACTCCAAAAAGAATGGAAGCTGTCCTAGCTGCAGTGGGGGTCCAACTCCATACTCAAGCCTGAATGCAATGTTATTAAATGTCTTTGTTGGTGGAATGATCAGGCGTCCCAATACTTTTGTCCATGTAGTGTAGTTTGTAGAGAACATGGCGAAGTTTTCAGTGGGGTTCTCCATGAGGAGGCGCCTCTCGTCCTGCAGTAAACCATCTCCCACGTGTTACTGGTCTCTCTCTCTGTCTCGCAGGGCATAGTGGGTTATGTAGTTCGTCAGGCTCCTATATAAACACACTGCGCTTCCGTTCTCTCTCTTTTCTTTCAGAGCCTGAGACAGTCAGGTAATGTCGGAGTGACTTCTAATTGTCAATCTTATATCCTCGTTTAGTGCGACTTTTTTGTACCACATTAACGTTGTATACATATAAACGGTCATATCTAATCGTGAAAAGCTCTCCACGGTTGTAGTGTTTGTGTTAATTTCTGTATTGGAGTTGGGTCTCATGTTCAGGCGCCATTTGCAGAGCAGCGTGGACTCGCAGGCCTGGAGGACACCAAGCTCATTTACAGCCACGTTTTTCATAATATACTCAATTTAGTTTACAATACGGCGTGGCAGTGAGTTAAATGTGGATTTGCGTTATCTTCGGCAGCACGTGCTGCCTTAGTAATCGGTTTCTTCTGAAGGTTTAGCCCCTTAGCTTTCATTGAGGTTTGTAAGTTTGTGTAACCTGAAGAGAATTGAAACCGGCTATTGCTGATTTCACTCTGCTGCGTGTTGGGTTTTTTTTGCTTCATGTGTTCTAGATAATGAATTGTTGGGGGTGTGTGTGTGTGAGACTAAAGGCCTACCTTATCATCCCCTTTATGTGTGTACGTATTAATTAGCAGACAAGTCTACATTTTTGTATTTGTATAATGTGCTTTTGATACTATGTTGTATAGCTTTTACTGTGTTGTTTTTGCTGCTCTTAACTATGTACTGTCCACTTTTTGCTGTAACAATGCAAATTTCCCACTTGTGGGAGTAATTAAGGTTTCTTATCTTAGGATTTCACCTTTTTCTGTAATTCTTTAATTTTATCCACTTTGGTGACAGCACTTGAACACAAGCTCTTTAGCACTTTAATACATTGATGATCCAGAAATGATCATACAAAGAGACTCAAGATACTTAAGCCCACATGCTTAGTCTTTTGCTTCAGTATTAATGGCTGTATGTTCCTTCATCTACTTTTGAGTGGGATTTAAATGTTTATAATAGAGATGGTTCTTAAAGGTCTTCCTGAATTGTTTTCTTCTAGATGAACTGTGGTTAATAATTGTAAGGATAATCTCTGATCGCCTCTATTTTCTTTACAGGCGAAATTAACTCACCATGCCCGTTGCCAGGAGTTGGGTTTGTCGCAAGACATATGTTACCCCCCGCCGACCCTTCGAGAAATCCCGTCTCGACCAGGAGCTGAAACTCATTGGTGAGAATAAACCTTTACGTCTCCAAGCTCAAGTCTTTTTATTGAGCAGAGTAGATTGGGCTAACTATTTGACTCTTGACAGGCGAGTATGGGCTGAGGAACAAGCGTGAGGTGTGGAGGGTAAAGTTCACCCTGGCCAAAATCCGCAAGGCTGCCCGAGAGCTGCTCACCCTGGATGAGAAGGATCCCAAGCGTCTCTTTGAGGGTATGTCAGAACCACATCCAGCAAGTAGAGTTTTGTGGCATGTGCCATTGTTGGAGTGTTGGCCTATGATTTAAAGTACTATTCTGAGTATCATTGATGCCAAGAATTCCTCGTGAATGAGGCCATTTGAGTTGTATTGTAACTAGTTTAAAATGTTATTTGTATTTGCTGTGTGTTAAGCCTATTATGTCTTGATATAGTCCTTCCCCTTTTTTACATGAATTTAAATTTCTGTGTAGGTAATGCTCTTCTGAGACGATTGGTGCGTATTGGTGTGCTGGATGAGGGCAAGATGAAGCTGGATTATATTCTGGGCCTGAAGGTGGAGGACTTCTTGGAGAGGAGGCTGCAGACTCAGGTCTTTAAGCTGGGCTTGGCCAAGAGCATCCACCATGCCCGTGTTCTCATCCGCCAGAGGCACATCCGGTAAGAAATGAAGATGATAAATCAACAAGTTTAGTTGTGGTGCTAATTATGCCCCTTGACTTGGTCCTGACTCCAAAGAAAGCACTTAATGTGTACAAATATTACAGACTCTGCAGTTTTTCTTGTATTGAGGTTGTGCTTCCTCTTTCGTTAGCTCTTGCTGTATTAGCTCCCCTGCGGAGTGTGTGTGAGAAATATCTGCAAGGTCAATTCGGTGGTTAAGCCGTATACCTTTGCCTCTAAAAGTGTCCAGACCCCAAAGCTGGCCATGGACCGGAACGATTTACACACAAGACTGGGGAAAGGTAATGTTTGGGCACATGCTTTGGTCAGTAGTTTCTTTCAAGGCCAATGATTAAATCAAAGACATGTCAGATTTCCTGTGGTGTCACGAATTCCTCGTCAATGAGGCCTTGAGAAAGAAAGCAGTAAATGACCTACAGCTGGGTCTAGATAGGGTCAGCTCTGTTGAATGATCTGTGATGCTTCCTCACACCGTGTTTGTTCCTCTGCAGTGTGCGCAAGCAAGTGGTGAACATCCCCTCATTCGTGGTGAGGCTGGACAGTCAGAAGCACATCGACTTCTCCCTGCGTTCACCATACGGAGGTGGCCGTCCAGGCCGTGTAAAGAGGAAGAACGCCAAGAAGGGCCAGGCTGGTGCTGGTGGTGGTGATGATGAAGAGGAGGATTAAAATTTAAATGGTGTGGGGAGGGAGAGGAAACTGTCTAAATCCCTTCCAGCTTTTCAATAAAATTGGTTCAATCCATGTTACATGTTGGTTTTTCATTGAATGTAGTTTATGCTTTCTTTTGGAAGGACCAGTTTCTATAAACATTCATTAACCAGTTGTTTCATGGTGCACCACTAATGCAAGCGCTTAATACAAGGGGTGCCTTTTTGAGCTGTGTAAAACAGCTCGGCAAAACAGAATGTGGAATCTCCTTACAAAAACCAATGCTACTGGATGTTTAGACATTTCTTCAAGCAGTCTTGGAGTAGCTTTGGATTTTTACTTCATGGTATTGAGTTATAAAGGTAAAGTAACAGGGATGTAATAGAATTGGATTATGTAGTACCACAGGTTGATTGCTTCACTGCTTATTGTAGATAAAGGGCTCCCTTACTCTGCACAAAATATTTGAACGGTGCTGCAAGAACACTGGTGACAATCTTATACAACTAAATCTGTAACTTTGGTTTCACTTATTTGCACTTCCACTAGGTAGGGCCTCCTTTAAACACATTGCCTCTCGTTGTACCCTATGGAGAACGAGAAGCGCCTCCTGCTGGACAACCTGGTTGAAAGCTGAATGTTCTCTGCAATCTGCTCTGTATGGACAGAAGAGTTGGAGCATCTGACCATTGCACTAACAGGGCCTTTAATATGAAAGTGGCCACCAGCCACCCCAAAGTTATGTCAGAAGTGGGATTCGAACCCACGCCTCCATTCGGAGGCCAGAAACCTCACTACAGGGGAAGGTGTTAACCTTGAGTCTGGCGCCTTAGACCGCTCGGCCATCCTGACACTGGGGTTTAGCCAAACTGACCACAAAGTTGGAAGCATGGTGTTGCATTGCTGAAGCATTAAGACTGCCCTTCACTTGAAGTAAGGAGCCTAGCCCAAACCCTGGAAAACAAGTGTGTCCCTATACGTTTGTCCATATAGTGTGTATCTTGTGAATCGCCTGTGGTTGTGAATAACTCCGTGTTTCTGGGCCATCTCTTGAATCGTCGCATTTTTCTATCATAGAATTGACCCACAAGCTAACATTATTCTTTTTGTTCTACAAGTTAATCAAGATGCACTAAAGCAAAAGACAGAAAATACTGACTCCTTTTTAAAGTTAAACCATGTAAGTGGACTTAAATTGAGATTAATGTATGTTTAACGTCCCAGCTAATTTGTTTGGTAATTGTTAGCAATAATGAATGACACTGTTAGGGTAGCAGAAAATAATGCATGTTCAAGGTATAAACATAGAAATACATCCAACCTTTTATGTGGAAGTACATTTGGATACCTGAGCTTGAGAGAGCCACTTAGGTTGCTACATGTTCTTACCAGAAGTTTTATCAAGGAAAAATATTCAAGGCCGATCAAAATACCTGTCTCTCTGTGTATGAAGGAAAAACTGAAAGACATTGGCACTTGGTACCCTTAATGACCATGCATCAGACAATTTCCAAGTTCGACTTTTGCTGTTTTATAGAAAATTGATAGGCATGCAGTACAAACCATAAATGGTTCAGTCATATTGACTTCCATCCTACAATGTTTGGTGAGGATAGAAATAGTATGTTTTAGGATATTAATGCTCAGACATGACTTCCCAAATGAGGCATTTTTGAAAGTGTAAAAATAAAAAATATTATATAGACAAACTCTGAACAAAATCTGAGACTGTATTGCAACCACTTTCCTGGATGCTTAATCAATGATTATTTGTATATTTGTTACAACAAATTGAGAATTAAGTAATCAGCTACCAGCTCTCATTGCTGGAGTTATTGTTTTGGTCTAATGTAACACGGAATGTTCATCCAAATGTCACTAGGCATCACTTCTCTAGCAAACAACACCCTCCCTGTATATATTACAGTCTATAATTCATTTATCATATTTTCCTTTTTATCCAATTCAAAAAGGATTCAAAAAGTCTTTCACCCACACTTTTACACTTTTACACATCTTTTTAGTCAAATCGGTTAATGGAACAGACGTAGCAGATTATAGAGGGATAAAGAGAAAAGTCACATGAAAATGTACATAAATAGTATGAATGGGTTAAAAGTGAACAAAAGAAGATTAAAATTGGCAGTTGGTGTAGTACACGTTTGACAGTTGGTTTATTAACTATGTACAATAGGTCACATTTCTGCAAAATTAAATCTGCTTACAGCCCTGTACAAAGATGATAAAAGTGCTGCAAGGATGTAGGCTAAATATTAATATGCTGCAGATATATACAAGATTTATCTTCACCAACACATCATATACAATAAAAATAATGTTTGTTTTTAAGTCCTAACAGCATGTATAAGGAATTTGCTTCGATTACAGTCTCTGAAACTTTGAAAGAACAAATATTGACTGACTGAGTGTTTCAGTAGAAAATTAATGGATGTTCATGCAATGAGTTACATGATAATTTACAGTGCGCATCCCTCTTTGAAATCTGACACTGAACAAGTAGATTGACCTTCTCTGGGAAGAAGAAATGACAACACCCTATGCTACTGGCATAAGGTAAGGAAGACCAGATAAAATAGTATCAATTTTATCACCTTAATATATAATATAGCATTTCAATGACTGATATAACCTCTCAGATCAGTAAGTTTAGTTAAAGAGTCATTGCTCCAGTTCTGGGATGAAGGGATCTGCTGCAGCAAACCTCATGTTTGTGTTACTCAGTTTTATACAATGACGGGTTCAAAAAATCTGGCTAGGATTAGATTCAGTTATCACCAGATCCTGTTCCTTTGAGAGCTACCATTGCTAAAGAATTCTGCTGTGTCAAGCCTAAATTTAACATGCCAGTTCCATGTAATGTTAATAAATTTAGCGAACAGTTGTTATTTAAGGTTGCCACAAGTCCATAATGAAGCCCAGTTGATTCTGAAAAGCTTTAGGATTGGAGTCAGGGTTAAGTTTAGGACCAGGGTTATTGTTAGGGTTAAGTTTAGGGCCAGGGTTATTGTCAGGATTAGGTTTTGGGTTGAAGTTAAATTCAATGTCATTTTAAAGATTTAGTTAAATGCAGTCTAAGCCTCCACAGTGGGCTATCCAAATAGTGTTGATAAAGTTTATAGACAGCTGCTCATCCAACGTTTCTTCTGAAATCAGGGGAATTGATGGGGAATCTGTCCCCCGTTTTTTGCAGTAACAGCTTCAACTCTTCTTGAAAGGCTTCACACTAGATCTGACTGCATTTAGCCACAAGAGCATTAGTGAGGTCAGGTGCTGATGTTGATGTTTAGTTCTGTATCACAAACTCTACTCCAATACAACTCAAAGGTACTGAGTGGTGCTTCATCACTACAGATAATATAGTTTCACTGCTCCTGGGGAGCAATATACCCCTCTAGTTCACATTTGACATTGGGTATGGCGACCGTATGCTCATGTGTGGCTGTTCTAGGGCATTCCATTCAGTTAGCTATGCTTTCACTGCTAAGATTTTTAGTAACTCATTCCTAAACTGTCAAACCTAAACCATCAATGAGTAAGCCCTTGGGCATTAAGATATGAACTGAAACAACTGTGTTTAATTAGGTTTGGATCTAAAGTCTCCAAAAGCCATATTTCCAAGGACAGGATTTGGTGCTCTACTATGCTAGTGCATGTCTAGATTTTGACCTCACAGAACCAAATCCTTGTGTACTGAGTTTAAAACAGCTAAGTCTAAAAAACACAGGCATCACTATGATTCTGACAGTATTACACAGACATCCTTGGACACCTTTGTCCGGTTTCCTTGCTTGTCAGTCTTTCATGTCTAGTCTGAATTCAGAAAAGGTGGATCTTTGTGGTTGGAGCACTGGAGTCAGCAGGCAGAGGGCTACATGTCTTCTTGAGGGCTTGAGTGTCCTTTGACCTCTGTGTAGACCAGGCTGTCAGTTGGCAGTGGGCCAGGACCAGGTGTCCTGTGACCTGATTCACTATAGGTCGCACAGAGGATGTAAAACAAAGGTTGATCTATTCACCATTCAGAAATGACTTGGAGAGTGATCATATACACTTAAGTGTGAGTGACATTCTACAGTGTTCAGGTGCAAACGTAGGTAGACAGAGAGCTGTTACTTACCCTTCTCCATCCTGTTCCCATGTGTTTGAATCAGAGGGAAAAATCAGTATAGGATCAGTGTCTTTGAAATAAAACTTCCAGTGATCCCTATTTATAATACCCCTTCCTCAACAACTATTATTAGAGTTGTTGTGTGCACATTCAAGTGCTCCTGGCAAAGAAAATGCTTTTAGTCTAAGAACCGTTAAGAGCATGAAGGTAAATTTTGGTGAAGATTAGAGTTGGGTTAGGTCTAGCACATCAGGAATTACATACATGAATACAGAAGACCACAAAGGAATACACATGGATGTGTGTATGAGAGAGATTACCCTTTGCTTCTGTACTGCTGTCCCTCCTGTCTTCTTTGCACCTCCCAGTGTGTCAAAAGAGTGACTGCGCACCCTGATGGCTCTCTGCAAAAGAGAGAGACTGTGACTGCAAGACAACAGCCAGTGATCTTGCTGTCGTCGTGGCTCCCCAGGTCATCTATAAAATGGGACTCATCTACAGTCATCTATAAAATGGGACTCAAGTTCATCAAATAGCTTAAAGCACCAGTAACAGCCAGCTGGAAACCTAAATGTTGTTCAAACTTTTGCCCTTTTTAAAGATACCACATAAGCAAGGCTTTGTTACTGTACAACCCAGCGCATTTTGAGGCATTGAGTTATTTTGGCAGACACTTGCAATTGGAGATTTTTAGTAAAATCGGAAGCATCTGTCCACCTTAAAGTTTTCGATGAAACCTCCTCCCCCTTCTGGAGCCACCCTCCCACCTTCACTTGAGGGGGCAGTTGTGTTCACCGGTTCTCCCTGCATACCCTGGGAGCGGGAGGACAACTCTGAGCGCAGGGCCTCCAAGAGCGAGGAACGTGTGCGCAACTTAGAATTAGGGAGAGAAAGAGGGATAAAAACACAAATGGAGAAACTCACTGTAAAATGTGACACCTTTGTAGAATGTACATGTACCAAACAGGTACAAAAATATGTAATTCGTACCTCTAGTCTGCTGAACCGTTCAGCCCTGTAACAGGAAATCTCAGCATTGATGAGTTTGGTCAAGAGAAACTCCCGAAACACAGATCCCTGGAAGAGTAGAGTGCTTCCGTAATATGATGACAATAGCGTGGCGAAAAACTAATTTATACAGTTCTTCCCATACTCCAAATGTAGTCAACAAGACATGTTGAGTGTTTAACATTTGAACAGGAGCTTTGAGGCTGATGTAGCTTCCAGTCCTTGTTGACTATATTAGCCTCATTTCTCAAGTGCACTCTAAAGAAAAACACTTGAAACACTGGACCCATGTCTTGGCTGATTAACAAACGTTTTTGGGAGAGTGCAAAACTGCACATATTTCAAACCAAACTATTCCTTCAGTAATGCCCAAGATGTATGTAATATATTTTTCTCCATTATAAAAGTACCTCAAGTTCCACTTTCCTCAAAGACTTGATGACAATCTGCTGACTCATGCGGTGCAGGTTACACAGGTTATACTTAAGTGAAAAACTGGGTAGTGTTGGAAAATCATGCCCACTTAAGTGTTGCAGTATGGAGCCAAACATTTACTTGAGTGAAAAAGCATTAATACTGAAATATACTAGAGTATTAAAAAGTAAATGTTATAAAAAATAAATTAAAAGTCCTTTTTTGATGGTGGTCTGATGCTATGATGTACTGGTCCTTGTGTAAAGACAAATTAGCATAACTAGAGACAGGTTCATTTGACATTTTTGTGAATTTGATTGGATATTTTAATAAAAAAAAGAAATGAAAATACATAGATACACAACTGATTGGCAAGAGAACAATAAAAAATAAACAAATCACCTAGTCTTTGAGATCATATTGAGGGTCTAAATGAAAATGTACAATGTAAGAAGTATGTTTTTTATCTTGGAAATGTAAAGTGTAAGGTGAAATTGTTTAGTTTCATCAATGCTCAAGTCATATACAAATCTTTCAAAATACTATGTAAGACTAGTAATGAAGTACAATAAGTGTTACCAGTAGATCAATAGTGCATCATGTGTTTCGGTGAACACAGGTTTCTGAGGGCGTTTTTATGTCTAGTGCTAGACAAGTGAACATTCAGCAAGTGGATATCATGAGTTCTCACCTCTGTAAAAATAGGAGGACTGGGAAGGGGTGGGCCAAATGGGGGTACATCCTCCCTCGCAGTGATAGACACCTGTCAATCATACATGACAGTCTAATAGGGGTTTTGTAATGACATATTTGACTGAATTATGATTCATTCTAATAATACTAATCACTAAATAAAATTTTCTTTCTGTTTTAAATTTGAAAGACTCAGTGTATTTAGCGTCTAAATGTGTGTGTTTAACGTATATACAAATATTCTGAATCATACCAAAATAATGTAAAAAATCCAGTTATGAACATTAAGATTTTATGATGCACTGAATCATTTCAGACACACTCAGTTGCTTCTCTGACTCACCTGAAATGCACCCCCATCCCCCCCATCTGCTCCATTCTCCCTCTTCACCCTCCTCACGGCAATGAAACAGTGAAGGAAGTGGGAGGTGATGACATCACAGATGAAGGGGGTGCGGCCCTCCTGATAAACCACGGCGACGATGTCATTCCCAATGTGTCTCTTCCTCTGGAGCTGGGCATTCAGGAGAAGAGGGTAACAACAGAAGTAAAATCAGTTTACAGTTCAGCGCTGTACTTATGTTGGGACGGATAAAAACTATTGCCAATCATTTCTTCAAATGTACAAATTGTAAAATGCAACAAAAAAAAGTCACAAATTTGAACACAAAAGGTGGAATGTGTGTTTTCCAAAACTCTAAATTCTTATTTTTAAATCAGAGATAAATATAAATAGAGAAGTTGATATATTTGCTTGCATTTATTTTTAAAATAAAGAACAATGAAAAATGAAGTATGAGGCATAATGAGTTAAAACAACTTTTATTATTGTAGTGAATCCATCTGTAATTTCATAGTTTTGAATAACTACTTTTTTGCGTAAATGTGCAAACTTTTGACTGGTACTGTACATACTCACTCTCCTATTAGAAACTCCTACTGGTATGCTGGTGTATTGTTAGAGACTGTAGCCATTCTGTTGATAAACAAATTGTATTATCATCCTCTAGCCTAGTGGTTGCCAAGTCTTGCCCTGGAGTACCCTTGTACATTTTAGTGTTTTTCCTGTGCCCAACACCTCTGAACTAACTACTCAGTTGATTAACGAGAACTTACTGAGTTAAAGTGGTGTGTTAGAGCAGGGAAAGATCTAAAATGTGATGGAAGGGGGTACCACAGGATCAGAGTTGAGCACCTGTGCTCTAGTCATTTATAATAAATTATGCATGGCAGATGGGCTACAGTCTATATCAGAAATGGGCACAATCTGATAATTTTCTTATTCCAGCACACCTACAAAACCTGATAATTAATGAGTTGCACCAGGTGTGTTTAAGCAGGAAAATCATCCAACTTGGATCTTTCTGCGAGTCGTGGGTATATAATTATGCCAGTATCTATAAGACCAATAAAGACTTATAAGTATTTTACCTCACGCCGTACACTCCCTTGTGATTGCCTCCAGTAGTTACTTCACAGGGAGTAAAGTGGCCAGGGAGCAGAAGGACAAGGTTCCTCACCTGTTGTACATCTCCATCTGTAAAGGGCAGTTTAGTGGCAACATGGAACATGATTTCTCTCCTATGAAAGGACGTGAACACTGCTTCACTCCCTGTCTGGCCATGAGACACGTCCAGTCCGCCTCTGAACCTTAGATAGAGAGAGAACACTGCTTATTGTCACAGAGATCATGTAAAACTCTCCTTCTGTTGGAAATTTCTAACTTCTTTTTGTTTTTTTTAAAGTAGCACAAGTCCATGTACAGCCAGTTGATGCTGTTTACCCAGAGAATCCTCGCAGCTTGACTGTTTGGCCCAAAATTGAGAGAAAGTCTTTAAACTCTTCACTCTCTTCATTATTACAGAGAATGTCTTCCTCTGTCAGCTGCAAAACAAACATTACACATTGCAGAGAGTGTAAGTGAAAGTAAATCACCAAAAACTGCAATTAACTGCAACTGAATTATCAGCACCTCTGGTAAAGGTGAAAAAAAAAAAGGTTTGGGACAGTGTCTAAATTGACAAACTTTTAGTTTAAGAGCCCCTTCACCAATACACCAGAGGTTTGTCCCCTTTACTAACTTTCTAGGCAGCTATTGCAATCCTGTTCAAGAGAATGGTGCTGTTCCATGACATTATAGACATAAGTTTGTGCTGGGTTACCATGAACTGTGATTATTCATACACAGATTACATTTTAGTTTATCATCTACCATTTTCAAGCAGGTACTAATTTTAGATCTTGCCAAAGCAGATTTAACAAACTAACAGAAGTATAGAGAGAACTTTGGCTTTTTTCTGCAGGCCCCAGTTTAAGAACTACTGGTTCAATATTTTAAGCAGTTTTTAGCCTTTTTCGCTCATCTCTACCAAAGGAGTAAACGTTACTTACTTGTCCTTCCTTCTGATATAAGACACCAAACTTAAAGTTATTAGATACTCTGTGTTCATCAAAAGCTGTTATGAGCTCTGGAGCCTAAAATGAGAGAGAGAGAGAGAGAGAGAGAGAGAGAGAGAGAGAGAGAGAGAGAGAGAGAGAGAGAGAGCCATCTTCAGCTGACCTCATGGGGAAGAATAAAGAAAGGATAGAAAGAAGGATTACTTTTAGGTAGCTGACCGCCTCAATGCTGGACACACTCACACTGGCACACAGCATCTGAGGATGGAGAAAAATAAAGCCTATGTAATTGTTTTCATTTGTTTGTTGTTCAAACATGTTATTATCATTCTTGTTCATTCTCAGGTTTCTCTGAAGTACCTTTGCAAGCTCCACGGCTGTGGGGAGTTGTTGGAAGAGAGAGAGAGAAAACGTCCCATGCAGAGAGCACTCATTCATCCTAAGGGGGAAAATGAAGTGTTAGTCAATGAGGCAACTTCACAGTTCCATTTGATTTAATATTTTTGGTACAATTCAGATTTATTAAAAAAGGACCACAAAACCACACAAATGTAAGTGGAGGAACTTTTTACATTGTAGTGGAATTAAAATAATAATAGTGCACCACTAATCCATTCTGACATTACAAAACTGATGGAGTTGAGCCTCACCTCAAAATCACTCTAAGTCTGTTCTCCTCATCCTCTAGACAGATAGACAGCACCAGTGGCCCCAGGGAGGGATCCACCGCAGTGAATGACTGATGGTACTTAGGGAAGAGGGAGGCAGAGTAATGGTAACTTTTAGACAAGGAAAAGATGAGACACCTGATGCAAGATAAATTCGACCTTTTAATATGCTTTGGGTTGATACTCCAAGTCTTATTAGACTAGTTTACACTCACTTCATACTCTGTAGTTCTACTGTATTGGTATAAAGTTACAGACAGTAGATCATCTGTTGTGATGCACAGTTTGTCTCCTTCTACCCAGTATGTTTGGCTGTCTCCAGGTTGACTGCAGCTTTTCATTCCAGACAAACAGGGGCTCATCTGATTTCACATGTTTAATTAGCTAGTCTCAGTCTTAAAACAATTGATCATGTGCACTCCTGCTTGGAATACACCGTGCAACCACACTGGCCTCTTGTGGATAAGACTGGACAACCCTGCTCTTCTCCATTCATTAATGGTCAGTATCTGAACATAGGACCACTGTTAAATGAGGTGTTATTTGAGTAGTGGGCCATTCTCATCATAGCAGTTACTCTGAGATGGAAGTGGCATAGTGCTGGTATAAGTGGGAAAATGAAGTGTTAGTAATTTAGTCACTTCACAATTCCATTTGATTTAATATTTTTGGTACAATTTATGGGGCAGCTGGTGGCCTAGTGGTTAGGGAGTTGCTCCTGCCATCAGAAGGTTGTGGGTTCAAATCCCAAGACTACTAGTGGGACCTCTTAGGTACCCTTGAGTAAGGTACTGTCCCCACACACTGCTCCCTGGGCGCTGTGTTTCTGGCTGCTGGCTGCTTCACTTGGGTGAATGGGTTAAATGCAGAGAAAGAATTTTGTACTGTGCACTGTGGTGTGTTCACATATGACAAAAATGGTCACTTAACTTCAAGTGTATCAGCACAGTGATTTCGAATGGATTTTTACAAACATCAGTACCACTGCTAGGTTGAGAGTGGTCCATCACCCCAAAATATCCAGTCTGTTCTGTGGTCAGAAAATGGCCATTGATGAAAAGCTAGAGGTAGGCTGGCACAAAACGGCAGATGAGCTAAATGTACACTGGAACAGATAAAGCTGCATAAGGGTCAAGCTTAGTCTTTAGCATCTGTCAGTCATTGGCATTATGCTTACATGTGAACACTTGTGTATGTAATTATGTTAACCATGCTTACGATAGTGGATACCAGTACCAGGACAGAAGAGCTAAGGCCCATCTGATTAAATTTACCAGATAATTATCAAACTCTTCTTAGAATGGGTCTGGTATGTATGATTAGAAAAAACAGCAAAATTCACAGGTCAAACAAATAAGTGCATTTCAGAATTACTTTTAGGGTCTTGAGGTCATTATGTAAAAGCAACAACTTTTAATCTTCTGAGAATATTTTTAATCTGGTTAGAAAGCCAAGCTGACTGACCCTGTATCGGAAGAATTCCTGGTAGATTTTGGCTTCGCTGTCTCTCTCCATGATGTCGTAGCTCTCTAAGCCCAATGCAGCCTGTGACGCCGTGGGGCTCGTCTCCATACGTCTGTCCAGCGGAGGGTCAATCCAGTAACCCCCAGATTTAGGAGACAAAATGAGAGGTAAGCCATCCCCGATCTTCAGGATCCGGGACTAAAGGAGCAAGAGACAAATGCATTAATAGCACTAACTGTACAAATAAATAGATCTTTTTATGTACATATCTGCTTCTAAGCAGATTTTACTCTTACTTCAGCAGTGTTGTATTTCATAAGCACTAACTGTCCTGAAGAACAGTGCCAGTCAGAACCCACCTACTCTTAGAAGGGTTCTTTATTTTCATTCATTATTAAAGAATAACAGCGAAGACAACAAAATTATGAAGCAACACACAAGGAATAAAACAGTGAGCATAAATAAATAAATAA
This sequence comes from Brycinus macrolepidotus, assembly GCA_037974445.1. NCBI lineage: Eukaryota > Metazoa > Chordata > Actinopteri > Characiformes > Alestidae > Brycinus > Brycinus macrolepidotus. The sequence continues at coordinate 20,107,398 of JBBPCZ010000007.1, read as the reverse complement.
ATAAATAAATAAATAAATACTTTAAAGCTATATTTTGATGCAGCTTTTCACACTCTTGGTATTCTCTCAAGTAGCTTGTTAACAGTCTTAAGGAAGTTCTACTGAGTACTTGTTTGCTGCTGAAAACTACTTGTTGAAGATGCTTAATCCCTTCCAAAATTATTTTGGACATACCCTCATATATAAGCATCAACTTTAGTATCTACTTAGTATTTAAATGTAAGCCTTACATAAAGATTATAAGTCTTCTGACTGGTGCTGTACAGCTGTGCTCTAGTGTTTTGTCTACAGAGTCTGTCTCTACATCCAGGTTCCAGGTAACAGGTAAAGTTGTCTGTACAGTTTGGTGAAAAAACACATGCATCATTGCCTTTATCTCCTTGTTGTCTGATGCTGGCCTGTCACTACATAAACAAATCTGTTTTGGAAAGCAACAAGAACGGCTTGTACCTTGAACGGTGGAGGGAACTCACAGCGTTGTTCATCTAATCTGCTGCCCTATGAACAGAGAAACACAGAACGACCATCCGCTTGCGGACAGGAAGCTCATGCAAACGTGGAGAAGATGAACACGAAGGGGAGTGACAAAAACGGAACTACCTGCAGCTTTTCAATGATCTCAAACAGCTCAGTGACCTGGAGCAGAGTGGAAAAGAAGGAATGAAAAAGACAAAGAGAGGATATTGATGAAAATAGAGGTTGAGGATGAGTGAATCACCTTCTGTTCATGGATTTATAAACCACTGCCAGTCTAAAATACAGAAATGCCCTTTTGGAAAAAGAACTCAAGACAACAACAACTCTACCTTCTGGTTGGAATTGGTGGGGACGAAAGGTTTGGTCTCGTTGGATGGAGAGTCCAGGATATCCAGGATACTGTGTCCTAGGGACTCCGGGCGACTGGAACAAGCAAAGACTTTAATTCAGGAGGTATTTCACAAAGAATTTTTCATAACTTAAATATAAATTTAGCCTGTCCAATAGGAGGAGAGGTCTCTGACGTTCTCATTGAACACCCTTCACTTTTGACTGTACTTCAAAATTCAGCTTTATGAAATACCCTCTCTGACTAAGATTGGTAGAAATGCTTAATAAAAACACGCAAACACTGTGTTTCCTACCTGCTCTCATTGCCACTGATGAATTTGTCAATTCTGTAGACAGAAACATCTTATGCTGAAGAATCCCACAATTAAATTCACTATTAATTGATATATGATGTTATTCAATATTTAAAATATTTCTTTGAAGTTAGCTTACCCTCCGTAGGCTCCAAAGGTGAAACTTCTTTTTCTGGAAAAAAACTTCTCATTCCTTTTCTCCATTGTTCTGTCAGTGACCGAATCCTTCAGTCATATAACGGCCAGCCATGGAGCATAATGATTCAGATAAATTAAAATCTTCTGCTTTTCCCTCTCTCTCTCTCTCTCACTCTCTCTCTCTCTCTCTGCCCCCTGCCTCTCTCTCATTTAATCTCTCTCTACATCCTTCCTTCTATCCCGCTGTCTGTTGACTGACAGCAGTAACTCTTGCGTGTCCATGGGTTGCCAGCGGTGCACACGATCACACACACAAACACACACAGGTAAACAAAAAGACTGTTTTGTGCAAGATGATAAATATTCCCACAATAAAACTGACCGTGATTTGTGTGTGTATATGTGAGTACTGTGTGTGTATACATCGATGGAAAGCACTGAGGGAGAGAGGCAGATGTGAATGGGCAATAGACTCCTCCTGCAGACCTGTTACCCTTTCAGCCAGTAAGCATCATCAATTATTGACAAGGCTGACTGAGAGAGAAGAGGGCAAGGCAGCGGGAGAGAGGAAGAGAGAGAGAGAGAGAGGGGTCAGGAGACTTCAACAGTGGGGAAATAAAGAAATTAAGATATGTGGCATTTGGTAAAAATGACCTAAAGGTGGCGCTATGAAGAAAACCTGTAACTTGAAAAATCTTATTATGGGTGCCAAGAAAAAACTAATTTTATTTCTACTTCTACTACTGCTACTACTATTACTACTACTAATAATAATAATGATAATAATAAAATACTACTGCTACTGCTACTACTACTACTACTGCAAGTAATAATAATAATAATAATAATAACAATAATAATAGTAGTAGTATTGTTATTAATATTATTATTATTCACATGCTGATGTTAAATTACCGTGAAGTTTCCATACAAATTCTATTTTCCATCCCTCAGGTTAATTCGAAGGTAATGGTTTATTTTACTTCTATACTGATGAGTCCGTCGACCGATTAGTCAGTAACATGATCTTCTCATAGCTCTTAATATTCTATTAGCTTTGTTTCCATCAATATTGTTTACAAACAAATCAGTCCTCATATGCTGACCTCATTTTCAAATATCATGATTGTTTGATCTTGACCAGTGTTTCTCCAGATATGCATGAGAGAACTTGGGTGTGGATCAATATGTTACGAGCAAGGCACTTAACTTCTGCTCCATCTGCTGTCAGTTTTAATATGGGCTGCTTTATTCTGAACAGTGATGCTATAAAAGTCTTACAGTCTGATTGGTAACTGCACACTAAGTAGTTACATGGGTCAATGACATGACAAATGTTTTCTTTCCACATCCAATATCCAAATAAACCGTAATAAAATGTATTTGATCTTATGAATTACTTGGCTAGATCTCCTCTACAAGGAGCACCTTCAAAATTTGACCATTGGGCCTTTATGTTCCTTTTTGGTCATGGTACCCTCTTTGCTAGCGTACACTATCAAAAAATATTTGGTTTTGTTAAAAACTGCAATTCGCCATTACTTACAGATAGAACCTCACTGATGGCTGTAGTGAAGTGAAACACACTGCTCCTCTGCTGCTTTTCACAGGAAAACACAACAACTGGGGCAGTCGGTTATCTACAAAGTCAAGCTTGAGCCTTACCCTGTCATTCATCTGTTGGGATCCCAGTTCTGCTGTCTCATCATAATAAATATGAGAACTTTGCCAAAATGAAGCCTGAGCTACTGCTGCTGTTGTTTCTGCTTTCAATTCTGCACTCATTTTCCCAAAAAGAGGAAAGGTAGAAATGTTGCAAGAAAGGAGATCTCTGCAAACTTCCTCTTAGTTTCCTGAGTCCACAGAGTACTGGAGTTTCCATTACCATAACTGTAGTTGTTCTGTTTCTTCATTCTTTCTTTAACCTTTTTCTTCTGGAGCTCTCACTGGACGCTGCTCGTCCCTGTTCTTACTGCCAAATACCAACATTTTGTCAAAGTCAAAAGTCAATAGGAAGTAAAGAGTCAGTAAAGTAAACTTTTTTGTCATCTCAGCTACAGACATGTGTACAGTGAGACGAGGCGGTGTGGCTCCAGATTTTACACTGTACATAGAATACACATATGTAAATAAACTACAAATATCAACTCTAAAGTAAAAGTAAAAAATGTGCAATAACTCTATTGCTGCAGCAACACTTGTAGTCAGTGTTATTGCTTGTTCTGTGAATGTGTGTGTCTTTTTCATAGCATTTGACCTACACTGTACTCTTAAGAACCAATAGACTTGATATGAGGTTCAAAAAATGAGGAATCAAATATATCACAGAGATTAAGCCTCAGTAGGACACACAAACACATGATCTGTCTCACAATAAAGACACTGGTCACCCTGGATGCCAGATATTTGAGGTCTAATAACAAATTTCATAACTGTGAAAACTATAGCTGCAAATTAATTGTCTAAAGGGTTACATCTATATTATAAACAGAAAGAGACTATAAGGGACTCTGGGCTAACAAGTGCAATGGAAATGAGTCAGAATTAAAGTATTACTGTAGCATTCATTTGCTGTTTAAGGTAAATTATTGTAGTTTTACTGTCAAAAACGTAATAAACATTAGGGGTGGCATGAAACCATTTTTTCATGTCAGATACCAATATTGATACCGTAAACCCGAGTATCTCCCAATACCAATACCAATCTGTCTTATTCCGTCTCTTAAACAACTTAGCTGTTACTACTAATTATTACTAATTATTAGTAGAATTTTATTACTAATTATTATTAGTATCAATTATTACTTAATTATAATTTTTCTGGGTGGACAATGAATCTGAAATGCCTCCTTACTTCCTCTGTAGTGCACTGTATAATTTATAACATTTGACTTTCTACATTCAAACAGTGCACAAATTGTCCATTAAGGAATTCTGCCTAGATGGCTAAACATATACACTATTTTGGTGCAGAAGTCTGTATTTTAATTTTTACAAGGTGCACTATGGAGGGAGTAAGGAGCCATTTGATACACAGTCTTGGCTGCTCATCTATGTTGCTTGTGTCTTGACACATCAGTCTTTATGCCCTGTTTTTTCCTATATCTGTGATTTTGGCCATTGTCAGTTGAATACCAGTACTGAGTATGGACTTGACACACCCCTAATAAATATCCAGTGTTAACAACGTTCATGGTTTTTCCAAGGTATCTGCCTCTTTCTGGAAGATGAGACTGAGCACAGCCAGGAATCGTGACAGTGCCTCTTTTTGGCAGTAAACTCTGAGCTCATCAATTTGCTTGGTGTGGTCTTCCCTCAGGTAGTTCCAGTAGAAATCTTTCAAAGTGCTGCTGTCACTATGGTAATGTCTGACCACCATCACACCTCTGACTGTAGGAGGAGTTAATTTCACTTTTTTCAGTATGTACATGTAGGCCTGTGTTTGGTAACAGTACTCATGGGTCTCAATGAACTGAGCTTTGTTACCAGTATGAGGCTTGGTGAACAGTTTTCCAACCATGTCACCAGTTGTCCCTTTACATTCAATGATGATTTTCTCTGTGAGTGGTGTGCTGGATTCTTTGCTTTTAACTGAGCCTGTCTTGAGCCTGGCTTCTGCTAGAAAGTCCAGATTTCCTGTGAGAAACCCAAATTCTACCTTGTTGCCTTTGGTGTAGGTCAGTTTTTCATAGTTTGATACAATGTCTCTCAGTTCATGAAAGAATTTGAGGCATTCCTTTTCATCTGCTGGGTTTATTAAAAAACATCCAAACCTCTGTGGACCGGATTGTGCCTGACTGAACAAGGATTCATCAGAGAATTCCATTTTCTCAAGTTCTTGAACATTCACTCTTACACCATTTGTGATCTTTGCGATGTCTTTTCCTGACTCAAAACGTCTCCAGCTCCTTGTTTCCGCTGTGGCGTACATGGCAGGTGTGGAGACTGGTGAGGTCCTGTATTTGTCCCTCATTCTAAACCCATGGCCAGTATTGGACACATTTGTCTCCCACGTTGTTCTTAAGGTTTTCTCTGAATCTTTAGTGTTTTCAAAAAAAATGATCCTGGTGATTTCTTGAGCATTCCCTTTCTTTTTCAGAATCAGGGCACGTTTAACTTCACGGCATCCCAGACGAGGATTTGCGCTAAACTTAAGTTTAAACTTTTCCAGGTCTTGAACGATAGCTTGGGCATCCCGGATGACATTTGGGTCTGTGGAGTGTCTGATGACCTCTAGAGTCAACACTCCTTGGGGCAGGTTGATTTTTAATAACTTCAGGAGTTGTAGAGAGTCCTCAACACCAAATGACTGATTACTCTTAGTTCTCGACAGTGTTTTCTTTACCTCGGTTCCAGTCTGTGTTCCTTTTCCTGCCGCTCTCGGTCCACTTTTAACCAACCCGCTCTTCTTCTCTTCTTCAGCCTTTTGAAGAATTGCCTCCCCATCCCCACCTCCTTTCCTTGCTCCCACTTTATCCTTTTCTTCCTTGATGAGTCTACCTGTAGTTTCATTTTTCTCCATTTTCTTTACTGTCTCTCCAGTTTTCCTCTCATTTCCACTTTGTTTTTCTTTTCCTACTGCCAGTTTAACCTCTTTCGAAGTATTTTTAGTGTTTTGCTTCCACTGCCGGCCATCCCTTGCTTCTCCTCTCTTATTCCTGCCTGTTATCCCATTCATCTGAATGATCTCCCTCTTCTGCTCCAGAGTGGCACCATTGTCCACCCTTTCTCCACCTCTTCCCACTCTTGATTTGCCAGCCACATCTTTTCTTCTCACCACTGGCTGTCTGGCTTCCCCTGAGTTTCTTCCAGACTGACTTCGTGCAGTGTCTGACTGCATGCTTTCTGCGCTGAACTTTCACCCAATCCCTGTCTGATCTAAAAATGGAAACAGCAACAGAAGTCAAATAGAAGTGGAAGGAAAACATCATGACAGGTGGTTAAAAGCTGGTTAACCTCTTTCTCTAACAGTGCTTTAAAAGAACTAACTTAAAATACCAAAACTTCTGTTTTGACAAAGCATTAACAATATGTTACAATGTTCTTTAGTGTAACATACAGCTACACAGTCTAATAAGGACCTTCAGTGTGCCTTTTTACAATGTGAATAACTTTAAAATATGAGAATCTGTAAAATACTCACTGAAGTGTTTGCCTGTCAAGATCGGAACAGGCAGGTTTCGATGGGCACACCTTTGTGTTGGTAGAAACAGGTGTGGCAGGTATGTACTCATGACAGCTTGCACATCACATGAGCAGGCAGGAGCACCTCCCGTTCAGCTCCTCTGCAATATTCCCTGCTCTTTCACTTAAACAGATTTAGTATATTTTACTCGGTTATTTTGTCTAATTAAATCTCGATCATCTAAAGTAAAAATGCAATGTAATCTGCAAAACTCTATAAACTGTCTATAATGATTCATTTTTGTACGTCACTAATTGAAGTTACTTTCATTTTCTATTTCCAGAGATGCTTTGAATACAGCCCAAACAGGTCTAGCTCTGTTCCCCCTCAGGAGGTGCAGGAATCAGCCACACCCCCATCACAGCGTGGACACGTCCCTGGAAAAAGACCCCGCCCATTGAAAAGGATGATGTTTAGCAAAAAAAAAAAAAAAGAAAAGAAACTGGCCGCGCCCCTTGAGCATAAAATACCCCGCCCACTGAAAAGTATTACCACGCCCCTTGACAAGAAAAAAACAGAAGAAGAAAAAAACACAACCACGTTCCCTATAATAGTCACGCCTCTTGAATAAAGCAACACGGTCCCAACGTCATTTGAGAGATTTTAGGACAAGCCAAAGTGCTTTTTTTTTTTTACCAATAAATATTTAACTACAAAAAAGTCGTATTGTTTTTGTTATTTTTAAAACTAGTCATTTACAACGATGCAATAATATTTCAGAACGTAGTCAGAATGTACACACATATTAGTACACATTTCTTTATTTAGAAACAATTCACTGGTTTAAAAAACTTTATCTTTTTATTTACGTGTGGGTTTTTTTTTGGAATCTCGAACGCTCGCGCGCTTTTGATCTTCAGAATCTGCCGCGTCACGGCTCGCGCCGGAAAGAGCCCAGTGGCGAGCGTGGAGGGGGCGGGGCTTCAGGGAGCCTAACGGACTGTAAACACTAAATAAACACAAAATAGTTGTAAATAAGTTAACGCACACATCCACAGCGGTACTGGAAAACACAGAGTAAACACGCAGAGACCATCCAGTGACTGTCCGAGAGAAGAGAACCGGGTCACAGGCGACAAAATTGAGGTAAAATGTGAGTGCGAGGTTGAGCTAAAGAGCTAAAGCTAACGGCTGAGAGAATAAACCAGAGAGAAGAGCTGAGATCAGGCAGTGAATAATAAACAGTGAAATCTGTACAATCAGCTTTACTGGATTTAGTTACTCACTAATAGCACATCAAACGCTTCTCTTCATCAGACTTGGGACAGCTGGTTCGTCCCAGCTGCCTGTAATCTTACTTTCCAACGATATAGTTTCTGTTGATCTCCTGGTTATCCCATCTCCTCTTACACAGCTTTAAATCAAACATGTTCACAATCAGGACGATAAAAAAGTTTATCCTCTTTTGAATCTATAAAAGTAGTTTCATTTCTACAAAATCCAGAACAATAATAAGTACAAATGTCCCACTATAATAATAAGATCACATAAGACAAGATAAGCCTTTATTAGTCCCAAAAGTGGGAAATTTGCATGGTTACAGCAGCAAAGTGGACAGAACATATGAAGAAAGTAAAAGCAGCATAACTAATAGAAAAGAAGCTATACAACAGTGTAATATAAAAAGTACACTATACAAATAATACAAACATGTAGAACTTTGTGTATATAAATATATGTATATATATA
>JBBPCZ010000007.1:20073091-20092927 GCA_037974445.1 Brycinus macrolepidotus | reverse complement strand
TATATATAAATGTCTGTCTGTCTATCTATCTATGGATTGAACTACTTTCTATTTTTGTTTCTTTCTAGCTCCAGAGGTAGCATTCTCTACACCTCCAACTCTCTCTCTGCCTCTGCCTCTGCCTCTGCCTCTGCCTCTGCCTCTGCCTCGTGGCGGGGTTCAGGGCGATCGAGCCCCTCTTCCACAGGCCGTGGTTAAACCGCAGGTGCTCACTCATCTCATTGAAGGATTCGTCATCCAAGAGGGAGCAGAACCTTTCCCTGTGAGTCTCCTTTCTCCTGCTTTTGGAGGTCTGCTGCCCTGTAGAGGACCAGTTCTAATCTTAATCTGGTTTTACATACGAATTCCTGAAAATGTCTGGAGAATCAGGTCTGGACATTTAACATTTAATGTATGGTCTGACTGCTTCACGTTCCATACGTACATCTCCTCCAGGTAATGTCTAGAAAAGTTCAAGGTTGCAGTGCAAAACTGGCTTTACACACATTACTTTACATGGCTTTACACACATTTTAAATGCATGACTAATGTTTAGATGCACTTGTAGTGCCTGATCAGATTAATTTGGTAAATGATAAGGTAAACAAGACTTTGCAGAGTTTGAATGAGGTAGTTTCTAACTACTTGGTCCAACAGGTGACTGGTCCAGTAAAGGAGCGGGCAGAAGGCCTTTCTGTCTCTATGCCCCTCGCCATGCAGTCCGAAAACAGTGGTCCCTCACGTAAGTGAGCACCAGACACTGGTTCATGGTTATAGACGTGAATGTTACAGTCCCGCCTGTGAAAGCAAACTGTAGTTGACCGTTTGTATGCTTGTCTACATTTGCAGTGCTGAAGTGTGAGTTCTGTGAGAGCTTTGCTCCTGCTAGCCAGTTCCGAGGGTCCAAACGGTTTTGCTCTAAAACCTGTGCTAAGAGGTACTGCAGTGAATTTTATTACAGTAGCTGGTGGTGCTGAGTGCACACTGTGCATATCTGATGAAAAGTAATTGCTGTGTGTGCACTGTGTTGTTTTGTACTAAGGAAAAAACATTTTTTGTTGTCATTTTTATAAATATGTAATTACATTACAACAGAACAATAATAACAACTATAGACTTCTAAGGGGGCCTTTCACTTTTGACATTTCACTGCCTAGAGTTTTTTTAACAAGTTTATTTGCAGTAAACTGCAGTTCTTGTGTAAAGACTTGTGTTAGGAATATGGTCATCGGTCTTGACTACAAAGCAGAACACAAAGTGTCTACTTCTTTAACTGCAGTCTACCATTTCAGGTACAATGTGAGCTGTAGCCATCACTTCCGCACTAGCCGGGGCCGCAGCGGCGGAGAGCAGCAGACATCGACCGCCGTAGTGCAGGATGGGATTGCCAGGCGTAGAGGTCCTCGCAGAAGTAGCTCGGAGATTGCCTGTTCTAAAATATCAGGCAGACACCTTTCAGTAAAGGTGAGTTTTGAATGACAAACTGAAGCGAGAGGTTTAATAGTAAATCTTTAGCTTAATATTGTGGCAGATTTAGTCCTTTAAGCTTGTACCTTCAAGGGACAGCGTCCACATTTCAGTTCTTTACACTCATAACTATGTAAATTATTTAGTAGTTTCACAGTATTCTTTGAATTCAGAGTATTTACTGAAAATACAGCTGCCGTTTAAGGGGTTAACAGCAGGTTTAGCATGAAAGTTAATTTAAAATGTTGTGTTGTACCTTATCACAGTAGATGATTTTAGCATCTGAAATGTTAAGGATTACCTAATTGTCTCCCACTTTCTCTCTCTTTTACTCTCTACATTCTTTCTCTCAGTGCCGTTCAGAGTCCAGTCGTTCTGAGGACATCTCCAGCTGTGAGGGAGAGGAGGAGGAGGAAGACTCCCTCTCCCTGTCTCCAAGCTCTTCCTTCTCCTGCCCTCGCCCGGCCCACTGTGGACCTCAGTTGGATGACACTACTCAAGGCAGCCTCCCCTTGGACGGGGACCATTTCCTATCTGCTAGCCCTGCGCACTGGAGTGTGGAGGAAGTGTGTCGATTCATTTCCTCTCTGCAAGGTAAGTTTTCCAGTCTATGCCTGTCAAATCAAGCCTAGTTTACAATGTCCAAGCATTGTCCATGGGGTAAATGTAACTCTCTGTTGTCCTTGCTGGATTTGGCCATTTGGGATAAATCTGAGAAGAGGTTTTGACTCCATTCTAGATCTATTCACTTGAGCTCTATGTAAATGGTATGTTCTGTCTTCCTCTTGGCATATCACGTACCTGCAAGACTTATTTCTAAAATACCCGAAGTTCATGGCATCCCTTCTTCCAAGGTTTGTTTGAAGCAGATGAGTAAACTAGAGGTCCTCACATCTTTACAGATTAATTTTTTGATTGTCACACATCAGCCAAGGACTGTGATTGATCAGTTTGCATGCCATTTACGGCTGTGTTTTTGCGTCTGCATCTTCGAAAAAGTATAACTGTATAACCATTACTACTCAATTGATCCATTTTTCTTTCTCTTTATGTGAGTGTTTAATAGAAAATAAAAATACACATAGTAGTGAAAGGTTTGGTGTCCATTAAAATCAAGTCTATGTCCTCATGACAGCAAAACATTACACAAACATTAAGAGTGCTAAAATACTGTTTCTGTTGGTATTTTCCCTCTGGCCGCTCAAGGACTCACTCAGAATAACTCATTGCTGCATGTGCATATGAGCAGCAAATAAAACCAGGACTGTATAAAAAATATTACAAAATATAAAGCAATGAAAAAATATTAAAAAATGATAAAATCTTGAAAACGTATTGTTTTCATGGCTGCTATTGATAATTGTCATCAAATTAATAAAGTATCCTAGCCCTAAATTCCAGCCTATTTGGTGATAACTGTTCCATATTTCACAAAAATTAGGGACAATGAGTAATCATTATGTAACTAATGAATATATTAATCAAGACTTCCTTATGCAACCCTTCTCTCAAACTGTTAAGTAATTGTGAATAGACTCACACTAGGGGTTCCTTGCACTGTGCAACACACAGCCAACAGTTAGCAGCCATACTGAAACCTAAAGAAGCAAACTTTAGACACCAAACGTATCTTGATTGATCTGAGGTTTTGTTTAACTTAGTTTTTTTTTTTGTCAGACCATTACTTTAATTGTCTTCACCATCCATTACACTACGTTTGACCTCTTTCTCTTCTTTTTTGTCCACTTTCAGGCTGCGAGGACCTGGCGGGTCAGTTCCTGTCTCAGGAGATAGATGGACAGGCACTGCTTTTGCTCAAAGAGGAACATCTCATGACCACCATGAACATCAAACTGGGCCCTGCTCTTAAGATTTGCGCTTCCATCAACAATCTGAGAGACTGAAGAAGACAAGAGGGGAGGGGAGAGGAGGGGGGTAGAAAGCTTTTTTTCTTTCCTTTACCAGCATAACAGACATGAGGTAGGATGAGGAGAGAAAGTGCTGACTGATAGGGAGGAGGATTCTTTTTGCCTTTTTTAATAAGCTTACAGACAGAAGAATGAAAGAATCACCTCTGTTAGATTGAGAAACGTAGAAAGACTCAGAATCAGGGTGTTTGTCTGTTAAACATTTTCAATCGTATAACACATGGTCCTAAATCTGGTGTCAGCTGACCTTCAGCTGCACCAACATGGTGTTATAAGTTTGGCACATTGATTCTACTAGCAGTACACTCCAAAAAATAAAGGTTCCCAAATGGGTCTTGGTCTAGATGCACAGTACTAAGAGAGAACTTTATTTGCTATGGGACATTTACATAAATAGTTCTTAAGGGAAACAGACATTCTCCAAAGAACCCTATTTGCCACCTTTATTTTAAAGAGTGTGGCTAGTAGGTTGTGTAGGTAACATATGAAGGAAGGGATAGGGATGGGGAGATTTGGGTTTGGACCTTCAACAGCTTCCATGAGGAGAATGGTTTCACAGGGCAGGGAGAGTGATGAGGAAGTGGTAGAATAAAACAGGGGAATGGGGGTGGAGTTGCAGTGACTTTCCTGGACATTGAATGTGTTTTTGTTTTTATGTTTGTGAGTTGAAGCGATGATGTGAGTGCGTGATATAGAGAGACTCTCAGAAGATGACTGTGGGCAGTTGTGTTTGTCATTTATGTCAAAGAACTGTAATCGTGTGATTGTTGATGCAATGACTGAAGGTAGTTAGTTTTACCCTTATAGTGCAGCTGACCAGTAGAGTCAGACTCTAAGTTGCCTTACTCTATACGGTAGTGCTTTGTGTAGTGTTACAGGCGTTGGTGATTTCTTCCCACGGCGGCTGCAGATTCCACAATGTCACTCACTGCATCTGAACAGGACTAAAGGAGTAGTGTGATGAAATCAAATTTAGTTAAACACACCTTCCCCAGATTCAGCAGAGCAGCCAAATCATGTTTGGTGTCCAAATTTGCTTCTTTAGTTTTGTTCTGGAGATATAAAGCTAATGTAGTTGACGGGTAATTAAAGCTTAAACCTTGTCATGCCTAAAGAACCACACACTTGGCTCAAACCACATAAGGTTGTTAATGAATAATGAGGTTTGTCTGATCAACTAAATTGGGGTAAGGGGAAAATTGTCATTTGATTTTTCGCCAAACTATTCCTTTAAGCAGTAAAACTTTGTCAGACTGTTACTGTGGTTCTTTTTACTGTTGATCTTTCCAAGATCCAGGTAAAATCACTTTGATGTTTGAGTGCTGGTCTCTGGAGACGTGGGGAAATGCAGCCGCTATGAGGAGACAGTGAGTAAAGAGACACTCCATATTTCATTTTGCTAGTCAGTATTATGGATTTTTTTTGTTTGTTTGTTTGTTTTTTTTTGTTTTTTTTTTGATTGACAGATGTCAGATACCAATCAGATTTTAAGACACAAAAGCAGTTTTTTCTACAGTAGCTGATTTTAGGAGCTTTTTTCTTTTTTTTCATTTGTACTGAGAAACAAGAATTGTTATTTCTCTTTCATTGGGAGGGTGGGTTTGTTCATTCTCAACTTTAAGTAGATAAGTCTCAGTAGTTTGACCTGCGAGCTTTGCAGCACCTGAGTGCAGGTGTAAGGGAAACAGAGAGGGAAACACCTGGAAGGACTCTGGTGAGGTCCGGATCTGGCCAAAGCTGAACTAGTGGCTAGTTTCTTTGTATCCAGTAATAATAAAACAGGTGCTATAACACTGACTTCTGCTTTTGATTTTTGATTTGCTGTGTTTTTTCTTTCTCCTCTTGGTCTCAGACATGTGACCCCTCACACAGAAATATCAGAGGAAATTGCAGATTGCATCACACAAAACCTAAACCTGAGAACAAGAACCTTCCAATCATTTACAGTTTGCTAAACTATATTAAACAGTTACATCACATACTTAAATATATCTCAGTGTAAACTCTTGCACAACATATGCAGTGCATGAAAGAAGTGTATTACTCTCTATTCCACATTTCAGACTGAATAAAGTATAAAAAAACAAAAAACACCCCACTTAAACTCTGCTGTGCATTTTTCCTGTTCTGTAGTCCATTTCCAATTACATTCACTTCTATGAAAGTCAGATGATTTATAGGTTTTGTAACATTTCTTTGACATTTGCTGTATTTTGGGAAGAAATCCATTTACCCTCACTTCCATTTAAGTCTTTCACATTTAAACTCCAATCTTTTCAGGTGGCTTAATTTCATTTTGGTCAGTTGGTTAAGCCCCTTGATTCTGAATGTAGTAAGATTTCTTTTTTTTTTACTCAAATCTTTTTAATTCTAATTTCAATTCAGGACCTTGAAAATGGGCGACTGTGTTTTTAAAGATTTTATTCCTTCTCATCAAAGAGAGAATACATTCACAGTTATGGCACTGGAGTGAAAATGCAATATGACCTGTTTAGATGAGTCTTAAGGTGTAATGGCATGATCTCACAGTAAAGTATGTCTTGGGCCTCTTTAGTTACATCATCTGAGGTAAACAGGTCTCCATGGTCTTATCAACAGTGAACCAACTCTCAGAATAAACAGAACCAAGCATAAAAATACATAAAACCGCTTCGCAAATATATTATCTCTTCTTCATTTCTTTAAAAAGCTGTAAACGTGATTGATAAATCATAATATACAGATGCATTTGTTTCCTATGTCTGCTGCTCTCAGGCCATCAGTACCACTCATACCTGTAACCTCATCTGATCACCACTATAATAAAGGGTGATACATCCTTCACTGTTATCCAGATATTCAGAGTAGGTCATATCCAAGGTTCGAGCATCATGACCTAATTCATTGTTTTCTTATTGTCCCCTGGTACAACTGGGTGTCTCTTCTGTTCTGGGTTCAGAAAACTGTGTAGCTGTTGAACTCTCCATATCCCACCTCCTGCAGGTAGTGCTCAATGTTGACTGGCTCGGGCACCCGGAGAACAGCCTTGTCATTGGCACTCTTCTCTGCTGCCTGGAGTTTGCGGCTGAGCTCAGCCAGTGAGGGGCGGTCTTGTTCCTTCCACTGACAGCACCCTTTGATGATGGCGTGACTATGAGGAAGAGATTAAGCATGAGCTATAATGTACCTGGATATTTATGCAGGCTGTAGAATGGTAAATGCAGTGTGACAATGATTTCAAGATAAAGGCAGGTCATTTTATCCTGCTTTGTATAATAGACTTCGTCCCAAGCCGGCCTTCCAAAAGTGCAAGTTCAGACCCCTAATGATCAAGCTGAGAGACAACGGAGGAAGGCAAATTGAGAGGAACCAAGACTCAAAAAAGGAACTGTGCCAGAAAGTATATGAGTCTAAATACAAAATAATTCTACCTAAATATTAGCCTTCATCAGTCACACGTAGTAAAAAGTATTCAGTTTTTACTTTAAGATGCATCCTTTGCTGACACGGGTGTTCAACTGTGCAAACACACAGAGCTTGTATAATCTTGTAGAAAAGTGTTGCTGATGCTCAAGAGCAGATGCACATTTGCCTAACGTCCCCATGCCCAATGGCAAGGCTCAACTAGGGGGGTATAAAGCCTCCCAACATTGAGTTGTAGAGCAATGGAACTGCTTTCTCTAGTGATGCAGCTCCATCAAAGTGGAGCAGCGTTTGTTATCCAGATCTGACCATCCAGCATCAGTACCTGAGCTCACTAATGCTCTTGTGGCTGAATGCAATCAAATCCTCACAGCAATGTTCCAACCTCTAGTGCCTTTTCAGGTGAGTAGAGACTGCTACTACAGCGAAAGAGGAGAAAACTAAGTATTTACAGTGCATTGGAGCAGTTGTTTGGTTTCTTCAGGGTCTTCCCTCTCTGGTGATACTGAAGAAGTTCCTGGACTGGGATCTCAGCATATGGAGCTTCACCTGCATGAGAAGGCCAAGCAAGACAAAAGATGCAGAGAGAAGAGAAAAAGAGAATATTTGGGCTATCTGAAGTCCGCTGAAGTTACAGTACACTCTCATTACATTTTAGGCTCAAAAATTAAAATCAGCACTTACCAAGAGTTACCATCTCATACAGCAGCACGCCAAAAGACCACCTGGTAGGAAAGAGGAGAAATCTCATCAAAGTTCTTATGATTATCTGAGAGTCAGTATGTGCTCATTCTGGCTATTTTCACATTTTTTTGATGTCCATGAAAGAAAGAATGCTTCTTCTGAAATTTAAATATTTTAATGAAAATTGGCACTTCTTGAAAGTAAATGTACTGACAATGCAAAACGTAGCCTATATGTCTTATTGTGTAAGTTGATCCTTTAGTCACATTTGTTTTTCTTTTTTTTTTAAAATAATTCTGAATCCAACCAAAATAATCAAACTGTGATGACATGAGAGATTTAACGATGCATTGATTTACACCTCTTATAGACCATGGGCTAGAATTGAATGGTATGGCATGATATACCATGGAGCTCTTTTTTTTCTGTCACAGTGATGAAGTAGAAGGACTTACACGTCGCTCTTCTGGCTGGCCGGCCTGTTGGCCAGTATCTCAGGTGCCTGCCATTTCTTCCTTCCAGGGTCCTCTGCGTAATTGGCTCCCTGAGTTTTTCTGGCATAGACGCCACTCAGTCCCCACAACTTGGCCGTGAACATACGGCTGACCAGCACACTACGAGCTTTGATGTTGCCGTGGATATAACTTTTAGAGTGGAGATACTCCTGCTCAGAAGACATGAAGGATCAGAAATCATGGTCAGTGAACCACCCTGGAAATGAGACATGAGCAGAATAGAAGGAAAGCTGAGAATTTCTCACCAGTGCAGAGGAAACCTGCGAAGCCATGGTGAAGATGCGCTTTTCTGTCATCTCACAAGCATCTGGCCCTGTGCTTTCCTGATAATGACAGATTGAAGAGATCTAAGGACTTCGAGCCTTACAGCACTATGCAGACATGATCACTGTCAGAACTCTTAACTTGTACTTAACTTTAGCTCACTTTATGAGCTCCACCTACCTTATAGGTCCTCTATATATATACTATGGACAAAAGTGTTGGGACGCCCGACCATTTCACCAAAAGGGACTTTAATGACATTGCATTCAAATACATAGACTTTAATATGGAGTTGGTACCCCCTTTGCAGCTATAACAGCTTCCACTCTACTTGGAAGGCTTTCCACAAGATTTTGGAGTTTCTGTGGGAATTTGTGCCCATTCATTCTGTAGAGCATTTCTGAGGTCAGGCACTGATGTTGGACGATAAGGCCTAGCCCAAACCCTGAAAAACAGGTGTGCCCCAATACTTTTGTCCCTTTAGTGTAGGTATACAATTACATAATGTAGTCGCTCTGACCACAGGACCACTGGTGACCAGACATTATTTGGTAAAACTGATATGGTAGTGGTATGGTAGTGTGTGGCACTGGTAGAGACTACTGAAGAAGAGCTAGAATATGGTGAATTTAAATTGTGCAGATGGGCTAGAGTCTCTTAACTGTGCCTTAACAAGGTGGAGCTCTGTGGTAGATTATTTGTAATAATGATGAAAGGTGAATGTGAATGTGTTGGTCCACTGAACACTTCATCATTGTACCCTACCTGTCTGCATTTCCAGAGGAAGCCAAGTAGGTCCTGGTTCTCCATCTCCTCAATGACTGTGATGAGAGGAGCTCGCAAGGAGACTACACCAATGAGCTCAGGTAGGAAGGGGTGTTGCCCCAGCTGAGACAGAAAGGAGGCAAATCCCAGGAAGGACTGAGACTCTGAGGAACTTGCTGAATCTAAGTGAGCGAGGAATGGATTGAAGGTAATGAGATGACAGATCCTCTCCACTGACGAGCTGTCAAATGGTCAATCAAACAGTAGTCTTGTGTCTACTGTAGATGAGTGAAGCACTGTTTCATATAAAGTGTGTAAAAGTATGTCTTTAAGCTGAACACAACTAGTTAATTTTCCCGTTGCCACATGAAGTACTCGTTTTAGATTGAACTGATGAATCATTTTTACAGCGTAGGTATTGGTGAGGTCACTGATTTTCAAACTTTTTTAAAATCAAAATATGAAATAAAAGGACGAAGATGAGGGTAGCACTTTGAACCTAACATTGACATGAATAGGTCATAAACATGCCACAGCAGATGTTATATGCTGTCATTATTTGGCTTGAAAGAACACGTTCACTGATGCACCAGTTACAACATCATGTAATCATTACAAAAAAAAATTCTGTCTTCTGTGTGATCTCTTTTAGAATATGAGTCTTCTAGCAGTTCTAAGTCTAGTCTTACTTGAGTGAGCAACATGTTTTCTCATGGACTACAAAACACTAATGTACGTTGCATCTGCCAAAAGCTGTGAATGTAAACTAGATTGCATTTTCGCAAGAAAATACGAAGTGTGATTGTGCAGTGGCTGTGGTAACTGTGGTTGTTATTAGGTGATCGCTATGGTGTTGCTAGGAGGTTACTAATGGTGCAATAGTTACATTCTTACATTCCAATTTTTTTTAACTTTCAGGTGAGGGAACTTTTAGAGGTGGATTTCTGGTTCCATTCACTACCACTGTGAACATTTCTGACACCAATAATTGTCATGACGAGTGTGTGTGTGGGGTATATATGTAGAATACAGGAGTGGAAGGAGAAAGTGTAAAAATCATTCCCCTGAGTCTTCATTGAGTCTTACCATTGAGCACTCTCAGGACAACATTTCTGTTGTCCATGCGCGCTCTGTACAGAGACACTGAGCTGTCGGAGTTCAGAGAGTATGAAGACTGCAACTTGGTCACTTTGTTGAATTTTTCGGGCAGACGCTGACGCGGGAGCTCCTTGGGGTTTGCCAACGCAGAGCCGGTGGCACCAAATAAGCCATCGTCTACAATGAAGGCTGCGTTGTCCACACCCAGCGAGCGGTCAAGCCTGTAGGAGGCCTGGGCTGTGGGCACTGTGCTGAAGGTCTTGTAAGAGGGAGCAGAGTCCATCGCTATACTCTCTCCCTCCAGAGCATCCAGACCCCGTGGAGCTGCAGAGAGACAGACAGAGAAAGACGGAGAGCTATTAAAGGGGAATTCCTCTATTTATTATAAATTTCTACATAAATGGTTGAGATGTGTGCCTTCTACACCAAAGCAGACCGTGGATTAGTTTTTGGTAAAGCTGTGGTAAGATGAAAAATCTGGATCTGCCTCCTGTTCACATTTGTGCTTAATTTTCACTCTGAATGCTATCAGTTCAGCGAAGAACAGGACCGAATGAGAGTGTTCATACAGGGCAATGGGGGGATGGAACACGTAACATTAATAGAAGACAAACTTCAGGTTTTTTTTTATTACTTTTAAAGTCCCACTCTATTTTAAAGCCATGTTGTTTCCATCAACTTTTGATTCAGTAGATACAGTTTTCCTATGCATCAGTTTATTCCACTTTTACAGTGATTCCATTAACACAGCACATTCACACATTCACATTTCAGATGGTCTCTTATTGAAAGCATGATTGCTTTCTGAAGTTGATAATGATTCATTTAGCATTCGTGCAATTCTCAAGAAAGAGCACTCATTTCATGACCCACTGCATTACGTTATTGGTATTTAATCCAGGAAAACTCAAACAGAAAACAGAAAAACAAAACCACAGTGTGCCCTCTACACCAAAGCAGACTGTGGTCTCATGAGTTCTGAATTTGAAGTTTGTTTTCTGTGTGGTGTTAATATGTAAACAGTCATTCAGACTGCCCTGATGGGAAATGTTCAGGTCTTGAGAAACATGCTGAGTCAGAACTGTTCACAGCAGTGGTGATAAGAATGAGGCAACTTTTTCATGCCTCTAAAAGTGACCTCACACAAAGTTATTAGATGAAATAGTCATGAATACACTGTCTGAGGCGCTGTTTTACAACAGTTCTGAGATCAGGTTTTGACCTAAAACATAAAAGTCCTCCTTTTCAAATTTATCACTGTTACATTCACCAGCATTACATATAATAACTCAAATAGGTTGTAGGTTAGTTGGTTGTTTCGGATGGTAAAAATAGCTATGTTTGTACTGTAGACATCATAACCCCTGGTTCATCACTGTAAAATAAACAGTAAGTTTTTCTTCAATGCACCATTTCAAATCGGAATAACTTTGTTTACTTCCCCCATGACTGAATTAAAATTGTGAAAAATTGAGGGAATTCCCCATGAATGACATTTTGTTCTTGTTTGTAAATATATCGCTAACAGCCTTAAGTTGAAAAGCTGGTTCGAATTCGAAAAGCAAATTTGTCTCCCATCTATGGTGATACTCACGTACACATGCAAAAAAAAAAAAAACACTGTTCCAAATTATCTTTGAACAATATTACCATATTATTTTATAATAATTATTTATTTATTGATCAAAAACTATTATATGCATTTCCCAGCAATCCCAGCAGTGATCCCTCTGAATAGTATTTTGAGGCCTGTAGAAAATAGAAATACTCACCCTCAATTCCGTGAAGGATCCTCTTGTTTCTGGCTGCAGGTGTGGAAGTGAGGTCATTTGTGGGCAGCAGACATCTCACTTTCTCAGGACAGATGTGGAGCAGCAGCAGAATCACCAGCGTGACCAGGAAACTCATCATCAGCAGAACAGGGACCACGATCACTTCCTGCTCATACACACGGATCTCTACAAAACAAAAATACAGCAGTGAATACAGCAGGACAGGACCCTTTCTCTGCCTGCGTTTTAACACCCCCTCAGTGTAGATACAGAATAAACCATTTCTGACCCAAATGCCTCTGGAAGGAATGTATTAGAATCATTTATGAAAAAGCTGCATATTACAGAACATAGCTTCAATATCTATAACTTTAGAACTTTGGTTTTCCATGATATGGCCTCTTTAAGTCAAATTATGCAGAGTGTCTCTTCAATGGGCTATTTAACATAGAAACAGTCAAAATAACTGTTACTTTAATGCAGAAGGTTTAAGGCATGGGATTCCCCTTTAATTTTGACAAGTGAAATTCCTTGTATGTCTTGTAGCCTCCTTGTTCAATAAGATTCTGATTCCTCCTGATTTCAAATGAGGTCACAGAAAAGTGGAAGGACTGAAGGTGTTTGGTGATGTGGTTTACTCACCACAGAGTGTGTCTCCTGTCTTGCACTTCGTATACTGTGCTGTACCGTTTGCTGTTGTGGACGCCATCCTGCAGGAGGAGTCCCAGAGGAGGATTTTGCTGCTCACCACAGTCTATTCTTTGTCTCATCAGAAATAAATCATCTTCTTATTTGGGGATTATTGACGTCTGACTTGTTTCTCTTAAACCCCCCTTGGGGGAAAAAAAGAGAGCAAAAGAAAAAGTTCAATCGAAGACAGAAGTTCTTTTGGTGTTCTCACTGGCTTCTGTTTTCTTCTCTTAAACAACCTTGTGGATCTCCAAACTGTCTGACTTTGGTATCAAGTACTTGAATTTGATCACTAAGACAAATTTCAGATATTGTACAAGTTACAAGCCAACCAAGGTTTCTTTTGGGTGTTATGATTTATCTCAAGATCTGATTATTCGAGACAAATAAAGATCAGAGCAGTGAGAGAAAAGAAAGAGCATTTTAAGATCTTAAACTAGGATCGGGCTGAGATTAGAGGAACCTGAATTTAAGAAGTATGAAAAAATGGTCAAAATCTCACATTGATGTAAAACTGAGCTCAGTTATGCCAAGGAGAACTAGGCTGGACAAAGAAGAGATCTTATTTTGAGTTTTCCTTTCCTCTGGGTTGTCATGCATTTAATCACTCAGTGATATGATTAATCATCTGGTAAAGCAAACAAACTGGACAGATGTCTTTGTTAAAGCTGTGGTAACATGAAAAAACAGGATCTGCCTCCTGTTCACATTTGTGCTTGGTTTTCAGTCTGAATGTTATCAGGCCATGGAAGAACAGGACTGAATGAGAGTGTTCAAACAGGGAAGTCAGAGGATGGCACACATAACACCAAAGAAGACAAACTTTCGTTTTTAAATCACGTTTAAAACGTCCCACTCCACTTTAAAGTCATGTTGTTTCCATCAACATTTGATTCAACTGATACAGTTTTCCTATGCATCCGTTTTATTACACTTTTACAATGATTGCATTAACAGCATATTCATACATTTACATTTCAGACTGTTTCTTACTGACAGCATGATTACTGAAGGTAATAATGAGTCATTTGGCATTGGTGCAGTTCTGAAGAAAGAGCACTAATTTTTGGACCTACTACATCACGTTAGTGGTGTTTAATCCATGAAATCAGAAAAACAAAAAACAAAACACAGTGTGTCTTCTACACCAAAGCAGACTGTGGTCTTGTCTCATGGGTTCAAAATTTGAAGTTTTGTTTACTGTGTGTGGTCTGATTACAAATGCACTGTCTGTTGAATGAGACACTGTTTCATGTTAAGAAATGCTTTCTTTTAAGATTTACCACTTTCACATTTAGCAACATTACACTGAAGTAGATTGTAGGTTGGTTGGCCATTTTGGATGGTAAATTATATAGCTATATTTGTATAGTTCCTATCACCACCACTGTTATAAATAAATAGTAAGTCTTTCTACATTGCACCATTTCAGATCAGACCACTCTGTATGACAGCACACAGTGTGAAACTTGTCCTCTGCATTTAACCCATTCAACAAGCGAAGCAGTGGGCATCCAGCAACGCAGCGCCTGGGGCGCAGTGTGTGGGGACAGTATCTTGCTCAAGGGTACCTCAGTGGTGCCACTAGCAGTCCTAGGATTCAAACCCATAACCTTCTGATCACAGGAGCAACTCCCTAACCACCAGGCCACCAGCTGCCCATTTCAAGGAAATGGTAAAAAATTAAATAGAATATTTGTGAGCAAAAGTGTATAGTATATATATATATATATATGGAATATAGATCAGGAAAATGGGACTCTTCAGACCAGGTCACTCCATGTGTTGTTACACATTCCTTCCACACTAAGCATTAAAAGTTTGGTGACTTCTGCCACAGTATCCCTTCTGTTGGTTTAGACCAAAGACAGGATAGGCTTCGTTGCCCTCGCAAACCCTGTCGCTAGTTGTTGTTTTGGAGATACAACTTTGCCTTTGTCCAAATCTGTAAACTCATTCACAGTCTCTACAGCGAAATGATCTTGGTTTGGTGGGGACAAGCAGAGCAAAGTCACTTTCATAATCCTGCGGCCCTTTCAGCAGATAACAGTGTTGAAAAATTACATTCAGTTTTCTCTGGTGAACTGTTTGTTTGCTGTGGTTTGGTAGCGTAACACTGTGATTTCTAAAGCTGAGCTGGTGAGGTGGAGTGGATTTAAGTGCTGATATGGTATAATAATGTTGTGCTTAATGCTGGCATTGCTTGGCCTCTGTGTTTACTTAGCTCTGACTCAGACATGGCACTATGTTGTTACAAAATCCCAGTCATGGGACTCTGTTCTGCCCTCCAACTCGATTCTGTCTAGTCCAATTACTCCAATCAACTCTCTTGTTTTGCTTTGTTTTCCATTTATGCATAAAATAAAATGCCCCTTATAGTCACGCATGAACACATCACAGCACAGCACACAGTGTAAACAATGTGAAATTCTTTCTCCGCATTTAATCCACTCACCAAGTGAAGCAGTGGGCAGCCACCAATGGTTGCGTCTGGAGAGCAGTGTGTGGGGACGATATCTTGCTCAAGGGTACCTCAGTGGTACCACTAGCAGTCCTGGGATTCACACCCACAACCTTCTGATCACAGGGGCAACTCTCTAACCACCAGGCCACCAGCTGCCCCAGAAGTGTCTATGTCTGTATACATAGATTTTGTTTTAAACTGAGCAGTTGTACAGTTGTGATGAAATTGCTGAGAATTGTGAAAAAAACTGTGAAAATTATATGTGGATCTCCTTTTGTCTACAGGTCCGGAAGTAGATCCAGAGTTTAAAGGAAAACAGCAACAGTCATGCAAGCAAACAACCTCCAACCAGGCAAATCACACCTGAATTAATACACACCTGAACGCCATCTCAGAATTCACCACTTAGTCCTAAACAAGCTGCAGCAACCCAAAACCATGTTGGTTGCTGATGCTGTCCACAAAGAGCAAGAAAATGTGTCATCAAGCAAAGACATAAGTGCTGGACTACTGAGGAGTGAAAATCAGTAACCTGACCAGACAAACCCAGGTTCCTTTTGTATCCTGCTGATGGAAGAACCAGAATTTGGAGCTGGCATGATGAGCCCGGGGAGCCATTCTGTTTGGCATGATGGTGTAGGGAACGAAAAATGTTCGAATGGCACAGCGTATCTCCTCAGAACTACAGTTTGTCCACAATTCTAGCAGGATAATGCACACTGTCACAAGGTATGGATCATCACAGGACAAGAGTAGGAAATTGAGTAGAAAATGTCATTTCTTCAGAGACCTGCACAGTCCTTAGATCTCAGTTGAGCATCTGTTATATGAGACGAGGAGGAAAAGACTGTTTACAACAATAATGTGCAGCCATCCAATTAGCAGCAAAGCCGTCATTTCTGCACAACACATCCAGCATCTCATAGAATCCATAAAACGACACTATTGTTCCATTATCAACATTATAGTACATAAAAGCTAAGAAAGCACATGTAGGTTCACTGGGCATGTAAGAAAATTGGTTTCTCTACAATTATTAAATATAAAAACACTCTGAATGACTTTACCTAATTATGTAGAAATAAAAATTGTGTAATTCATCTTTGAAATCACACACATAAACAACATTTCTGTCTTTATAGTAAATTAAGATGAGGTTTAATGCTCTTAACTATTACTGTACACAGTGTTATGGTGAAAAAACATATATAAAACTAAATTTAAAAACATTTAACTGAAAACAAAATAAAACCAAACAGCTTTTGTTTTCAAAATAAACAAAATATCACAGAGAAAAAAAATACATAAATATCCTTTGAACCTTAACAACATGAACCTGAATAACTGGATCTCTGATTCCGGGTGGAACTCAAACTGCTTTCCACAGAAGCAGTGAGATCATCACCCCATCAGTCAGTGAATCTTGAACCACAAGAGCTTTATGGTTGTGTGTGTTGAGTGTGAGCTCAAACATCTGCATCACAAAAGCGCTGATCTAAATAATGGCTGACTGAGTGAAACCAAAGTGTGAGCCAAGCTGTATCCTCTGACCTTTTAGGCCGTTTAGATCAGTTTACAGAGCATAACATGCAGCGTCAGTGTGAACGCCAGTGTACACACTCTTCAGCTGCGATGAAAGGTCGCAAAATACACATGAGATCCACCTGAAAGGTGCATTATTCCAGCCTGCAGAGGCCAGTGTGATGTTATGAGGCAGTAAAGTTTATCTTTTATCTAAAGGTCATCTAATCTTTCTTTCTATCTATCTATCTATCTATCTATCTATCTATCTATCTAATGAATGGATCAATCATCTTGGATTGAAAGAATCATGAATCTACATTTTTTTCAGTTTTTATTTTTCTAAATTGTTTAAATGCAGCTGCCATTTCTTTGTATTGTTGTAAATTGTCACGATAAATAAACAGTTGAAATGCTCCAAAATTACATGGAATACAAACTCTTTAAATGACATTCAAAGTAAAGAACATTTTTGCCTTCTACAATAAAGTTGTCATTTTGGAAACACTTGTTTTCTTGACAGCAATGACATGTGGAGCCTCTCAGAAAAGTAACTTATGTGAAGGATTAATTTGAAGAATCCAATTCCTTTTATTTTTTTGAAAACAATAGAAAACAAATCACTATTTTCAAAACTGAGTGTGATTTTTGACAGGCAATGTAGACCTGAGGGTGAAGGCAACATGATCTCGGGTCGTAGGATGAGCAAAGGCGTAATGGAACCTAGAAAAGTTCTTTAATTCTGCTTGTGTTTCATTCCTTCCAGGAAAAAGAGAACATGCCTCGAATTCCCTGTGACAGCACAAGATTCAAGATGGCAAATGTGGCAAATGTGCTGGTGCATTATTGCACCTGCTCACATGTACAGATGGACACAGAGGGAGAAAAAAAAACCCTCACAACTGTCTGTGGAACATGATCCAGCTTATTTAGCTTCACAATAATGGACACACCCTGGGCCTCCAGTTACAACACAGCAGCAAATCTTCACTGCTCATATGTGTGTATGTGCCTCATTTTATTGGTACTCATTTTATTGTGTCCCATAACATTTTATGATATGTTTTAATTGAAAAATGCATAATGTTTAGTCATTGAAAAGAGGCCACTCATATCCTCAGCTGGGTTTCAAACACGGAAAAAATTGCAGCCTTTTCCCTTCTTTTGTCTTCTGTGTTATGATGGCCTGACCTGTCTGGCTGCATTTTTCATTACCAAAAAAACATGGCAACACCTCAGACACACACACACACACACACACACACACAGGTCTATTAGTGCAGAGGAAAAACAAACTTAAACCCTGATTCATCAAATGTGGCAACATTCGCTGTATCTGTCCTTTACATTGCCTGACAAAGTTTGAGGGCATACTTTTTGAACAGCTGTTTATTAGTACTTTTTTTTTTTTTCTGATACTCATGTTCATCTTCATCTGATACTTGATACTCATGTTCATCAAAGTGCCATCAAAATGTTCCTTTTTTGCAGATACTTTCATGGATATGAACACTTTCCTGAAAGGCAGCCTTGATAAGGCTACTTGATGCCTAAATCAGCCTTTCATGACAAATGACAAAGGTTTATGACATACCTGACATAAAGGCTCATGGCATTTCTAAATGCTTATTCCAACAAGTATCAGTTGATGTAACACTAGCTGAGGTGAAATAACACAGAAAAAGACTTGCTGAAATAAGCGTTTATAAGCTTACAGCATTTTAGGCTGTTATGACAGGCTTATATAGGCATCATGTAACCTTGTGTGAACCTACTTTTCATTGAGTCTCTCTGCTGCTACAGAAGAAATAGATTCTGTGTTACTATTAAAACAACCAGTGTGTAGTAACCTATTTTATGCAGCATTTGCTGTTTTAGTTTGTCGTTAACACACACTGTTGAGAGTGTACACAGTCCACTCACAAGATAGGTGTCACTTGTCTTACCTGTGGGTCACCTTCCAGTCTCAAGGACTCATCTCCAGTCTCAGTCAGCCTCCATTCAGTATTTTCCTCTCAGCTTAGTCCCTCTAAACGTCTGGCTGTGTTTCTCCCTCTCTATAGAACTCTTTTTAACCTCCCCTCCACCTGCAGTACTGTATCACTCTCCCACGTTAAGCCTCGCTGTTTGGTCAGGTCACACCTTCATTAGAGATTTAGCCCCACCCTCTCCAGTCAGGAACTTAAGCAGCTCATGACGTGGTGAATTATTAACAAACTCCATTTGTCTTAATGACTTTTAACACGCCGTCACCTTTTTTCATCTTTCCCCACTACACAGTCCACTGCTCGATAAACTTCTCTCTCTGACCCTCAGTCCCACCCTACTCTCCCAGCTTCTTTCTCCAGCTGTCAAGTCCTGTCACTTTTGATCTTCCCTTCTTTGCCTCCAGTAGAAGTCCTTCCTGGATCCTGTGGCCTCTTTTGTCTCGTAAAACAGGTCCCTCCACCTTTCATCCAGTTCCATTACCAGCTCTTCTATTCTTTCAGCATATCTAACATTCCTATTCTCGCTCTGTACCTCGGTGTCTTCCGTCCACGTTTCAAATTCTAACCAAAGCCAAACTGGAATTTCCAGCTTTATAAATCAAGCAGAGTGGCGCAGACCCAACCGAAGCACCTGGCTCGCTTTCAATCACTGCTGACAGTACAAACCTATTAATGCAAATGTTTATTTCATAAGCAATAATCTACAATGCATTCGGTCAAAAGGTCATCTGACTGAATTAAGGAAAAAGTCAAAATAAAACTGAATCAACGTGTAGATGAAACTGCTGAGCTGCTGTAACATAAACTCACTTTATTTAAAAATTTCGGACGCAACTGTATGTGGGAGAAGAGACGCATCACAGTTTGGCTGTGGATTTGGGAGGATCAGGTCCGAACCACTTTTCTCCTGAAAGAAAAGACAGAACGGGGAAACTGGTCAACAAAACTGTCTTTTGTTAACGTGGCAAATACAGAAACCCAAGAAAACACTGTATACAGATGACTAAAACAACAAATTCAAATCCATATTTACCTAAGCATTCAGCCATGACCTCAAACCTATCTGAGCCAAAAAACATCTCTTCTTTTCCTCCCACGTGGCACACAGCGACAGGAAGGCCAAATGCCTACGAAGAGAAAACGTATTTAAATATCTTGCACTAACAGAAAACACAATGTAGTAGTAAAAACTGTGAAAAGGAATGGCAACAGAGCTGTGTTAACCTTGTGCTTCAGTGCTTCCTCAGTGTTGTGCTTCAGTTTGTCCTTGATTGGCTGAGATTTGGCCAGTTTGAGCAG
>JBBPCZ010000007.1:20059349-20072991 GCA_037974445.1 Brycinus macrolepidotus | reverse complement strand
TGTTATATACTTATTTAGGTTTTCCGTTATATACTTATTTAGGTTTTCGGTTACATACTTATTTAGGTTTTCTGTTATATACTTGTTTAGGTTTTCCGTTATATACTTGTTTAGGTTTTCCGTTATATACTTGTTTAGGTTTTCAGTTATATACTTGTTAAGGTTTTCGGTTATATACTTGTGTAGGTTTTAGGTTATATACTTACTTATTTAGGTTGTCGGTTATATACTTGTGTAGGTTTTAGGTTATATACTTTCTTATGCAGGTGTTCGGTTATATACTTGTTTAGGTTTTTGGTTATATACTTACTTATTTAGGTTCTTGTTTCTGTTTTTGTTTTTATTTGTTTTTAAGTGAACAAACATGAACATTCTACCGAAAAAAAGCTGGCATGTGCGCAACAAAGACAACATAGCGCGCGTGCGGCGCGACGAGGCTCAAGCCGCAGAAGAGGAGCGCGAGATCAAGCGACGAGCGGAGCGCGCGGAGCAGGAGGTAACCATGGCAACGGAGTATCGCAGTTTATGCCCCTCACAGTTAATGCGGTGCAAGCAATGTATTTTGCATCTGATACAGTCTAGTTAATGCAGACAAATCAATAGTTATTGCAGCACGCGCAGTGCAGATAATGAGCCACTGTTTACAGCTATTTACAGATGATGCAGTGTAGTAAATTATACAGAGCAGTACAGTGAACTGTAAAATGTCCTCACGCTACACTTTCCCAAATTACAGCTCTTCTCTCACAGTTTAACCTTGTTGTCGATGTTTGTCCATAAGTGTCCATGAGTGTGTTGAGGCAAGCAGATGAGGAGATGAGTCATTGTTCCATTACTCCTCTCTTGTGATTTTCCCCTAGGCTCGAACAGAGTATCTGAGGAAGAAGTCTCGCGCGGCCCTCGAGCAGCAAGGAGGATCCGGGCAGGAGGGAGAGCAGAGCGGAGGTTCAGGCGGAATCGAACATCTTAACTTGTTTCCATTAGAGGAGTCTTCAGAAAAGAAAGGCAATGCAGAATACCTCAAAGAGAAAAGGGAAGAGAAGGTATAAAGCCTGCATGCTTTAAAATTACTCTCCATGTTTGTATTTGTTCCTATGCCTGCACACACCTGTGGTGTATTTTGTGGTGCACTGTATTATTTGTACATCTGTACACCCATTTGTACTGTATCTATTTTATAGATTGATTAAAAAAACAATTAAAGCAATAAAAACAACTGATACAGCAACTTTGGAGGTATTAAACATTTTACATATTACAAGAACTACTAATAATTACTAAAATCAGTTTTCTCTTTGTTCCATCTTGCTGTTTTGAGGCATGAGGCTGTTACTCCTTTGAGTAGAGAATATGCTTGTCAGTTGCAAGGAAGAGACCAGTTTTTTACTTTTTACCTTAATTCTGTACTACATTTGAGATAGGGAGTGCTGGTAGTCACTAATTTTCATTCACTGATGCTGGGATGCTGATTACATCTTAACAATCCATTCCTGTCCTTTACATGATTGTAATCCTGCTGCTGGTGTTTTAAAGGTAAAACTGTATGCCTCCAAACACCCACAGATATGACAGCAGCTTGAAATGTACATCTAGATCCCTTCACTGCGATTATAAATAACTGAGGAGAGATTCTGCTTCCCCAGCTTCCTCACACACAGACCCATTTCTGTCTAAAATTGTCAGAGCATATTTAAATGAAACATGCCAATGTTGGAGTCCTTTTGGGGAGCTTTTGCTGAACACCTACACTAGCTGGATGGTTGGCTGTGAGAGAATGTACTGAATGCACTCTTGAATTGTGTGCCTTTTGCCTGTTCGCTAGGAGAAACAGGAGCGTGCAATTGGTCTGTTAGTGTCTCTTGGACCTGCCCCTGGAACCGAGGCCACACCCTGGTATCTGAAGGAGAGAGAAAAGGAGAAAGAGGAGGAGAGAGATAAAAAGGAGAAGAGCAAAAGGAAGAGTATAACAGAAGAGGAGAGAGAGAAGAAACAGCAGAAGTTAAAGGTACACTAAATCGCTATTTTCATGTTTTCACTTTGTGTTCAGGCATTGTCACTGTATAGCTTAGTCCACACATAGTAACGTTTTCCTTAATATCAGGTTCTAATGGGGCGTTTTGTGTTATTTCTCAAAAAGGAGCGGTTGGACCCTCTTACAGACATGAAGAAATACCTGGCAGTGAAAGACAGAAAGGAGAAAAAACACAAGAAGAAAGAGAAGAGAGATAGAGAGGAGAAGAAAAGTGGAGAAAGGTGAGAATTCCTTTTAGTTTTCTTTCTTTTCTTTCTACTAACATTGCCAACACAGCAACCCAACAGTCATTTTTTCTTCTGTTCTGTCACTTTGTCCGAATGTCATGGTTAGAGGATGGTTAGTGTGCTTGCTTGTGTGCTTTTACCATCAGCCTAATGTATAACATCATTTTAGGCTTGACCCTTCTTTTGTATATTTCACTTTGACAACAATAACATTTTTTCTGTAGTATTTTGATATTTCTTTTTTTATAGTGCTGTGCAAAAGCTATCCTTAATCTATAGTATTAGCTGCCCTAACGTGATTTGATCAAATATCTAACTTTTACAGTTTGCCACCCTACCTTTAAATGCAGTTGATTTAACTCTTCTCAGAAGCTTTCATTTGTGCACAGTTAGGCATTCCCAGTATTAAATGAATGAATGATTTGAACAATGTGGTGCCTTAATTTCACACACAACACAAAATGTAGAAGCTACATATTTTTTTCTGTTTTAAAAACGAAAACATTTGCCCTACTGACATTTGTTTTTAAAAGTTGTTCATAAATACATATTCTGTTTAAGGTGAGATAAGAAAGCATCTTCGGAAGTCCAGTGGCTGAAATAAATTGGGGTGGTGTGCAACAGGGGAGAGATGTACATTTGATCCTTCTGCTATTAAAATGTACAAAAGTACAATGAAATTCACAGTAAATGTAATCTCCTCTGTCTCCTTGCAGCTCAGTTGAAAGGTTGCGTGCAGAACGGCTGAAGAGAGAAGCAGAGGAGAAGAGACGAGCACAAGCGCTACTGGATCAGAGGAGTGGAGTGGGGAAAAAGAGCGAAGGAGAGAAGGAAATTGGGGACAGGGAGAGACCATACAACAGCGCCTACTTCCCTGAGCTGGCCCGCAAAAGGCAGAGAAGAGACAGAGACCAGTATGGCTTCTTATAGGTGTCACATTTATTTATCTGAGGATGGAGAACAAAGGGAGTCATACTGAACAAAGTGCAAAGAGCATTATAAGATGTCCATCATAAAAAAGGCATCGATTGCTAGATGAGCTGGCTGCCAGATGCTTTGCTGCTTAATTCTGGACCAGTTGAGTCTCTGAACAGGCTGTCAGCAGCTTTGGTCTTTGTGAAGGAAAGAGGTTGTTTTAACACAGCCTGTGCAGTCAGTCAAATAACAGAGTCAGAGTGCGCTGTCCAGAGTGAAATTACATTGGACGCCTATTCCACTGCAGAACTCAAGATTGCTGGAATTAAGACTAACAGTGTTCTTACCATCACTGTTCTTACTGTGTTACTGTGTGCACAAAGATGACCTGAATTATTTATTGATATTTACATAGCCCGATGTTCTTGATAAAAATAATGCATGGCCACAAGATAGTTAAGTCATGTCTGTAATTTAGTACGTATCTTTTCCTATATCGATCATGCATTAGGATCCTGTTCCCAAGTTGTGGCCATGCATCATTATAATTAAGATGGAATGTCTCCAGCTGGGCTCCATAGTTAAAAAATAAGTCGTAGATAGTCATTAGACAGTTAACATGGAGTTGCCTGTATGTGCCATGACTATGAGGACTTATTACCATGACCATGACTTTTGTAAATATATTTTTTGATAACATTTCTTGAATGTTTCTGATACATATAGAACAAGAAAGAAAAACTCACAACCTCATTTGATTGACTTTTTTGTTTGTGTCATCAAATAACTGTTAGATAACATGAAGGGAAGTTAGGACCTTCAGTAAGTAAAAAAAATAATCTGACATCTTTGTTATAATAAATTGTCTCTTTAGTCAAAACATCAGTCTGATAGTTTAGATCATAATTTCTTCATTATGAGCAGATCTCTAAGGCACATTACATTTCTACTTAGTAATGTTTCTAGTTAGCACTAGCATAGTATCACTAAAAAAATGTATTGTCTTGCGTTCTGTGTGTTTTGCCAAGAACTGCTTGCTGTTACAGCAGGGACCCATTTTTCATGGACGAATACAACAAACCACAATCCTACAAAAACAGACCCTCATGAAAAAGTAGTCTGCCTGTCCACAAATATGAGAGATTTTATTTAATGGCTACTTATCGAAACTCTTGAATAACATTTAAAGATGGATTGATGTTTGCATTGCCAGCTAGGGTGTGACTGACACAATTCCAGGGTTTTGACCACCTTAACAATACAGTAAATATGAGGCAATCTGTGGATATCTGTGTATATTTCTGGACTAGCCATAACATTGAAACAATCTACCTAAAATGTTGTAGGTCCCGCTTGTGCTGCCAAAACAGCTCTAACCTGTCAAAGTGTGGGCCCCATAAGAAATGCTGTGGTCTCTGGCACCAAGACATTATCAGCAGATACTTTTAAGTCCTGTAAGTTGCATGGTGGGGTCTCCACGGATTGGATTAGTTTGTCCTGCACATCCCACAGATCAATCGTTCAATCATACTGAGATGTGCAGAATTTGGATGGCAAGTTAACACCTGGAACACTTTATTATGTTCCTCAAAGCATTCCTGAACCATTTTTGTAGTGTGGCAGGACACATTATCCCCCTGAAAGAGACTACTGGCATTAGGGAATACCGTTGCCATGAAGGGTGTATTTGGTCCACAGCAATGTGTAGGCAGGTGGTCAAAGTAACGTCTGCATGAATGGTAGGACACAAGGTTTTCAAGCAGAACATTGCCCAGAGCATCGCACTTGTGCTCTTCCTGTAGTTCATCCTGGTGCCGTCTCTTCACCGGGTAAACACACACACACACACACACACACACGGCCATCCACACCTGCCCATTGTAGGTGCTTTAGGTGGTGTACAGGGATCAGCATGGGTGCTCTGACCACTTTATCATAGCCAGCATTAACTTTTCTTGCAGTCTGTGCTACAGTAGCTCTTCTGTGGGACTGAACCAGATGGGCTAGCCTTTGCTCCCCCCATACATAAATAAGCATTGGGCGTCCACGTCAATGGTTCACCTGTTATACTTCTTTGGACCACTTTTGGTAGGTACTAACCACTGTATACAGGGAAGAACTCACAAGACCTGCCATTTTTGAGATGGTCTGACCCAGTCTAGCAATTACGATTTGACCCTTGTCAAAGTTGCTCAGAGCCGATAGTTTGCTAATTTTTTCTGCTTCCAGCACATCAGTCTCCAAGAACTGACTTTTCACTTGCTGCCTATTATATCCCATTTGACAGGTGCCATTGTAATGAGGTCAACTGATGTTATTCACTTCACCTGTCAGAGGTTTTAATGTTGTGGCTGATCGGTGTAGGACACTTTTACACCAACAGGGACTTTAATGACACTGCATTCAAATGCATAGACGTTAATATGGAGATGGTCCCCCTTTTCCAGCTATAACAGCTTCTACTCTTCTTGGAAGGCTTTCCACAAGATGTTGGAGTGTTTCTGTGGGAATTTGTGCCCATTCATTTTGTAGAGCATTTATGAGGTCAGGCACTGATGTTGGATGAGAAGGCCTGACTCACAATCTTCGTTCCAGTTCATCCCAAAGATGCTGGATGGGGTTGAGGTGGGCCATTCTAGTTCTTCCTCATCAAACTCATCCAACCATCCAACTTTATGGAGCTTGCTTTGTGCACTGGGGCAAAGACATGGTGGAAAGGTTCTTCCCCAAACTGTGTCCACACAGTTGGAAGCATGGCGTTGTCCAAAATGTCTCGGTAAGCTGTAGCATCAAGATTGCTCTTTGCTGGAAGTAAGGGGCCACTTGAATTCAACAAATAAGAGGTGTGTCCCAATACTTTTGTCCATATAGTGTAATTCTGAGATAAAGCTGTAGAAGACTTAAATTGTCTCTAATGCTCTATTCATGCCAAACAGTTTGTTTCCCAGATCTGACCACTGTCTTTGCTGAGCAAAGCTTCCCGTTTCTACAGTGACGTAGATATGGACAGCAGTCTCTGGTAATGTGTCCATGTGATGTATGGCGTCAAACCCACTCCAAAAAAATGACGTTTGTATTGCATTTCAATCCACGTGTAAATGAATTGCATTGCACATGCACTTGCTCAGACTTCAGATATCAAATCAAATTGACATTCAAATCAGATCCAGGTCGTGTGTGTGAACACAGCATGTGCTGAGGTATTCGTGAGGAGGATTATAATGATGCTTTTTATTGCGTTAATGCCATTTAAGGCTTCTTATGATGATGATGGTGGTGGCTATGATGGTCATGCTGACACCATCAGACAAAGTCCCCAACACACCGATTTAGTTGGATGTGGAGATGTTTGATGTGGAGACGGAGCAGAACAAGGTGTGTGTGTGCAGGGTAGTGAGTGTGTGTGGTGGTGGTGGTGGTGATGGGGGGGGGGGGGCAGCAAGATAAGGTGTCTGCCGTCGTTCCCATTTTCTAGTGAGAAAGCCGGCTGGTCACAAAGCTGGAGCTCTTCCAAAGAGAGCCAGAGACGGTTCTGATTTCATAAAGAAAATAATGATAACTCCACACATCTCTGAAGACAGCAGGGCCGATTAAAGACGAGTAGTGAAACCAGGCTGCCCAGGCTGAGTGGTGCTGAGGAGAGGACGAGCACAAAGGGGCTTTAAACCCGTGGATTAGAGGAGGAGGAGGAGACAGGGGCGCTACAGAGGGGCCACAACAACAACAGCATCAGCGGACGGGGCTCCTTTATCCGAGCGGACGGAGGGAGAGGGGAGGCGGCGCGGATGCTGCGAGGGAGCCGAGTGACATTATGCGAGCACCGCGGCACCGGGGGACCGTGCTGCTGCTGCTAGCGGGGTTCATGTCCCTCCTCAGCCCGGATAGAGCGCTCGGAGCGCCGCAGAGAGAAGGTGAGACGCGCCGCTGAGTCGGGGTGGAGGTTAAAACTGCCTGGCTGAGACTGAGACCGAGACGGCAAGGATGGAGGGAGTAGCGTTATAAAAATGCATACTGATATCAGCTGTTTTTTTTTTTTCTTGTAAT
Organism: Brycinus macrolepidotus; assembly: GCA_037974445.1. NCBI lineage: Eukaryota > Metazoa > Chordata > Actinopteri > Characiformes > Alestidae > Brycinus > Brycinus macrolepidotus. Next base: position 20,065,773 of record JBBPCZ010000007.1, on the reverse strand, counting down.
AGCTTTTTATTTTTTCTTTCTTTTTTTAAATCCTGTCGTTGTGTGCACGATGTTTTGCAAAAAATGTGAAGGGCAGGTTTTCGCGTCTTCTCATTTTTAAGAGCGGTACCCTCTATTTTCACATTTTAATTCGGTTTAAATGCGTCTTGGACGGGTTATAAACGGGGTGAGTTTTTTTAAAAAGCGTTATTTACCTTAGGCCTAGGAAAAAATATGAAATATGTGCATGTTAGCGTAATGCAGTGTAATAAAATTATTATTGAATTCGATTTTTAATATATATATATATATATATATATATATATATATATATATTTATCAGCGTTTGACCTGAAATACAGAATAATATTTAGACTTCTGTGTTTTTTGTGATATTTTGTTCGATTTTTTAATGTTACCTTTGGTTAGTCCCACTGACAGGCGCAATAGGCCTCATGTTTATTTGTGTGTAACGTTATGCAGAGCCTCCGTGTGTCCCTGTGACCAGCAAGGACGGTGAAAAATAACAAATAAAATAAAAATGACAGACTTATAAAAAGACAAGGACTCTGTAACCAGCACCCAATATATTTTTTTTATTTATGAACTGATAAAACCGTGTATATTCGCCATTTCGCTGCCTCTAAACCTTTAATTCCCCAAAGGTGCTTCTATTGTTGTTAATCTGGCTCCAGCTCTGCATAAAATAAGGACCGTTTTCTCTGTTTTTTATTGCATTTTTAAATTTTATCCCTCCTGAACTGCGCACGGTGCAGTAAACAGCATGCACATGATGATAAACATTTCTTCAGTATTTTGGTTTTGTTATGATTCACTACTATCCCCAGCACTGCACACGTGTCATGTGTGTTTGACCCATATGGGGGCATTAGTGGTATAGAGTAGTATAAATACCCCCCTCCCCCCGGGGCAATACGCCACCAAGGGTGGCCTGTTCATCAAAAAAGGGGATGAATTTTCCTGAAAATACTTTATATTGGTGCCACCACTTTAAGCCAGATACATTTTTTTTTTTTACTAATACATCTTACCTTATTCAGTTATTCCATTAAAACAAGGATGAGAAAACCTAATCTTACTCTTTCATGATAATAAAACCATGTTGTATGTGATGTGGTTTGGTTAGATTTATCATTATAAATATTTGTTTGCTCTTTTAAAATATTTTTTACAAATATTGTTTTAAGAAAGAGAACATGTTCCTAAAAGACGACTGAAGTGGCAGCTTGTTTCAGGAATGTCGTCTTGTGAGTTTCTGTTTCTGTGACACTGATGTGAATTCTGTACCATGTCAATATATCCACTACACTTACAAATAGTACCAACTAATACCTATTTTTCCAGGTTAAGTACTAATAATTTAGGATTTTTGCCCATTTGTCTGCACATAATCTTAATCCTTGCAACTATTAAAAAATAAATATTTTAAATATTTTTTTAAATTTTAATTTCTAAAAAGGGAGGTTTCCTTTATTCTGAATTATTTTGAAAAAATAAGCAATAAAACCTTTTTATTATAGATGATTAAGATTTAAGTTTGGTGTAGATGTGATATGTTTGGTTTTTATTTATTTATTGATAGATTTGAAGGTGTATTTGACTCACAAAGTGTCCTGTACTCCTTTTTTTGCTTCTCTTTTCTTTTATGATGATTAACGATTTATTTATGATTGTTCTTGATAAGGTAGTAATACATATTTGGTTTTTGTGTTGTCTCGAGTTTAATTCTGAATCCCTGAAGACAAATGAGTCTCCCGTTCCTCTTCAGGTTTGTCTCTGATGTCTAAAACACACATGGCTGGACATGATGATTCACAGCTCAACAGCTCTGTCAGACTCCATTGGTTACGCCAAGATGATTTTTGGATATGATTTTGAATGTGTGTGTGTGTGTGTGTGTATAAGCAGTCTTAGCGGTAATTTCCGTGCCAAAGGTTATTTTAACCCCCGTGCCCTCCTCCCTTCTCTCTTCCACAGATGGTTCACCCCACACACACGAGCAAGTTGAGGTACTCTAATTAAAAATGCCCCCTCCCCTTCTGACTTGGTACCTTCCTTATATGAGTGAATCTTTCTCAATTATTCACCCCTTTCCCCTAAAACAGGCCCCACTCCCCAAAACAACTTTCCAAATGCCTGTCCCTCTCATTCACTACTGAAAAGTACAAGGAATGTCTTGTATTATGAATTCTCCGGCTCCTTTGGTTTCCCTAAACTTTAACCTTTATCTATCAAACCTCCTCTTTCTTACCCATGCAAGTGCTGCTCCGCTCTGATTTCCTCCGCTGTCCTTCTTACTCTGACCAGCTGCCCAATGACTTGCATATCATTGGGCTCCTCTGTTCTGTTATGAATTTACTGCTAAAAGCTGAAAGCTAACCTTGTAGCTCCTCTCCCTTCTCAGTGGTTTTTCCCCAGTAGGCCTATGTGCAATCTCTCTGTCTCTTTCTCTCTCTCTTTCGCTCTTTCTCTCTCTCCCTCTCTCCCACACTCCCTCTATCTCCCCCCTCTCTCTATCAGTTCCTTTTCTGCTCTTTATGTTACATAATCAGACTCCTCGTTCGCCATTATCAAGAAGGAGACTTGTAGCTAACCCTTATATGTGACACTTGTTTCTCTCTCTCTCTCTTTTCCCCCATTGTAGTTTCTGTCTCGCGGGATGGCTCTCTCTCTCCTCCACCCTATGTCGTCATTTTTATCTCCTGCTCAGGCCTGGTCTCCTTCATACTGCTCCTCCTCACCTGTCTCTGCTGCAAACGGGGAGGAGTCGGCTTCAATGTAAGTCCGCTCTCAGTTAAAATTAGATTATTTTCTTCAGGACACAAGCAGCAACATACAAATGAAGAAAGATCCTGTTGCAAAGATCCGTCTAAAAAGATCCTGTTGCATTACACACTCTAAAGTAATTGCATACATTATGTAGGTTCAAGTCTGCATTTCTAAATTTTGCAAAAATAAAAAAAAATGCAAGTAGTTTAGTGCTTAGAGTACATTTAACATTATATTTAATAATATATATGGTCATTTTACACTACTTATTTCTCACTCATAGCTCATGGAAACAAGTGAAGATTTGATTCAAGCAGTTGATACAGGATATAAATGAAATATAAAAGTGACTAGGGCATTATGACTGTATAATTAGTTATGTAATTACTTTTCAATAATTATGCAATGTAAATGTACAGCAGTAATATCTCTGCATTCAAAGGGTTAAATACAGCTAGTAAAGCGCCAAAATTAGAGGTTTTTGTCATGTTATGCAGCCTGTCCCCCAAAAATCTGTCCCAATATAGTTGTGGTTTTTCAAAAGTTCCTCCTGCTTTCAAAATACATAATCAGGAGGGGGTTTTGCTAGTCTTTAAATCAGAAAAACTCCCTCCAGAGACTATTACAGCTTTGCTGTAGGATGTGAGTAAGCATGTTTACAACAGATATAGCGATAGTTGCATTTTCACTTTGTCTGCAGTGTGAGTACATGATTCAAAATGAGACTGCATGGTACAAACATACTACAAGGTACCCGCTGTTTTTTTCCGGACAGTTTGTTAATATAGAACTCGGTCTCTTACTCTTTCTGTCTGTAACTCTTTTCAGGAGTTTGATAATGCGGAGGCAGAGGAATGTTCTGCAGGCTCCAGCCCAGCACCTGAGGACAGTCTATCCTCCTGCCCGTCACTCCCGGAGGTCTACACACTGCCTCTGCGAGACCGAGCATGCCCCGCGCTGTCCAACGGCACAGGTGCAGTCTCACCCACTTTCAGCCACAGCTATTCCCAAACAAACACCGTCCTCCACACACATCATCTAACTATGTGTAGCACACAGCTGGAACCGCACTCCCTACATCACGCCTGATAAAGTGAAAAATCCACATCTGCGAACACTTAAGTAGTTCGAAGCTCCCTAAAGTAACACACACATAATACTGGACAGACTGCATCACTCAAAAATAATACTGTATGTACAACCTTACACAGACAACACCAGACACATTTTGCAATACACTGTATGTTCAGCAGTACATAGACATAGACTAACATTTCCATTCTTTCTTCATTTGGTTTCACAGATTCTGGCTCTCAGTGTTTCCGGAGACACACTCTAAACTATCTTCAGGAGATTGGAAATGGATGGTTTGGAAAGGTACAGCCAATTAAACTCATTATCAGAGGGTTTCATTGCTATTGATGTTTATTAGCCATTCAAAAAATGTAGTCCATTAAATTAGTAATTTTCCAAATGTTACCTAAATATTACCAAAAAGGTGTTCTCCTTTTCTGGGCGTCAGTAAAAAGGTTTTTGGTTAGTAACTTGTTAGGGACTAGTGGAAGGTGCTGTGTTTTGAGTCGTGAAATATGCGTTGTAGTAGAGTTTTCTGTTTGAGTTAGCGCTAGACCGATAAAAGTTACGCAGACCACCTGATATAAACTGCATGCTAACGCAGACACATTTCATGGTCTTCCCTTTCACAACCAACCGTGCTTCTGTGCAGAACAAGCCATTGGTGTATCAATTTAAATGCTAGTAGCATCACAGCAAAGAATGTTGAACCTTTCGGAGTTGCTGGACTGAAAGATTCCACGCTATCTTGTTTTTTAAAAGTAATTCAATGAGGTAGCTGGAAGTTGTTAGTTGCAAGTACACAAGACACCTATGTGTACATATGTGGTTGCTAACCAATACACCATGCAAGTTTGTTTTAATTAAGTACTAATTATGCCAAAACGTTCTGTACTTTGTTGGTTTGCAGTTTACTGTCTGGTTTTGAAGACTCTTGTGTTGAGCAGAAATATACTTTTCTAAACTTTCCTCTCAGGTATTCACTCCTGTTTAAAACTACTTAAAATACTGTAACATACTGTATGTGTGAAATTTAGAAAAAAAAGCATTTTACAGTGGGATCTGCAAGTGAAAATTATAAAATCACCAGAAAAAGCCCTGAAAGGTACTTTTAGTGAGTTATGCAGATGTCTGTACGCTGTCTTTGACCAGGATGTGGACTGTGTCTTGCTTTTGAGGCATAATAACATTCCCATCTTTTGACAGAAAGGAAGATACTCTCCCTCTATTCTTCTTTTCTTCATGATTTTCTTCTATTCTATTTCTCCCTTTCTCTTGTTTTTTATGCTCACCCCCTCCCTCTTTCTTTCTCTGTCTTTTAGGTGATCCTGGCAGAGGTGCTGTGTGATTGCAGCTCCTCTCAGGCTGTGGTGAAGGAGCTGAAAGTCAGTGCTGGCCCTCTGGAACAGCGCAAATTCCTGGCAGAGGCTGAGCCGTACAGGTTAAAGCTTTAACCAAACCTGAAATTTTGAACCAAACCAAAATAAAACCTGAGAACTTTCTGCCCAGATCCAACCTGATCCCTCCCATGCTGTGACTCTGAACGTAAACTCCAAACTGCACCAACCAGAGACAAAAACAAAACGCAACATTCTTAAAGATAGCACCTGCTAGGTTATCTAGTGACATCAACAGCAGAATTCAAAACTTTGATAACCAAAATGGAAAAATAGCCCAATTATCAGCCATAGATAATTAAGTTTAGGTTAAAATTTCACATTTATTCATTAATCAGTGCCTTCAAATTACATCTGTTTTTAGTCTGAATAAACTTTGTTCTTATGCTGGTCATGCTAGACCTCCATGGACTTCACTGCCAGATAAAAAAAAAACTGTAATAAAAGCAGGGACAAAGAAAGGTTGAGATTCATACTAAAGCAGGATACATGCAGGCCAAAATCTTTTAATGGTAAGAGATGGACTAGAAGAAAAGCCAGAAGAAACCCAAACATGAAATACGAGCCTGACAAATATTTAAGAAGTGATTTAGAAGTGGAACAGTCTGGTCTCATTTGACTGGGAACTTGGTTAGTGGTGGTCCTTACTATTTAATGAGACAAAGGAGATGAGCAAATGATGGAGAGAAACAGATGGATTACAGTGTAATAATTCTAAACTACAAAGTGTATCTATGATAATGAGTATAGATAAATGGTTGGTGCAGCTAATAAAGTGGCTCGTCCGTGTATATCATGTATTTGCATTGTCATATCAGACTGCATCTGATTTGCATATAGCAGTGTATTAAGTGCAGTATTGCTAAAAACTCTGCATAGAAACTAGGCTACAGAATGCTTCAACAGCATAGCTGACCTACATATATCAGTCCCAGTTTGGATAATAATTACACTTGCCAGTTCTCACTAGCTCTCTTTCTCTCACTCTTTCTCTCTCTCTCCTCCTTTCCTTGTCCCTTTATGGCTAATGTGAATTCCTCCATCACTTTTTCGTAACCCACTCTTTGTCTTTCACTTAAATGCCCTTCTAAGGTCTAGTAACTTACATCTTTCTTTCTTTCTTTCTTTCTTTCTCTCTCTCTCTCTCTCTCTCTCTCTCTCTCTCTCTCTCTCTCTCTCTCTCT
>JBBPCZ010000007.1:20044397-20059249 GCA_037974445.1 Brycinus macrolepidotus | reverse complement strand
CTTCTAAGGTCTAGTGACTTACATCTTTCTTTCTTTCTTTCTTTCTTTCTCTCTCTCTCTCTCTCTCTCTCTCTCTCTCTCTCTCTCATCTACTTTTCTTCTTCTTTTTTTCACCTACAGAAGCCTTCAGCATCCCAACATCCTGCAGTGTTTGGGTCAGTGCAGCGAGAGCATTCCCTATTTGCTCGTTATGGAGTTCTGCCAGTTGGTGAGTGCTCAAAGCGGTCTACTTTAGAATATATCCCTCACACACTATAAACAGATCACACATTAGATTCTCTTTCACAAATTATGCACTTAAAAATACAACTTGTAATATAGCTTAATCTGTAATTTCATTCAGCAGTTATTGGTGGAAATTTGCCATGTTCACAGCAAAGTATCAATCCATAGTTTGAACGAATAAGTTCATGGTTGTTTATCATATTAAAGCCATTTTGATCCAAAGCCATATTCTTAAATGTCTGAAATTGTTGTATATGACCATTTCCTGTTCCCTGGAGTATAAATATGAGTTTACATACATGTAAAATCCCTATGTCATCCATTAACATGAGTAAAACCAAAAAACTGTTAACTCAAATGAAAATTTGCTTGGAAAAGGATGCGTGAGCACACTACCTCCCAGGTATGTTGAGGATAAACTGTCATGTACATTTTTTTAAGTCGCTGGCATTAGACTCACTTTGGCATTTCGGTTCTCTCGCTCCTTTCTGTGGCTATATAGGCCATATTGCCCACCTACACCCAAAAATATGAATTGCCTGGAAATATTTTGTATGAAGAACTGAATCAAGATGCCTCAACAAGTGTTCTCCAACCTTGTTAAGCATCACAGTGGCTCAGTGCTGCTATTCCCAGGAGAGACTTCACCAAATATTAATAAAAGGGTCTGCCGATGTTTTGAAAACCCGTGTTTTACTATGTCAGTAATTGTATAAGTGTATCACTCATTGCTGTTTTCTGAAATCAAGGGTATTTATTAGAGAGTTTGTCCCCCTTTTGCTCTTCTGGGATATCTTTACACTAGATGCTGGAACACTGCTTTGAGGATTTTATTACATTTAGCCACATGAGCATTAGTGAGGTCAGCCGCACTAAACCATCCCAAAGATACTGAATAATGCTGTATCGTTCAAAAGAATGCAGTTGCACTGCTCCACAGCCCAATGCTGGGGATCTTTATACTCTTTTAACCAACATTTGACATCAGACGTGATGACCTTACGCTGCTATGTGGTTGCTCCGGAGTGTCTCATTCTATTAGGAATGCTTTTTTGTATGGAGATTGTACGTATTGTATAAGAGAGTTCTGAAAGAACTCATGACCACATTTTGGTCGCTGTATAATCCCATGTGTTATTTCATAGTTTTGATTTATCATGTCCTATCTATTATTCTAAAATGTTAAAAAATAGTATGCCCTGGTATGACTGGTATAATTTATACATGATAATTGTTATATGCATTGCTTCTAGGGCGACCTCAAAAGATATTTAAGGGCTCAGAGGAAGTCAGATGGCATGACGCCAGACCTTTTAAACCGTGACCTCTTGACATTGCAACGAATGGCGTATGAGATCACTTCAGGCCTCCTGCACCTTCATGAGAACAACTACATACACAGGTGAGTGTGAGCAAAATTCACTGCATATTTAACTCAAAGGATGGACAGGAGAAATAGAGAAACATATCTCTGTAGCAGGAGCAGGGAGCTTTTTCCATAACACATGTATAATTGCATGAACACTCTAAGTACTACACATAACCATCACATAACACATAACCACTCAGGTTAAACTTCAGCTGTGTGATTTATGGATCCTACTACCTGAGCAGTTCTGTTTTGAATGGTTGTTCTTTAAACAGACTCTAATTTCAAACGGTGCCGGAGAGTATTACAGTAAATGTAGACTGATGGTGGTGACTTAAGGCTGTAAATGAAAATGGATGTTTAAGGCTTCTGTCTGCCTCCCTCCAGTGATCTGGCGCTGAGAAACTGTCTGCTCACCTCAGATCTGACGGTCAGGATCGGAGACTATGGTCTCTCACACAATCATTACAAGGTACTGGTGGACTGGTTCTCTTAATCTGACATTAATCTACATGTTGAGTTGTACGGGAACACATCATCTGTGATCACAAAGTATTTTAGTTCATTAAAGTCTATTAATACATGTATATGGTATATTAATGCATGCACACCTTGACATTTAAAAAAAAAAATAATTTTGGCTCATAAGTTGAACATGAAAGCTAATATACCTTAATCTTGATAAATTTGTTGTCTTTTCTGTGCCACTAACAGGAAGACTACTATCTGACTCCGGATAAGTTGTGGATTCCTCTGCGCTGGATTGCCCCAGAGCTGCTGGAGTTCCGAGGAGGATTGACAGTCACGGACCAGACCAAAACCAGCAACGTGTGGTACGGACTATATAAATCAATCAATGAAAGGTCACTGTTCAGTGGACCAGTCAGTCGATCATCTGTTTCTATTGATCATTTAACTAGAATTCAGTCACTTGTGGAAGAGCATAAAGAAATCACATGTTCTGGTGGAAATTAGCTTTTTGTGCGCTTTTCCATGTGCCCACTATAATTCATTGAATGTGTTTTGAAAAGTTTATTTCACCCCACTCTTCTTTTTTCATTACCAGGTCTTTAGGTGTGGTGATTTGGGAGCTATTTGAGTTTGGTGCCCAGCCACACAGACATCTGAGTGATGAAGAAGTCCTCACTTTTGTTATCAAGGAGAGGCAGATCACACTTGCACAACCTCGCCTCAAACTCTCCCATGCAGACTACTGGTCAGTTTCACTTAACTGTTTTTATATGTCTCTTTTTGCTTTTTATCTTAACTCATTTTATTTGCCTTGCTCACAGCTTCAGAGTGAAGTGCCTCTACAGAATGGAAGACTATAGAACACAAACAGTGCGCACACATAAATTTAAAAAAAAAAAAAAAAAAAAGAGTAAAAAGTTAACTCTCTGTGGCTCTCTGTGTTTTTAGGTACGAGGTCATGCAGTCATGCTGGCTTCCACCCTCTCAGCGTCCAACAGTCAATGAAGTTTTCATCCTCCTTTCCTCTCTCCTTGCTGCTGAACAAGGGAGGAGTGTAACAGAGGATGAGGATGAAGATGAGTATGAGGAACATCATGACAGGGGAAGGAGAGGAGAGAGCGACGAGTCATTTGAAAGGCGATGGGATTCACTCCGCCCTACTGCGTTCCTGTCAGCTGCCGGTGAACGGCACAGAGAAAGAAATTACAGCAGAGAGGATGGAAATTTCAGAGGGAATGGAAACTCCTTCCCGCTGTTGGATCCTGTGAATTCGATCACTCCCACTTCATCTGAGCTTGACGACATCTTAACTGTCACCGAGACTAGCAAAGGGTTGAATTTTGAATACTTCTGGGAGAAGGCCCATGGTAGAAGGGGTTACAAACCTCTTCCTCCCCCTCAACCAATACCTACTCCCAGCTCTGGCCACAGGCAGTCTCTGGACACACCTACAGTCGTTCCTGTGATCAGTGCGCGCAGTCCCTCGTTAGCCAGTGAGTACTACATTCGCTTGGAGGAACACACCCCACAGGATAAATCACCTTCTCTTAAAGGGAAAGCATCTTCATTACGAGCAGATTCAGTTAGCCCTGGGGATTTGGAGTTAGTAGAGATCCGTAGAGGGACTCTTGGAAAGGAAAAACCTGTTTTTGGTTACCAAGATAACTTTGGACGAGGTGCTTCTAAGACAGTTCAGATGGTAAGGTCCAGTGAAATCCAGGTCCTGGTGCCAAACACGGGCCTGGTTGAGTTTAGTAAAGAAGGTTGCAGCAAAGTGACAGATTTTGCAGTGGTAGATGTCGGAGACAGAACAGATGTGAAAAGAGACCCGAGCCTGAGATGCTCTGGATCTGTAACTTCCCAAATACCTGTTCTTCCTCCAAAACCCCGCTCATTGTCCACCTCTTCAGGCACCCACTTACACTCACGGCCCCTGCCTGTTCCTCCTCCAATATATCCCCGGTCGTATGGGCTGGGTCACTACCCAGGATCCTCTTACCCCATGAGCAAATCAGAGACTTCTGATACATTATTTATGAGCAGCTGTTCTTCATCAAAAAGCAACTTTGATCATTTGGGATTCAATCGAACACACCAAACTCTGCCTCCGTCTCCCTCTCTCTCCCCATCAATTCCCCCTTCCTTTGGAGGACCATCCATGTTTCCTCCACCTCAAACGTGTCCCCCTCCCCTCCCTCCCCATTACCGACTTCAGAGAGGTTCCTACCATCATTACTCTGGAGAAACATTTCCCAGACATAACAATTCTGCAGTGCACTTACAAAGAGACCCGTTAAGCTGTGACTATGCTGACACTCAAATTACTGACAGAAGCTTGACACGTTCGCAGTCCTTGCAAAATTCAAGGGACTCCATAGATTCATACATGAAAGAAAAGAGATCCCCAACCGGCAGGGAGTCTTCCTATTCCAAAATGACCCGCTCGCAGTCCATGATTCCAGAGTTTGAGAGAAAGTCCTCCTCTAGTCCAGCATACTCAGAGGAAGATGATGATTCCCCCTTTATGTCTCCAAGCAAACCAAGCAGTGGCACTACCATTGAACATACCAGACTGGCTAATGACCCAGACCCTGCTACAACTGAACTCTTTTCCAGAGGAATGAAAAGAACTCAGTCTCGTCTCGACACCATTCTTCCAGCCATCTGGAAGGAAGATGCAGAGATGCACCGGGAGCGAGTTGCAGCAGCCAGGAAATCCCCAATACACCTTTTCCTAACTGAAATCTCCAATGAGTCCTCAGACTCGAACATGGGACAAAGCTCGTGGGGCAAGGAGAGTAACAAGGAGAGTGGATTTAGAGGGATGCGACGCTCCCAATCCCTCCTCACTGAGCTTGACTCAGCTGCTCAGACGTGGGAGTCAGAAAGAGTATCACTGACTGGACAAGACAATGGTCCTAAAAAGAGAGATTTGTTCCTCACTGAGATCGACACAGTAGTGTCAGACTGTGAAGATGTATATGATGGTGACGGGGGAATCCCAGTATCCCGCTTTGGAACCACACCCTTTCCTTATGCACGTCCCCAAGACTTACCAACATATGCTGAAGCGGAAGAAGCATATTCACAAGGAATTAAGATGTCCCGCTCCCTCCTGTCTGAGGTTACCATTGAGACTGCGGAATCTGAGTCTAAGAAAGAAGAAATTACCAGAGAGGAGTTCCTAAAAGAGATCCAATCAGCGGAGACGTTTCTCACTGAGATAATAACGAGGCAGCGCAAACACGAAGAAAGTCCGTCACCTATAGCAATATCACCTGAATATGAGTCAATATGCATTGACCCAGGATCCTCCCAAACTATAAGATTTGAGTGTGAAAGATCATCAGGAAATCCCCAGAGTGACATGAAAGAAGCAATCTATGCTCAGGTTACCAAAAGAGCTAAAAAGAGTGAAATAAAAGTTGCAGTGCGTCCAGAAATACCAGTACTGCAAATAGCATCAGACATACAAAGCCTCAAAACGGAGCAAAAATTAACCCCTGATACTAATCAAGCCATGGCCGAATCAGATGTAAAGCCTCAAAGCCCTGCAGATTTTGTTCCTTCAGGCATCTTGCCTAAAACAGGGCTTCTCATAGACCAGTTGTCTCCTCTCATGACAGAGAAAAAAGATGCTGAGGTGTTTAACAGTGAAACGGAAGCTTTAGAGCTCAGTGTACCTCTCCACAATGTAAAGTCTAGAGAACGAACAGAACTGTTCAGTCAGTCTGAAGCTCAGTCTTTGTCACCAGATAGCTCAGGGAAGGGCATAATTGAAGCCAGTGAGAATCTCTTGACTAATAAAGCTAAGATTGTTTATTCAGTTTCGGAAATGAACATGGAAGGTATGTTAGAAATGAGAAAAGATGAAGGCAGTCTAGACCCAGTGGCTACAGACTCGGACGTAATGTCTAAAGCAGAAACATATGCTCAAAATTACAGTACATCTGAAAGTTTCGAGCAACCCCTTCTAAATAAGAAGACATTAAAAGATATCCCTGAGGATGCCAATTCAGCAAGGCTGTTTGCTGAGACAGACTGTGGCACAGGACTTTTGACACAGTTTCACACAGTTTTTGAAAATACAAGATGTCCAGACTTCCCTCAGGCTAAGTCCGAGGTTTTACAAACAGGGACATCTGTATCCAGAGAGCAGCCTACTTTGACTGAAACAGACAAATACTCAAACATTAGAAATGATGGTAAAGAAAAAGAAATCTCAAAGAATATCACTTCAAATGAGTCTGCGTTATATTTTGATAAAACAAGCATAGATTCATTCCCGTTTGCTTTGGCAAGGGAGCCAAACTCTGATCAGTCCTTGTCCACTATTACACCCACAGACTCCACAATATCACCTCTTACCTCTAGCTCTATGGACTGCCTCACACCTGGAGACATTGGTGGCGGAGGCACCGGTTGGAGGGTTCTTGGGACTGAAACCCCTCACCGCGACTCTGCCTACTTCTCAGACAGTGACTTTGAGGCTGGTGAGGGTTTGCCCAGAAGAGGGAGTGATGGTCTATGCTCTTCACGTCCTGGCAGTGGCCGAGCAGGAGAGAGAGGAGGAATACTGATGGGAATTGAGGAAAAGATTGAAGTCGACGATGATGGTCCAGCAGGGCACGAGAATGTGGAAAACAAAGTAAAAGACAGAGATCATGTTCAAGCATTATTTTCAGATAAAATGGTTATAAGGAGATCTGGTGATGGCATAGAGACTGTGGATATTGGCATAACTGAAAAGAACCTTGAACATAGTGATAATAATATCCTGAGTGTTTTAGGGGACTCAGAAACTGAAGGTAGAACGAAGCTTATAGACAAGTTGCTTTCCACTATAGAAAATCAGCCACTGAAAAGGTTTGATGGCTTGCAGCTTAACTACCAAATGTCTTCTAGTAAAGAAAGAGAGTTTCATAATGCAGGTAACAATTTAGGATTGTTTCCTAAAACAACAGCAGAACCTCTTGACAAATCCCAAAAAACAAGTGCTGTGGAGGGACTAACTGGGCATCAGACATGTTTAAAAGCAAGTGAACATGAAATGCTGGGTTGTTTAAAACGTGAAGAAATTGAAAAGCAGATGCCAGTGTTAGACAACAGTGAATCCAGGTTATCTCAGTTTTACAGGTTTCAGTCAGATACTTTGCCATCCATCAACAGCATTCAAATTAAGGAGAAGTCCTGCACTGAAGACACACAGCACAACTTAACCCACTCTATCTGGTCTGAAAATAATAGAGAGGATACCTCAATTTCAGAGAAGCAAACAGTGGAAATGCAAGAGGTAGATACAAATGAACTGGGCTTGAGAAACCTGTCTTATACTGAAGAAAGTGAAGATGAGCTGGCAAAGATACAGCCAGAGACTGAAGGACAGTTTTCTACATTAGAACATTGCTTCACAACCAGTAAATCTCCAAATGGTGAAAGAGAACAAGTCACTCCAGCGGAACGCTCAGAAAAGGAATGTTTTTATGACTTTGTTGAGGAAGCCTCAAAGGAACTCAAACCGAAGGCTAAAGAATTGTGGAATGCTTTTGAGGATGAAGGCACTGGTGGATGTCTGAAGGGAGAACTTGATTGCAATCGATTTCAGCAAGGAGATCTTCCTTTCTGGTCAGCTGAAAATGACCAGTGGGCTTCAGCTGAAAATTACCAGTGGGCAACAGCTAAGATTCAGAGTTCTGAAAAAGAATTAGAGTCAGAGTTGTTCTCAGGTTTTGAAAACAAGTGGGCAGAGGGAGAGCGCTTGGTCGCAGGCTGTGAATTTTGGGAAGAAGAAGCAAATGATGAACTAGCAAAGAGTGAACCTCATCCTACCATTTTGGAGGCTCATGAAAATAGATGCAATGATGAAAGGCTGGAACAGGCCAATTCTGCACAACAAACATTTTCCTGTTGGGTTCAGCAAGCTCCTCGAACTCAACAAACACCACTGCAGATGATGGTTATTCATCAAGAGGAAAACATTGAGAATCCTGACATGGAAAATGGAGAGACTGACCATGAAATGAACTGTGTAAAAGTGGATGTGGATAATCTGGAGAATCCAGAGCAAGAACTTCTCCCACAGTTAAATGGTGTTGGAAGGATAAGCTCTAGTACCCCAGATTCCAAGGTATATATTCAGAATGAGGCCGATGAAGATGACTTTTTGGGCATTGAAGGAAATCAGAACTTCAACAGAGTGGAGAACATCCTTAACATGGAGAACGAGGAAGGAGAAAAAGTTGGAGTCAGTCACTCAGCCTTGTTTAGTGACTTTGTGAGGTTTGAAAGTATAATAAATCTGAATGAATCTTATGCTAATCACAACAGCTGGGCCACAACACCACTGGAAACTGATGAAATGAAGGCTCAGCTCATTCCGTCCACAGTAGACATGCCAAACTCAGCTGGTGCAGCTAATACTACTATTAAAACCCACATCGCTGCATCACGCCAAGACAGTTACAACAGTCAAGCTGACAGAAAGGATATAGAAAATCACTGCCAGTCACCAAACAGAGAAGGAGGGGAGGTTGTATTTTCTGAAAAAAACAGATCAGATTCTCTATCTTGTCCCAGTCTCACTGCTAACATTGAAGCAGAACCATGCACAGTCCATACAAGCAATGTCCAGTGCTGCTCTCCTGCCTTTGTGTCTATGGAGATCTCAGATTGTGATGCTTCTCAGCACGCAGAGATGAGTGACTGCCCAGGACCAAACAACTTCCCAAACACAGTGCACCATATAGAGATTAAGTCTAGTGCAAATTTACAGAGCGCAGCTGATCAGCCCTGGTCCGATGTGATAGAGCATGAAAGTCTATTAGCCTTCTCTAATGATGCTGATTCCTTAGGTCAGTTTGATAGAAAATGTTCAACCAACACTCACAGCAAAGGGATTACAGCAAATTTAGGACAAAAAACACGTGTGTCCTTAATCACCGAAAATCAGACTCACCTGGTGTCTGACTGCATCGGTGAGGATGACAGAAATAGTATGTCTCATCATCCAATCTCTCAGAGCTCCTTGAATTCCATCCCAGAGTTGCTGATCTCAGAGTGGAAGGATTTAGATGAGGAGCCCCTGGAGGATTTCGAAAAACTAGAGAAGTTGTGCTGCATTTCTGGAGATGAAGATATTCTTGGAGATCTCTTCTTGGGAAACTTGGAACTGCTTCAGTCTTTAAAAAAGAATGCTAACACAGAGGAGGGCCAAGACAACTCAGAGATATCAGAAAGCAAGAGAAGAGTTGAGCTGAAAGAAAAGGTTGATGGAATCTCCGATATTTCTATGGGAATATCGCACAGCTTGGACAAGAATGAGAAGAGCTCTCAGAACTTCCTAGAAGGTTCTCAGCTTTTGTTGGAAAAAACATCAGGAATTAATGTCTCATCAGCTGTTTCACCAAGTCATACAAGTGAAGGCACCAAAGGTCAACGTTCGCTGTCACAAATGCCAACAAAAAATGGGCTAATGATGCAGGTGAATGAAAAATTACACATGTGGTTTTAAATATACATTTAAAGGGACGGGTGTCTAGCTACTTTTGTTTGGATATCCACATACTTAATATTTGGATACTGAGAAAATATTTTACAATATTTTAAGGTATTTTATCCCCTTATATTATTTTAAATAAAGAAATGCAATTTAGGCTAAAGTGAACATACTAACAGATGACTAACAGAATGATAGGGCTGAGTGTCAGCTGTTCTGAAATGTTGCTATTTTGCAAAATATGAGATACAATATCAGCAGCTTGTCTACCAGCTTTCTTATGGTTTAAGATAAGATAAGATAAGATAAACCTTTATTAGTCCTACAAGTGGGAAATTAACATCATACATGTTTAGTAAAACATGTTCGGACATTAAAAGACAATGCACAATTTATTTCATTTGTTGATTCCATATATTAATTTATATTTACCTACAACTGAATAATGACTGCCATCCCTAAAATAAAATTTGAGTGACTGGACTGAAATAATTTGACTACATTATAAAGTATACTAATCATCTTTAACTGTATTCTTTAAAGGTTTGTGAAGAGAAACTACAGTACTCCCTCAGTGAGAATGTCAAAACCAATGTGCTCTGGGGATCTACCCTCACTGACAGTGTCATTCTGCGCCCTTGGGGAGATACCAATATTGCTACTGAAAATGATGCTACCAGGGAAAAGGCTTCCCAGGAAACTGAGAGGTACACTGTGTACATGTATATAAGGGCATGTGTGTATCACTGCAAAACCCATCATTAAGCCTTAAGGTCAGTGCTGCATGCATAACCATTTCCAGTTGGATACTGGCCTGCGTGTGGTGGGCAGCTGGTGGCCTAGTGGTTAGGGCATTCGCCCTGCAATCAGAAGGTTCTGGGTTCTATTCCAACTACTAGTGTCATCACTGAGGTACCCTTGAGCATGGTACCATCCCCACACACTGCTCCCCGGGTGCCCCTCGTTGGCGGCAGCCCCCTGCTTCACTTGGTGAACGGGTTAAATGCAGAGAAAGAATTTCACACTGTGTGCTGTGCTATGGTGTGTTCACGTGTGACTATAAGGGGCCACTTCACTTTATGATGGAGCATTCGACACAGCACCATTCTTCTTGACATGCAACTTATTTTTAAAATCTGTGATCTTGAACACAGTTTGCATATACTGACTCAATTTGATCTGTCTCTGCAGTAAAAGGGAGGCAGTGCCCCCTAGCCCAGTTTTAACTAAGAGTGAAGATTCTGAAGTAGAAACGGAGACACTGACAGTGACAGAGCAAGTCACACCTACCCTGCCTGCGGCAAACCAAGCTATGAAAGGTACTTGTAACATCAACCACTTCTGAGATACAGATCTGCAGGGATCTGCATTAGCGTAATGATGAAATGAAAATTCTAATGTTGCAATGACATCTGAAGGTACAGAGCTATTTGAATACATTGAACGAAAAAAGGCATTAATATCATACCTCGTCACAACTTCTTAGTTATTTTAAGAAAATTACTGGCTTATTTTGAGGGGAGAGCATGTTTCATATTTAAAGAATATTATTTTCATTCCAAGAATAAAATAACCATAAAGCTTTCTTCCATATGTGCCTCCAATCAGACTTGCTTAATTTAATGCTTGATGAGACTTAATACTTGGTGAGAATTAATACTTTAATACTTCATGAGTCACTTGCTGAAGTTGTGGTGGCTGATATCGTGACTAATACCGTGTTATGACAGTTCTTCAGTATTGCAATGTGTTTGGATGTGAGATTTTTAACACTGCTAACAACACCTTTGCTCGTTCACTTGGCTTGTCTTCATCAACACTTCCATTTTCATCATCTTCTTTTCCAGCTAAACTGGCCCGTCTCTCCCTCTCGCTCCCTCCACTGGCACTTTCTCTACCCCTCTCTCCTGGCCCTAAAGGAGGACTGTGGGATGGGGGCGACCACAGAATCGGTCGGAGGAGGGGAGTTTCGACTGGAAGCGATCCTGAGGAAGATGAGGAAGAGGAACAGGAGGATGAGTCCTCTAGGAAGGTTATTGTCGTCACAGAAACGGATGTTCACAAGCGAGTAGGTCTGCGGAGTTTGCTGAAATCGCCCAAGGAACCTCTGGACAAAGAGAACCGCGACCATGGAAGGAATGTGTCCTTTTTCGATGATGTCACCGTCTATCTTTTTGATCAGGTATGAAAGGTGACCAGTCACACATTCACCCGTCTGCAGAGCCAAAAACATGCCAAGGAAAACATACGGTCCTTACGCCCCATTAGGTTTCTGCTCTTGTTAGGTCTAAGTGCCTAGTACCTAAATGAGTACTTAATAGAAATTTTGCCATTGTAAATTTGTTCTCATTGCAGTCAGACAGCTTTGCCAGTAGACTTGCCAGTCACCTGTCAATCTTGCCTTGCAGGAAACTCCTACTAATGAGCTGAGTTCTAGCTCTGCACCTACAAGTCCATCGCCTCTTGGAAAGCCTGCTCACTTCGATGGACATGGTGAGTGTAATCTGAATGAGAAACCACTGTTTGTCCTCAAATTCTCCAGAGGGCTTTTTAGAACATTGTCACATAAAGCATTCAGAATTTACTAAATCAGTTATGCATTAAAACAGGAGCAGAATCTCAGAATGTACAGATCTTTGAAATAATTTGAAGAATTATACTATATTTGTACAACAATATGTTCCAATACATTGGTTACACATGCAAATAAATTTGAGAACTGATTCCTTTGCACTGCAAATCCACTGCTATGAAAGCATTTCTCTTAAGCTCTAGACTGAATGTGAGTCACTTTATTTGATTTATTTTTCACAAATTAGTACTAAATTTAGATTCTCTTGTTCTTCAGTGCCTTTTGTAGTGTAGAGCAGTTCTGCCAAGTCTATTTTAGGAGCTGAAATATCTTTTGTATCACAAGAGGAGATGATAATAATAATAATAATAATAATAATAATAATCGTCATCATCATCATCATGATCACGAAAATGATAACAATAGTAATAATAATACTATTTATCTATTGATAAGGATGAACGTGTTCATGTATCATCTTCACATTACGTACTATTATGTTTGAGTTTTATTGTGGAGATTATCCAAAACTATTAGTCTCATAGAATCAACTTTGTAAAGAGATAAATAATGGATAAGAGTTGGTGTACTATAAATATGCAGTCTGTTATTAGAACATTAAAGTGAGACAGATGGAACACTTTTATATATTCACTCTTTTCATCTTGTGAATCAAATATGCTTCTTCCCATCAGGAGCGAGCAATCACAAGGCCAGTAAGAACAAAGACCACGTAAAGCCAAGATCTCCCACTTCTGTTGGATCAGTCCCATCGTCACGCTTCACCGTCAGCCCTGCTGATGACCCGCATTTGGTGTGACCCACACTTCCCACACGTGGAGAAAATGTAGCTCTCTGGAGTGACAGAGTTGTCTCTGCAGTCATCGATAACTATGGTGGCTTCTGGAGGTTATTTTTTTAAATCAGGCTAAAGAAAGACTCCTGTTTCCAAGGCTGGAGATATTCCAGGTTTTATTTTGCTGCAGGAGCTGGTCCATTCTGTGCGAAGCAGGAATCTCTATAGCCGAGCAGCCTGGAGCTATATAAAACCTGAAATGGAGTTTACGGCTATGCAATGGGAGTCTTATTGTGTACCAGCTTAACTGCTCTATTTTCATGGCTTCTTGAAGTACGTTTGTATTCTAATCCTCTTATACAGAAGGGGAAGCACTTTCTTTGACCAGTACCTGTCTATTTGTGAGCTTGAATAGAAATATTGCCATTGTAAATTTGTTCTCATTGCAGTCAGGCATCCTTGTAGGCTCAAAAGGGCAAACCCACCCTCCCTATCTAACAGTGCAGTGCTCTTTTAGTATTTGTACAAATGAATAGTGAAATTATGACGGTGTACAAACTCATTTTAGAACCATTTATTTTAGTTGTATTCTTAGAATGCACGAAACAGAATTAAACTGCTATCTACTGTTATGTTTTATACTGTAATTTTTATTGCAAACGTTCTTCTGTATTAATTTATTCATTAATTTATTGTGTATTCATTTATTTATTCATTTCCATGTCTGATTTACTGTATAATTGCAACAGTTGCACATTTACTTTGCGTTAATTGTTTTTGGATGTTGTGCATTCCTTTAATAAGTTGCGTCATCCGTCAGATATTTCCTTGAGTATAAATGCTTTGAAATATTTTATATAATTTACCTATTTCTAGATGTTAGTCTGTATCTATTTGTCATTTAGTGTGTCTATTTATAAATGTTATTTTTAACAGTGTATTTGACATGTTCCCTCCATTACTTATGTTCAAAGCAAGTATTGTTGCTCAGCATGGAGTAAAAAAGAGAAATCAGCACACATGACCATGGGTTGACCTACCTGTTGATTTACATTATTTTGATGGTCAGTCAGTGTCGAGGGTGAACTAGATCATTTGTAAAGTCGCTTTCAGCGTCTGTTTCATTGCGAGGTTTCTTAAGGTTCTGCGTAACCTGAGATTAAAACAAAAAAAAAAAGTCACATGGAAACTGTGAAACGTTTAATGAACTGTTTGAAAATAAATTGTACTGGATTATAATAAACTGCTGTACTGGATTTTTGAGAAATAATTTTAAAACTCAGAATTTAAAAATTCTGAAAATTATTGAGCATAAATTATTGCAGAAACTAATGGTGCAAGAATTGTATTAAAATCTGTATTATTATTTTCGAGGCGGCTGGTGTTCTGGTGGTTAGGGAGTTGCCCCTGTGATCAGAAGGCTGTGGGTTCGAATCCCAGGACTGCTAGTGGCACCTCTGAGGTACTCTTGAGCGAGGTACTGTCCCCACACATTGCTCCCCAGGTTCCTGGCTGCCCGCTGCTTCACTTGGTGAAATGCAGAGAAAGAATTTGTGTGCTGTGGTGTGTTCACGTATGACAAATGGACGCTTTACGCTGTAATATCTATGGGGTGCCGTTTGTAAAATCAGCTTAACAATTATAGAGGTGTCAATTTTTCACCATTTAGCACAATTTTCTCACATTTAGAGATAAATATGTTCAAAAACAGTGTTAAATTTTGTCAATTTTAACTTGCTGTATAAATGTTAAATCTAAATCTAAATGTTAAATGTTAAATTAAATGTTAAATGTTAAATCTAAATGTGAAATATAAACCTAAATGTTAAATCTAAATCTAAATGTTAAATATAACTAATTTAGATACAAATAAGATTTCTCTCTCCCTAATTACTGTCTACAGGCCACCAGGGCCATATACAGA
>JBBPCZ010000007.1:20015316-20043510 GCA_037974445.1 Brycinus macrolepidotus | reverse complement strand
AAATGTGAGAAAATTGTGCTAAATGGTGAAAAATTGACACCTCTAAAATTGTTAAGCTGATTTTACAAACGGCACCCTATGAATATCTGGTCCAAGGAAAACTACATTTCCCACAAAGCTCTGTAAGGGCTGCTGTATAAATTACGCGTTTACTGTGCGACAGAGACGACACCCGTGCGTTGTTTGTAAGGGTCAGTATTTACATGGAAATCATTTAAACTGTTATTTTATGTCATTTTGACTTACTTTGAAATTTTTGCAGACCGCTGAACGTGCCTACCATCGGTGTGAAGTCTAGGGACATTTTAGGAGGTAAGAAGCGATGAATTTAATGCACATTTTAGGTGCTGGGTGTAATCAGTTCTATTCTTCTCCCTGTTTGGTTTCTTGTACATTAAGTGTTTATTTTTCAGTCATTCTTTCAGCTGCTGTCCATGTAGCTGCTGATATGAAAATAAGTCTGACACTCTGTAGCCCCACATCATTATTTGGTTATAAACACATGTTCTAACGTAAAAAATGACTATGCATTTTGTTGACATTTGATCAGTACTCTTCAATGCAAATTGAGAACCTTTTCCCCTCCAGACTTTTGGGCTCCTATTCTTAAATTACAGTTTTTCTAAAATACAGTGAGTTAATGGAATTGTCAGCTATGCTGAAGCATGGAAATACTTTATAAAAATCCGTTTAGGCTGTTACTCCCAGCAACAAGTGGAATTTGTGACCAGATCATTTAGAAAAACAAAAGTGATAAAAGTGAAGTGACCCGTTATTGTCACATGGGAACACATCGCACTGCAGCACAGTGTGTGAACAATGTGAAATTCTTTCTCTGTGTTTAACCCATTCACCAAGTGAAGCAGTGGGGGGTGGTCAGGGAGCAGTGTGTGGGGACGGTAACTTGTTCAAGGGTACCTCAGTGGTGTCACTAGGAGTCCTGGGATTCAAACCTATGAGCTTCTGTTCACAGGGGCAACTCCCTATCCACTAGGCGACCAGCTGCCCCAATAATCTTCTTGGGGTGAGAATCAAACCCTGGTCATCTGGGTGAAAGTTTTATGCTCTGCCCCTTACATCGCTGCGTGGCAAAGGATGTCTTTTGCTCTAGCCCTGTATCGCTCAATAAATAAATAAATAAATAAATGCATGAATGATTTGTGCTGAATACTGTTACAGCTTATTGCTGGTGTTTCTGGCCAGATGTCTTTAGCAGATGAGCTGCTCGCAGATTTGGAGGAAGCGGGAGATGAAGGCGAGGACGGACTGTACCCGGGTGAGGAGGGCGAGGAGAGCGATGGGGGAGCAAGAGATAGGGAGGGTGATGGAGGGCTGGAGGATATACCGGAGGAGATGGAGCTGGACTACAGTGGGGCAGAAAGCGTGTCGTCCATAGCGAAACTACGAAACAGCAGATCGGTCAGTATCCTATTGACTGTCTCACTGACTGACATTTTCCCTCAGTTTTTAAAATGTAACGCTTACTATGTTTTTTTCCAGTTTTCTGAAATCATGGAGAAGATTGCTCAGTATGTGGGGAATCCACGCAAGAACACAGATGGTAAGCAGCAGCTGCCTGAAGTTAGACTGGAGGTCTACATTGAGATGTGAACTGAATGGCAGCGCTCTGTATAAATGATCATCTGTGCTTACAGTGTCCGGCCCTGTGGAGGCAGATCCTGAATACAGGCTCATCGTCGCAGCCAACAACCTGACCGTGGAAATCGATAATGAATTAAGTGAGTTTGACTTGTGTTTGATGTGGCTTTCCTCTTTAATTTCATGCTTAAGGGAGTTTTATTTTTTTCAGTGTGTGTTAGAGTGTAGAATGTCTGCCAAGAGCTGGAAAGTTATTAGAACAGCTTTACTGGCCAGTTGTGCTGCAAAATTTGAATTTTTCTTTGCATATCCCATCTCCTTTTCTCAATAAGACACTTGTACTTGTGTCTTGCTCGTTAAAGTCTGGGGGCGCTTTGAGTTTTCTTCTCACTTATTTTTCAGATAAGAATAAAAAAAATATATATCAAAATACACAAGCACATCAAAAATCTTTTATTATATGTGTGAAAGAAATTAGGATCAGAGTAGAGAATAAGCCATTTTATGGCAAAAAAGGACCTCAAGAACCTATTAGTAGTAGAGCAATGTTTCTCTTAATGATACCTGTTCTTCTTTTTCCAGATATCATTCACAAATTTGTTCGTGACAAATACTCCAAAAGATTCCCAGAGCTTGAGTCACTGGTACCCAATTCCCTGGACTATATTAGAACAGTGAAGGTAAGCAGTGGGGTCGCAAATAAGAACCGGTTAGCAGATGGTGGCATAGTCAGCAAGAAGCTTTACATTAAGGAAGTGCTACAGCCTGAAATTAAACTTCTACCCCCTAATGAATACTAAAATATTTTTGTGGAGTGAGTATGGTAAGGGGTAAATTTGTTGGGGTAAGGGGTAAGTTTGTTGGCTAAATGATCACTTAAGTAACTGCAACAACTGTTCTTATTTGAATGAGGCTTGAGGGTGTGTATTTGTGTTTGTAGGAACTTGGGAACAACCTGGAAAAATGTAAGAATAATGAGACGCTGCAACAGATCTTGACCAATGCTACCATCATGGTGGTCAGTGTCACCGCCTCCACTACGCAGGGGTGAGGAGCCTCACTGGGCAACATTAGTTATAGTCTTTCTCTTCCATTTTCTTAGGGAACAGTGTTTGTTTCTGTCTAGTTTTGCCTTTGTACAGTGAACAATGAATATAAATCCTTGGTAAATTAGATAAGGCTACTGATCATACTTAAGTAGTAATTTGTATGTTTTTATGTTTATAGGACATTACTGGGTGAGGAGGAACTCCAGCGATTGGAGGAAGCGTGTGATATGGCTCTTGAGCTCAACCAGTCAAAACACAGGATTTACGAGTATGTGGAATCCAGAATGTCTTTCATTGCTCCTAATCTGTCAATCATAGTTGGGGCATCCACTGCTGCCAAGATCATGGGTAAGTGTGTGAGAGCTGGGAAAGCTTAATACAGCTTTTCTGCATTTTTTTTTTATCTTAGTGGGTTTTTTTTAACAACACTTCAATTCCTTGATTGTGTATTTTGTTTTTTCACCTTTTTTTGTCGCTCCACCACTGCCTGTGTGCTCAGGTATTGCTGGGGGACTTACTAACTTGTCTAAGATGCCAGCGTGTAACTTGATGCTGTTGGGTGCTCAGAGGAGAACCCTGTCTGGGTTCAGCAGCACCTCTTTGCTCCCTCACACTGGCTACATCTACCACTGTGATGTGGTGCAGTCTCTTCCTCCGGTCAGTGCGCTCACACACATCATTTTTTGTTGTTGTTGTTGTTGTTGTTGTTATTTGTTGTTGCCTTTTTTTTTAAAATAGTGTTTGTAAGGAGTTCCATGTAGAGCTGGGTGATAAAGCCAGAAATCTTATCATGATCTATTTTTTTTTTTTCCCCCTCTATTTCACTCTCATGTCTCAGTAGAGAACCCAAAATCTAAAGGTAGTAAGGTTACCTGATTTAAGAAAGCCAAGTTTATAGCACTCTACAGAGAATGTAAAGCTCTGAAGTATTTTATCAACAGATGCTGGATATCTCTATAATGATTGTTTTTTAAATTATCATTATCATTCGTCCCAGACTTACTCTTGCTCAAATCCTGCTCTTTGTACCTGCAGGATTTGAGGAGAAAGGCAGCACGGCTGGTGTCGGCCAAGTGCACGCTGGCAGCTCGTGTGGACAGTTTTCATGAGAGTGCTGATGGCAAGGTGAAGAACTCTGCACTGCCCTCCAGCTGCAACAATACAATAGAACAGCAGTCACAAAAGCAAACTCAGACCGTATCAGTAAAACAATATAAAAATAAACTCCTATGTGTGCAGGTTGGGTATGACCTGAAGGAGGAAATTGAGCGGAAATTTGATAAGTGGCAGGAGCCGCCACCTGTCAAACAAGTGAAGCCACTTCCAGCACCACTGGACCCTTCAAGGAAGAAGAGAGGGGGCAGAAGGTATGGGGTGGAGTGTGGTGGATTTTTATTCATTTATTGATTGACTGATTGGCCCACCTGGTTTTGACTCGCATGCATTGGTTCTTTTAGGTATCGTAAAATGAAGGAGAGGTTGGGACTCACTGAGATCAGGAAACATGCAAACAGAATGACATTTGCAGAGGTCAGTGAAAATCACACACACGTTGCACAGTTGAACATGTGGTCATAAATAGATTGATCAATCATAAAATCAGAATATAGGATCTTGTGTCCATGCCTTCATGCCAGGCTTTGTAGGGGTGCTTTATCTCCTACCCTTCCCTTTGAGCAGCTTCTGTACTGTGAGCTTGTTGTCTGTCTTTTAGATTGAGGATGATGCCTATCAGGAGGATCTGGGCTTCAGTTTGGGTCAGCTGGGGAAGTCTGGAAGTGGCAGAGTGAGACAGGCGCAGGTCAACGACGCCACCAAGGCCCGCATCTCCAAGTCTCTGCAGGTACTGATGGTGGTTATTGTTCATATTTTTTATGTATTGTGGAATTTATTTCAGTCAAGAGGAAAACATTTTTATAGACAGTCATCTGAAAAGTATACTCTGCAGAGCATTTGAAGAATCATGCTTGTTTTATGACCTGTTAATGGTGCGAGTATCTGTGATTTTATAGCGGACATTGCAGAAGCAGAGCATGACCTATGGTGGGAAGTCTACAGTCAGAGACAGATCTTCAGGAACAAGCTCCAGTGTAGCGTTCACCCCACTACAGGTATGTACAAATGTGCACACACAAAAAGAGGTTCATATGAGCACCCACCTGCATGGGTGTACTTATGCTTACTTAGCTTGTATAACCAAACAGATGATACTGCTGCAGTCGTTTTCTCCTGGTGATTTCGTTTTACTCTCACTGAAGGGTTTGGAGATCGTCAACCCACAGGCAGCAGAAAAGAAGGTGGCTGAGGCAAATCAGAAATACTTCTCCAATATGGCAGAGTTCCTCAAAGTCAAGAGAGAGGGAGATGGCAAAGTGTGAGTCTGAAACCGTCACATATGCATAGTCTTGACCGGGCACTATTGTGGACAGTCCTCTGCAAGTCCCTGTGAGAAAACTGTTCCAGTGTATTTTTTTTTTTAGACTCAAATTCATTTATTGCTAAGGTGTGATGGTGTCTTTTGTTTTTGTTTTTTAATAAATGTGGAGGCAGAAGGGACTTTGTTGTGGAACAATTTTTTTTTTCTTTTTAGAATGATCAAAAATGAGACATTCGCCCCTGGGGTAGCTTGTGGCATGGTGGTTAGGGAGTTTCCCCTGCGATTGTAAGGTCATGGGTTTGAATCCCATGACTGCTAGTGGCACCACTGAGGTACCCTTGAGTAAAGTACCGTCCCAATACACTGCTCCCCAGGCGCTGGGTTGATGGCTGCCCACTGCTTCACTTGGTGAATGGGTTAATGGCCGAGAACAATTTCATGCTGTTCATACTGTGTGCTGTGCTGTAGTGTGTTCACATGTGACAAACGGACAGTATACTTTACACTGGCCTAATTTTAGTCTTGGATGCAAAGCTGTTTAACACTGTCTGTCTATCAGAGAAACAACTCCATCTAAGACAGGAAGCAGGAGTCTGGTTCACAAAAGTATTTTATTGAAATTTTACAATCTCCCCCCCCCCCCCTCAGCCTTACTAAAGGACATGTGACATGTTGTCCTCACAATGTCCAAAAGGCAAGGATGAGAATGTAATTTATACTTTTTTTTTTTTTTTTTTAAATTCACAGATCAGCTGCATGTGTTCAGTCTTTGTGCTGATTTTTTTTTCCGAATTCTGGTCATAGTTATTGTAGCTTTACTCCTTTGAATACACGGTTACTCTTCCTCTCTTTAAAAGGAAAAAAAAATGAATGAAAAATGAAATGATAATCCAATTAAGGAGATTCTTGGGGGGTGGCTGAGAACAATGATTCTTCAGTGAAAACTGACCAAGAACTGGGAACAGGAATCTCTGTAAGGAAGCTTTGAGAACTTAAAGGCTGGGAAAGAATTTCTTGGTGCTCTAGAACATCCACATGACAAAAAAGCCACAAACAACCTAAAAGAAACAAAATATAAAGCTTTGAACTTTACATATTTTTAATATTTCTCTTTTATTAGATTTCTTAAGTGAGATCGTTCATGCCATATTATTAAACAGACACAAATCACACGCAAGTCATCTGGACAACAGCTTCGAGCCCTTCTGCTTGCGAATTACACTCGAGATAGATGCTACAAAAACAATACTTTAATATCAACGCCATCTGTTACGGTCTAATAAAACCACGTTCAGGTAGTGGTACATGGAGGGAGGCCGAGAAGAGTTCAATTGCATAGCAATTTAATTGTCGACTCGTTATCTCGCAAGGCAAAAATCACAATGCCTACTCTCCCCGAGGGGCCTAGATCAACTACTAATCATAAATGCATTAGATAAGAGCTCGCATAGTGCCTGTTTATCCATCCAAGTCAGGATCTAAAAGGTTGAGGCTTTCTAATACTGGCTACTGCAGCACTCCACTGAAGAATCTACGTATAGGATGTGTTTGTATATCTTTACTTCCAATCATTCCTAATCCTTTTTTTCTCCTTGGGGGATCAATTAAAACAGAAATAAGGGGGAGGGAAACTCAATAAAAGGTTTAAAATGTTTGCATGTAAACAGGCACTCGACCCCTTCTCTCCATCTATCTCTCTCGTTCACTTGCACTCTCTCTTTTAAAGAAAAAGGCCTACATTACATCCAGCTCTAACCATAACATGGAGTTCAACCTTGGAATGTCAACAGCAGCAGTTGTCGTAGCAATTTCTGTCTCTTTCTCTCGCCGCCTGTTTGTCTGTCCTGGCTGTCACTGTAGGTCTCTATCCTCCAGGTATCTGTACTCGAATGTGAAACCCTCCTTCTTCCTCTGGCCCCACTTTTCATAGTCAAAGTAAATATACGTGCCCTGCAGGGAAACCAGAAAAAAAGAAAAGTTAAAGCAACCTGGAAATCTGTGCTCCATTAAAGGCACAATTTGAGATGTATAATATTGCTTACTGCATGGTATATTTCCAAGTGTTACGAACTTATTTAATTCAACTTGACTGTTTAGTCATTCAAATTATTGATATGCTCTTAGTGTTAGAAATGGGTCTGAGCATTCTTTAGCCGAGTTACCTGCTCAAACTCATCAGTGATGGTCTTGGGTTCCTCGTGCCTCTGGAACCACATCATGTACTTGGTATGGAACCTCCATGACTGCTTCTTCAAGGCTTTAGCAGATAGATACTGTGCCTTTGTGCCCTAGTACACACACAAAATGTTCTTCAGCCATGATTGTCTTCATATAGTGCAGAGATGGCAAATTGTGGACGTGGAGGGCTAGAACAGGTGACTTTTCTACATCACCTGTTCTGCGCATCTCAACCTGGCAATTAACTACAGTGTGTTTGACTACACAACTCAACTGTGATGACTTTGGCCCTCCAAGACAGGAGTTCACCTACCCTGATACATATAGCTGTGGACAGGTATCTCTAGGATTTTATGGATTATCAATACCGATACTTAGATGACATTACATTGAAAGACATGAGATTCAACTGTTATTTTACTTAGTAAAAGTTTGCTTAGTAAGAGTTATTTTTCTGGAGAAATAAGCTAAAAAGTTTCCTGTATATAAAATGAGGGAGGAGCAATTGCTACAAATGTCTAGTAGTGATGTGCAGACCATTGCTCCCATCCCTCCTACTGATCCAGTCTAACATCAACATATGAAAATCCCAGCTACGTTAGAAGGCTTTAGAATCCCAGCTACGTTAGAATGCATAAATACCAATACCGTTGTCTAGGAGCTTCTTGATATTTCAATATTGACCAGTTAGTCATCCCTTAATATAGCATATATTCTCGGAGAGACAGACCTCCAAGTAGTAGAAAATGAAGAAGAGTGTTTCAGTGGACAGTCTCTGGTAGAACTCTATGGAGTCTGAATGGTGGGGGGGCATCTGGTGGTGGAAGGGCAGAGTAGGACAGGGGTTCCTCATCAAGTACTGCCTGCAGTTACAGGAACAAGGAGAACCAGATTAATTAACCACAATGGTAATCAGTTAGTCAAGAACATAACTTCAATAATTCTGCAAGTTAATGTTAACTGCATTTACACATCAAAGGATGTGTGTTCAACACCTTGTGTCTTAATTCCTTAAATGAGTACACAACAGTATGTCAAGTTAAACAGCAGGCATGTACACACCTGATCCTCTCCGAGTCGGACGGATGGGGCATGTGTGTCCAGGCCGCTTCCTGCATTGCCTGCTGGTAGAGCTGCTCTTTGGAGAGAGGAGTGGGGCCAAGAGGACATGCCCCCAGGGAGGGTGGGAGGTTAACCTCGGTCACAGCAGGCTGGGGGGCTGCCGGGGGCCCAGAAGGAGCTGTGTTCCCTGAAAACAGGTCTGAGACAGCGAGACAAACAAAGACATCACAACACAATGGCCAAAATACACAAATTCAGGATTCAAGGTGGCTGCCATTACTGTTTTAACTACATGACATGCTTGTAATTAAGTCTATTCAAGATTGCTTAACAGCTCAGCATGGTTTGTGGAAAGTGTGTGGTAATTAGTGAAGTACAAGATTCCATTACTTAGCCACATAAGCTCTAGGGCAAAACTAAAGAAATAAACTGCAGTCAAGACATGTTTGGAGTCTGTTCATTAATATTTGTTGTAAAGAGGGGGGGTGTAATTTTTTTTTTGCTGAGCAGTTCTTTTAAAGTAGTTCAGTAGTTGTACTGTTGAGTATTCAAAAAGAAACAGCCACCTGTGTACCTACGTATCTAGACTGTGAGATTCTTTAATGAATAGGGCATGTATATTACTGTGCAAACCCATTACCCAAACTTGCTGGCAAGGTAAAAAGAGTGATGTAAAATACAGTACCTCGGTCAGTCAGATGAAGTGATGGGATTTCTCCATCCAGGCCTGATCCCAGAGCTGCCCTCTCGGCCATTGCTTTCAGAGAGCTCAGAGGCTCTGGAGCCTGCAAGAAATGCCAAGGAACCAACATGGACTGAAGTGAGTCACTTGCACACACAGCAGATCCTGCTTTGTGCAGGACACTCCACTGTTAAAGCACATTATGGTGCACTTACTACATAAGGAATCATGAATACTAGTCCAGGAGGGCTAGAGGCCTGCATGGATAAGTAATTTACCTGCTCAAAAGCTCCTACTAAACCAGGTAATTAACAGATAAGTGTGTTTTAATACAGCAAACACTTCAGAACCAAATCTGATGATTCCTATTATACAGGAGTGAAAAATGGTACCAGTTATAATAGTAACAAAAAACAAACACCATCTACAGCCCCACTCAGTGACAGCTTTGTAAGCAAAGACTCTGGAAGTCGAACCCTAACCTTTATGCCCTCTGTGCTGGGTGTGTAGGAGTGTGGCCCATTAAGCAAACTCCCGCCACCAGGGGTGCTGTCTGAAAAAGAAGGCGACTGGGAAGAGGGGCGCAGAGGGATGGAGCTCAGTAGACTGGGGCCATTATCCAGACTGTGAGAGAGAAGGAGCATAACAAAGTCTGATATACACACACACCCCAAATTTGAAAGTATATTTAGGAATGCAATAAAGTTATCTCACGTTTGATTCACTGATGAGCTGGTGGAAGAGGGCTGGCTGTTTTGGGATTGGCTGCCACTGCTGAGAGAGGAGTCTGAGTTGCTGTCTGCCACGACTGCACTGTAAGCTAGAGGGTCTTAAAATTCCCAGAAACTTATGTTAGTGATTTATATTAAACATTTGCATCAACTCTAATTTAACTATTAGACATTCTGGTAAAAGTGTATACATAGAAGAAAAATGTTTGACACAGAAAAAACATTAAAATGAAAATAGCTAGTTGTTAATGTAAATTAAATGCATATCAAAACAGGTAACAATAACTACTAGACTCATTAGACACAACAAAGACAGAAAGGGATAGATTCAGTGGTTTAAGATCACTCACTTGTTCCTCCATTCTGTTTGACAACACTGGGTGGTCTGGCAGGAGCCATGCTACCCCCAACACCTCCTCCTGGTGCTGCACTACCTCCATTTCCTCCTGACACCCCTACACCCACTGATCCTACTGGCACCGTGCCCACAGGGCTCATGGGTATCTGCGGAGGCCCCTGGAGTGGCGTCTGCCCAGGAACCAGACTCAGAATGCCCCCACTGAGACTTCCATGCCCAGGACTGGAGCCAAGCAGCCCCAGCCCTGTCCCTGCACTTGTTCCATTAGTGGATACACCTGTGCTTGTTCCTGTCCCTCCTACTGCCACCACGGCACTCCCACTGCTGCTGCTATTCCCCACGGGTCCACCGGGGGCGCTGCTTGTGGTGCCACAAGCCGCCGCCTGGGCGTATGGAGCAGGAGTAGACCCAGACAAAAGGCCTGCCATGGTGCTGTGAGAGTTAGTTATCCCTGCCAAGCCAAGCCCAGGCATCTGAGCCACGCTACTACTGTTGCTGCTGCTGCTGGTCACAGTCACACCCCCTTTCGCCAGACCCAGCCCCAAACCCAGCCCCAGGCCTGATCCACCCGTGCTAGGCACCGTGGAGGCCTGGGACTGAGAGCTGGAGGAGGTCAGGCCTGGGGTGCTTGAGCTAGGCAAAGAGGGTGCTGTGGAGGCAGGTAGACTGGGGTGGCTGGGTGGGCTAGGGGCATTGTTGGACGGCCCAGATGAGGACGAGAGCTTGGCCTGCGCCTGCTGCTGCTGAGACTGCGGCGGATGTTGCTGCACCGCACTGCTGAAACTGCCCAGGAGGCCACCACCCCCAGAGACTGCTGTTGTGCCACCACCAACAACAGTAGCCATGGATACAAGGGAGGAGGAGGAGGAAAACCCTGAGGAGGTGGATGAAGAGAAAGAGGAGAGAGAGGGATTGCCGTTCTTCACAGGAGACTGGTGGAGGGGATGAAAAAGAAAAGTGAAAGAAAGGTCAGTGCGCAATGAACAATTGTACGTTTCCATAATTAAGGCGTCATTAGTCCAGGTCTCACCTGACTCACTTCACTGTCTGTAGATCGCCCTCTTTTCTTCTCCTCTTCAGAGTTCTCCTAACCAAAACAGGGACAGACACACACACACACACACACGTCAGACAAAAAAAAAAACAAGTGCATATTCAAGGTTACATTTATAATGTTTAATTCATCATGTGCTTCTAATATACAATTATAAAATCAACTATTTTGAAAGAATTTCATTTTCTGTTCAAGAAAATGGAAGAAAGGAAGGAATCAGAGATGCTTACGGTGGTGCCCGTCGCTGGAGATGGAGGAATGGGGGAAGACGAGGTGGTGGAAGTGGGAGTGCTGCTGGACTGGAGAAACATCTCCTCATCGTTGTGTCCCTGCGGAGAAGTGGCCATAAGAGATGGCGCTAGAGAAAGAGAGAGGAGGAGAAAGTGTAGATGTTAAGCTGTACAGAGCTCAGAAAGAAATTTTAAACTACATGTAATATACAAACGTAATCACATCTTACATTCTTCACATTTTTTTTAGGTTCAGACACATTTACTCCTCTCCACAAAAACTTACGTATGTCTTCCAGGTCCAGGTCATCATAGATGAACTCATTCTCCTCAAAGTCAGGGTCCTGTGAGGAGTCGATGTAGTATTCCACATCATCTTTGATTTTATGGATGGCCTCCACCTGCACGGAGTCGTTGTCCAGCATCCTCAGGATGGTCTCCAGCATGCGAATGTGGTAGCGGTGTCTCTCAATCAATCTCTTCAGCTCCTCAATACGATCTTGCTTCTGAACAACACACAGATGTACATCACATACTTCATACACCCTTAGCCTGTTTTTTTTCCTGGTACTAGGGGCTAAACTGTGCTACTATGTAACAGTATTTAAGTCTGAATGCTTCTACGCACAATGACACTATAGCAACACATTTTAGCACCATTTTATAAATATTAGCCAACTGGTATGTCAGGAGCAACTGCTTGAAAACTGACCTCTTTGTCTCCCTTTTTCTTTCTTGTCTGAACAGAGAGTGACTCCACTTCACTCTCAAACTGGTCCACCTGCATGTTTAGTGTGTCTATTGTGTTCTGCAAAAGAGAACAAAACCAGTATATATTTCAGCTTTACTCAAATATATGTCACTAACAAGTAGTAAACAGCTAGCAGCAAGTTACCGTCAACCACTGTTCTGCCTCCTCTTTCTCCTTCTGTGCTGGGTCCACTTTCTGAGCCAAGCCGAGCCCTTCTTTAGAGTATGCCTTTGTCTTGGTCTCCCTCTCGACTACTTTGAATCGTTCCATTTGCTGAAAAAAATCAAATAAACCACAAGGTTGAAACCATGTGAGTTTACCAGCATGTTGTAATGTATCATGTAGATTTATACTGCTAGTGAAGTCTGATCATTGTATCAGCGCTTCAGTCATAGACAAACACTACAATTATGTGAGCTTACAAACATTACAGAGAATACTGTGATGTATAAATACTCTTTTTTACCGTCTCAATAAGTTTTCGGTTTTCCACTAGCTGCCGTTTGTCTTTGATTTCATTGGATGCCACCCATGTCTTAATCTGGTCTCGTAGCCGCTAAGAAAAAAATGTTTGGGACACAGTTAGGTCTACATAGAGAACGCTGGCAGTAACAACTGTTTCCCTTCACAGACATTTGTGTACTACGCTGTTTAGTCCATAAGAAAATGGTGAGCTTTTAACTTGCTCCATTTAAAAGAAATGGAGCAAGTTAAATGTGTGAAGAGCTTAAGTGCAGCAAGTGACGAGATAAATAATCAATCTCCATCTCAGGCAGAGACCTGCACTATTTTTATTCTCACCTGGAGCTTTTTAATCTCTTTCTTAAGATCGGCCTCATATTTCTCCTTCTGGTTGGCGTTTGCTGCATTATGAAGCTGAAAATAACAAACACACAGGATATCACTTTCAGGTTTTCTGAAACAATTATTACATCTTGTATTGTTCTCACTTATTTTGACTACTGAATCACTTCACAAATAGAAATCTGACCTTTTGCCAAATGTCTTCAAACTGCTCCACACCCTCTGCAACTTTTTTCAAACACCGATCTATTTCACCTGTTTTATTTTTAAGGACAGATCACAAAAAAGATACAGATACAGAAGATACAGAATGTCTGTGTTTAAAGGCTCATTCCAGTCAGTACAGAACAAGGGAAAAACATCAATAACAGCTAACAGTGGTTTCTTACCTTGGAGTTTTCTTTTGTCAGCCATGGCTTCGCTATGAAACTGTCTTCATACCTTCTGTCACTAAAATTAAGAAGAATAAGAAGAAATTTGAGTTTATTTAATGTCCAGTGATGTGAATTACAGTGCAAGGTAAATACATGGTGAGGGCTGCAATCAGCAGCCACTCACAAATGCAAAGAAAAAAATTAACATACACAAGAGTACTGAGTCGATACTTAGAATGCAATTTGTTTACTTTCATAATATAACCAAATAAACTGTTTGTAGACTCTAGCTTGGTGAACAGAGCCTAACTTGCTTACTGAACAAAGCTGAAATAGCTTAAATGTTTAAGGGATAACACAACAGAGCCTACAGAAGACCAATCTTTATAGTTATTAAGAACAGTTTCAGGTAAATGACAAAATCTTTGAGTCTGTGCTGTCAGAGCCACAAGTCCGGGTCGTTAGCTTAGCATGTTTACGTTAGCGAGCTAACCTGGCTCTCTGAGTCCCTGTGGGTTTAGCTAGTGGGCTAGCGGCTCTCTTTGGTTTTCTGGCTTGCTAGCGCCTCAATAAACAGCAAAATAGATCGTCCCGGTTCACTACTCGAGAAAGGTTTCATTAATGCATCCAAAAACTGACATTATACCTCAATTGCTATGAAACGTACCAATGTTCAAAAGGTAGCTAATGGTTATCTCGCTAAACATGAAGCTCCGGGCGCGTTCCAATACGCGTCAGAGTGTTCTAATAAGTGTTCTTAGTCGTGTACACAAATCTAGGGAACCACAGAGCACCAGAGATCTGAAGTACAGTAAAGTAAACACACCACAGCACACAGTGTGAACAGTGTGACATTCTTTCTCCACATTTAACCCATTCACCAAGTGAAGCAGTGGACTGCCAGAAACGGGGAACAGTGTGCGGGCACGGTACTTTGCTCAAGGGTAGGTACCTCAGTGGTGCCACTAGCACTCCTGGGATTCAAACCCATAACCTTCTGATCGCAGGGGCAACTCTCTAACCATCAGGACACCAGCTGCCCCTAAGCACAAGCTGCATAAATTCTAAATCAAACACAAGTAGCTAAGACCCATAACTAAACTAAGCTTTTATTCTATTGGTTATGCTGCTTCTACTTTCTTGTTTTGTACTGTCCACTTTGCTGCTGTAACAATTCAAATTTCCCACTTGTGGAACTAACTATCTTATATCATCTTACCTTACCCTAACACAAGTTGCAACACTACAGATGCCAAAACACTCCACTCACC
The DNA here is from genome assembly GCA_037974445.1 of Brycinus macrolepidotus. Taxonomy (NCBI): domain Eukaryota; kingdom Metazoa; phylum Chordata; class Actinopteri; order Characiformes; family Alestidae; genus Brycinus; species Brycinus macrolepidotus. Next base: position 20,028,990 of record JBBPCZ010000007.1, on the reverse strand, counting down.
AGCTGACCATCCCAGTTTTACACAGACTTCTACATAACAACCATGGGTTGTTCTAATCAAAACACAGTGATTATAAGAAGAACTTAAAACACAGAGGCAGCAAAAACTAATTAAGACATAATTCTGCAGAAACTAGGATTCTATGCTCGTGCTTGAAAATACTCAAACTCTTGTCAAAATTACTATTAGGTAAATTAATGTAATTAGAAAGCAATTTAATAACACCAGTATTATAATAACGAACTCAGAATTATAGCTAAAACACAAAACTTAACAACTGATAAGTCTAAATGTCTCTGGTTGGGAGAGGAGTATTGGAACGCGCCCGGTTAGTGCTACACTAGCTGCTGGGAGCAGTGATGCTAACAGAGCTAGCCTGTTCACACCAACACACACACACCCATTTACACTCCACACTCACTACAAAATGCACTTTCATCTACCTTATCTCTGCAAATATGTGTGATATTCGATAAAAATCTCCCGACCGAAGTCTTTCTTAACTCAGTATGCACTGTTTTTTTTTTTTTCTTCTCGTCAGCCTCCTCAATGCTGGACATTAAAGATGGACGCGGGACCCCGCCCCATTTGCTGGTCCCGCCCACTTAATCCGTTTTCCGCTCCCTGATTGGACACACTTCACCGTCAATCATTCGACACCTTCCACGATGTCTTTATCTCATTGGCGTAGATATTAGGTGAAAGGTAATATTTACGGAAAGAAAATACATTTTCAGTGCCAAAAACACTGTCTAGCTGGAAAGAAAATATGTGAAAAATAATCTACGATGGAACACAGGTACGGTTTACACCATAACTCCATTTTTTGGCTTGCAATTAAACGTTGTTCCTGAGACTCCGCGTCAGGTAAGATCATGCTAATCAGATGGTCTCAGGGCGTCTGTGATTGGCTATGTCTGCTGTCAATCAAGCAGCTGCTCCCGCCTACCGGTTGGACAGGCTTCCTGTCTGAACTCAGAGGGGCAGAATCCCCTCGGACACAAATATGAGGCAAGTTCTGCTTTACTTACGTGCTTTTACGCTCTTTTTTGTATTTATCTGTATATTTGGAACCCCTGCCAACAGAGGACGAGTGTGTTTTGTTTGTTTCCCTTCTGAATTGGCCCTAATTGGGCTTTAATAGATGTACTTTAAGACAGTAGAGTCTCAGTTAGTGTTGTAGTTGACGACGGTGTAAACCAGATAAACTCTTACAGTTAAATTAATATGTTTAACGTCCTTAACAGTACAAGTCTCTTATGTGCTTAGTAAAGGGTTGGTATCAGCATCTTATCGAGTGTAAATGTTTTCCCAGATTGTGTGACACTTTGTGGTATTTGGCCTAATCATCAGTAAAGCTAGCAGGCTAGCAGGTTCACTTCTCTGTTGTTTTATCAGATGGTTTTTCTGTATAATCTGAACTGTATTGTGAACATTATTTTTGTCTAAATGTGTGTAGATGATGAATTCAGGCCCTGGTTAAGGTTAATGGGTGCTGGGAGCTCAGATCACAACAAACCCACCACTTCAGCTGTCTTGTCAAACAACCTTATAAAACCTGTTTCAGAGTAAGCTTTGCCCTGTTTTACTCAGTATTGTGTTAAATTCTACTTAAATTAAGTATTAACCAGGTATTTAAATTACAGATAGACTGTTTTTATTGTTAAGCGTGTTAATTGCCAGATAAAGGGGCACTGTTTGTAACCTAACTGCCTTTAATTGCAATATTATGCATTTATTGTGGTTAATACATTCTTATTGTGGTGTGATGGAAAGAAAAAAGTGCACCTGGGTCTTTGAGTGCTGAGGTTATCTCTATCTTTCCCTTTATGATCATAACCTTTCGGGCTGTGTTTCTCCTTGATCTCTTTTATTACCCTAGGGCAAATGTGTCATCTATTAACCAAGAGGGGTTACTGTAAAAAAAAAAAAAAAAAAAAAAAAAAAGGTTTATGCAGACCCCCGTGTGTGTGTGAATTTGAAGGGAGATTTTGATGGCCTTGTTTCTGTTCCTCCCTCCCCTTACAGCTTTAATGAGTTTTTGTACGAAGGCAGTAAAGAATACATGCTTTCCTGGTTACGCCGTGTTGGCATTGTAAGAGCTGGGGTCACTTTCCCTTTCAAAGCGCCGTCCACACCCTCAATTTCGAAGACACAAATGTTGCAGCATTGAACATGACGAAACCGAGTGCTTCCAAGATTATACACGTTACTGATATTAGCTCTGCCTCTGCTGCAATGAAAAATTTGGACTTTAAGAGGATTAGATGTGTCGTGTGTTCGAGCTGCTCCGAGTTTAGACTCCAAATCTGCACTTTCTTCTGTTTTTTTTTTTTTTTTAAATATTTGCCGCCAGTGGACTATAGGGCGCAAATTGTGGAGGAGATTGTGCTGAGTATTTGGCTGTTGTCCATCCATCCTCTGCCCACAGGATGGGATGTGTGTTTAACCACAGGTGGGTGGGCAGATGCCACATGAGTGCAGTACTCAATTAGTCAACATTTTTTAACAAAGATGTCACTAAAACATCGTGACTGCATGTCACGCAGAGATTGTTTCATTCTCAACCACAGTCTGTCTCGCTTGCACTTCTGCTTGCGGTCATTTAGAACAATGAACTTTGTATTTAGGCTGTAATCTCTTTCACTCAACCCCCACCAAACTCTTGCCTCACTCTGTGTCTTGAGAAACAGACAGTTTGGCTTATATAGACCGTTATATTGCTGACTCAGAGCTTTCATCTGTCATAATTGTTTTTGCAAACTGATAAGTGGTTGTTTTTCAGAGATTCCTGAGAGATCAAGGGTCAATTTAGTAGATTTACCTATGACTGTCGAAGATCATTTCTGTCAAATGGGTTGCTTGCTTCTTAGTAAACCCATAATAATATCTCTCTCTCTCTCTCTCCCTCTCTCCCCCTCTCTCCCTCTCTTTCCCTCCAGGGCGGTGCTTGTTTGGGGGCATACCTAAGCCTAAAACAATGAACAAGACGGATTACAAAGCAGAAACATCGTGACATAATGCTCTCACCCATGTAATCCCTCTGTGCACTTCTGAATCCGTGTTGGCTGTTTATTTATTTTGGTGGAATTGTTCTGCAGATATTGATGATCACTGGAACATCAATGGATTACAAATCTTGGATTTTGTGGCATGTGTCTATTGGATGATTATGGACCGAATGTAACCTATAATTCAAATCACAGACTGAGATGCAGGAGGATGGTCATGTCTTTTTTGCCTGATGCTTTAAGAGGGAAGGTATTTATAGTGGACAAAAAATCCATTTGGGCATTACAGATACTTTACAGTGGCTTCATCTTCCATAGACCACTGAATCCTCTGGATTACTTTTAGGGAAACATCATCTGGCTGTCCCTGAATTGTTTTTTTTTTTGGGGTTTAAAACAATTTAAACCATACATGGTTTACTTTTACTCGGTTTTACATTTTCTGACCTCAAGACAGTGAGTGCTGTTGAGCAGATGCTGGCTATCTACACTGTTTTATATTTTTTAAGCAACACTAATTTTATCAGGGCGATCAAACGAGCTCTTATATTATTTATAGCTTTCACAATTTTTGTTACAGTAGGTTTTAGATTTTGTTGATCTGCACAGAGCAGCCAAGCTCTAAGGAAAGCACTTTAGTTCACATTTGGCTGGATCAGTAAAGCAGAGCGCAACATCCACATTTATTTCTTCCTCTTTTTGATTCATGCCGTGTAGTGAGCTTTAGTGGCCTTTAGGATTACAGATTCATTTTTAATGAATTGTATGCATCGTTTCCTGATGTAGAACAGATGTTTTTAAGAGGATTAAGTGCTTCAAGCAGAAAGCACTAAAGAAAAACATTTTAGCGCTTTCAGGGATAGGTATACCTGACTTGTATTTCTAAAGAAAAAACAAATGTCTGGAGAGTTTACATGTCTGGAAACCAGTGAGTTTTTTTGAGAGCCGGTGTGGTGGACATCTTTAAATAAAAATTCATCTGTTTTACTACTGCTCCTGACTCTTGACTCAGCCAGCCTGACCTCCATCAAAGACGACTTCTTTGTAGAAACTCTTCAGGAATCCACTGACCTGTCCTCTAGAGAAGAGTGGTTTAGAGAAAGTTCTTCTGAAATCTACAGAAAAGCTTTTTGCATGACGCACATATCCTCCGTTCTGGACACTCTCTCTTGATCCCACGAATCATCTCTTGCTGTGAAAATGCGCTCCCCTGGTCCACGGAGTCCATCTCCATCCCCGTCCCCTTCTCCATCCCCTGGTCCAGAACAGGAGGCCCTGCTGCATGGTCAGTTTGGGGGCTGGAGCACTGGAGGTGGTGGAGGTGGAGGCAGCGGGAGCAGTAGTAACAGTAACAGCTGCCCCAGCAGCCCCGTAGTGTCTCTGCCGCCCAGTCCAGCCTCGTCCAGCTATGCCGTGACCCTCACCCCCACGCACATCCACGTCCAGCGGCTCTCCCCCCGCCCAGGAAAGGACTCTCGGCTGCTGCTGCCACTTGCAGAACTGGCGGGATGTAGCTGTCCACGGGCACCGGCTCCCCCGCTGCTTGTGCTGTACTGGTACCCGGCGGGGAGGCGCAGGAAAGGTGTGTCCCGCCGCAGGCAGGTCAGAGCGTTCCTTGCTGAGACCCGAGCCGAGGCAGAGAAATGGAACGCAGCCATACAGTGCCTGCTGAGGGGACTGGATGTCAGCGCCACCACAGGTGAGTGAGTGTTTGTCACTTTGCACGCCAGAGGTCCATAGGTAAAGTAAAGTAAAGTGGCCCCTTACAGTCACGCATGAACACACCACACACATTCTCTGTGTTCAACCCATTCACCAAGTGAAGCAGTGGGCTGGCGGCAGCACGGCGCCCAGGGAGCAGTGAGTACCTTGCTCAAGGGTACCTCAGTGGTGCCACTCGCAGTTCTGGGATTTGAACCCACAACCTTGATGGCAGTGGCAGCTCCCGAACCACTAGGCCACCAGCTGCCCCAGGGAGGCAGTGCGGAGGGAAGCAGCGGGGCAACAGTGTGGGAGAATTTACATAAAGGTTTTTATGAACGTGTTATCATTAGAAAAGAAATAGCATAAACAATATAAAATATCCTGTTAAAAAAGTAGTGATATTTGTGTTTCTGCTGTATCATGTGCTAGCATGAACTGACAATTGTTTTTTCAACTAAAAATACCACCAGTTTCGGCATCTGCTCCCCTGGGGTTTAGGCGTATGTGGTTGGGTGGATGTGTGTGTGCTGAAGCTAATGTGTTTTAATTTCTGTGCTGTTTTTTGTTAATTGTCTCTCTGACAGAACAATGTTCACTGAGAGTAGTATTGTGGAGTTTTTAGTTAAAGGGCCCGTATCCTGTCCACTTGTGACATTCATTAGTTTACGTAACAAAATACATATCATAATTCATTTTTACCTTTACCCTTTCTCCAACCTCTTTTTATACCACACAATTAAACAGGCTACTTTGGTTTATCTGTGTCTGTGACTGATATATGTAGAAGAATCTGTTTTGATTGACTGACATGAATTGTAGCTCATTCAAAAACCAGTGTGGGCTGAAAAACTACTTTTGATATCTTTATCAAAAGTAGTTGGGACTAAATTGCTTTAGGCTAAATGGTTTGAAATATGTGAATGTGTTAGTTTTCATGAAATCACAACCAGAGGAAGTTCCAGACAATACTTGCAGCTTAGTTTCCATGTGTGGACTGAGAAGTGAACCTGAGTTTAACAATTACACAAGTCAATATATGATAGAGAGGAAAATGTGGTTTTCCATGACATTGGTTCTTTGAAGGTATAGCACTTAATACTGCTGAAGTCAGGTTGACTATGATGGGTTTTTGTGAACATATGTGTAGTTGTAAAGTATGCAAGAGGTGAAAGGAAAAAAAATTAAATATCCATATATTGCTGTTTTGTTTTCAGCACAATTATCAATTCAGTGACATGAATTATCAATATTTCTTTAATATTATTTTATATATTTCATATATTTTTATTTTCATACATTTGTACGTCTAACATAACTTCTGAAATCCACAAAATGGCATGAGACTCCGATCTTCTCTTGCATCATAGCAGAAACTGGAAAATAATTTATTGGGAAGATTCAAGTGAGATGAGCTGAGCTGTGTGTTATTTTCCTCATTACTCAATGCATTTGATAATATATGGGAGAAATAAATGTAGGATTGAATTTCAATCTTGCTGTATTAAAAAATGTAAAGATCTGGAATAACATTGTATCATGGCTCAAAAATTATATTATCACACTGTTGCCTCTGTGCCGATTCCCACAGATAGTCAGACTGCTTCACTTTAAATCAGACAAACTAAAAAAAAATTAATGCTGTTTATTCTTTTTGAGGTGCCTTTATTTGAGCAAGTCAAACAGAGCACAGACAATATCAGGTAAGCAGCAGAGCAAACGTATGTTTAGTGAGCAGCACTTGGATGATGCTATCTAATTTACTCCAACTCATACAGGGTATTTTTAAGCCTAAATGTTTTAAATAGCTCCTAGTTCATGCTAATAAACATGGTTTAGAAAACTAGAGTAGAAAATCAGTTCTTGACTAAATAATGTTGGTCACATCATCCATTTGTGAAACCTTGTCTGAAATGTACTGTTGGAAACGTGAACATAGACAAATAGAGTTTAGTGAGTGTAGTGTATTTTTTGTATGTTGTGGGGCACTGTAGAGCAATCTGGACACACAAACCCCTCAGGGACCAAAGCGCAGTGTCAACAATCCCCAAAACAGGTGTGTTTATTTATAGCCACAGATGCTGCAGTCTCAAAACCAAGGCACTTGAAACAACACAAACAAAAGGGGAGGCCCGGTCCGTCCAGTAAAGAGAGAGAGACAGGTTAAAGAGCAGTCCCTGAGGTCGGAAGTCCTTTGATAAAGGGATGTATCTCCACTGTCTGGGGAAAAAATAGCGTAAAGGGCAGGATGTTTTCCCCTCGAAATCGTGGGTTAGCACTGCTCCTAGGCCTGTGTTCAAGGAGTCGGTTTTAACCACAAAGGTTTGGGAGAAGTCTGGATTGTGGAGGACTGGTTTGGAGATTAGATGATATTTCAGATGGGAGAAAGCAGCCTTTGTCTGCCTTTGTCTTCCAGTAATAGCCCCCCAACCTTGGGAATGCACGTGTCTGTTTTTTGGTTGCTGGTTACGGGCAGTCCATGACAGTGGTTACTGTCCTGTGGCAGTAGTCAGTCTCTCCCAGTTTGATATCTGAGGTAGTGATATTCTTAATCTGAGCCCCTCTTAGGCTCTCAAACACATTCCAGAGGTGTTTCAAATGTTCCGCACAGGACTCCAAATGGATGATAACGTCGTCAAGATATGCAGCCACGAACCTTTGGCGACGCTGAAGGACTACATCCGTCAAATGCTGGAAGGAGGCAGGATCCCAATGCAAGCAAAACGGAAGAACTTGGGAATGCTACTGGAGTGGAAATGGTTTGAAATATGCCAATGGCCTTTCGTTAGATTTGAGTCTGTTTTGTCATGTAGACAAAACATGCGTTTCCAAGCTGATCATTGAAGTCATCCACTAGGGGGAAGGGGACACCTTGTTTAGTTTTTGGAAGTTGTTACAGAATGATCTGTCTGATTTTTGTACCAATATTGTGGTGATGAGCAGTGGTCTATTAGACCACTCGCTTGTTCCAGGGTTGAGTATCTTCCCAGTTTGCTGGCAGGGCTCTGGTACCGGGTGGGATGGGGATTTTAAGTCATGCTGGACACCATGTTTGCAGCTGGGGTAACAAGGAAATACAACTGTGAATTGATACATGCATTCAGCCATCCCCTTTAAAAAGCCAAGAGCACTGGTTAGGGTTCAGTCCACTTTTTAAGCAGGTTCTGCCAGGAACTTGCAGGTAGCGGTTTGGACAAGGACCAGGATCCTGTCTCCTAACGGAAATTTGGGGGCTGGTGTCAGTTTGTTAGAGACTCCTGTGCTTGTTCGGCCTCCTCTATATGTCCATGGGTGAGATTTTGCTGCATGTCTTGTACGTATTTAATAACTGACCTGAATTGGAAGGTTTGTTGCTCCCATGGCTCTTTCACCATTTCCAGGAGTCAGGTGAGGAATTCAAGCAAAAGTTTCTGACGGCAACAAACATGGCAATTGTGGAGGAGGCTGTAATGAAATAATGTTCGTCTCTATGTCTGGGTGATGTAATACCATATAGATGTTTATAAATCCTTATTAACTCACACAACTTCTCTTCAGAAAGTTCTGTCATTCCCCCCGCAGAGTGTTCTGTGCAATGTCAGCAATCCCCAAAACAGGTGTGTTCATTTATAGTCCTGACACTGCAGCCTTGAAACAGCACAAACAAAAAGGGAGGCTCTGTCTGTCCAGTAGTGAGAGAGAGACAGGAGGCCTCTGGTTTAACAGAAGTCCTTTGAGAAGGGGATGTTGCTGCACTGTCTAGGGAAGAATAGGTTTAAGAGGTGGGGAGAGGGGGAGAAACAAACATAAGCCTAGTGGAGCACAGCAAACTCACCTTTAAATGCATTTAAAAGGCTTCTGATGGTTGCCTGGTGAGTGTTAGGAAGTGGGGCTTGTTAGCAGTGACTCGCCTCCAATCTTTAAGCAATTTTATAAGTCTTTTCCTGGACCAGCACTACTACTCTAGCAGCATTACAGACCTGTTATCCACCCCTACAGCAATTAAATTTGTTAGACTTTTTTTGGTCTGAATTTCCTTTGACCTGCTACCATCACACATGGAATTTTTGTAGTTATCAGTCTGACTCTGTATTTCCTTCATTCTCTCTCAGCTTTATCTGCTCTGTATACGCACGCACACACACACATACACACACACTCATTTTTAGCATGCCGTCACTCTCCCTTAGCCAGAAAGGCTGGGTCTGCCGCACACTGTCTCAGTCCTTGTATTTGTTTAATCTCTTTGTCTTTTTATTATATTTTTTTTTTTTTGTGTTTTCTCACTTTGCTATATCTTTGTAGTTCTCACTGGTTTGATTGTTCTTGATGGGGCCTTCTGGTGCTTTAATTGACGTATCCAGCTTTGCTCCTAGATTCAGGCATCTCTTCACAAAGAGAAAGGATGCTGAGTAGAGGATTTTTTAAAAGTTTTATGAGGTTTATGTATATATTGTCATGCTTGTGTGTGGTGAAATGTGATGTTCTTGTAATACACTAACCAAAGCTACGCTGTGGTCTTCAAAAAATGATCCCACTATAATATTATATTATATATAATATTTGTTATATAGCTTTTTAATGTGACTTTATTTCAATGCCAGTTCTGATGTCATTGTATAGTTTGCATTTTTTGGTTTTAATTTTTGATTTCTTTTACCTTTCCTCTTATAGAATTTAGCAAAAGCATGTTGCCCCGCCCTCGTCGTCTGCTGCTATTGGTTAATCCATTCAGTGGGCGGGGACAGGCCATGCAGTGGTGTCAAACGCACATACTGCCAATGATCAGAGAAGCCAACATCAGCTACAACCTCATACAGACAGGTATGATGAGCTCTTATTGGAGCCATGCTATATAAGTGAATTTAGATTGTAATGAAATATACCATTACTGTTAGAAGAAACCTTATTTAATTTATTTATTTACATTACTACAAAAAGTCAAAGACCAATAGACAAATTTCAAACTCAGACCTTTAAAGTTACCTTTGCAATAATGTTTTTTTTTCTTGTCCTGTGAAGAGGCCTGGTGTGGTGTAACGTGGCCATCATGAATGCTCTTAATGATGTCAAGTTTCTAAAGAGCTCTTTTTGGAAAATTTGTGAATAATAATAATAATTATGGGTTTAGTCAGAATCATGTTTTAGTTACTGGAGAATACATAATTTATTGTATTTGGAATGCGAAGTCTTAACTACTTATTGATTTATTTTATCAGTTGCATTTTTTTTATCTACTGTAAAATGTAATGTAATAAAATATATTTGAATAACATTAAATAATTGAAAAGCTCAGTAGTAAAATGCTCACAAACCTGTCTGCATTTGCATAGTTCATAAAAGTGCATGTCATGTTTCTGCTGTGCATCAGAACGCCAGTATCATGCCCGTGAGCTGATCAGGGAGATCTCTCTGCCCGAGTGGGATGGCATCATTATCGTCTCTGGTGATGGACTACTGCACGAGGTGACTGACTTCTCACTGTTTAATGGCCATGACACTAACTGATGCACTCACACGAGTGACTGATCTACTAATTGTTAAAACATAGCTACAGTATCTGTCTGATCTGTCACACTGTATAAGGAATGTTTCAAAAGAACATTTGAAGTTCATTTATTAAAAACAGTTTGGATTGATCACTGTATTCTTAATAAAAGTGGATTGAAAAGCCTTTATTATAGTGTGAGACTTGACTTAATCGTAGTAATAATAGTAATGGAAGATCTCACATAAATAAGTAGTGTACCGTCAAAATCAAACAGAAAAATAAATAACGTAAAACGTAAACAAAAATATGAGTAAGTAAGCTTTAATCACTAACCTCAGGCTTATGTGACTACATCTGTGTATGGTTCTATTTTTCTATTATTATATTTATTATACTATATATTTATATTCTGTTCATTATCTTTCATATACCTTGACCTATACTTCTTGGACAACTATTTGGCAAGAAATTACAAAATTTGTATAGCAACTTGGCCTCTAGGAGCCGCATGACTCTAGCTCATTACGATTCATTTGTGGAGTAGCACTATCTACTGAATATCATTAATGCAATATTAATTTCTGGATGTTCAGCAGAAAACTGCAGATTTTTCTAAAAGTTAATTATACAGTCTTTCTGACCTTCGGGCATGTCTCTCATTGTAACAGGTTATTAATGGCCTCATGGACAGGCCAGATTGGGAACAAGCAATAAAGACTCCAGTGGGAATCCTGCCATGTGGCTCTGGAAATGCCCTGGCTGGCTCCATTAATCACTACGCAGGGTAAGAGAACTCACCAGTAGCACACTCACCTGTGTACTTATGTACACTTATATAAACACACACACACACACACCGACAGCTTTTAGAGTTTGATCTTCGAGTCAAATTGGTGATTTCTTTTCCTGAATCTTCAGTTATTAGTGTTTTATAACATCTTTGTCTTTCTCACATAAACGTTTATGCGCTAACACATACATATATTTAAACACACAAATATGCATACATATTCTGTATATTTTCAACAATCATATATATAGAAACACATTTAAACATACACATATATGTCTGTGTGCTTCACAAACCCACACTCTCTTTTTTGCAGATATGACATGTGCCTTCGAGAGCCCCTCCTTCTCAACTGCTGCTTCCTGCTTTGTCGGGGTGGGGTCAGACCCATGGACCTGGTGTCCGTCACCACAAGCCCCTTACCGTCCTCTTCATCGTCCAACCAAAATGGACGTCCGTCCGCTCCCAGAAGGCTGTTCTCCTTCCTGTCAGTGGCATGGGGTTTCGTGTCAGATGTGGACATTGAGAGTGAGCGCTACAGGGGACTGGGCTCTGCCCGCTTTACACTGGGAACGCTGGTGCGTCTAGCCTCACTGCGTTCCTACAAAGGCCGCCTGTCCTACTTGCCCCCTGCTGTGGTCAATCCTTCCCCTGATGTGACTCCCCAGCCTCCACGGCGTCCTCTCTCCAGGAGCATCACTGAGGGCCTCGAGGGTTTCTGTCGGACCCCCATCCACCGCACCTGCTCTGACATGGGCATCAGTGAACAAAGAAGCCTTCGCAAAGGGGATGGGGAAAGGGAAAGAGAACGGGAGAGGGAGCGGGAGGAAAGAGAGAGGGAGAGAGAGAGGAGACGAGAAAGAGCACGAGGAGTTGGGGTGGTGAGAGCAAGCAGCCTCGCAGAGGACCGGGAAAGGGAATTGGAGGCAGAGGAGAGGATGGAGGGAACATCTGGGTCCAGCTCAGAATCGAATGAACAACAGAATGAGTGTGTGGCAGGGAACGAAGAGGACGAGGTGGAAGAGGATGATGGGAGAAGCAGTGGGACAGAGGGAGCGCTGGAAGCAAGGGATGTGAGTGAGGGATATGGCGTGGACGAGGGAAAAGAAGCGGATGAGTGTGAAGACACAGCTCCGGACCCAAGGCTGATGCTTCGCAAAAACTCTGCCCCCTCTTCTCAAATTGTCAATGCCTTCTTTAGTCAGCCAATTGGTGGCACTGGTTCTGAGCAGGACCTGGACACGGACGAGGATCTCAACTGCACCTACTTCCAGCGAGAACCATGTTACCCACCAGACCCAACACGAGAACGCTCATTGACCATTTCTTCCCCTTTCCGCCGCTCACCATTCTCCTTTAAAACTAAAACACTGGACCAGAATCAGAACCCGTCCAGGCCTCGTCCACTCTCCCTATTGCACCATTCTCACTCCAACTCCCTCCCTCCCAAGTTTCCTTCCCTCTCTCTTTCCCTCTCTCCCACCCCTCCTTCCTCTCCATCCTGTGCTTCCCCTCATAGCTCCGCCTACCTCACCCCACGACCTGGCACACCAGGCTCGTCCTCCCCATCCCCATCTCTCCGGTCCCCCTCCCCATCCTTCACTTTTGACCTGGCTGAGCCAGCCGGCCCGCTTAAGAACCGATCAGTGGTCTCCACCCCCAGTGCTCCACCCCATGACGACCTGCTGCCGCCTCTGGACCAACCTCTTCCTACACGGGACTGGGTGACTATCGAGGGTGATTTCGTCCTAGTGCTGGCCATCTACCAGTCCCACCTGGGTGCTGACCTGTTGGCTGCACCACATGCTCGCTTCGACGACGGCCTGATCCATCTGACATTTGTGCGGGCAGGCATCTCCCGGGCTACGCTGCTACGGCTTTTCCTGGCCATGGAGAGAGGCGCTCACTTGGCCCTGAGCTCACCTTATGTCAGCCATGTTTCAGCCCGAGCCTTCCGGCTGCAGCCGCTTTCGTCACGTGGGACCCTAACAGTTGATGGGGAGCTGGTGCCCTACGGGCCCCTGCAGGCGCAGGTAACTGCAAAACAGAACAACTGTTTATTAGATCTGAGCTATATCAACATTGCATTTATTGTATTCAGGTTATTTTTTGAAGCAAACAGTTTGGTGAAAAATTAAACATACACAGTTTTCCCCTTCAGTCTTCAGCTTCAGAGCATAACTTTGGACACCAGACTTGTCTTGGCGGATCAGCTACATAATGGGAAAAGATAAAATCGTGTACGTTTGAGTTTTCACCAAACTGTTCCTTAAAATTCAGTATTTTTACTGCAACTTTATGGGCATATTATTTAGAAAGAATAGTGGTGTAACAACATTGTAAACCAACAGAAATGGACAAAATCACATATAGCAACCCAGTTTATTCATTAATGGTGCTGAAGGAGCTTGGTTGTGTGATTATGTTTAACAACTAAAACAATCTACATGCTTAACAAATCAGAGCTAAAAATGCATACTTAAAATTTTAGCTGGGTTTACAAGTTATGTTTAACACTTAAAAGGCTGTCAGGCTCAGCAGAAAGCTAACAGGCTCCTACAGTAATTTATTTAGAGACGGAAGTGAAATCTTTACTGAAGGAGTTACAGAAACATACAGAGTGCCAAATATACACTCAACAAAAATATAAACGCAACACTTTTGTTTTTGCTCCCATTTTTCATGAGATGGACTTAAAGATC
>JBBPCZ010000007.1:19981874-20001133 GCA_037974445.1 Brycinus macrolepidotus | reverse complement strand
GTGATTAATAATCGTGATTACAATATTGATAAAAATAATCGTGATTATCATTTTGGCCATAATCGTGCAGCCCTAATCTCTAATCATAAACTCTTTCTCTCAGATCTGCTGTGAGTGTGGACCCTTTCTACGAGATGCTGGCCGCAAGGAAGAAGCGCATTTCCTTAAAAAAGAAAGAAGAACAACCTTAGGACCATATCTGTGCTCTTCCACCTCATCTTTCATTCCAGCAGAGGACAGACATCATCCCTCCATCTTCTAAACCTTGAACGATACCTGTCCCCTCTTGTCCAGGCACTGGTGTTTTGCCCTGCTGAGGGCTCATAAGCTTCTTTTGGGACTGTGAACCTCTACACTTCACTTCACTTCACTTGTGCCCTAGACACTCTACCAGCAGAGTGTTCATTATATTCCACACTCTCTCCCTCACACAGCTTTATGCTACACACTTCCAAGCCAACTCGCAGTAGTCTACATATCACTAGCAGAGGAAAACGTGTTTCTCCACGACCAGCAGCATTCTCTGGGAGGAAACCAGAAAAGCAGGTTTGATTCTTCTACACAAACAATAGTGCCAGTGCTTTGTTTATTTACTGGAGTCTCTCATACTGGAGGTACCACATTTTGGGAGTACAGCAAAACCACATTAGAAATTGTAGTATTTAGCCACACTGAACACTTTTCTCCTTTGTCATGACCTGCATACTCACTGCTTGCATACACACTACTTTTTTACACACTACTGGCCTTGCACTCCTTTCTACCGTGCTGGGTCTGCTCTTTTTTCATGCCCACTACCGCTCTGTTTTATTTGCTGGTCTTCCTCACTCCTGCGTCAGACACTGTGAAACACATCAAAACACTAATTTACTACAGGGTACACACTTCATACAACTCATACTTATCATCGTCTTCATCATCCTAGTTATCGGGGCCTGATTTACTGAAGCCGCAGGTATAAGCGTTACTAGTATTTACATGCTTATCAGGTTTGTTGATTGGTTACTTTATTGGCTTCCCTTTCAAAGAAAGCCTGAGCTCAAACATTTGACTAGTGCTTAGGGCTGAAGTCAGTTAGGCCTTTAATTAACTACTGGGCGCTTTTCTGCTTGTCTGAAAGTATCTCAGTATACAGTATGCTGACAGTAATCCTGCTCACTAGCTTTATATTACTTGTCTTGTCGATGAAGGAGCCACAAATGGTAGTTGCTATTTATGCCACATATCAGTTTCAGACTTTAAAGAGTAATCACTTGTAACATCTCCTGTCTTGATTGGGAGTACAGTAGATTTAGTTCTCAAACAAGCGTCACTTGACGGAGTGTGTTTTGTTCAGTTCACTTCTATATAAGGCTTTGGTTTTGTTTTCATCAGACTGCCGAGAAGCGGTAGGGCTGTGCTGCCAAATAATGTCCCCCATGGATCACAAGGAATGCCATGACCTCATTTCCTGCCTATAACAACAGGAAATCAGTGTTGGCGGGCCATGACATTGTTATGATGACAAGTCTTTGAATAGACCCATTTTCCAATAAAGCGGTAAGCGTGCAGAAGAATAGGTCTCTAAAAGTAGAAGCGGACTCCACCACCGCCATCCCACTTGAAAACAGATCCTTGTTACTGAATATTACTTTTCCCATTAATTGAATAACAAAGTCCCATCGCTTATACTGTATATTTAGAGCCCAGACACTGAACAAGAGGGACTTGGGTGTTTGGAGAATGGCGTTTCAAAACATACCTCAAATAGATACACAAGCCTTCTCCGACACATTCACCTGCTGTAAGCTGTGTGTCCGTCTTGGACCGAATGAATGTGCATGGAGGTTCTCTGTGAATGAATTTAGACTGTTACCAGTCAAAAGTTTGGACACAGCTGTCTGCAGTGACCACAAAAGTTTAAAACAAATCAAATGAAGATCCCTCAGTAGTCTTTGAAACCTTGCACACGCTAGACAATAGCTTTACTATTTAAATTTCATTTCAAGCATTTAAGCATAAACTTTTAAATCAAGAAATCTTAAGATTGTGAAAAATGAGTTGAGGAAAATGGTTTCAAACTTTTGACTGGTACTGGTGCGTGTGTGTGTGGATTGTGCCCCTGTAAGGACAGTGCAGCTAAACTCCCAGTTTACTCCCATCAGAGGGCTTGAAGGAGCTCTATGGCAGCTTAAAGTTGTGTTATATGTTCTCATTTTCTTTTGTAAAAAAAACATTTTCGTATATATTTGTTTACAACATGCATATAGATGTTTAATTTATTGATTTGGTTAGTCCATTTTTTTTGTCAACTTTGTGTTCTTTTTTTTTTCCTTTATAATCAATGACTAGGGTTGCATGTCAAGCTGAATTGAAGCATATTCCTTAAGGGTGAATCAGATATAATAGTATTGGCTTCATCTAAAGGGCCTACTAGTGTTCCCTATTCATAATCTTGAATTGGCACTTTCGACAGCCAACGGAAGCTGTTTTTTAAGTCCTAAATTTTCAGAAAAGAATCAGCTACTATGATTGTGATTGAATTTCATGGAAATAATTAAAGACAAATTGAGTGCCCTTCTTTACAGGTGGGTTTTGAAAGCCATAATAAGGAACACTAATAGTTCTTCACAGGCTTCAGTAACAGCCTACTACTAATTATAATGGTAATGTTAATGAGAATGAAATGAAATGTAGCAGCATATTTTTGCTTGATTTTTGAAATGGTTCCCTGCTAATATGAACACTGACCTTCAGTGCTATGTTTTGTTTTGGTTTTTTTTCTTGGAACTTCTAAATTTAGGGTAGCCGTCTCTGGAGTTAGAGTTCATTTTAAAGGCACTTTAATACCAGAGGGAGTGTACTGCAGTTCAGAAAAAGACCACATGGTCCGTTTGTCTCTGGCACCCTCTGCTGTGGTGCAGAAATATCTGACAGTGTTTAAGCTCTCCTGTAGGTGGACCAGAGACACCTCACAGCCAACAGAGCACAAGTAACACTCCCGGGTAACTTTGCGTGTCCACTAACAACAGCTTAGTATATCAACTGTACCTTTTTAAAAAAAAGTATTTGTTAAAGCTGTATCCTGGACAGTTTTGTGGTGTTACCGAAGACACAAATGAAATGTTGCGCAATCCGGGTGACTTTAGGCTTGAGTATTCCTGATGTGAAGTGCAAAGTTGCCAAAATAACATGTTGCAGAAGGACAATATATGAAACAGTGATTTCCTTATACACAGTAACATATCCCTCCTCCTTGTTCCGGCTCCCTCTGAGGTTTGGTCTGTTTTTGATCGAGTGATGTAATACACAGTGGCACAAATGGCAAGAAAACAATGCTCTGTAGCAAAAAAAAAAAAAAAAAGTATGTACTGGTGCCAGACTCCTATAAAACAATAAAGAAAAACTGCATAATTTTCATGTTTTCTTTTTCACATCTTCATGTTGCTTCTTGTGATTGCTTTTCAGTTAAAAATTCTCAAAGCCTGTGCTCCCTGATGTAACAAAACATTAGTTCAGTCTTCAAAGTCTTTATTTACAGAAAACGTTCATTGTCCTTGGGATTTACTGGAAAGCTAAAAAACGACTGAACTGTCAGGGGGGGGAAAAAAAGGTACAAACAATGTAACCGTACCCTGAAAGGTACAACATGGAGGTCCTGAAGGTCATATTTGTTCATTTTAATAACATGCTATTAAAAAACATTTCACACATCCTGGTGTTATGACAGGGTTTATGCAATCAATAGAATTAAAAATGAGTAATTAAATAATTTCAACAGAAAATTGTTCAATTGATTACTAAAGGTACTGAAGACATGTTGTGTCCCAAAAGTTACAGATTAGTACCTTTTTTGTGACAATGTACAGAACTGTAATGTACAAAAAACAGAAATCATTTAATCATGATGCATTCTAACTACACACTGTACATCTTTGAAGAAAATGATGTATTAATAAGCTAGAGTTAATCCATATATTTTCCATGTTTTGAAGAACTGTGTGTAAAAGTTGCTGCAAGAAGACCAAAATTAGCAGAAGAAATCTGCATTACTGTACATGTGACAGAAACACTCTGTTAAAAACCACCATGAAAAAAAAACATTTCTGCCATATTTTAAGACAAAATGCATTTCCAGTATACAACCATTTACAATAAATGATACAAATCACTGAGAATTGTTGTAATATCACCCTGTATGTGTCGGCAGTAGCTGTCATACTAAAGTTTTCTTTAAAAATCTGACAGGACAAGCAGATTTTCTTTACGAGCAGTCTGTTGAGAAATTAGGATTTTATATGGAATGACAAAATAACAGAAAAGTCAAACCATAATCTACTGCTAACACTCATTCTATCTTTTCTTTGGTATCGCTGTATCTTTCAATGTTTCCTCATACGAAACACATTTATTCACTTTTTGCAAAAACAAGGCTCAGGGTAGTATCTATTTCAGGAAGGCAGTATCTACACTTCTTCCACCTAAACGTCCTCACCCAAGTCTGGGTCAGTTACCTTAGAATGGTTTCCTGCCCAGACACCTCACCTGCCTGCTATACCTCCACTAAACTAGCTCCGTTCTTTCATTCAGCGATGATCAAGGGCCATCCAGAACTATACATGCAACTCTGACACAGTTCATACACAATTAGACAGGAAAAAAATGAAATGCACACAAACAAAACATAGAAAACACCCCGATACAGTATCAGTGAAAAGTTTGAACATGCCTGATTGAACCCATTTTTCATAATCTTAGAAGTTTTGATTTGAAGGCTAATGCTTAATGCTCAAACTGTTTATAAGGCAAGTATACATAGTGGATGAATTTATTTCAGAAACAAAAATGAGCATGTCCAGACTTTTGACTGATGCTGACCATGTAATGCATATGTCAGTGTTTCTCAAGTGTCTGTGGAAATGATGGTGGGTTCTGAAGGTTGATGTTGGCAGTGTATCATCAGAAGGTTGCCAGGTTCACCAAGAAAGCAAAACTCTCTTGTTATGCCCCACAGTTTCTTATACCCTGGCCTTTTTCCCTGACTGCTGCCAATGTGCCCAGGAACAAGGCACTTAACCGTCCTTGTGCGTGAGCGTGGCTGTTTGTGAATGCGGCTGGCGTCACCGCACTCTTCCTGGCTGGGTGAAGGTCATGTAGGTTAATGTTGCAGAAGGCCATTTACTTGAAATGGGAACACTGAGGTTTGTTGTGTTTCGGCCACTCGTACTCAGTTTTGTTACCATACTCAGTTGGTGCTCTAATACGTTTCATAACACATCGTAAGCCCACCAGCTTAGGCTCTGGAATACTAGTCATTTTTGTTTTTATTTAATCAGATTGCAAACAGGATCATGCTCCTTGACTTCAGTGGCAAGGGTCGAAGGGATACTTGGTGACGCCACCATGCAGCTCCACTGACGACTCCGCCCAGGCAATGATGTCTCCGGTCATGTGACCCCCACAGGACGCCAGGCTGTAGATGTCGTGGGGTGTGAGAACATGCGACCACAGATGCAGGTCTGAGATCTCACCCACAAATGCCTGAGTGGCATCAAAACGTCCACCCAGTGTGTCCTGAGAGAGAGGGAGAGAGAGAGTTATCTGTTAGCTGGTCCTGACTTTGTGAAGCAGTTTGTGACGAAAGCTGCAATTTAGTTTCATTATTACGTATGAAAAAGGCAAAACAATTTTTTTTTTTTATGAGCGCTGAGGTAAAGATTGGGGTTAGCCTTACAAAATTTTTATCCTTCTTATCCTCACATTGTATCGATACAAGCTTGTGTGTGTGTGTGTGTGTGTGTGTGTGTGTGTTACCTGTTCCTGTCCCAGTATGAATACTCCACCAGGTTTGATTGGGTGCCAAGCTGAGAGGTTTTCTCCAGATCCTCTCTTCACTCCATCCTGATACGCCTCCCACAGTCCATCTCTCGTTGACCACGTTACACATACATGGTGCCATTTCTCATCACTCAGTGAGAGTGGTAAGGTCACAGCCTACACACGCACACAGAGCACACACATATTACGTTTATACATAATATACAGTAAACATATTCTTGTAAATTACTTCACTCATTCACCACCCCCCACACACTGTCTCCCCCTCTCGGTTTCACTTTTTTCTGTCTCTTCCTTTCTTCTCTCTCTCTGACTTTCTCTTCCTCTCTGTTTTTCTTATTCTCCTTTTTTTCCACCTTCTCTCTTCTCCTTTCCCTCCCTCCCTCTGTTGCTTTTTCTTTTCGTTCTCTCTCTCTCTATCTGTAAGTTCTGTTTCTTTTTTTCTGTCTCACCCTGTCATTAATCAGCAGTTCCATTGGATTGTTCCCCCACTCTATCAGCACCAGTTCGTTGGCCTGTCCTGGGACTGAGTATGAGAATGGAGTTCCGAGGCCCGGTCCTGCTCCTCCCTTCATCCACAGACAAAGCGTCAGGGCGAAAATCTCATGCATCAGTGTTCTCTTCACACGTCCGTACATGTAGTTGGTGCGCATGGGGAAGCCAATTTGGAAACCTCCTGAAGTCTTGCTCTTTTTCCTCGAGCCTGAAGGAAGGAAAAAACAGAAGTCAGCAGCTGCTGAGATCAGAGTAACCCTGACTGGTTATTTCAGTGTCATTGTGTAATTCATTTGGAATGGCTATGCAATGGATAACACCCAAATTTCTTCCATTCTGTGTAGATCTGTCAGTTTGTTCAGTGTGGTCAAGGACACCATAAGGGAGCCCTAGAACATGTAGGGAGTTAGGTGCCAGTTTAAACTAGCATTATAAATAGCACTTTTAGGAATGTAAATGTATGACCTCATTTTAGAAAATCATTATGGCATCATGAAATGTCAAATTTCATCATGATTACCCTAATTATTTTTTTAAATAAATTAAGCAAATGTGACTGGAGGAACTAACATTACTACAGTAGCGGAATATATGTAATGAAATTTCTATTTAGAAATTATCTTGAGAATTAAATTTTGTCCAGAAAAATACTTTACTGCATATTATTTTAATTGAATTTAGTCTATTCTAATATTACAGATTTGATCCAGTTGGATCGCCATATTCAGATCAATACACCACCATGTACAGCATTAGCAGTCATCATTTTAATCAGCTGAGACATTTACTGTCTTGTTCAAAAACTTGTAAATGATGTTAGTATGACTGTTTTTTTATAACTGAATTGCTACAAAAGATTACTGGCTTTTCCCTTGTGAAATGTGTACCAGTGAGCTTTAGAGAAGTAAAGTAATGAGAAGTTATAGTAATTCATTTACATCTAATTCATTTTAAGAGAAGTAATTAGTAACTTGCAATAGATTCCTTTACAGGGAAGTACCCCAGAGGTGCACAACTCCAAAATAACAAACACGCATGAATGTATTGTCAATGTTGAGATAACTCAGGGATGTACAACCCAGGACTGGAGTTATACATAAACTACCCCAACAATGACCATGTATTGATGCTTTTTTTTTTTTTTTTTTACTTTCGAACTGTGTACCTCTAGGGGAAGTCACTTAAAATGTAATACCATTACACAGTACTGTGCAAAAGTCTCCATCTATGCGAATTGTTTAATGCCATTTTTATCAGCGTGTGATGTGTCTTTCTGCTAGCAAAGTTAACATTAGAATAACTGCAAACAAACAAGAAAGCAGTAAAACGCATCAAGATTTGTTTGTAAAAAAAAAAAAAAAAGTAGTTGATATTTTGTGAGCTGGTGAGGAGAACACAGGTTCGGTTCCAGATTTCTCCTCGGTTCCTCCAGCCATTGCTTGGATTTGTGAAATTCCATCAACAGCTCCTGATTTTATTTAATGAAGGACTGACTGAGTCAATGCAGCTTTCTGATTGTAACTACAAGTAATACTTGGCTTCCACAAGGAACACATTGATATATTGTACATAAAATCACTATTTACTGTATAATGATGTTTATATTTATTCTTTTTAGTTTTATTTAGAAAACACTCACTGCTCATCTAAACAGTTTTTAAATATTATTTTTGCAGATGCCTATGACTTTTACCCAAAACTGCAACTTACTAATTACTTCTCTCAAAATTTAAGCAAAGTTTTCTCAGGGGGCTGAGGAGTTCTAGTCCCAGCCCTATGTGTGGTCTAAGGTGTACATGTATGTATGAAAGTGTGTTTGTCCACCTGTCTCTGAGAGTCTGTGTGTGAGGTGGTTCAGCACTGCATCCAGCTTGCTCTGCCCGCTGTGGCCTTGTGAATGGTATGACATCCTTGGGTAGCCATGCCCAGCAGCCTCGTTGTCATAGTATCTGTCCTCGTGCTCTCCATTGTCAAGGTGAACATCGTCGTAACTGCTGTCGGGATGGTCTTGACCGTCGTCATGGTGATCATCACCATGGTGTTCATGGTCATCGTCGTGGTGTTCATGGTCATCGCTTCGGTCGTGGTGACTGCTGTCGTCGTGGTGATCATCGTGGTGATTGTTGCTGTCCTCATCATCGTCCTCACCCTCATGATGGCTGCTGGTGACTGATGTAGTGTGATGCAGCATCTGCTGCTCTAGAGCAGCGATCTTGCGCTGCAGCAGATCCTTCAAAGAACTGGAGTAGGTGGTGGAGGTGTTCCGAGTCTGCCAACCCAACAACAGCAAAACTCAGAAACACACTCACAACTGCATGAATGGGAACAAATAACATGAAAGAAGAAACCATGACCATCGAAACGCCTCACTGTGATCTTTTTTTTTTGTCTGTCTGACTTTTCACTGACCAACATTTATAATTACCTGTTCTCAATGGATTTTTTTGGTGAACAAACAAATGTACACAACCATCTGTAATTAGTCGATTGGCAAAAATGTACTTAATGGCCCAAAATATTTTGAAGTCTTTAAGAATTTTCTTTGTACTTATGTCAGTTTTATTAGATAACAGTGTATCATAAAGTGTCAAAAAACACATAAGTATGCCATGCGGTTTGCTAGATGATTGGTGGTGAATAAGTTAGCTTTACTTCTAAGCCTTGTTAAGTCTAGTGCAAAAATAATTCAAACCTCACACCACATCAGACTACATTTGTGATAAGGAGAAAGCTGTGTAAAATAGTATTTTAGAACTACTACTTTAAATATATATATACTTTTCTACGATAAGATTTTCATTTTTTATATTTGCTCTGTGGGCTTTACTTATTGAAAAACTGGGGTTGTTTTCTGAGATCTTTGGTTATTATGATTTTAGCTGCTGTTTGTCACAGTGGTATTTTTTATCTGTCTGGCCTTTGCCTTCTCTTGACATTCAGAATGGTGTCAGTAGGTTTTCCTCCCTGCCCTCTGCTTGGGCATATTGCCCATTGTGCCATCTAGCTGCACCAACCCAGCCAATTCCCTTCACCCATCTGCCACAACTGGCACCCTGTCCAGCCCTGGCATTCGACCCCCTCCACATCTCCAGGAACCATCTGTACAGGAGAAGGTTGAACAGGATGGGCAGCTTTGGCCAAAAACTCAAAACTGCCCTCAATGATACCCCTGCAGTCCATTCAGACTGCTCCAAAACAACAGTGCCTCTATCTCAAAGTCAACTAAATATCAGCCATTAGGATCATTTAATTTTTTTTTATCATATGAGCTCTGTAAATGAGTGTAGGTAACCAGATGATGAAACAGATAATAAAAATGGTTAATTAGTCTTACTTAGCCTTAAATACACAACCTGCATACAGGTCCCCTTTCTTCCTTTCTTTCTTTCTTTTTTCTTTCTTTCTTTTTTTCTTTCTTTCGCTCTTTCTTTCTTTCTTTCTCTCTCTCTCTCTCTCTCTCTCTCTCTCTCTCTCTCTCTCTCTCGTTCTTTCATCTCTCCCTCAGTCAATTCACCTCTTTGCCCTGATTACAGGGTCTTCAGAAGAGATCACGCTAATCAATTGTGATCTACATTTGCTGACCTCCCACTGGCCCTGACATCTGTCCACCTACTTACCACACCTTCCAGAGGACGAACAAGGACGAAAGAGAGAGAGAAGAGAGAACGGTAGAATAAGAGTAGAAATGCAAGAGTGAGAGGTAGGAAGATGCAAAGACATGCAGAGTGATGTGAAATGTATATGAAATGAATCTAATACAGTAACCGGGCATTATTCAACCCATAGTCCATAGACCTCTGAAGCTGTGTATCTTTTTGTGGTTGGCGTCATGCCTAAATAAGGAATCTGAAAGGTCTGAGCTGTTTTAACAGCTGGGAAAAATAAATGGTATTTCACACCCTGTGTTTCCCCTGAATCTCACCTGTCCCTCTGAGTTATGAGTTTTTTAGTTGAAATATCACAATCCATTGATGTGATAACTTGGTCATGCAGTACATTCAGGTACTCAACTCACTTTTATTGTCCTTAACACTGCTGAGCCTAGACCTAACCGATCATAACCTCAGATCATAACACTTCCTCCAGAGGCTTCTACAGTGGGGTCTATGCATGATGGGTCCATCACTTCATAATCTCCACAACCACAGGACACATCTTCCAGTCTGATTGATTAAGTAATTAGAAACTACTTACTGCATGAGTTAGGGTTAAGATAATTGTTGTTAGCTGAAACATATTAAACAATAATTATCCAATCATAGACTTTTAAGTATTTGCTTATTTAAATCCAAACAGTGTATTTTTACCAGGCAGTGAAAAATATAAGTGGATATACATGCACACTGTACATATTAGCACTGATGCTGTAGTTTGAAAGCTGCACCAGTGACAGTGACTCTCTTTTATACTTGTTCTCTTTCTCTCTCACACACACACTCTCTTTCTCTCTCTCTCTCTCTCTCTCTCTCTCTCTCTCACCTGCAGGTTCTCCAGCCTCTCCTTGAGGGCCATCAGCATTCTTTCCATCTGCTCTGGAGTGGATGAGGGCGAAGGGGTCAGATCACTGGTGCTGTGCTTATCACCCAGTGCTGCCTTTCCCCGGTGATGCCGATAGTGACTGGTCTCTGTGGTGTGGGCGCCATGGTGACTACTGTCAGGAGCATAACCATGGTGACCACCATCGGGTGCAGGGCCGTAGGTGTGGTGAGCCAGGTGAGGAGGCACATGATGGTGCTCGCTGTCGTGGGCACTCAGGGTGTGCCCAAAGCCCTGGCACAGCGTTAGCTTGGCAGTCAGCTCACGGATGGTTTCCCTCTGGTCTAGGATTGTTTCCTTCTGCTGCACCAGGCTCTCCCGCAGATGCAGGATTGTGGCCTTGGCCTCCTCGGACATGCCCCACCAGGCGCTTCCGCTCATGCCCGGCCCGCTGTGGTGCCCACCATGGTGCCCATTCATGCTTGGGCCACCTGCTCCCGGGACGGCCCCAGAGGGAAAGCACGCAGGGTCAGCGTCAGCAGGAATTGGGGTGCAGATGAAACGTGGATGTGTGAGGTACTCAGCGTGCTCTGAGCCTGGGATACCACTTCCACCACACTCTGAAAAAAGGAGCAGCGCAAAGAGAACAAGAGGAAAGAACCATCCATCCCTTCCTCTCTGAAGCCCAGGAGTGGACATCGAGTGAAGTGAGTGAAGCTTCATTTTGAGGTGTAGAGTGAGTGCCGGTCAGAGATATGGACACAACAGGGCACAGGGAAACGCTGGTTATGTAGTAGACCCCATGAGAGCTATGAGTCTGTACGTATGTTAAATTTGAAAAAGCAGGACAGGTTCTTCTGTCAGAAATACTTTAGTACGCAGGAACTACAGTTCATACACTTTCCTCCCCTCCAAGGTTAGCTGCCAGGTGTGTACAGGTAACCTTAACAATAACTCTCAAACAGCACAAAAACACACCTGCAAAGACAAAAAGTAAAAACTGAGTAAATTGTTCACATGTTCACATTTACTTATTTAGCAGATGCTCTCTGTCGCTCTTTCTCGCTCTCTTTCTTTCTCTCTATGTGTCTCTGTCTCAGGACATTAGGGTAAATGTATGTTACAGCTCTTAGCCTTTAGACAGACAGATAAAGAAGGGCAGACAGTAAGACCTCTGCCTTAAACCTAAATCCGCTAAAGATCTTGCGTGCAACCACACTTTCTGTTTACTCTGCCTCTCTCTCTTTCTCTGAGTAAAAGACACATGGTAACAACCAGAAACACTTTATAGACCCAGTGTCTTTGCGTGTGTTGGATAAGTTGCCTTGGTGGAATTGGTGCATGCAGAAATGGACAACACAGATAATACTATACAAATAGATAACAAATAAATTCAAAGTCAAAGCCACAAAAGGTTTTACAAAATATACAAAATCCTCAGTATGTAAACTAAATGTTCAGGGTCTAATCTGCAAAGAATAAGCAGTAGAACTTGTCAAATGAGACTGAATAAGCAACAAAACCAGCTGGTGATGCCCTCTGAGCAAAAAAAAAAGATTACAGCCCCCTATGATAAAAGTGTGCATCAAGCGTGTGCTTGTACATCAGGCACTCTCTGTACAGGCTGCGTCATCAAGGGTCTCCCATGCGATTAGGCTGTGATTATCTGTGTTTATGTGGACTTGTAGCCTCTGGCTGTCCTTCAGTTGGCCCAGATACAAATGCTCTGACTGACTTGCTGTGGCTCTGCCTCCTGTTTTGGGTCTCAGTAATGGCATTTTCTGTCTGCAGGCCTAATTATCTGTGATTTTTTTTAGCGCTGGTTGGGTGAAAGTAAGTTTTCTGCTTACCTCAACTGTGGTCCATCAGCTAAGACATGTCTAAAGTTTGTTTAAGTTTTGCAGTGGAGCTCTACTGTAGCTAACAAGCAGTAGACTCTTATAGCCCACCAATTAGCACTGTGCCTGAATCATCATAGACTTGTTAAAAAATCACAAAATCTCAAACAGACTTGCTTAAGCGGTTTCTGGCATTGTATGACAAACAGGTACATGTATGAAAACGA
The DNA here is from genome assembly GCA_037974445.1 of Brycinus macrolepidotus. NCBI lineage: Eukaryota > Metazoa > Chordata > Actinopteri > Characiformes > Alestidae > Brycinus > Brycinus macrolepidotus. The sequence continues at coordinate 19,988,280 of JBBPCZ010000007.1, read as the reverse complement.
ACTGTAGTAGCAGAACCTGAACTTTGTCCAACTTTGTTCAGCCTTGTATTTACGTTCATTAGCTTTGGAATAAATAAATGTGACTTGTGAGCCAAAAGGACACAGAATCCTTCAGGCTGCCCATTCCGACTAGGCTTCCCTTATGAGCATGCTTAAATGCTTACAAGTGCGTGCATGTGGTATATTAATTGGATTTAAAGATTAATTAGCTAAAGGGTGGATGGACTGAGGGTTTGAGCAGCATCTACAGCACCTATGCTACGTGAGCGGAAATGTTTAGGGGTAGGTGCATTGATGCAACAAAAGGCTGCTACAACAACAAATTAGAAGAAGAAGAAGAAATGAAGATTTTGCATGACATTTTTTAGTCTACTTAGCCCCTACAGGGTCAAATGTTGACAATGTTGGTGGATTTGCTACAAGTTATGTTAACCAGTCACTGTTCTGAAAAATAGTTTAAACAAACACACACACACGCAGGCACGCACACACACACACACACACACACACACACACACACTTACTCGCACACACACACACACACACACACAAGAAAAGTTCCAAGAGAAGGTTCAAACTTTTTTTCTGGTAGTGTATGTATGACCCCAAGTCCTGACATAACAGTAAAACAAATACTTTGTGTGCTTTGTGTGTGTGTGTGTGTGTTTTGTTGAGGCCGTAGAAACACAGACAGATGGCTGAGGCAGTGAAGAGTGTCAGGCCCAGTTTCGACCCCCAGTGTCTCACTCCTGAGTTTATCTCGGTTGATCTTCCTCCCTGATCCGGCCTCTTAATGTGATTGCTGTTCTGTGTGGCACTCTGAGCTTTAGGGCCTTTTCTGCTGAAGTTACCAAGCTTTATCCAAGGAGGCAGATGGCCTGGCTCTGAACGCAAGCTTTACTAACAGGTGGATTAGGACAGCAATTAGCTCTGAGAAGTGTCTGTTCTTGAGAGAAAAAAGGCTTTTAAAACTGTCCTACCTTGCTGATCTCATTTTCTGTCCAGGTAAGTCTCTGTGAGTCTGCAAGTGTCTTTTGTCACTCTTTGTGTAAAAAGCGCACGTGCATATTCATGAAGGTGTGTGTTGGACAAAGGCCTAACTGACATCAAATTGGTGTTTCTGCCTGAGTAAAAGTGCACTGAAGAGGATCTCACTGTGTGTCTCTCCTCCTTTTTTATGTATTGATCAGTAGCAGGGCAGTCCACTAAAAAAACTGTCCACAGATTTTGTCGTTTATTCCAATGTGACAGTTTGTTTCAGTTGTTCTTCAGCGAACATCTTCCAAACAACTTACTTTCTGACGATGTATCTAATTTCAGTTCATGTTTGAGGTTTTATCGTCATTTTAGGTCATATCTCATCATCCTGATCGTTTCTGATCACAGATAATTTGGTTACATTTATGGTCATTTTGGATCATTTCATTTTCAGATCTTTTCAGAACACTGCCCTCAAAACAAACTAGATAGTGCCTTGCTCTGAGTAACCAAAAAAAAAAAAAAACCCTTCAAAATCTATTTTTCAGCCTCACAGTGTTTTTTTGGATTCAGTGGAAATGTTTTACCTAATTATACTGTTATTAGGAATTCTCCATTCAGACCTTTTGTAGTCCTGAAATATTGTTAATTCAGTAATTAGTTAGTAGTAGTACAGTAGCTAATATATGTTCCTTCTCTGTCAACCTCAAACACAATCACACTGCACACTGATTAATGTCAAGCCAAACCCTGACACACATAAGCTCTTAACAACATGATAACCATAACATAATAATAACATGACTCATAATCTTGTCCAAATACTTATACATTCAGCTAATGAAGACCCAATACTCAATCTGCTGTGTTCACATCAACTCCATCAATAAATACCACATCTACTGCTACAGATACACATCACATTACAATACCTGTTCAGCATCAGGGAGAAGACTCATTCAGCATCTTTTGGTTGAATGTGTTATATATGTATGTAAGCCATGGCAATTAGTTTGTATAATGTTGAAAGGAAGGACAATTGGTACCTGAAAAGGTTCCTGTGTTCTTTGTGAGAGTCTGATTGTCCCGTTAGCATGAGGTAGTTCAGTCTGTCTCATTTGCCCAACAGCTTGGGAGAGACCTAATCCAGAGGAATGCTTTAATTCACTCCTACCCACCCCCTGTCTCTCTCTCTCTCTCTCTCTCTCTCTCTCTCTCTCTCTCCCCCCCTCTCTCTCTCTCTCTCTCTCTCTTCCCCCCCCCCTCTCTGTCTCCTTCCTTCTCTCTCTCCCTGGTCTCCTCCCATCCTCTCTCGTTACTCCTTTACTTAAAGATAATGCCACAAAGCCTCATGATGTACCACACTATAAAAAGTGATGATGTGAATAATCTGGATGACTAATCTGAGAAAATTCTAGTTTAGACCATATTCCAGTTATCCCAGTACCCAAGACAAAATTTTGCGTCTTTAGTTTAGAATTGGTACTGTGAGGCTTATGTGAATAACAAACACTGGATGTCAATAGTCACCTAAATAGCCCAAGTCTTTTCTGTAAAAATCCATCACAAAAATGGCTTTTAACCTGCTCAAACCACATTTCAGATCTTCATTAGGGTTGCACAGACCTGTCAGTGAGGTTTAGAACTCAGTCTAACTGCTCTGTGAATACCAGTCCTAGTGTTTTCCAAAATCACTACCTATAGCGGTGAAGACAGTTCACAGCAAGTCAAAGTCCTAAAACACACGGACCAGTCCAGTCTGAGAGGGTTTAGAGAAGTTTTGGTGATGCATTTTTACAGAAACAAGTTTTTTTGAGTAATCCATGAGATAAACCAGTGATGATATTAGAGTCTCTTAAAGAGTTAGTGGATCTGCTGTCTGTGTGGGCCTCCAACAGGAGGTTAAACATGAGAACATGATAGAGAAAAGTTCAGTATGAGTTTAATGAGGGTTTATAAAGAAAACACACAGGGTAGAAGTTAATAGAACGGTTGCGGTTCAACACTAGTCAATGTTAGATGACCAAGAGGGGTGCGACGATAGATTATTCATTAAAATCGCTGTACTGTATTTACTGTAATATAATGGGAGGGTAATGGAGGCAGGGTCAGTGCCATTTACCAGCACCTCCTAAGGCGACATTGTGTTGTGAGTCTTAACAAGATAACCGGCCTAGTTAAAGTCCCAGTCGCCACAGTGACAGATGGCCACTGATTGAGGTCAGAGGGGTACACGCACATGAGCAGGCAACCCAAAACCAGAGAGAGAGAGACTGAGGTTAGGGTTAGGATTCAGAGTTTAGTGCAGGTTAATCACAGTTCAGAATACAAACATTGCTTTATCCAAAACATACAGCAGGCCAAAGCAAAATGGGGTCAAAAACACCTAGTTTGACCTTCCCAAGCTGAAGAAAATGTATCATTACACCATTAAATTACCCTATCAAATGAAAGCTCACTGGACTAATTGAGCTACAGAAAGAGAGTGTTAAAGTGTATATCATTATACAAGGGCAGCTGAAAAGAATTGCTCATTTTCACATATATCATGCATTTATAGGAAACATTTTATAATACTGTTGCCTAGTTATTGGGTAACTATGCAGGAACTAAAAGTGTAGATAATTGTGGGCTCACTGTTTACCAGTTACAGGTCACTGTTACCTTTTAAACACATTTTAAACAATTTATAAACCCTTTATAAGAGCGATCTTACTGTAGTTGGATTCTTTTTCTCTATTCCTAAAGTTGTCCTACAGGATTTCAATCAGCTTTACGTTATTCTGGAATTTCATTTCATGAACTGTTTGTCCTCTTGTCATATTTGTGGTGAATAAACAGAATAAACACATCCGAAACAGTAGCTAAATATCAGTTTGTGACATTTTGCATATAAGCAGTTCTTTTTGACTGCTGGTATGTGACATCATAGTCTCAGTCCTTCAGACTTCTCTCAAAGAAAACTTAGCCACCACCCTACATTAAATACTTGACCATCACACACCTAAATGAGCTTGCTTTACCTTTCACTGAAACTACGGTTCTTGCCCAGTCCCTTTAAAGCAGCCCCTTATTCCTCCTCCACCAAACTTTACTCCCCCCATGAGTTTGCGCGGTCTACTGCTTCATGGATGAGCAGTTGTTTCTCCTAGACACTTCTGTTTCACAAAAACAGCAGCTACAGTTGCTGGGGCAGATCTAGCATGGCAGAACTATCACAAGTGACTTGTGGCAAAGGTGACATCTCTAAGTCACTGAGCTCTTCAGTAAGACCCATTCTAATGCCAGAGCTTATCTATGGAGGTTGCATAGCTGTGTGTTTGATTTTTAACACCTGTTAGGAAAGGGTGTAACTGAAACACCTGAAGTCAATAATCAGGAGGGGTGTCTCCACATCGTGTATGTAAAGATTTAATTAATGTGTGTCAGGCATTTGCAGTCTTAGATTCCTCTTCTTTCATATTATTGTAAGTCAAACCACAAGTCTGTCAAACATTATAGTAGGGCAGAATTCATTTCTAACTTGTGCACACCCAAAAGCCCTTTTGTCTGGAAGCACAAGCACCTTCTAGGAATTTTGAGCTCTAATCTCACATCAGCGTCAAGGAGAAAGGGCAGCTCCGTCGTACAAAGCAGCGAAGTGACTCAGACATGGAAATACAATTAAACACAATTAACTCTGGAACAGCTCCAATTGGAGCAGTGCAGCTTATTATGGTACAGAGGAGGACTCGCAGACGCATCATACTGTTTCATGTGTCCTATTAGCCTCTATTTCCTGGCCACTGTGTCACCTAGACAAAGAAACAAGTGTTTCCTTCCAACAAGTCCAATAATTGAAGAGAGCAGTGCACCCAGATATACATAAAAATACATATTTGTTGATTAGGCAAAAAAGGATATCTCCTCTACAGAGATTACACTTGAACATTACTGTTTAACTGTTCAATATTATATATTTAAAAAAAAAACATAAAATGTGGTCTGTGCAAAAATTATATTTTGTGCTTTCTTTTAAACAAATGAATATGAATTTTGCCCTACATTTGCTGTAGAAGATGTATACATATTTTCATTTAGCAAATCAACAAAACATGAAATTTGGCCTGGAATGTTTCGACTTTCGCACACAACTGTACAATTAAATCAACTGATTATAATTCTTACCTAATCCAGACTCTAATATAAGCATTAAATGCACTTATGAAGTATGTAGTTTTACAGTTGACTATATACCACATAAACTGCCCTGCAGAATTATTGTCACCCTTGGAAAAGAGGAAGAATGTAAATCATATTGTCATTATCATATTGATCTTTTCCTGAAAATATGAGCTTAACACAGTCAGGAAAATCTTCTGTATCATACCAAGGTGCCCAGATCAATTCACTAGAGCACTGTAAATAAATACTTTTGTACAGTTTGATGATGAAACAGAAAGGGACAAATTAGTCTGGTCAGTGGGCTGACACGCGCCAAAACTATGTTTTTGTTTGTAGATTAAGATTATATAGTATATCTGGCCTGTATAACGTGTCTGTGGTCATCATCCCTTTATCTGTGTGCGTCAGTCACTAATACAGGAAAGTGTGAGAGGAAGCAAGGAGCCCCAAAGAGATTTACCACTGGAAGGGCAGACAGACAAACACTGTAAAAAAATGGAGCAGACACACAAATCAATGATCAACCCAGAGTATCACACAAAGAAGGATGTAAAGAAGTAAAGTGGCCCTTTATTGTCACATGTGAACACACCACAGCACACAGTGTGAACAATGTGAAATTCTTTCTCTGCATGTAACCAATTCACCAAGTGAAGCAGTGGCAGCCAGCAATGCAGCGCCCGGGGAGCAGTGTCTGGGGACGGTATGTTGCTCAAGGGTAACTCAGTGGTGCCACTAGCAGTCCTGGGATTCAAACCCACAACCTTCTGATCTAACTACCAGGCCACCAGCTCCTCAGTCTTACTCAATTGCAGACACATACATGCCTGCATAAATAAATAAAACAATGATCAATCCAGGCAGATTTACAGACTCAGATTCATCACACACTAGCCTAATAAAACAAGAGGAGAAAGCACTCTTGCCTTAATTGCCTTAACTAATCTGTGGCCTAACATTACAAAGTTTAACAGCTGTTTTATCCCTTATATTGTGTTCGCGTCAAATCTGACCTGTTTTCAAGTTTAGGTATGTAAAAAGTACCATTTGCTTTTTTTTATTGGAACAAAGCTTCATGATATCCTCTGAAATAGCTATTTTAACACAACAAAAGAAATGATCACCGTTTTAGTGAATTCAGAAGGTCTGTAAAAAAAAAAAGGGCCATTTGTGGTGTTACAGGTCACATATGACCCGGGCACACACACACATGCTACTCCTCCCATCCCCTACATGAACACAAACTTTCTCACAGAATATACAT
>JBBPCZ010000007.1:19945040-19967392 GCA_037974445.1 Brycinus macrolepidotus | reverse complement strand
CATCCATCCATCCATCCATCCATCCATCCATCCATCCATCCATCCATCCATCCATCCATCCATCCATCCATCCATCTCTGTCCCTCTCCCTATGTTTCTCTCTTTCTATTTCCCCCTGCAGGTTCTTCTCTTCCCCGCGTACTGCCCCTCTCTCCTCCTCCTCGTGTGGAGGCACTTTTTCCCCATTCCCCGAGCTCTGCTGAAGGAAATGCAGGAGGAGAAAGAGGAGAAAAAGGAGGAGGAGGACCAGGAGGGATAGGAGGCAGCAGCTCCTGCCTGCTGTCTTTCCTCCCTGGAGATGTCCTGAGTCTGCTGATCAGCGAGCCAAGAGATGGCTGGCACTATGGGCAAAATGAGAGGACGGGACGGTATGGGTTATCAGTAGCAGCATTAGTCAGGCGATCAGTCACTTCAGCACATACAGCACCAGTTAATGCAGTGAAAGACAGTATGGATGGAGTGAGGTTAAAGATTAAACACAGTGCTGTTCCTGACTGTCCAGAAGTAAACTTGTCTTTATTTCAGTCCCATAATAACAACCCAGGCACAAAACAGGGCAGTAGGGCTGAACGATTTGGTGAAAATATTTGAAAATTGCGATTTACTGACCAATATTGTGAATATGGTTTGAATTATTTTAATTATTTTCTGTAAATCCTAGCCCAGTCCTGTTATTTCGGCCTAGAAAGCCAGAAGTTTTCTGGCTTTGGGCTTGAACGCTGGACATATTTTGCCAGACTGCCATTTAGTTGTAGTTGTGCTGCTCATAAGCTCCATTTTATTTATTGCTATATTGCTATACACAACAATACAACTGTTATAAATAGACTTTAATTATATTATAAGTCATAAATTACGTAAAACCATAAAAATGATTTATATTTCAGCCCTACTGAGAAGTCAGTCACAACAGAGATCAATTAAATGTATCAGTCTTAAAGACTCAGAAACAAAACAATTCTAAATTACTTCTAATAAATGGTAAATTATAAGTAATAAATAGAGTTGTGTAGGAGTTATGGTGTATCACAGCTTTAGAATAGTTCCTCAGCCAGTTTTACTTGGCTGTTTTGTTCTCTTTCCCATAGGAAAGGCTGGTTTCCCTTCTCCTACACACAGCCATTCCCAAACACACCAGAACAAGAAGATGTCAGGTATGTCCTGACCTTCATTTCACAAAAAAAAAAATATTGGGCTACTTTTGCTTGAACTGAATGGCAAAATATTTTGCCAGTTGCCAGATGCTACCCAAATCTCTCCTCTCTCCATTCTAGCCTCCCCCTGCTGTCTAAGCTCAACAGCACAAGCACAGGGCATCTGGATAGACTGCCTCCTGGTGGTCAGCTGAAGCAGGCCAGCCCAGACTCAGAGGATGACAGGAGTGTGGTTTCTCAGCGCATCAGCACCTTCAGGCCACGGCCCTACAGCATGATGAACCCTGACACTAAACAGCTCAGCCCGAGACTGTCTGCCCAACAGCCGCTGAAGGAAAAAGTGAGAATCAATACCTTTTCACATTTTAATACACCAGTGGTTCCCAAACCTGGTTCTGCAGCCCTACACACAATGGTGCCCATTGGTGCACCATCTGTGGCATGAGTTTTCATTGTGGGGCCCATGTTATTAGGTCAGACCAGAAATATACTTCATACGACTACCAGATGCTATGCTGTGGTACATTCATTTAAGGCTCAGATAACTTACAAAATGAAAAAGAACCAACCTGGCATAAAGTTTGGGAAAGATTGGAAGATTCTCTTTTCAACTGCTGATTAAAGCACCTTCTGTTTTTTTTTTTTTTTTTTTTGGTCTGTTGACCTACTAAAATCAGTCGTTTGAAATAGCTTGGGTTTGTGAACCTTGTTTAACGATTTGACGCAGCTGCAACCATTGCAGGACTCTTTACGTTAAGTAACAGTAAATGCAATTTAGTTTCATGTAGGTTTCAAGCAACTAAAGTTTCACTGTGTAAAGTCATCTTAAAATGTGTCACAATGCAAGTCATAATGCAACACAAGCACAGTCTGCATTCAGAATGCTGCAGCAAGGGGCAACGCAGCAAGTTCTGAGAGCAAACACCATCAGCAGTTTGACAAATTTCTCGCAGAATTTGTTAACTCATAAACATAAACCATCACTGCTTCTTCATTCCAACAGAAGCAGCACACACTCTAATATTCTACTGACAAAATATTAGTTATGGTGTCTATTGGAATAACCTAGTGGCCACCAGCCCTAGTCCTGGAGATATACCTTCCTGTGGAGTCTAGCTCCAGCCCCTGCTCCTGCTCATTAACTCCCTCGGAAGTCCCTGACTGGCTGGATCAAATGCCTTAGTTTAAAGAAAGTTAGATGCTGATTGGAACTACACTCTGCAGGAAAGTAGATCTCCAGGAAGAGGGCTGATGACCACTGGAATTATTCGTCTCTGATTTGGTTCTCTATCTAGAAAATAGGCATGCCGCACGCGACATGCAGAAAAAAACAATGAAAAAAAAAATCCGAATGAAATGTCCAAGGACGAATTCCACAATTCGTGGCCATTACAAAACACTAGTTAAACATGTTGTGCACCATGCACTTATTCTGGTAGAGACTTGTGTGGAACTTCTTCAAGACTGTTGGAAACATATTTCAGATGTTTCCTGTTTCGTAGAATGCCAAGCTGCATCAAGGGAAAGTTGCTAAACACATTTTAGCTCACTGCACTACACCTATATCTTATTTCATAGTTTTTGTGTCTTCACAGTTACTCTAAAATATGTAAAATAGTAAAAACAACTCTTCTATGAGTAGGTGCGACTGACAGAAAAAACGCTCGTATTAAATTGAGGCCAACAGTGAAAATTTGAGAAGGATGTATTTATCCTGTGTGTCGGAAGATATGCCTTAGATGTTCACTGTAGATGTTCATTTAAAGACCACCATTTTACATGATGTATGTGCAGTGATTTTTGATGCTGTCCCTGCTTCTTTTCTCTTCATCTTGTCCCAGCTGCCGGCCGAGCGCTCCTCTCCCCCTCCATCCCCCACCAGGTAACTCAAGCATGACTGAAAGTGATCAGCATGTAAAGCATGCATACTGAGTAGATGCAATTGCTAACATACACATTTCCCATGCAGGACCAATCCGTTTGCTCACATTCGACTGAGGAAGACAGTGACCAATGACCGCTCGGCTCCTCTAATCGACTAGCTTCTCTGTTTTACAGTATGAACCAGGGTTAGTTAAGAAGCCTTTTATTTCTCACAAGTTTACAGCCCTTATAAACACCTGCTCCATCAGTGTTGGTCAGAGCAAACCAAAACAGAGAAGAAGAGATAAACGGGGGAACTTTCAAATTCCAAGACATGTATAGGGCTGGATATTGCGACAGCAAAACTATAGTTTAGAAACACAGGACCACCCTGACTTCTTATTCAAAAATATGTTAAAAAATCATGTATTTTAAACAAAAAGTAATAATAAAATAGCAACAAAGGTCCATTTTTAAATGTGGACACCCAGCTAAAGTGCTGCTTTTTGGTGTGATGATATGTTGCTGCTGCAGTGTCACAGTCTGGCTTTGCAGAACTAGAGAAGCAAAATGTGAAGGGTAGATGTGCTGCAGTGTCCTGCTTCTTAGTCTGCTGAGCTGAGTCTAGGCCTCACGGCAGGTTTATTGAGAGTGGGTTTGATAATATACAATATAAACCTGTGTACTAAAATGTTGTGTACACGAGGACTCAAATAGCTCGAGCTGAGCCGGGACTGGTTCCAGTTGTAGTTTGGCTGTGTATTCTGCATTCTCATCCCCAAGAAAACGTGCAGGTGACTGAAATGTGAGAGGGGGGTATTTCTTATGGACAGTTTTGTGCCTTGCTTGACTTTTTTTTCTTTTTCTTTTTTTTTTTTGAACAAAAAATGTTTTACCTATTTCCTATTTTTTCACATCATACATATGAAAAATGTGATGCCTTTCATACTTTCATATACATATCAACTTAAAAGAAATGTTTATTTTTACAAATCTGTGTGCGCAACGAGATCCAACACATCAGGCAAGATATCAGGCTTTTTATTAGGCTTTTTCTTTATGAAATATTATTTAATGTTATGAAGGCCAGGTGTTTCAAAGCATTTTGAAGGATGTCTGATTTTGGTTGGTGTGGAGAGGTGAGAGCAAGCTGAAAGATGTGGAAAGAGAAAGACAAAGGAAGTGGTTTGGTGTGAGAGGAAAAGGACTGGGATGTATGGATGGTTAATGAATGTGTTAAGACAATACAGAATGAGTTTTTTTGTCCCTAAAATCCCCCCCAAAAAACAAGTCAAACTTAACTTCTAGTGTTGAGCTGCAAAGATCCTTGGTAAGGGGCAGGAGGGGGTTGAGGAGAGACTGCACGTGTGAGAAAGCTTTGGAAAGTGAGGGAGTGTTAGAGGAAGTGCTGAATGACACTGTAGAGCTAAAGTGTAGATTAAGACCTTCACCGTTCTGCCTGCAATGTTTGAGATATTTGGATAATGTGTCTTACAGTTTCAGCTAGACATAACATTTGCAGATTTTTTTTATTTTTTATTATCTTTTGATATAACTCACTTTGTTGCCTAGAAATCATATAACTGAGATTCAAGTGGTTGATTGAACTTCAAGAAAATGCATTTGTTGCTAACACTGTAAATACTGAGTAGCTCCGAATCCAAATGTCTATGTTAAAGACAGAGTGCTGAATCTGGTAAAACTGTATTTTACGGCATTAATAAGAACAACTTGTTCTGACAAGTTTATGTCAAAAGTTTATGTCAAAAGTGCAATTGCCTTTTGCTTCAGTAAGTTATTGTGGATTCAGTATTATCAGGTTATTCAAGATATCTGCTGGAGGAATTTTTGTTGTTTCTCTTCTGGAAGAGATTCAGTTGAGCATATTAGAGCGGAGGAAAAATCCCATTAATCGACATGTGTTATGTATTAATCAGTGTTGTGTATGAACGTAATGAAATTGAAGCTGTGTGTTTATTAACTGGTGTCTTTTAGAGCAAATAGAGGAAACTTTGTTGCTCCCAATTTAAGCTGTACAGTTCTGGTCTTCAGATAAAGAACCAATGGATATTTCTCACATGAAACATTACTTTGTCTTTGATGCACATGTATATGATTACACTGACTGTAAACTGTTCAATAATGATCATTTGTTAAGATTTATTATCCACATGTACAGTTTTTCGCTGGTTTGCTGAACTTTTCTTGCACATTACAGTCTGTAAGGTTACTTCTTTGCGCCTCTAACCGTCCACCATGCAGCTCAGTGAAACTCGTTCATCTTCAGGCATCAGGATGTATATTTGGTCTCGTCTGGGAGTTCAGACCGTCCCTCAGCTTGTTTCCTCTTTTGTGTACGAATGAAAATAAACCATGGTAATCTCTATCTCTGTTTACATTGTTTTGTTTGATGAGCTGTACTATTTTGTCTTGTGGTGGGGTTTCATTTAGATGAAGCCTCCAGAGTAAGCTGGACATCAACTGTTCAACATGACAGAGGACTTTGAGTATGGCCACTTGCTTCATTACATAACCTTTCCAGAGGAAATGAAATTGCACCCATCTCCTTATTTATGACATCTGTGTGGCTGATTTTGTTGAAACACCCAGAAAACCATCTTCACTTACACAGGCGGAATGCCATATCTTTGAATTCTGACTATTTTCTAAGATGGCTTCATATGTTTCAGTGACTTCAAGTTGCATTTTATTGTAGAAATATATCATTTTTGTAACACTGTATAAAGTACTTGCATATAGCTTTAGGATCTGGTAACGTCTATAGGAGCTAAATAGTGATTTAAAGAGTAATGAGAAGTGTCTTTAAACAAAGGACATTTATTGAGAGCTATTGAGTCACAAGCAGAGAAAGAAAGTTGTGGTCTGTACAGCAGTGGGATTCAGAGGAATTCCTTACAATTTTTTCAGCCAGTCCAGACTCCTGCCCTGTGGATCACAAGGGTGGGCTGGAACGTCTGGCATGTTTCCATCGTCTCGTACAGGAACTAGGAGATGAAGTTTACAGGATAAGAATCAGTCAGAAGGTACACAGAGAGACAACTGTCATCTTATGTATAATTGTTAACAAGCGATTATAAATATAAAAGTTTTTCACATTTTTCAAAACTTTCACACCTCTACAGAAATGTGCATTTCAGAAATATGCAAAAGAATGCATTTCACACGCACACCTCTCTGCAGAACTATTCCCAAAAGCCTCTACAGTTACCAAAATATTGCAGCAAGTGTACTTATCACAGCACATTCACACTATTTTTGCTAAAGTTCTGCAGATCCAGCATATTTATGTAAACCTTTAAAGCAGTAAAGATTTTTCCGATATGTAGTTTATTTCATCTGCTAAGTAGTTTATTAGTCTTTGGTAGACAATTTAAAACGATGCATAGCTTTTTTTTTCCAGAAAAAAAAAACATTACAAAACAGAATGAAGAAATGAAGGAACAAAGTACTAGAATCTAACAAAAGACATTATCTGGCAAAAACAAATGCAAATGCAATATCCTCTCTGTTCTTATCCTCATCACACCTGTTGACCAGATAATTCTGACTGGCCAACAAGGGTTTACGGTTATATTGCTGCCCGTCGGTTTGGCATGCTTCTGACGGCGTGTTTTTACATTTTCCTGTGGACTGAGTTTGTGTACACACGAACTTCAGGAATGAGAAAGGAAAAACTTTACCATTTAAAAAAAAATATCTGTGTAAGTGTGAACTATTTTTGAGGCTGAGACTGAGGGAGAAGTGAATAAAGCAAGAGAATTTTACTGAATGCATACTATACTCAAGCAAAGAAATGTCTTGGTTCAAATAGAGGGTTGTGCTCACTGTGAGTTTTTTTGGGGGGGGGGAAGAGAGAGGCCACAATAAATGCAATATAGTACAGTAACGTGCATTCACGCCGGTGAATTCCTTACCTGGGTAGTTGTATGGTATCACCTTGTTCATCATCGATGAGTACTTGGTGAAGGGGCTGACCAGTGGCACAAGGAGGGCTGCAGAATAAAATGTAAGAAGACATATCGCTGCAAAATCAGAAAAATTGTCCAAGGTACATTTTCATTTAGTTCGCAGTCTAAACATCAGCCAACTTCTTCCCAATTAACTTCCCAATTAAATTCTTCCCAATTAAGGAACAATTAACTTCATATACATTTTTTGTTGTACAGTCAAAGTTACTTCCGACGTGAAAAGTGTTCATATTCAATGTTAATGTTGACTGTTAACACTGTGCTAATGTTTTCCAAAAAAGGGAAAAATGTTAATCTATGGTAACAATGTTAAACAACGTTAATCTGACTTGTAACAATAGTGGAACCCTATCTGGTACTATACGTAACCATTCACAACAGTTTCTCCATGACAGAGAACCATTTAACCATGCAAAAAACATTCAAATTGTTCTTTAAGCAGCTTTCATATATAGCTTGCCTTTTAAAGAACTCTTGAAGAACCCTCTTAAAGGATGTGGAACACATGGCTAGGATTAATACCTGTCTGGGAAACCCACTCAGTGTACTAAGCTTATATGTTCAACATCTCTTCTATTAACAAGGATTTTGTCCCTCTTTGATGCAATTACTGCCTCTACTCATCAGGGAAAACTTTGCTCTAAATCAGGGGTGTTGAACTCTGGTCCTACAGGGCTGGTGTCCAGCACAGTTTGGTAGTTCCCCTCTTCAAACACACTCACTAAACCTGGCAATTAATAGGTGAGGTGAACCAGGTGTTTTTGAGCACTAAACGGCTCTGCTATCAGTGACTGAAGCTTTAAAATCAGCCAGAGCGGCAGCTCAGTCCTCCATTCCTATCCTTCTGGATCTATCAGCTGCCTTCGATACAGCTAATCACATCATCCTCCTATCCATGCTCTCAAACATGGGCATCTCAGGCAGAGTTAATTCCTGGTTCAAATCTTTCCTCTCTGGGTGTTCATTCAAGGTATCATGGTTGGGTCGAACATTTCCAGTACAACTTCTTGCACTACTCTTACATGTATGAGCAGCAAGTGCACTTTAAGAGAGCTGAACTCTGTGATTAGAAGGAGGGTCCGGATACTGCTGGACATGCAGTGTGTTTATAAAGTAATCCTATCCCACTGACCCAGGACTCCCAGTCCACAGGCTGCTGTCACAACAGGCTCCTTGTTCCAGGCATTTTTCAGAAACCTCCCGACTGAAAAAAGATAAGACAAGATAAGAAGATAAGAAATAACTTTATTTATCCCGAGGGAAATTCTTTTGTCATTAGCATGCTCAGTGCGACAAGAAGAATAAAAGATAATAGACAATTGATTAAAAAAAGACAATAAAAAATAGCACAATACAATTCCAAAAACATTACTGTAACAAAATAACTGTAACACTGACATTGCTATGTGTAAGGTTTAGTGTGCTGTACCAGCAGATCAGGAGTGCAAAACGGTTTATGAAAGTGACTTAGTGTTAATGCAATAAGAATAAATAATTCACAGATCAAAGAGAAACCAGTCTGTAGGATTACAACTAAGGACGACCTATTTCTCATTACCTTTAACGTATACCATATAACTCATAACCTATAATTAATTACCCTGCAGATCACAACACCAAACAGAATTGATCCTGTACTGTAACCCAAGGTCAAAGACGACTTAAAACACTTTAATGACAGCGAATACCAATTCGACATGTTAATTCATCTGTTAAAAATATACATGTGAATATACCATACGTGGAAATACATAAAAAAGACTTAACATGATCAAAAACGACTATATTCTACTTGCAAGCTTGCTATGAAACGCTTACCACCCGCCATGTTGCTCTCTGGTGGTGTTGCTTCATGGGAATTGTAGTTCAAATTAACTCGCGATGCTTCATGGGAACTGTAGTCAACAGCAAACGAACGAATGACGTAAACTAAACGCGTCCTGTTTTCTACACTGAGGGCTGTTGTTTAGATGAAGAGTTTGCATGTTAAAAACAATGAGAGACCTAAACATATTGTTACAGCTTACTGAAGAATGAATTGAACTGATGAAAGAAAGATTAATGTGAGTTTTACCTGCAGGTTTACCTGACAGAGCAGCTCAGGACTGAGAACCAGAACATCCACTGATGAACAAAACAGTCCAAAGGTAAGTTTATTTGATATTATTTGTCTTTCAGAAATGTAATATAAAGTGACCTACGAAACTATTAATTCCCTTTTAAGCTCTTCTTATTTTCTGGGAGTGTTAATTGCACATTTTTAGTGTTTGTGTAGTGACCACTCATTTTTTCAAAGGCAAAATACACTATATGGACAAATGTATTGGGACGCCTAACCATTCCACCAACAGGGACTTGACATTAATAATGACATTGCATTCAAATACATAGACTTTAATAAGGCCCTTTTGCAGCTATAACAGCTTCCACTCTTCTTGGAAACTTTTACACAAGATTTTGGAGTGTTTCTGTGGGAATTTGTGCCCATTCATTCTGTAGAGCATTTTTGAGCTTAGGTACTGATGTTGGATGAGAAGGCTTGGCTGGCAATTTACGTTCCAGTTCATCCCAAAGGTGTGGGATGGGGTTGAGGTCAGGGTTCTGTGCACGCCAGTCAAGTTTTTCCATCACCAAACTTATCCAACCATGTCTTTATGGAGCTTGCTTTGTACACTGGGGCACAGTCATGCTGGAACAGAAAAGGTTCTTCCCCAAACTGTGTCCACATAGGTGGAAGCATGGCGTTGTCCAAAATGTCTTGGTATGCTGAAGCATTAAGATTGTCCCTCACTGGAAGTAAGGGGCCTAGCCCAAACCCCGAAAAACAGGTGTGTCCCCAATGCTTTTGTCCATTGTGTATTTTGAAGAAGGGAAAATGAAATATGGTGCTTGCATACATATTGAAATACCACACATTAAGATTAAGTATAGCTACTTTAGTATAGTAACAGTTTTAATTGCCTTGTAAGTGTTTTTATTTTTGGTCAGGAATATACCATCTATGTTCCTGAGTAACACTTTAAACAGTGATCAAAGCGTGGTACCCGGAATTTGTTTGAGATGCAGTCACCTGACCTTTGTGAGGAATCTTTAGAGCATCCCTGCTTTTTTCTGCACGTTGACCTGGAATATCACCTGCTTCAGCTCCTGCAGTGTTAGAAACACTTTGCACTGCTGAGTTGCCATGTCATAAGTGTGCTACAAATGCAGACAATTACAGATTAACTGTGTGTGTTCTCCCTTTACAAGCTGTGCAGGATAGTGAAATGTAACTCTGCTTTGTTTCTTAATGTGCTGTAGATGATGGAGGATTTCTCAGGCTTGGCTTTGCCGCCACTCTTTGGGGGTCACATTCTAGAGGCTGAACTGGAGGCCGCTGGAGTGGAGCTGGGTCCAGGAGGCAATGAAATCTTGGACAATGAAGAGCCTACAGCGGGACCAGGGCAGGATGGCGAGGACGACAGGAGAGAACTGAACAAGAAGAAATACCAGGCCCTGAGTAAGAGGTGCAAGGAGATTGAACAGGTGAGCCTGAGTTTTTCCCTCAAAACCTTGTGTGTATGTTTGCACTCTGGCTTGGCGGAGGCAGAATTATTATACACCGTTAATTACGCATAAAGTAACTGCTATGAATCGTAAAAACTTTATTTTGCTTGTCTTTTTATTTTCTCTTTTTCTCTTTTATTTTATCTTTAGTTCCTGATGATGTTTTATTTAAACTATATCATGGTTAATCTTCTAGTTCAGTCTGAGAGGTAACTTCATATCCCTCTCTGCTCTGTATAGCTTTATCCTTGACACTGATGCCTCATCAAGCCATCCAGAGCCACTACAGAGATATTAGCATCAGCATAGAGACTGTTAGTGTCTTTACAGGGTAAAATCACCCTATAGGCTTAGAAAGATATTATACATGTCTTTAATGAAGTACGCTCTGAGATTACACAGAAGAGCATTTTAGAGGCTGACCCGGACTACTGCAGTGGGATTTTGACCTTGCCCTGCTGAAGCCTTAATTGGTTTGAAAGCCAGCAGTGATTAATATGAGTAGTAGAAAACTTGAAGGAAAATGACATCATGAGTCAAACAGTGCGACTTACAGCAAAGAATGATCTACAGCATCCAAAGGTACGAAAAACTCATATATACTAGCTGGCTTTTTTCTGAGGTCCCAGAAACTTTGGACAGATCATACTTAATAGTGAAAACATCAGGTTAGTGGAGCAGTTAATTGGACCACACAACCACTCTGAGATTAGAAGGATGAACTACAGCCCAGAAGATCCAGATACTAATACTGTGAATATAGTAGCTGTTGCTCACAATATCTAGTTAAAAATTCTTGAGGATTGTGTGAGCTCTTAGTTTTAGAGTCTGTATAAAGTACGTTGATTTGAACAATGCCCATTTTCATTATTTTCTAATGGTCACACTTTATCACATTACTTCTGTTTTCTTTATACTGTTCTTTTTTCAGGTGAATGAAAGGATATTAAATCGTCTCCACCAGGTTCAAAGACTAACACGCAGGCTGAAGAAAGAGAGGAGGTGAGGGCTAGGGCTAGTGACTAGGGCTGCAGTGGCATAGAAATTTTCTAACCACAATAAGTGCCACCAAGTTTTGTGCACCCAGTTATATTTGACATTTTGAAAGTGACACTACATGTCTTGGTATTTTTTATTTTAAAAATACTTCTACCCGAGTCCAATTGGAATAACTTAGGCCCCCCCTCCTTATGTTTTTACTTTAACATATTAAGATACCACATAATCAATAGGTTGTATTTTTGTGGATCCAAAGTAACATTTGTAACTGTTTGTCAGGTTCCTCATGAAGACACTTGACTCGTACGGTGACGACTACAGAACGGCCCAGCTCACCATACCGTTAGAGGTGAGACACCTGTCAGCTTGTTTATGCTGCGGGTTTTCTCATTTAATAAACTACGATCAGAGACTGACAAAGTTTAACCTATATGAAAGTGCACATGGCTAAATCATATAATCATTGCTCGCTAATGGAATTACTTGATTTAAGAATACTGTTTATTGGCAAATTGTAAATTTGTTGTACATTTGCTGTTTAGTTCTAGACTTGAAAGCTGTATTGTGATTATTTAAGCTGGTTTTTTTAATACACGTACCTCACAATTACAAAAAAAAAAGTGGGCAAGTCCTTTTCTTACTTTAAACCTGCTGATTTGGTTAATAGAGTTTCAGCTGCAGTCGGCTCTTGGTTCTGAATTTGAGAAGAGGACCAGCTGTCCCCCTCTATATACTCTCTATAGTGTTAGAGGTTCTGATTTAGAACACATCAAGCAGGAGGATCACCAGTGTTGTCTGGAAAATGACTAACAGCAAATGCTCTCCCAGCCTGTAAATAATTAAATGCTCTGCTACTGTGCATTTACATTTATTACTCTCTCCTTCTCGTGTTGCTTTTGAAAGGATGAGTGCGGAGCCGTTTTAGATAGTTTAGCCGGTGGAGATGATGATGGCTCCTCCCCCTTAGTCCCCCACCAATCAACAGCTGGACCCAAGAAAAAGAGGAATCGAGTTCCAAAGGAGAAAGAGAGAGACACTCAGGTAAGAGGAATCAGCTCAGCAAAACTGAAGACTGAGCATCTCCTTTCAGATAAAAAAAACTCAAGGCCGAATTCATTTAAAAAGCTTGACAGTTGGGATGTTTTGATATTGTTTGAATATCAGTTTCACAAAATACCAGTAAAAGAATTTCTGAACTTAATAAAACAAAATGTACAAATCTTGTGAAGGTCATGAATTAGACTGCACAAAACGCCTAATTGTGTCCACAGAGGCCCAAAAGTGATGTGTGTGAGATCTGCATTTGTTCTGTGTTGCAGGTCGACTCTGATCTCTCTGTTCTACCTGAGGCTTCATTTACCGGCTTCCCCAGCCCCAGCTCGCTCTCCCACTGATCCCCGCTCAAACAGCTTCATGGAATTTATTTTCCACTGAAAGCAACAGAAAGCGTCTCTGTACATTAGGCGTAAGATTATTTATTATTGTTAAGAGTGCACAGTGAGCCAGAGTACTCCAGTGGTGAGAACACAGTCGCTTTGGCTAATACTTTTGTTATACTTTTTTTTACTTCTAGGCTCCTTTCGTTTGGATCTACTGTTTCACGTCCATATTTTTTAATAAACAAACAGATTGACAATGTGTACATCTGAATTCATTTCAAACTAATCTGCACTGTCTTCACAGTATAACAATTCACTCAGCTCCCAGTTTGATTTGATTTGTTACGGGGTTCACAATTCGATATTGCATTTTGAATTGAAACGTTTGGAGGAAGATGAATGATCTGGAGGGAGTGACTGATATTAAATATGCTGAACTGGGTTGAGGCTGAGAAGGAGTGGTGGGGGGTTAAGTAGGGGCTGGGAGTGTGTTGTATGAATGTACTGGACTGGGTTAAGTTAACTGCCGCCTCTGGGCCATTAATTGATTAGCAGATGGCAGATACCTCCATGATGTGATTTACACCCCCATTTCACAGCATCCATTCTTTAGTCCGCATAATAATACAAAAATTGTACTTACAGGTTTATAACAACATTTAATTGGTCATTTTTAAATCCAAATAAAAAAGTCTGACAGGAGAAGCGAGAAGGCCGGAGAGAAAGCAGGAGCTTGCCACAGTCTCTATCTGTGTTTTCCGTAACGGTTGAAGCGACGGTACAGGTAGCGGATCCTCTTCTCCAGGTTGTGTCGGTCCTCCGTCATCATCCGGTTGCCCACCATCCGCTTCTTTCGGGTGAGGCGCTGGAACTCGTTGCCACGGAAACCCCGCAACCAGACAGGCCCAGTGATCAGGTCCTTGGGGTGAGCCTTAAAGTCACCTAACCATGATAGAGGCAGAGAGACATCTCACAGCAACACTTACAGTGACCAAACAGCGTGCTGCATTAATCCTCCACACACACTGTAGCAGTTATGTGCCCACCCATACGGTGTAGTTAAGGGTTCTAACGTCTCGTTCCTCTACCATTACAGGGCATGGTTGATTAGTGCATCTGCTAAACATGAACGGTTTATTAAATCCACCATGCCTGATTAATCCATGTCACCCGCTATGTGAAATCTGTCTATGTGCACTGCTCTACACTGATTGCAGTGGAATCTAAAAGGTAAAGTGACTGGTTATTGATTTTATTTTATTTTTATTTTACCATTGTTTAACCAGGAAAGGTCCCACTGAGATCGCAGATCTCTTTTACCTTTGATGTTACTTGATTGATGTTACTTATTAGGTATTACTTATGATAAGATGTAGGTAGAGCACCAGGTAAATTACGCAGGCAGGTAGGACTTCTTATTCTGATACTCGCAAGAACTCACCTAAAATGCCAATGTTGTCGTATACACCAAACATGCTCCTTTTCTCAGTCCACCGATCCACTTGTTTCAGCTTTGGGATGGCGTGCATTCGCACAAGAGAACATGTTCCTTAAAACAGAGAGAGAAAAATCACAGAATAAAATTAAACTTTAAGCACAGTGCTCTTGAAACGTGTTGGGGGTAAACACAAGTACTGGGTTGGGACACATGTACAACTGCATGCATGTCAAGAGCAAAATATTAATAATAATCATTATCATAATGGTAACAATAGTAGTATTAGTGTAGTATTAGTATTGCTATTGATAAATTATTATAAAAAAAAAACAAAAATAAATACACAAGCACAAGCACAAGTGTACACATCGACAATCAGACAGGCTTCAACATCCAGCGACTACTGAACTCACCGGTACTGAACTGTCTCACGCAGTGCAGCAGCGAGACCCCAGACTTCAGCAAAGTCCCCAATAAAGCCATTTCTGCTTCTGTAAAACACACAAACCCCCCACAGAACAGATTAAACCTGAACACACTCCTGCAGGGACTGATCCACCCACCCACACACTTTAACCTTGTACATCTCGGGTCACGACATTAATCTTCATCTTACAGATACAATACGAGCCAGAGGAGTCTTACCGGATAGAAGGAAGGAAAGGTGGACGAGGTTTTAATCAGGGATGTCCAGGGACATCACTGAAGAGATAAAAACAGAGTTTAATCCTTCTCCAGGGGAAACAGCATGCTAAGAGACACCACTACAGCAGGAGCTTCACCACTTTCAAAATTAAAGTCTCAGCCATTCTGCATGCGTGCTGATCGACAAAATAAAAGTTCTGCCAAATCTGCCAGATAAAGTGTTAAACAAACTTTGGAGTCTGTAGTTACATTAAACTACATTACATTAACTGTAGTTACATTAAAAAAAAAAGATAAAGTAACTGTAGAATATTATTCTACGATCAGATATGCTACCATGTTTGTACCTGTGTGGTTAGATGAGCTCCCACATTTTATCTTTCCAATCATCTTTTGAGTTGAAAGCATGACTAGATTTTATAACTGAAAAGTGCTTTTAAAAAAAGTAAATAAGTCTCATTTTGTTCATCTTATCATTATTAAACCTACAACCTGAACAGTCTAAAAGTGGTTTAAGGCCATTTCAGATTTAAATGGTGCCACAAGTGGAGTTGCAGACATGCTGGGAAAACAGAATCAGTACATTCTGAGTAAAACTTACAAGCCTGTTCTCCCCAGTTCACAAAGCTGCTTTGTTTTGGATGTGTTAATCAAAGGATCTTAGTTTCAGAGAGGAAAAAGAGGTTTTCAGGTTGTTACCTCCTCCACAGTCTGTTGCCATTCATTACAGCGTCCATTTGTCATACGTGAACACACCACAGCACACAGTGTGAACAGTGCGAAACTCTTCTCTGCATTTCACCCACTCACCAAGTGAAGCAGCGGGCATCCAGGAACAGAGGTGCCACTAGCAGTCCTTGGATTCAAACCCACAACCTTCTGATCGCAGGGGCAACTCCATAACCACCAGGCCACTAGCTGCCCCAAGTTCAAGTTTATTTATATTGCACATTATCATACACAAAAGGTCATTCAACGTGCTTTACAGGAGTAGAATACAAAATGAAAATAAAATAAAATAATGGAAGAAATAAAAGAATATATAGAAAATCTGTAAAAGGAAATTGAAAGCATAGAAGTGCAGATATTTTAAAGAATAGAGGAGAATAGTGCAGTTTTAGCAGCTTTTTAAAGCTACAGTTGGTGCAGATCTGATACTGATGGGCAGTTTGTTCCAGCAGCCAGCTGCATAGTGACTAAACTCCATTTCACCATGTTTAGTTTCACCACTAGCTGACCAGCTCCTGCAGATCTTAGAGACCTAGCAGAAATAAATACTTTAAACATATTAGAGATGTATTTAGTGCCCAAACCATTGAGTTACTTGTACACAATGAGTAATGCTTTGAAATCAATTCTGCACCAAACTGGGAGCCAGCGCAAGGATCTGAGAACTGGAGGAATGTGCTCTCCTTTCTTGGTTTTGGTTAGAACTCTAATGGACTTTTTGGGAATCCCAGTGAGGAGAGAATTGTCAACCTTGTAGGAAATTACCAAATGAGTTACCAAATTAAAGTTTTACCAAATGGTCCCAAACGGTGGATCAGTCCGGTTCTAGCTTTGTAATCCTCTCTCTGTTGACTGCTGAGGTGTGCTCATCCCTCCACCTGTTCCTCCTGGTAGGTGGAGACTGAGATGGCACTGTAAGGATCCAGCACCATCTGGGCACACCGCACCATCGTGACCAACAAGAACACACACAGGAGCAGAAAGAAGAAGAGAGCAAAGCCCAAGTCCACATC
Organism: Brycinus macrolepidotus; assembly: GCA_037974445.1. Lineage (NCBI taxonomy): Eukaryota > Metazoa > Chordata > Actinopteri > Characiformes > Alestidae > Brycinus > Brycinus macrolepidotus. The sequence continues at coordinate 19,950,637 of JBBPCZ010000007.1, read as the reverse complement.
AATGTCCATCTGGGATGTAGGAAGAGGGAGGTTAATGACTATTCAGACGGCTCTGGATGGTGCTACCCTTAGACTTTACCATTCAGCAAGAAATAGTCCATCCATGAAGCTCCTCCAGCTTGGCCTTTGATCCAAACTCCCTTAGAACATCCATGATTTGTTCAGACAGGTCACCTCCAGCTGATCACTTCCCATCTTCTGCTTGTTCTCCTCCTTCTCAAGAGTGATTGAGACTAGTGTAGCCTGTGCTTTCTTTGATCTCTATTAACAACAGACAGCTCAGGTCACCTTTGGTTCACATTAATAAACTACATGCTTTAAAAGTAAATCCTCTGTATGGCCGCTGCAGGCAACTCACCCTCCTGTCTCCGGTCACCTCCGACTACTTCTCTTATCGCAGGTATCAGCGTGTCCACACTGCCCTGCCGGACACCCCACACCCACACCTGGCACCTGCATCACCGATGAATAGTTAAAGAGGAGTTTGGTAACGGTCAGGCCTTTTATGGGATGAGAGAGCCTCCAGGCAGAAACCCTGCCGAGCATCCATCAGCAGAGAGAGTGAAGAGGTGAGCTACAGGAGGGCCCAGAGATGGACAGACGTCTTCTAGGAAATTAAGTAAAGTGGCCCTTATAGTCACGTGTGAACACAGCACACAGTGTGAACAGTGTGAAATTCTTTCTCTGCATTTAACCCATTCACCAAGTGCTGCGGGGGGCTGCCAGCGATGCAGCACCCAGGGAGCAGGGTGTGGGGACGGTACCTTACTCAAGGGTACCTCAGTGGTGCCACTGGCAATCCTGGGATTCAAACTCACCACCTTCTGATCGCAGGGGCAATGCCCTAACCAGCCGCCCCATTAAGTGAGGGGAAAGAGAGAGAGGGAGAGAGAGATGCCGGTCTGTGAAGGAAGGAAATGAGAGAGGGAGCAGGTTAATGTGCCAGAGAGAGAAATAGGAGTTGAAAACTGAACTACACCAATCAGATGCAGATTGGCTCTGTTTGAATGCCACCTGAGAGAAAAGGAACAGGCGACCAACAGGAAACAAAGAAAGGAAGGAGGAAAAGAAAAAAAGACCAAGAGATATATTCAGCAGTGTTTTTTCACATTTGTGTTCTGGCAGTTGTGCCAATAAAGCAGTATTGATTATTACACAAATAAAATGAAACTAAGACATAGATTGATACCCATAGATGGATGTTAAGGAATGAAAAAAGCAAGCTGTGAAACAGTAAACGTAGCCTACACAATTGATCAGTGATCCCTCTGTGTCAAGCAAGAGGAGAGAGAGAACTGGAAAGAGAAAAGAAAAGCACGGGGTTAGGAAGCAGCTGAGAGGGACATAGAGAGATGAGTAGGGGGAAACCTAATACAGAGTGTTTAAAGAGATACTTTACAGCACTAACAGAGAGAGGAGCACGGATCACAGGCAGGGATGATCGATGAGCTTCTGTTTAAATAATGATCGGAGTGACGCAGTTCCTCAAAACATCGTTCAGGTTGGGTTCATTTTCAGTATAATAAGCCACTGCTGTAAAATGTGGTGAGGTCCTCCATGTGCTCCCTCACACTACGCCCTGGCCTGAGAACCCAACATTAATGACCAGCCAAGATCAGGGGCTGAAATCCAAGTCAAACAAATCCCTCATCAAAAAACATATTTTCAACAAAAAAAACATGTGCCACAATTTGACTAGATTAGGTTGAATTAGGGTGGATTTTTTTTCTTTTATTTTTTCAGTGAGATGAAGGTATTTCACCAAAGGTGGATATTTTTCTAACCCTTTTTGTGAGTATATGTTATTTTATATACACTATAAAGACAAAAGTACTGGGACGCCTGACCATTACACCAACAGGGGTTTTAATGACTCTGCATTCAAGGACAGACCTTAATATGGAGTTGGTCCCCTCTCTGCAGCTATAACAGCTTCCACTCTTCTGGGAAGGCTTTCCACAAGATTTTGGAGTGTTTCTGTGGGAATTTGTGCGGGCCAGTCAAGTTCTTCCACACTAAACTCATCCAACCATGTCTTTATGGAGCTTGCTTTGTGCACTGGGGCACAGTCAGGCTGGAATAGAAAAAGGTCTTTCCCAAACTGTGTCCACAAAATTGGAAGCTTGGCATTGCCCAAAAGGTCTTGGTATGCTGAAGCATTAAGATTGTCCTTCACTGGAAGTAAGGGGCCCAGCCCAACCTTTGTTCATTCCATATAGTGTGTGTAAGTACATTCTCTCTCTCTCTCTCTCTCTCCCACACACCAATCAGAGGTATAAGAAATGAAGTCTGTAAGAACAAACATTTACACCTAAAATTTGCCAAATGTCAACAGGCCATGCTCAAAAATGCTGAAAAGGTGAAATCATGTTGAGGTGAAAAGAGCACTAAGATAGTAAAATGGGCAAATAAGTAAAATAAATGTCAACTGTGTGAGCATAGATAAACGTATGATCTGTACTTAATTTACGTTCGACACTGTTTTTCTAAAATTCTTCTTAATGAAAACCCACAATGCTTTTTGACAATATAACAATTTAATACAAAAAGCCAAACATTTCTCTTTGTCTTGTTTAAGATTTCATATACATATATTTTCCATATATTTGTGAATCTATGTGTAATATATAAACTGCAATTCACATTGTAAAAATCTGGACAAAAACCCAGTGGTTTAAAACAAACAAATACATTACAACAAACACACCAGAACACTGCCCTTGCTACGTCTGGAAAAAAGTCACAGCTGACACCAGTTTACATATTTTCCAGTATGCGAATTAGCATTTAAGCAAGTCTCGCACCCAAATGCAAATGCGAAGATTAAAAAGATATTAAAAACAAAGGAGGTTTGGATCAACATGATGTCCATAAATTCAAAACAGACTTAAAATACAAGAACCTTTGGATTACAGAGTGCAGCTGATGTAAGGGGACAAGGAGGCAAAAAGAAGCCCAATTAAAATGCCCAGCTGTGGACTGAGCTGTACATCTAACAATGGTGCTATGGACTGTAGGGATATAATCCAAAAAGGTTCAATGTCTGAGATTTTAAATCAATTTTTATTTTTAAGAGAAAGATATTTTTAAATTGAAGATGAAATAAATGAAGATGATTATTGTTAATCTGATTAGATAACAGAAATAAATGCTATTCCAAACCTTAGGTTCTTCTAGATATTTAGTAAGCAGTATGCTGTATGCTGGCCATATAACAATTAACTAGTGCCAATTTTGTGGCAACTTTAAACTTTAAAAAGAAAGTAATAGGGGGAAAATAACAGAACCCTGAATGCTTGTCTCATAATTACATCATAATATCACTTTAACAAAGAATGGCTTTAAAAACACTCGATTCCTGCTCATGATTATTGCTTTCCTGTCTTTTTCCTTCTATTCAATTGTTCTCATAAAAACATTAGTTTAAAAAAAAAAAAAAAAGAAAAAAAGCAAACTACAAACCACATGACCAGAAAAGGAAGAAGAGCAACGCTCGCACCCAGAAAAACCAAGAAAGGATGAACAGAAGAACGTGTGCATGTCTAAACATGCACATCCAGATATGTAACGAATACACTGCATGTCAAATGTTTGGAGACAGCTAAAAAAAATTAAAATATCACAGTAATAATAATAAATTATGCTTTCTTTGTCTTAACACATTTTTCATGCATTTCAGGTCTACTTTTGATATTTATGTGGTTTATGTACCACAAACATCATTTTTACCTGACCATTTTCCAACCTTTATTATTAACAGGCTTTTTGTTGCCGTGCCTTCTGAACTGATCTTTGCTCCAACCGGCTGTCCTGTATTGCGCCTCATTCCAAACGCAGTATAGGTGAAACCTTGAATGGCAGGGCTAAACTGCTGCACTCTGAAATGGCTGGATATATGTTACTATGTTGGTTTTTGTGACATCACAAAAACAATGAATTCAAAACAGGCTGTTTTGGAAGCTTACTACTTTGAGCTCTTATTTAAAAACAATTTTAAATGATATGGCTCCTTAAAACAAAAAGCTGTTTGCCATTTTCCTGCACAAGAAGCAAAATCAACTCATACAAGTACTTGTCACACCCCAAACATTTGATCGGCTTGTTGTGATGTCAGCACTCACCAGCTCTCAACCCTTTCAACTGTTTAATCCATTTGAAGGGCAAATTTTTAAGTACAGTTTAGAAAACTCATTAGACAAAACCTGCTCTTCATAAGAAGAAGATGCTTTGATGAACATGAGTGTCATCAAAGATACTTTTCAGTATGTTCCAGTAAACAGCTGTTTTATATTTAAAAATAATTCTTGCACCCACACATTTTTAGAACCAACAGTGAAAACATTACTCAAGAAGAATGCAAACCATCATCCAACCTTTGACAGGCAGTGTACTTCCTTGCTAACAGGGGCATGTCACTATTTACAGAAGGAATGACCTTCCATAACTGAGCGTGATTCCTAGGGAAAAGGGGATAGTGCAATAATTATACTCAACTCTATCAACATGTACCAGGCTCTCACCTCGCACCTTCACCTGATCTCAGACTCCTCAGAAACTCAACTGTGGTCGGAGATCTGAACCTGTGCACAAATGTGTGTCTGTGTGTGTCTGTGTGTGTCACGGAGAGGTGGGGGGGAGGGAAAGTAACTCAGTGTGTCGGACTCGTTGTGCTCACTTTGTGCACTTGTGCGTGTTTTTAAACACAGAGCTGCTTCTGCAGTTGAACAAGTTCAACTCAAAAACACAGCTGGAGTGGACCTGCCAGTTCGGTTCTACCCTGTGTGCTACCTCCTGTTCGTCTCTCTCTCTTTTTCCTTACATTATGGCTTTAAACAATCCCTCTTGTTGCTCCATGATCAATAAACTAGAGAAGAGAAACAGTGGGCAGAAGAGAGGAAGAGATGGATCACTCAGCAAAAGGAGGGAACATGGGCATTTCTCCAAAATCTTCACTGTTGAAGTTTGCAGACTGATCCAAGATGGACAGAACATCCTGGAAGAAAAAAGGGAAATTAACTTAAAAATAAAAAAATAAAAAAAATACTATGCATTGGTGTTTTGTGTCTTTATGCTCTAAGGTGTGTTTATGCGCATATGTGCACATAGTACTCACAGGGAACATCTCCGGTGGGTTATTCTGTATGTGAGGATGTGTGTCTGTGTTGCTTTGAGAGTGCGGCTGGTTCTGCCACTGCTGCCACCCTGACGCCTCTGCTGGTCTTGTGGGGAACTGAGACCTTGACTGAGTGACATCATCTGAGAGAGACACAAAATTATCAAGGTAGTACATTTACATTTAAAATGTTGTAGTACATTTAACAAGCAGTAATCCAAAAACAAATAACATCAAGAATGATATTTCACACACTGTGCTGCATAAAAATCTACATGAACATGACTAATTGTGCTTACTTTGTAAGAAAATCTACAGTTAGTCAGTACTCCAAGTACTCAGCATAAATTATGATGTTGTTACTAGGGGTGGGACTCGATTAAAAAAATTAATCTAATTAATTAGAGACTTTGTAATTAATTAATCTTGATTAATCACATTTAATCGCACAAGAAAATTTGCCCCAAAGCGCAAATGTTTTTTT
>JBBPCZ010000007.1:19924804-19944940 GCA_037974445.1 Brycinus macrolepidotus | reverse complement strand
GCATCATGTTGTGTTGTTTCTCCCCATTAGTGTCATTTGTTTCCTGTTTTGATGTGTTTTTGGTGTCTGTGTGTTTGGTGGTTAAAATCGAAGGTATTCTCGTTGCAGGACAACTTTTCCGTGAGTGAAACAGCAATTTTTTTCCTTGTTTCTGTGAAGTGTGAACCCCAAGAAAAAAACCCTAACATCATTCCCTGCTTTGCTGAATGTTTTACTAGTTTTTCACCCCCATTAAAATTGCTGTGTCTTCATTTTTTTAGTAAATTTCTCGATTTTTCGCGGCGACGGGGAACGGATTACACGATTTCCCTTAGAAGTCGCACAACGAACTTCCCGCATAAGGAACGCGCCGCTGGAACGGATTGCGTTGTTTATGCGGGGTACCACTGTAATATCTCTGCAACGCGCTTTCTTCCGATTCTTCCATTTTTGTAGCTCTGATGTCTGTAGCAATGTAATCGGTGTACCAGGAAATCGTGCATTGACAAAAGTTCCCCTTTGCTTGGAAAGCAGTGTGATTAAATGCGGTATTTTTTTTAACGCGTTATTTTTTTTCAAATTAATTAATCGCAATTAACGCGTTAAATTCCCACCCCTAGTTGTTACTATATCACCTTAACAAATACTGTCATACTGCCCATGTCTACCGTGTACTGATTTTTTACCAGTCTGACAGGAAGCAAACTTTTATTAAGCAAAATGCTAGCTAGTCCACAGTAGCACACAGCTCTGACAACAATGAACGTTTTGTGCAGAAATACAGGTTTCTGGTTGATCATCCTGCATGTCACTCCAGTGGGATCTGCCTGTTAAAAAGCCAGTTCGTGTCCCATTTGGTGACAAGACCCAAATGACTCCTCAGTGGTAGTCAGAAGTAGGGCTTGTGAGACCCATTCTTAACTACCTGTTTTAGAGCTCTAATTGCACGTACCATAAGCTTAACCTGAGGTGCAATTTCTGGGAACAAACAAGAGCATGCAAACTAGCTAGCTGTTCAGAGAAGTAGGATTGCATTTAGCTCGTTAGGAAGTTTATTTGCATTGCAAGTGCCATTCAAACCGAGGGGGCTGAGTTTGCTGCAAGCCCTGAGGGACAGCAGTGTTTGAGGAGCTTAAAAACGTTGATCATATGGAATCTGAAACAAACACTCTTCCATTCACAGATTAAAAAGGTTTGGATAAACATTATTTAATTTTTATAAGACAACAAAAAGTTTCCTTCAACTCTACTAAACTGCACATACCTGACACATTTAAACAGCAAGAGAAACCTGTTGCTAAAGGGGTGGGAGACCCCTGATCAGCCTATTATGCCACTTGCTAAGTAATAATTTGAGTGAGGTTTTGAGTTAATATTTGACAGTTGGAGGCTTGCTTACTGTAGCCAGTGGTAGAAGGATTACTGCTGAGCTGAGGGTAGCTTGGTGTATTGGACGGTACATTAATTGCAGCTCCACCCATCTGCCCAAAAGAGGAAGATGATGAGGGGGGAGGGGCAGAACTGAAGGTTCCCAAGGGAAACTGGGGTGACTGACTCTTCCCTGTCTGTCCTCCCACCTGCTGAAGACAAAGACACACACTTTCAGAAGAGCCATCAAATCTAGTGTATATACACAAGCTGCTGTGTTTGTAACCTACCTGTGAGCTGAAAGGGGGATGTGAGGCAGGCCAAGCTCCGGTGGGCGGTGCGCTGCTTGACTGGGCCTGGATGGGGCTTGTGCCATTCACAGCAGGTCCAGAGGGGGCACTCTGACGGGACATATGTGCCAGGAGCTGACCTGCAGAGGGAGGGGGCTGCGGCATCTGCTGGGCAATCGCTGGTGACCTACAGACAGACACACACAAATGGATGATGTTAAAACAGGACTGAGAAACTTCACTAGTGCAATAAATATGTGGTGGCTGCAAAACAAATGGAATGCCAATGTAGATTTGGCAAAGGTACATGAAGGGATTGTTTGGGTGAGTCTCTGTGTGCTTGCATGCATGTGTGGACGTGTGTGTGTTTCTCATAGGTACCTGAAGGGCTCACTGGGGCGAGAGGTGGCACCAAATGAAGGAGCCGCAGCGTAAACCTGCTGACCAGGAGGGGGCGCAGTGGATGGCATAACCTTAGAGTGATCTGGGGGACAGGGTTTAAAGGTATGAAAAGAGAGAACTGTCAGTGTGTGTGTCTTAGACCTTAATACAGCACTCCACCATGAAGAAATTAATAAAAGTCCTTACTAGAATCAGCACCTACAACTCCTACTGCCTGTAATGGAACCTAATGAAAGAGAGAGAGAGACAGAGAGAGAGAAAAAGAGAGAGATCAACACATTCAAAGTCCAATGTTTCTCTCCTTTACCACTAGACACAAATATTTCAGCGTCAGTCTGCAGTATAGTGGAGTGTGTTTTCACCTGAGGAAGAGACACCTGTCCAGCCTCATACATGTCTTCTCTCCCTGTACCTCCCTCCAGCTCCGCCTGCTGCTGCTGCAGCTGTCTACGAGTGAGTGAGAGAGAAAGCGAGAGAAGGAGAGATAAAACAGAACAGTAAGAATATACTCAATGTCTGTTCTCATAAACCCACCACCTACAAACCAAGACAAATCCATCACCTGGCAACCACCAGTGTTTTCCTGTGACCATGGACTGTACAGAGAGGGACAACAGAGTTCCTACAGTCATGCTGTTAGATCTACTAATCTGTACCCCAACAGAAAGCCAGAAAGAGGGATCACCACGAAGAGGAAAGAGAAAAAAGGAACTAAATAAAGGAGCTAAACGAGGGGAGTCCAGTGCAGCACGGTCATGGAGATCCACAGCCGCTTTGGGGGAATAACTGCTCTCACCTGGTGGTCATTTGCCCCGGGCTGGAAGCAGTGGGGCAGATTGGGCTGTTCTGCCCCAGAGAAGGAGGCAGTGCCCCCCTCGGGGAGGACAGAGGGGAGAGGGCATCCTGATTTGGAGCTTTACTGCCACGCAGAACAAAAGGGAGGGATTGGGGGAAAGGAGGGAGAGGACAAGTGGAGATAGGATGGTCAGAGTCGACTTGCACTTTTGCACTACATAAATGCTTGCGCTGTGTCTCACACACTCACACACACAGTCCTAAATTAGCTGTCCTACTTAGTGAATAACAACTCAGAATCCGAGCCAAACTGTACTAGAAAGGCACTCGTCCTACGGTCTGAAATTGACCAGTGATGTATGAGACAGATGGTGGTCAGCTGTAAGTGTACACCTATATAGTGGGCCACACTGCACAGTGAAGGGAAGTACATGACAGAGTTTCTAATAAAATGGATTACAGATGTGAAAAAGGTCCAGTATATAATTAATTGAATTTTCATTTGCATGTTGACAATAGATCAAAGCCAGAGCTTCTGAAGGTTAAACAGGAATTCTACTGTTCCGGATCAAAAGCTAAGGATTGATTATATCTGTCTCAGCCACAGATTTGCTGTACACCTTCTTCTAAAGAATAAATTTATTTAACTTTTATTCTTTCTCACCCTCAGAAATCATTCTCAAGGCTGAGAGACTACTGATAATATAATAATGCAAACACACATACGGCGTTAGAAAAGAACGCGTAATTACACATTACAATTGTACTTTACTGCTTTACTTTACTGTTTGAAGTTCTCCACACAATAAACTGAAGAAATAGGTTTAAAACATGAAATATGGATGTCTGGCCAATGAACAGGAGTGAATGAATGTTTAGGTGTGTGGACATGCGCATGTAGCCTTACTTAACATTGGCGTTGGTGCAGATGATGTACTCTATCTCCTCTGAGTATGGGTTCTGGAAGGTGAAAGAACTAGTTCTCATCCATATCCACTCTCGTGATTTGGCTCGAAACCGGAACATCACGGACAAAACCTGACCATGCAGCTTCACCACCTGCGTCAACGAGGTAAACCTTATCCCTCAGAACTTAGAAACATATGACAAAGAAGAAGAATATGCTTGCAACACTTAAGAACTTGTACACATTTACACCTGTCCACAAACATACCTGCTGCAAACTGTCTCTGAGTAAGCCCTGGTCCTCTGGATGGGCCAGTTCAAGAAAGTTCTTACCCAGTAGATCCTACAAACACAGAAAAACAAGGTTATCTACAGCTACAAAATCTCCAGCAAGACAAAAAACAAGAGACAAAAGCAAGAGTCGGTAAACAGCGTGGTGGAATAACTAAGCATCTGTCTTTAAGCGCTGACCTGAGGCTGGTAGCCAACCGTGGCCACACAACGGTGATCTACGAACGTGAACGTGCCCTGGCAGTTATGACGTGAAATGAACTCCACAGGGACGCTGATGTTATTCAAGTTGTTGTCACCTGGGGAACAAGTTACCTAGACAACAAAAGCAATTCAGACGATTTCAAAACTTACCAGTTTACTGACATAAATTAGAAAAGAGAAATTAATAAATGAAAAGTTTGGAGGAGAAGGATATATAAGGAAAAAAATAGATGAAATCACACTCTCTCACACTCACTCTCTCTCACACACACACACACACACAAACTCTACCTGTAGTCTTCCAATGGCTACTAAACAGTAACGGTTCCCCTGGCCATTGTCACATTCATCTTCAGAAAGAGAAACACCTGAGTAAGACAGAAATAAACAGCTGTTTAAGTGTAAGGCAAAAAAATAATAAAGTGTCAGCAGCAGAACACTGGGGATTTGTGCACTTTGAACAAACGGGCAGTGTATCAATTCCCTGCAGACAACAGCTATTCTGATGGGTGGCCATTTCCTCTGAACTGTTCTCTAAAATACCACAGCTCTCGGCTGGAGCAGCGGGCGGCGAGACACAACAGCAGTGCTTTCAGCTTGAATGCCAAATTGAGACACTTGCACTAGACACAGAATCACGGCAGCACAGTTTACACACAAAACCATCTGTTCTCTGGGAATCCAAAAACCATATGTAGCCCTCCAGATGTGTGTGTGTGTGTGTGTGTGTGTGTGTGTGTGTGTGTGTATTAACCTGCAGGAGGCCAGGATCTGATGTATCCAGTGCAATGAACCACTACATACTGAGGTTCTCCCTCCTTAACAGCACCCAAACCATTCCTGACAACAGAGAGACACACTCAGGTCATCAGAGAAAGAGACAGCGTGTGTGTAAGAGACGCTGATATGGTTGTAACACACATTTGTAAATATTCAGTAAGTTTTATGATAATAAAAAAACCTGTTAAAATAACCATTACTTTTACCTATTTTATGAAACAACATAGTCTTGTGGACTAGAGAGAGTTACCTGTTTCTGTTCTTCAGAGAGTTGAGTCTGTTCATGGACACTGGTTCCACAGGACAAGTCCCACATCTGATAAAAATAAGCTATCAATTTAAAATCTGCAAACACTAAACTCATATCAATCCAACCTGTCTGCAGCCACTTCCTCAAACCTCATTCTGCAGATGAAGGAGCGACGTGCACCCATGCTCATCCTCGCAGACTGGGTACCCTCCTTCTTCACCGTCCCCGTCTTCAGATCTAGCATCCGTCCTGAGAGAACGACAGAGCACGAGAGAGAGAGAGAGAGAGAGAGAGAGAGAGAGAGAGAGAGACTTGTGGACACAGAGGTACAATTTGACTGTGTTAACTTAGAAAATTTATGTTGCCAATTAAACTTTACAGTTCGGTCAGCTGATCATCCTAACTTGTGAAAAGACAGAACTGTTCTAAACAGAGTGAGAGATTCCTCACCACTGTTGGCATTTTCACTGGTGGAGAGCTGCTCTCTCAGTTTGTCCTTGTCGTCTGGATGGAGCTGGTCGTACAGAGACGAACCGAGCCAGTCAGACTGTGCCTGATTCAAAACTGGGGTGACCGAGTCTGAGACATAAACAACTCGTCCACTCTCGCACGACACCACAAACAAGAAACCATCAGCTGCCTCCAAAATCAGGTGCTTCAGCTCCTTCAACCAGAAAGACAGAGTGTGCTGTTAGAGGGCACAACATGTGAGAAAAGGGCTGATTCTGACTTGGTCTCTTAGTGAGGAATGAAACTGATATACTGAACACAAAGCAAACGCTTTTCTGAATGTCAAAACAGCACTGTGACAAACAATATGTAGCTCCTACCCATAATACACAGATGTGACAAACTAGTGGATAAGCCTGTAAAATGATCACAACAAAAATGTTTCACTGACATATCCTATTTACATTTATGCATGCATTTGGTCGAAGGTCTTATTCATAACGATTTACAATTTGATCAAGTTACAGATGTAGGCAAAATATAGAATTAAAGAGTCTTGACCAAAGCGATGTTTTTAAATAGCACAATCAAAAATAACCACTGTCCAATGGCACCCACAGTTCTAACTGTAGTTCATTTTCCATCTGCTTGAGACAACTGAAACAGCTACCACTCCTTACTTGATAATGTGGCTGATATAAGGCAATATACTGTAATGTTCTGCTTTCACATCCTCACAAAGTGTCTAAATTTACAGTGTCTAAATGCACAGTCAAGCAAGGCTACCTGGTCTGTGAGGAAGGACGGCTTGTATGTCCCGTCAGCCCCTGTGTTGCCGCTGCCTTTCAGAGTTTTCATGTGTGACACAGCCATGCGCAGGATGGTGAGCTTGTCTGGTTTCCGTGCCAGCGCATTGCATGTCGGCACCATCTCTGACAGTTCGGTGATGTAAGCGGTCATCTTGTTCCGCCTCCGACGCTCAATCTCACTGTGGTTCTCCCTGAGGTCAGGAGGTCACGGAGGGGGAAAAGGACATGGATAATGATGGGAGGTGGGTAAAAACACAAAAGTTGGTGTCGTACAGTGCAGTCAGAAAAGAAAAAAAAACAACAACAACAAAAAAAAAACGTAACAGATGAAGAAAGGAAAGGAGCAGGAGTGAAGATGACGTAAACAAATATCCACACAGAAAAGTGAACAGTACAGAGAGAAAACATGGAGAAAAAGGACAGGAGCATGAGACCGAGAGAGAAAGAAGGATGAACAATAAAACGGATCTTTTTAAATGAGAAGACAATTTAATCTTACAAAGAGGGACACAAGCAAGTGGGTGAAAAAGCGAGTGAGGAGGGAAAAGGGTCTCTTCAGAGTGCCTGAAAAGAAAGAGAGAGGGGAAAAAGAGAGAGGGGAAAGAAAGGAGAGGGGAAAAGGGAAAGTGCTCAAAAGAAAAGACTAGGAAGTAAACATGCATTTTAAGGCTTGCAGAACGGGGGAGTGCATAGGGATATATATAGTAACGGTTAAAAGTTCAGACTCCTTAGAAAGGAACTTCCTGTTCTTTTCTTTGTATTGCTTTCCACGTTACAGAATAATAGCGAGGACATCAAAACTATAAAATAAAACACAGTGTTAAATGTGCATCCTACAGTTTAGATGCATCATTCAGTTTAGATTCTTTAAGGTAAGCCCCCTTTGTCATGACACAGCTTTACACATCTGGCATTCTTTCAAGCAGTTTCATGAGGAGTTACTTCAGATTATTTTCAAGACAATCCGCACATGCTGAGCACTGGCTGCTGGGGGACATTTCAAATATTAAAATTCTGTTTTATATTCTAAAAATTCTGTTTAGGAAATAGATTCACACACAGGCAGAAGCTTACTCTTTAAAATGTCAAGCATTTTAAAAAATTTTTATAATTCTAAATATCTTATGAAACATACATCCAAGCGTCCAAACTTTTGACTGATACTGTACACACAGTGATACATTCTGTTGGAAAGTGAGGGGGCCATTACAGGGAGACATATATATATATATATATATATACACTGCACTTTTTTTTTCCCTTTATACAATCATTCTGCTTTTCAGAGTGGGTCTGAAGCTTTAATAAGGGTCCCAGTCTCTCCAAGCACAGACATTCTTGTTTTCAAACTGCAATTGCAGTTTGATTTTCTGTCTCACACATGCTGCTTCTTTCTTTGTTCTCCATACCTGGCGAAACGTTCTTTGTCGTTTGAGGTGCTCGCATCCTCATCGGCTCTGAGGGAAAAGCAAATCAATTTACTTCATTATTAAATTCAGCGATTCAGCTTTTCCACAGAAATGCACTCTGTTTTTCCAAGCATGAGGGTGCTCAAGTTTATAGACAATAAAGGAACGGGTTTTCACTTTTCACGAGGTGTGACAGAAAAAAAATATTTTTTATATAACACTAAAATATATTTTAACTACTTTATATGAGACAGCTAACACTAAAGAGCAAACTGCAGATCTACACCCACCTGAAGAGTTTGCTTCCTTCGTCATCATCAAAATCAGAGCTGAAAGAGGAAATGGGGGACATTACTCATCTGCATACTCTATTGCACAACCACCGAATCTAAACTGGGATTAAATTTCAAATTCCCCAAACTTCACCAGTAATTTCAACACAATACAGTTTTAAAAACAACTTCTATCAGTTCAGTCACACACAGTTCCCATGGTGTAAGAGTACTGAAATTCACATTTCCACAAGACACCTAGCCCCTTTTTCTCACTGCACGAAGCTCGGTTTGCACCAGTGTAGTCTCTAAACTGAACCACAATGCACAGGTTGGTGCACTGTGAACTGTCCTTTAGGAGCTTCTCAAAATGGATTTCCACGGTGGAACATCTGCACACAAGCCTACAACCACTATTTGCCAAATGTCAGCGGAAGTGCTGTAAAGCACTCTGTCACTAGACTCAGGAGTAGTGGAAATGTCTTCTCTGATGCGATGAACCATGTGTCACTATCTGACAGTCTGATGGATGAATCTGAGAGTGGTCTGCATGAATTTGATGAATTTTAACGTCAAATGCCAGCCATGCCTTCTCATCCAACATCAGTGCCTGACCTCACAAATGTTCTTTTGACTGGATGGACAAAAATTCTTACTGCTCCATGTCAAAAACTCCTTTCTAGAGGAGTGGAGGCTGTTATAGAGACAGAGCGATTTAGGCCACGCCCATGCCAAGAAAACAATTTTCCTCTGATTTGCACTGCACAGTTCTCTTCACTGTCTTAAAACTAAAACTGCAATCATATCGCGTGGTGGCAAATAAGATAAAAAGTTTATTAATTCTCAATCTGTTGTTAAAGACTTGTATATGATTATTGATTCCAAATTCCCAAATACATTGGTTTAGTTAGTCAGCTAGTTCTTTTGGTACTTAGCTCTAGGTTAGCTAGCTACCAAAGTGCTCAAGGCAGGACTGAATCCTCATCCATTAGTCTTCTAGAAAAAGCCTTCTGGAAAGTGCCTGTGGTGAATAAAACTGTAATCAGGCTCTTGACATTTACCTACCAGCCACTCTGGCTAGTTGTCACCAGCCATCATTTTCAGATTTAGCACATTTGAACAGGCAGTATACGTGTGTGCGTGTGTGTGCAGGCAGAAATGTACTGAAACAGGCATGTTTAAGCTGTTTTAAAACACTGTGTCTCGCAATTTCCTATTCATGCCCATTCAGCTTCATGGAATGTTTTCCCCCAGGAGAGGCGTGGTTTTCCCTCGGATGACGTGTTGCGATCTGTCTCTATAGCCACAGGTGGCATGGTTTTGGAATGAGATGTCCAAGAAGCTCATATAGGTGTGATGGTCAGGTGTCCACATACATTTGGTCAGACAGTGTATGTTAAGAGCTAAAAAAGAGCTATAACCTTTATATTAAATATAAATCCTTCTAGTATGTAGCACCCCTGATTTACCTTCAACTAAAGCTTCAAATTTCTACTGATATGACCACACTCTCAGGTTCTCCCAACACTAGACTCCTAGCTGACCTTATCTGCCAGCTGCACACTGCAAAGGGAACTGATTATGCAATGTTAATATTTAGTACTTTGTTCTCTAAATGTAAAAAGGTTCTATTTAAATTCAGTCTCAGTATTTTCTAATTAATTCCCTTGTCTGCCAGCAGACATGACCTTATGCACAAAAAGTTCTTACCCAGCTGATCGCTTGTTGCTGCCCTTTGGAACAACGGCTCCGGCGTGAGATCCAGCTGGCACGGCCATTCCCAATGAAGGCACCTCCGGCATGTCTAAGACCACATAAATACAGGCTCAGGATTTCAACACATCTAAAAATAAAGCAAATGAACAAAGTACATTCTATTTTATCTAAAAACATGGAAAGTTTGGTGTTCATCTCTGATCATAAACTGGGCAGCATCAGCTGCAACAACAGTTATGATCGAACCTGGTATGCACCTAGACAAAAGCTGGGGCCACCCAATACAACGCCAGTCAACAATAGTTCACAATTACAGTGAAAGATAAAAAAACAGCAGTTGCGCACACTACAAACCACAAGCTAATTTTAACTTCAGTTTGCTACTGTCTGCAAAGACACTATGAATGCACAAACCCTTGTACTCCAACCAGGCCACAGGAACTCTTAAGTGGTCCATTTATTTATATTCTAACCCTGTGCATCACAAGCAAGAGGCCAGTTTGAAAACCACTGGTTCAAACGGTGCTGGACTACCAGGCCTATAGGGTTCTAAAATTTTGCATAAGCAATCACACTATTAATCTTCAGTTCTTATTATTCTTAATCCCATGCAGTGCGCTCATATAAATCACCACAATCAGATGGACAGTATCCAAGAAGTGGTCACTCATAGTCCATTTTTCCCCCACAGGAAAACAGTGCACAGTAGTTAGAGCTGTCACTTCAAACACACACACACACACACACACACACACACACACACACACACACACGGCAATACTAGCCAAAGGTTTTTGCACCCACCCTTCTTTGTAGCAAAAGATTTTTCCTTTTAGTCAAATGTTTTTGCATCCCCTCTTTGTCAAAAGGTTCTGCTCCTTTCTTTTCAGCCAAGTTTCTGAACCCCGCCTTTTTCTTTTAAATTTTAATTAGAGGTTTTTTACGCTCCTCTCTGTTAGCTGAAAGTTTTAGAATTCACCTTTATAGCCTAAAATTTATGCATTCACCCACACCTGTGAGCCCATAATAAATACCTAGCAATCATCATAGCAACCTCTCAGCAGCATCCAAACAGCCACCAGAGACTCCCTAGCAACCACCTGCAGTACCATAGCAACCATCTATCAATCCCCTGACATCAGAGATACCATACCAACTGCTTAGGAAATGCTGAGCAATCACATCACACTTTCTTGCGGAAATGCATGTACTGGTAGCTGTAAGCACTCCAGAAATAAACTGTACTAATGCCAGGAAAAGTAGAGAAATGCTGACTAACCACCCACACATCCCATGTCTACGCATCGCTAAAAGACAAAATGTGTTTCATACAGGGCTTGTTGGGTCCTGTTGGTCTGATGTGAAAAGTACATCCAGAACACTGTTAAGCAAATCTGTAATCAAAACAGGGGTCCATGACCTATAACATCACACACTGAGACCTACACAGGCAGGTAGGTAGGTGGTGCACATCTCATCATTTTTCTTTAGACCCATAATTTCTGAGTTAACAATCAAATAACAAGACATTTTATTTACCTGAAAACAGTGCATCAAACAAGTACAGCTGATCAACTTCTGAGTTGCTGCATTATTACTGTTTCTGTCAATGTCTGCTGCTACCATGCAACTGAGGACACTCCAATGTGTACCAGTAAATATATATATCCACAAACACACACATATATATATAACGTGTACATACATACATACATATACTTATATAGGTTTATATATGTACACACACACTTCTATATTTATATTTTTATATTATTTGTATACTGTATATTTTATATTGTACTGTTATATTGTATAGCTTTTATTCTATTTGTTATTCTGCTCTTACTTTTGTTCTGTCCACTTTGCTTCTGTAACAATGCAAATTTCCCACTTTTGGGACTGATAAAGGGTTATCTTATCTCATCTTATCGTTAAGTGGGCAAAATTACATTTGGCTCTGAATGTCAAAACAGGCTTTCTTTAACAAACTAAATCAATCAGTTGCTTCATATGTCATTTGGTGAGTCTGATCAGGCGTTACAGCAAGAAAAACAATCTCATGATGAGCCCACAACATCTGTTTTATAGTCCTGGCTGTGCTAAACATGCTCATGCACACCTGACTGAGATCATCAGGTGACTTCAGGGGTCTTTCTAGACCTCTGTCACACCAGGCTGTCCCTTAAACTGAACAGTCAATGGAAACTAACAGGACTGGAATTTTCAATGTCAGATAAAGTCAGCCCAGTGTTATTTAATAAAGTCTAATCATCTTAGCCTAGCTTAGCTAGGCCTGTTTGTAGATTAAGTTAATGCTTGATAGCTACAAGTTAGATGCTAACCTGAATATTACTTGGAGGTTATAAAAATCAAGTTAGAACATACAGATGAGGTATCTAATAAATATTAATGGTTTTTATTAACAGTAATAAGAAATCACTGGATAAGCTCAGTAAACATATCAACTCTCTGCTGTTAGCTTAACCTGCTAACTAGCTCTGTTTTCTGACACACTTCATCAAAAAAGGCTCCTGACACACCTGACAACTGTTTGTAAGCGACTAAAGTGTAATAAAACGCATTAATTGTATCAGTCATTAGTGTGTTGAAGGCAGTACCTGGGTTTGAAGATGCCATATCCGACTGAAACTGTAAAACTTGTAGCTCCTCCTGCTAACGAATAAACATAACAAGGGAAAAAACAAATACCCTGTTTTCTTTTTTGTCGCCTTGGTTTCCTCCGGATTACTGCTTTTTAAAAACAACTTGCCTTATAATATCATCACTTATAGCAGACTATCATTTTCTTCTACCTAAACAGCCTCATTTTTAATAAAAGTGATGATTTACTTATTTTTAAACTCCCTCAAACCCCTAAAATGGCGCTTCGACTTTTCCACCGAAACACGCAGGTCGGCTGAGACCCGGGTTCTGTTCCAATACCTCCAGTCACTCACTAGAGAGGGCCCCTAACGAGTGTGCACGTTTTCAACCTGGGCGATTCCAGGCGATAATGATCTGTGACCGTGCCATTTGGAACACGTCCCGTCCGAGCTCTCTCCGTCTGTACAACTGGTTGCATGCGACTGACGCAAGACAGGTTTATCTTGACCTTGTCTGTGTTTATTAATAAAAACTTTATTATACAGATTTCACGACAAATCTACTAATAATAAAACTGCATATGTGATATTGGGAGCTTATAAGTAGGACCTCGTCCTTTAGGACACCTGGTGGTCAGGTGATTAGGGAGTTGCCCCTGCGATCAAGGCTTGTGGGTTCGAATCCCAGGACTGCTAGTGGTACCACTGAGGTACTCTTGAGCAAAGTACTGTCCCCACACACTGCTCCCCGTGTGCGGTGTCACTGGCTGCCCACTGCTTCACTTGGTGAATGGGTTAAATACAGAGAAAGAATTTCACATTGTTCACACTGTGTACTGTGCTGTGTTCATAAGGAGCCACTTTATTATATTTAAGAGCATAATGATTAACACCTAACAGTTCAATCCTCAGTCATTTTTTTTCCACAAACCTAGATGTTTTATAACGAAGCTTTTCTGGTTAAGGCCTGGCCGCCCTCTGTTTTATCACAATCTGCAAAGAGCCACTCTAATAACATGACTGGACCTAGCCCCCCTTTAGAAAGGTTCTGGATGTACCCTAGTCCACTCATACTATCCCTTGATTATATAACAAATAAACTGGCCCCTTAAAGTCACGCACCACAGCACAGCACACAGTGTGACCAATGTGAAATTCTTTCTCTGCATTTAACTCATTCACCCGAGTGAAGCAGTGGGCAGCCAGCGACGCAGTGCCCTTGGAGCAGTGTGTGGGGACAGTACCTTGCTCAAGAGTACCTCAGTGGTGCCACTAGCAGTCCTGGGATTCTAACCCACGACCTTTTGATCGCAGGGGCAACTAGCTGCCCGTTTCTGTACCAGGTGATGAGGCTTACGAGATGTTCTTTCAAGATAAATGAGATAAATAAGGTCATTCGAGATAAATAGGTGACCTATAACCATTGAACTATTTACACACACAGTCACAGCTGTAGCGATTCTCATTTGTTGTTTTATTTCCATCAGTATTAATAACATTTATGCATAATAAAACAAATAGAAAATAAAATTTAAAAAATAAAATAATACTGTAATTAGGGCTTGGCCGTATCTCTAGAGCAATGCATAGATGAAGGCAGTGAAGAGGCTAGTCAGGAAAAAAAACAACTTGAGGGGCATGGTGGCACAAAAAAATAGAAACAAAAAAAAAAAAACAATAGAAACAGACAGAAAGGATACAAAATGTTCTTAAATAGTACTGATTTGGACAAAGAGATGTAGAAGTGGTTTATAGAGGGAAAGACTGAGATGATGGAGGAGAGTGGAAAGAGAGATTTGATAAGAAAAAGAAATTGTAAGCAAGCATGAGACAGTTCCCGTATGTTCCAGTACTATGACGGCCAACTTTGTGTATCTTGCAAGCCCTGTGGGTGGACCACACCTTCAAAAATGGGACAGCTATTGTACTGGGAAAACCTGCAAAACCCTGTACCAATCCTCTGAGGAGAACAGGGGTCGGTATCTTGTGGTCATTTTCACGTCCAAGGGTGAAATTTTTGATCTGAGAAGTGAGGTACAGGGGACAATGCAACAGCCATAAAACTAGGTGGGAAAAGAACACACGCAGTTAGACCCCCCAAATTTATCCCACATAATTTCAAAAAGTAGGGGCACAGGTCCCCGCTGACCCCCCACCCCACCCCACCCCACCTATTATTTTGCAGCAGTGTTCACACTCATCCTGTATTCCTCTTTCCCCTCCCTTAGCAAGCACCTCATTAGAACTTGCAGAGATGAGAAATTTCAGTACAGAGTTAGACCAGTCATTTCACGCTCCTAATGCACTCTGCAGACTTGAAACGATTTAGTCTATAAACATGTACATTTTCAATCCTTTGCCACTTTGTTGTACTATTCAAAGCAGGAAGATTGACAAAAAAAGATCATATCAGATTTGCCTCCTTTATAATCAAAAAACAAAAGGATTTTCATGGTCAAATAATGTTCAACTAAAAGAAAGAAACAAACAAACAAAAAAAACCCTCATTCAAATTCACTTCTCAAAAACAAATTATTTCTGAACATGTGGAATGAAAAAAATGTCAAAAGATAAAAATAACAGAATAAAACATTGTAAACCTGTTGTCTTGTTTTTTTCTTACTGGAATCACAACACAAAAATGTCTATAAAGTGACAATTTGTATTTGCTTTGGTTCTTCTAGTGCAGGATGCACTTCCTTGGCATGACAAACGAGTTCAGTACCCAAACGCATCAAAGAAACTGCTGTACTGGGATATGAGAACCAAAAGCTTATTTTTACTCTCAGAACTTGATACACACAAACCCAGATTCAGAGCATGATTACCTGAAATTGGCTAAAGAAGGAGAAAAAAAAATCTTATACCAAATCTTTGTTTCAGTTTTCAATGTTCTGAAACACAAAAGGTAGATCTGCTGCATAATATTTCAAAAAACGATTTACTTGACTGATGCTTTTCAAAATTGACTTGGGGGCCGAATTACGCACATCTACGACTGATGGACCTGTCAAGGTTATTGGACCTACAAAATGATTACTTCTAAGTCCTAAAATGCATAGACACATAAATTGACAGCCACAGGTACAGCTCCTGAATACCTACAGATGCCAAAAGCTTTTGGAGATGATGGCTGTCAATAGGAATCTCATATCCAAATAAATTTACATTTTGTTTTATTTACAGTCATTTACTTGAACGTCATCCTGATGGGGGTTAATAGCAAGGTATATTATATTGTGTGAGGTATATTATATCATTTAAATATTACCTTCAATGTCACTGGCACTTGGTCAGGGTTATGGTAACTATACAACACTATGACATATCTGGGCCTGTGAGTAAAACCACACCAGCTTTCAAGAGAAATAAACTCACGGGAGTGAGAAATTAACAGTCTTAATGCTTGTATGTTTTTACCTTATAAAATGTTATGATGACTTGCAATAGACACATTCAGTTACATTTGGTACAAGCCTGTGATCCAAGGGATATAGTCTGGCATACTATTTGGTACACTGCGAAATGCCAAAGAATGAAGTTATTTAGTGATAAAAATATTTTACTCGGTTATAGTTTTTCAGTTTCTGATTGTATTTTAGTTAGAGTGATATAAAGGCCTTTTCCATACTTTCATTTAAAGTAAAACCTCTGCATATCTTGCCATTTCGACACTGCATGCGAAATTTGTTTTGGTTACTCTTTAAACATTAAATGTAAAATGAACAAATGTCAAAATTTCCACCAAATAATTTTAAAATGATTTCAGTAAATGAAAACATTTGTAAGTTATCAGCCAGACTGAACTGTGAAAAATGTATGGTTTTGTCCATCAAACAATACTCTTACATCTGATGTCTGCCTTAAATACACACAGTGACCTGTTTGTTACTAATAGCTGTAATAATTGGTATTTAGCTGTCAAAGCATATTGATTTAAAATGAGCTGAGCTTCCAGAAGTGAGAGCCTAATAAAACCAAAATAGGATACTCATTCAGGGGAACAGTGATCTAGCACCTCCAAAATAAATGGGATGAGAGAATTAAGATAAAAAGGATCAATAAGGCACAAGTTTTCGAAAAACTAAAAATGTTTTGCTGCTTCTCTTTTGCAGCCCACTCTCAGAGACAGCGTTGAGAATCTGGTACTGCATCAATATTCACTGTGATCATGTATACATGTTTGCTTGTATGTGTTTTTGTATGTGTGGGCATGTGACTGCACTACGTATGTGCATTGGTAATGCAGTGCATGTGTGGAGTCGTGTGTGCGCGTGCGCGTGTGTGTGTGTGTGTGTGATGAGATGCCTAAATGTTCATTCTGTAGTGTGCAGAGAAGAGAGTACAAATGGTCCAGTCAGCAACACCTCTCGTCCTCTCTCTCCTGCTCCTCCCTACCCCTCTCTCTCTCTTGTTTGAGGATGCACATAATCAGTTTTTTATTCCATCTTTCTTTTGTGTTTTCTTCCACTTCTCTCGTCTCTTTCCTCCAAGCATCACTCTGCTTTGTGGTGATTGTTATTGTGTCTGACGTAACCATTCTGAATTGGACCATTCTTCTTTATCTCCCCATTTCTCTCCTGCTCTTCCTCTTCTTCCTCATCTGAGTCATCTGTTTCCTCTCGGTCACTCCTCTCATCTTCCACAATCTCCTAGAAGCAGAGAAAAAAAAATGTGAGTAGGGCTGTTGTGGTATCAACTTTCAGCACTGCATACTGTGTATCAATACTGACGCATAAGCCTGAACATGAAAATATCAACAGAACAAATTCATCTCACCCTCAGACCCTCCGCACATTTGTACAAAGAGCGACTGATATATATCAGGATTTTCTGAAAACTATCAGGATTTTCTCAGTTTCATTCTGACTGGGTATCCACATGTCTGTGTGTACACTTCCATCTACCAGGTTTAATCTTTCTGAAGGAAAACTTTCTCTGGGAACACTCTGATGAGTGTTTCTAGAAAGAGGATGAGTTATTTTGAAATTGCTGGGCTGAAAAAATATCATGGTGGCACATCTTTAAAAGTTATTTGATAGTTTTCTTTGAAGAATTCAGCAGCTAGTAAATGAGATCAGAACTTTGTTTCATGTGGATGATTTTTCAGGCCAACATATCACACAAAAACAACAGTTTGTAGGAGATTATTTTGTATGTCAAATGGGCTTTTCATGTCAGTTTGTGGCCAGACCAAGGAAGAAACAGAAGCTTGTCATGGATCTGGGGGTTCATGGACATCAAGAATGAAGGTAAACTGGCATGCTGGCGTGGTTGTCCAGACACACTTCTGAGTTCACTCAGGTTTGTTGACAATGGAGTGGAGATATGCTGACACCTCAGGTAGTGGTGGTCCATATGCCAAAGACAGAATATCACAATATTTTCAGAAAAAGAGGTGTTAGAGCAAAGTAAGAGGTGTTAGAGACTTAGTTGTCTCCCCCTGCCCCATGGCCAACACCTGCTGGATGCTAATATAGACAGGAAGTGATTCGGGGGGGGGGGGGTTGACTTTTTTTTTTTTTGGCCACGTAAACTTTAGACAGGAATTGTTTGTATCTTTTCGCTGTAATACACATACACAGCGACTCACACTCACACCAGCAACTGCAACAGCAAAACCTTTCAGTTGAAATTAGAATGACGGAAAAGCCTATTTTAGTTGGAATTTTGAACTATTAGTTTAGAAATTGTGTCTGGACATCCACTCTCCATCTCTCTGGAAAAGCCCAGGTGAGACGAGCTGCCAAAAGAAGCAGTATATCACACTATCTGTGTCACCCGATAACAACCAGCAGGGCCACGTTTAAAAAGGGCTATGCTATCAAAAACTAGTACATGAATTTTATTTAACATTTCACATACTGCACTGCACTAAATCAAATTAAACAGGACCAATGATACTAAGTCGTCATGGTAAGGATGAAACACGAGTACTTTGATTATACTGAGACATACTGCAATTGCAAAATTTTTCAACATATTAAAGAGCCCATGTTATCAATTTTCTCAAAAAAAAAAAAAAAAAATTAAGGTATTCATTTTAAGGGATAAAAATAGGTTGGAAAATGGTCTTTAGAAGGAAATTATGAATTAGATTTGTGGTACACAAACCCGGACAAATGTCAAAAAGCATATTGTGAATATCATATAGCTCAGCTGCAATCTCAGGCATCTCTCATGTGTGTGCTATCTTCTGACGCTCTCTATTTAGCAACTGGCTGTTATAGCTAGGCCTGCCACAGCCACTGCTTGCACTCTCTTAACCTTATATAATACAGTCCCCTTAAACAGAACTAATGGTTTGTCTGTTTCTTTGCTGAGCTGTACTCTTCATTCTGTCTGGTTTGAATAGGGTGTTCCTGCTCTGCTGCCCTCTGGACCAATTTGGTTTCCATGGAGCCACCTGAATGTGACTTTCACCCTCCTGTCATACCAGAAAGCCTCACCTGCATGCCCCAGTCACCCTACTTATAAGGCTGATGCCTGCACCAACTCTAGCTATTCTGTACTGAGTACATATTCATACTAATGTCCTGCTGGCAATGATGTATTGAATTCTCATTCACACTGACTATTAGTAGTGATTTTCTTTCATTGGTTAGTCTGAATACTTCTGTTTAATGATAGCCTCACTTATTGTTCATTGTTATGCATCATAGACTAGTATACATTCTTTTGCCAATTCTTTATTATTTATAGCTCTTTTTGTGTTATTGTTCTGTCAACCAGAGGAAGATGGGTTCCTCTTTTTGGTCTTGGTTCCTCTTAGGGGTTCTTTCCTCAAACTCTTAAACATTTTTTCTTTGCCACTCTCTTGGGGCTTGGACCTGGATTTTTGTGAAGCTGCTTGTGACTGCACCCATCATAAAAAAAAGCAATACTAAAACTCAATTTTGAACAGAATTCAACTGAATTAGTCCCAAACACACCAGCCTCGCTCATACACACACACATATACTCAGGGACGTACATTTCTGGGAAGGAAGCGCAGTGCCATGCGGATGATGAGCACAGCCCAGAAGATGTGCAGACACTGCAGCACCAGCATCAGGCTGTTAAAGAAGTAATATCCAAAGAAGGGAGGGTAGAGTGTCACTGGGTACACCCATGTGCAGTACATGATCCTGAAAAAGAGTGAGAGAGAAAGAAAGGACTTAAATATTAAACTCATATCTTCATTAAATTTGGTATATTTATGCTCACTTCAGGTGAGGACACTCAGAATGACATCACAAACTGTGTGCACACACACTTCTAAAAGTTTACTGTCAATAACCATAAGAGAAGTAATTAAGCATATCTTTATGTACAGAAGACACTGACTATCAGATTCAGGAACAGGGACACACGCTGTCTATATATACATACACTTTAGTCTCACCGAACCTAACTGGTATTTGTGTTTGCATAACTCTTACCGGAAGGGGAAGATGACAAGTCTTGTGATGATGAAGAACACAGCAAACACAATGAAGATGTAGTTACAGGTTTTCCTCCAGCCAGCATAGTTAAACATCTTAGCAGACTGGGGGGGAGGGGGAGGGAGAGAGAGAGAGAGAGAGAGAGAGAGAGAGAGAGAGAGAGAGAGAGAGAGAGAGAGAGAGAGAGA
>JBBPCZ010000007.1:19913890-19924704 GCA_037974445.1 Brycinus macrolepidotus | reverse complement strand
TTTACTACTGCTGCTGTTTCTAAGGAATTTCCCCATTGTGGGATTAATAAAGTCAATCTAATCTAATCTAATCTAATACATTGTTATGCTAAGGTTAATGTCTTTGATGCTGATAAAACAAACAATGATTGGAATAATTAAACATCCAGGATTTGAACTGCTTTTCTTCTACCCTCTGTTTCTGGTTCTCTCTCTCTCTCTCTCTCTCTCTCTCTCACTCCCCCAAAACCCCCCAAACACACACACACACACACACACACAGCCATGCGGCATACAGTGAATGCTCTGAAAAGATAGAATTTGGAGTTATTTCACTCCACTTAAGTCAGTTTGTGTTGTAGTTTATTTAATACTAATGCAAACGCTCCCAAATATCATGATCATTATTGTTATTAGAATATGAACTTTGGTATAGCTTGGTATTGGATTGAAAAGAACAGCACACAAAATTCATTGTTTTGAAATCACATTGGGTGACATGGGAGTGCATGATTTTTTCCTGTTGGCATTCAGTGAAGACTTGTCCTTAATCCGCCTCTGATTGGCTCTGACCCTGATACTCTTACCCTCACCACCAATATGAAGGTACCTTGCGAAGGTGGTTGTTAGGTTGCCAACATAGAGCATCCTGAATTAGTCTTATGCTCCAAAACAAATCTAAAATGCAAAATCATTTAATTATGTTATGGTTATGACAGTATTAGCCTTGCTAATATTATAGCATAAAGAAAATGTAACCAATATGTTAACAGTAAAATGGTAAAATTATTAAAGTTAAACAAGTAGTCCCTGAGCCCTGATGTCAGTAACATTATGGAATTTGGAATGACAAGCATGCTAGCTAACTTTACACTCCATGGAAATAAGGCTAACACCTCCAAATTATAATGGCTAGCATTAGCAAAATCACAACGACTCAGCCTTTCAGGCTAATGAAGACATGCTGGCACTCAAAAACCTTTTCTCTCTTCCAAAATATAACATAAGCTGTGTTTTCCATTTGATTTGTGAGTTGTTGTGCATGTTGCCACTAGCCGCCCCAGCTGCCCCACAGACTACATAAGTGGCATTGAATTACAACAATCTTGGGTGAGTTTTTCGCTCTATCTTCATGTTAAAATTGTCTATAAATTCACATCTCAAAGCTAATATATATAGGGCACACACTCGGACACCCCTAGGTTCACATCTTTGTCACCTTTTTCACCCCGAGAAGTTTGCACCCCTATAGATTATTTAAGTTAGAAATTTATAAAAAGTAAATCATGATGTGTTTGTATCGCCACATAAATATTTTTTAGCACACACACACACACACACACACACACACACACACACACAAACACACACACACACACACACACACACAGATTTGTGCACACATAGTCTTCAGACGTTATATCATAGTTGTAATTTATTAAATTAGAAAGAAACACTTGATCAAAAATTAGTCAATAAATAAGAAATAAATATCATAATTCATAGTTCATTAATTATTCAGTTACAAAGTCATAGATATGCTTAAATGGATTTCTTAAAAAAAGACACTCTAAAATTAAGACATTGCATTTCAACCAACCTAAAACGTGCATTTACAGCCGTATTTTAAAAATATATATAAATTAATCAATAAATAAAAATAGTTCAAGTATTAAAACTTACCCAAAAAAACCCTTCTCAACCCATGTCCCATACTTCAAGAAAAAGTAGAAATTTTAATTCAAAATTTTGCTATAATAATAATAATAACAATAATAATAATGATAATAATCATAATAATGTTAGTGATTATTATTTTAATGTAAACTTTACTCATTTTTCTTTTCTTTTTTTTTCACTTTTTTGATTCTTCTTGTTTATTTACACCTGATAAAGAGAGCTAAACAATTCTCTTTCTTTATTCATTTCATTATTTATGATCTCTGTAGACATATGAACGTCCATGAGCTGTGGTGAGTGTGACTCACACTTAATTTATACATGTTGCTTTCTCTTTCGTTTTTCATATTTCATTATGTGTGGTGGTGTATGCATGTGTGATTTATGTACAAAGTCTTTTACATAGACATAATTCGTCCTTTTACATAAACATGATCCATTTTCACATTTAATGTGTGTGTGTGTGTGTGTGTGTGTGTGTGTGTGTAAAATGATGAATGACCCAGTCATCTCTGAACTCCACACTTGAGTTTACTGCATGAACCACTGTTAACATCTCAGCTTCCTGCAACCTGTGAGAGAAAGAGAGAGAGAGAGAGAGAGAAAGAGAGAAGGCAGGGACAGAGAGAGAAAAGAATGAGAGCAAGACACAGAGAGATTGATAGAGGCTGATTAATAGAGAGAAGTGATTTTGTTTTTAACCCCATGTCTGCCTGACCAGTTTCTGACCCTAAGTGTGTTTTATTCAGACCAGTTCACCATCACCCCAGTGTTCGGGGGTTCCCTTTAGCAACAGGAGAGTTGGCCAGTCACTCTGATCTCAGACCAGTTTTACAGTTGCTTCAATGCTGAATATATGCAGAGGATCTGGTCCTAAATCAGCATGAGAAGATGGAGCCAAAGCCCAAACTCTCACCCCACCTAAAGTCCTTAAGAGAAGAGGACCATCCTTACTGAAATATGAAGGACCGCCAACATGAAGTCTGAACCAAAAACAAAAAAAGGGTACAAATGCAAGAAAGACGTAACAAGTTAGACAATTCAATTCATTATGTGTTCTGATTTGAGAAATGTCCATTTCTTTGAATTCAATATTACGTCACTCACGCTAGATGTGGCCAATTTTCATTAGTCATAATGTAAAGCTATAGTCAGGAATCGTTCATTCAAATATTAGAAAAAAATAAACAAGTCATTCACAGGCCAAAAGCAAAGCATTAAATAATGTACTTTTCTTTTTAAAAATGACGATTGAGGAACATCAGGAACTAAAATGTGTTCACGTTTCTAAACACATACACTCATTCACACACATTTACATCCACAGTGACCATGCAGCTTAACACAGTGAAGCCCAAGACTGCTGCTGTGTGTGTATGAGAGTGTGTGTGTTGGCATGTGTGTGTGTGTGTGTATGTGTGTATATATGTGTGTGTGTGTGTGTGTGTGTGTGTGTGTGCGCGTGTGTATATATGTGTGTGTGTGTGTGTGTGTGTGCTTTTGGCAAGCAAACTGTCACCCAACATGCAGCACTCTCTTCAGGCCCAACACAGGAATTCTGGGATTTCTTTGAGAACAGTATTCCTTGATATTTTGGGGAATTAGGAAAATTTCGATCAATTCCTTCTGGGAAACAATGTTGAAAGCAAAGTTGAACAAATTGGTTATATGTTATGATTTCTTCCCATAATTCCTGCTTGTTTTCTCCAGTGAACACACCACGTGTGCTACTGTAAGTACCACAAACCTGTACTGTACCTTAACTGACAGAGGAAAAGAAAGTGAGACAATAACAGAAAATGAAGAATGAAAAGAGAGAGTGAGTGAGAGAGAGAGAGGAAGAGAGAAAGTGTGAAATAGAAAGAAAGAATCTGAAGGAAAAGGTGTTTGTATATTATCATACTCTAAATAAATACGAGAAAGATTCAGAAGAGAACATCTCATTTAGGTTACACACAATCTCACACACTCACATTCACACCGACACATAAAAAAAATGAAAAGCGTATAAGTGGGCATCATCCCATCTCATCATCAAAAGACCACAAAACAATTTGCTAACTGATCAAAAACAAACTGTTAAATGCAACATTTTTCAGTTCATACAGAGAGAGAGGAAAAAAGGGAGAGAGAGAAAGAGCGGTACATATAGAGGAAGATAGGAACAGAGGAGAAGAAAGGAAGAGCAAGATAAAGGAAGAGAGAGGAAAGATAAAGAGAGAGAGTGAGAAAGAAGGGAGTAGAAGGTATAGGTTGAGGTTGGCCATCATATGTGAGTCATCAAACCTCGTCGCACAGCAGCTGATCAGATTGCAAAGAGGTCAATAAAATCACAATGCACTAGACTCAGTCCATTGTAGCCACGGTAACACAGCATGCATCCCAGCGCATGGCTGGTCGCCACGGCAACCCAAACACAGGCAGTCGCCACGGCAACCCAAACACAGGCCAATAAACTTACTACAAGTGAGAGATGTAAGGGAAGGGCATTATCTGTTGCTAGGCAACTGTAGGCTTGCCATAGCGACGGGACCTCCCACGATATACGTTGTGCCATGTGGACCTTTGGATGTGATTTGTAGATTTCAGGGAAAGAACACAGAAAAAAAGTTGACATTTGTGAATATTTCTAAAATGGAGGCTATACAGCGTGCATGAATGCTAAATGTGACACTTTTCTAATTTTCCAACTGAACACAATCTGGCTGTGGTGTTGCCTCGTCTTCCTGTTTTGAGGCATTGATTTGATTTTTGGACCCCTTTCATTCTCAGGTTTGTAACATCCTAAGGTTTATTATTTAGTAAATACATAAACAAAGAATGCAAACTGGCCGATTTGCTCTTTACTTATCAGAGTGAGTAATGAAAGCTTGGCTCTCTGGTGAGTCCTTGGTGAGTAATTTAAGGAGTTTCAAAGCATTTTACCTTAGATAATCCAACTTGTTAAAGCAGTTTTGTTCCACTAACTATCTGCGCTAATCAAGCTTTGTTGTGAGCCGCTGTGTTCGTGTCTGACCCTCAGTTTTCCCTGTCTCTCATCTGGAGTGAGCTCGTTGACAGACTGTGTGTCTTACCAACTGCTTTACTGACTGGCATCATGAGTGGTGAGTCCCGTATGAGCAGTAGTCTACAAGCAATTAGCACCATTCAAATGGTTGCCAGACATGCTTCAACTGGTAACACTATTCAGATGGCCAGTACCATACAGATGGTCAGGGTAGTTCAAACTATCAGCAGTACTCAAATGGTTAGTATCACTGAATTGACCAGCACCATACCAGAGAGAGACAGTATTATTCACTATGCAGCTTGCTGCTGAAACAAACTGCCAATCAGTATCAGATCTGCACCAACTGTAGCTTTAAAACCTGCTGCTAAGAACCGCACTATTCTCCTCCGCCTTCTTTTAAATATTTGCACTTCTCTTGCTCTTTCAATTTTCTCTGTACTCTTTTATTTCTCCCATTATTTTATTCTATTTTATTCTATTTAATTTTATTTTTTATTCTATTCCTGTAAAGCACATTGAATGACCTTTAAATAAACTTGAACTTGACCACAGTCTGGACCCTTGTTGGCTTTCTCCTTTTTTCTTCTCACCTCTGGCTGCCTCTCTGTTCCCCTATTCTATTGTGCTCCTGTCTTTTCTCCTACTCTCTCCTCACCTCACTGCCCTTCTGCTCCTCTCTTACTCTCACCTGTCTCTCAGGTGCTGTCTTGTCTCAGTATGGCCTGTTAGCATCTTTTGGTCTCTTCAGCTGAACTTTGAGCCGCTTCATTCCGATCTGGAAGCCATTCATGGCCTGGATGGCAGTCTGAGCACTCATGGGGTTATCAAAGCTTACGAAACCTGAAAGAGAGAGAAAGAGAGAAAGAGAGAGAGAGAGAGAGAGAAAGGGGGGAGGGGGGAATGGGTGTCTTATACACATGTAATTGTGTGTAAAATATTATATGACAGCTTTCGGCTGTGTTTACCAAAACACTTGCTCTGATTGGTGGCCCTGTCCACAAACACTTTAGCAGAGATGACATTTCCAAACGGCAGAAACATCTGCAGGAGTTCGGAGTCTGTGAACTCCTGGGGTAAGTGATAAATGAAGATATTACATCCCTCAGGACCTGGAAGGTTATAAATGAACATGGAAGCAGCATGTCAGAGAACTGATACATTTCAAGTTCCAAACATAAGATTTTCTGTTTTTTTAATTCAGTAAATTCCACAATAAGTTAGACAAAATAAGTTAGACAATAAGTTAGACAAATAAGTGAATAAATGCACTTATTGTTCAGCACTGCCAACAGAAGGAACTGGTTGAATGTTTTTGATAAGAGAATCGCAAACATAAAACTTTCTTACAGGAAATAAAATCACCTTCTCGTTGCTGCTGCTGCTGTTGCTGCTGCTGAGGAACCAGCGTGGCTTGCTGTGGAAACGGTGGGCTGACCAAACCATATGCAGCAGGGTAGGCCGCTGTGGAGAGGGGACAGAAGTGTGAAGAAGGAAAGATGTACTGGAATAAAGTTTAACACACAGAGCAGAGAGATTGTTTTTGAAGACGTGACAGTACAGGGAGGCTATACCTGTGTAGTGCTGCATCCCGGCATAAGCCTGCTGGAGAGGATCCAACAAACCAGCTGAACTCTGAGCTAAAGTGAATAAAAGACAGTATTTTACACATTGCAACACTGTTTTAATAATGAACAAGATCATAATAATGCTCTTTTGAATGCTCTTTAATGGTAGTGAATGTAACACCATTCACAACTATTATCATTTAAAGGCAGCATGAACTTAACTTAAACTGATACATTTTCAACCAAAAAAGGGAAATCTTCTTCAGTGAAATAACAAACATACCAACAAACAAACAAACAAACAAATAAATAAATGAACAAACAAATCAATCAAATAGCCATGTGAGGCAATCACAGGGGTCTAAGCCAAACAAAACCCACAAAACTAAAGAGTACAGTTACGTTTACATTTGAATTCAGAACCCTCTACCACAACCAGACTCTGTGAAATCTCGTTTTATAAAACTAAGCTCCAACCTGGGAGCACTAATTAGCATATAATAGCATAACAAACATAACATTTTTTAAAATTATCATCGACCTTCAGACTCTTGCTTAGAGTAATGACACTCTTGTCTGAGTCAATAACCGAACCCTTGTTTCCTATATGCAATAACAGCAAGCTCAAACAACAAGTGCACAGGTAGCACAGTGGATAACACATCTGCCCCACACTTGTTGACGTTTGAGCTTGTTTCATGACCAGTAGTTTATTATGTATATATATATATTTTTTTTTTTTGTGTGGTTATAGTTATTTATAACACTTCTCTTTTAGGTCAATCATGTATGAATGGCTACATCCTGCATTATATTTGCATTAAAACCACTGGGTTGATTAAATCTCAAAAGTTTTTCTTGTTGGTTGTGTGAACAACTGGCCACAAAATTTGGAAACGCCTGTTCTATAAAAAAAGAAATTCTTGTTTGATGTTTTTTGCTGTCACAAGTAGTACTGTTGTATTTCTTAGTGGCTCAAAATTGGTTTGATGTCCAAAGCATCCAAAGAGTCAGATTAAACTGAACTAAAAATAAAGAAAGAGAGAGGAAACACTACAAAGTAAAAGAAAGAAAATAAGAAGCATCACTGTTTTTTTTACACTGACAATATTTATGATATTTTACAATCCCGATATTTCTACTCTACTCACTACGATAATTATGCAAGCTGCAGCTCACCATGATACGGGTGAATGCCGTTGGTGTAGATTGTTTCAGATGCTGGGTGTCCATTGGCTGGCGCAGGCACAGGACTGTAACCATTGACTCCGACTGGTGGAGGCAGGGCAGGCACAGGTGTCGCTGCAATGGTAGGTGGTGTGTTGGTACCTACAAATGCGCAATAAGGAAGCAAAAAAAAAAAAGTATTGTGATTTTTAATACTTCTGGACCAACTGCTATACAGTATGCAGCTCTTTAGACAGAGCAGGGCAGCTCTATACACTTACAACACAAGATGCGAGGGGCCCTGCAAATAACAGAAGGGCCCGCGGCTCCCTCCTGTCCAAGTGGGTGTCAGTGTTTTAATGAGACAATCATGTGCAGCTTTTCTTATAACTATCCAACCCCATCAACAAAATGCACCCTCCACCAACAAACAAAATTGCCCCCTCCTGTGCGGTTGACAACATAAACTCCCTCGATGGGCCCCAGGGTTGTCAGGACTGGCTCTGTCTACAGGTGGGCTTGTCCTTTACCTGAGGAAGGTGTGATTGGTGTGATGGGCGTGGCTATGATGCCATTGCCATTGAGGGCTGCCATCTGCTGCATCTGCACTGCAGCAACCGTCGCTATGGGTGACAAGTAAGCAGACTGTGCAACCAGGGTCTGCTGCTGAACCAGCTGAGATACAGAGAGATACAGAGAGAGGGAGAAAGGAAAAGAGAAAAAAGCAAGAAAGTGAGCAAAAGAACCACAGGACAGAGAAAAAGCCCCAGCACTATAACCCATTTGAATCTATTTCTGAGATGATAAAACTCCTTATTTAATCACTGAGTGTGCATGTCTGTGGTTGGACAGAACTCATGCTGGCTGCTGTCTGACCTGTTTAATCTAACACTCAGAGATAGAAGCCCGGCACACACTCCCTGTGGCAGAGACAAGACAGGAATACAAGCTCTCGGTACGCCTGACTATTGACTTTGTATGGACATTACATTAACATGAACACTATTTTCCAGCTCATGGCCTGTACGTAAGCTGATGAATGGAGTGTGTATGTGTGTGTGTGTGTGTGTGTGTGTGTGTGTGTGTGTGTGGCGGCAGATAATAAATTGCATACAATGGGCTGTAGTCTGTAATTGTACACCTATAGAGTGGATCGGTACAGAAGGTTAAGCTCGTAAAGTGGCCAGCTATAATATAGAACACTGTAAGTGGTGCACTAGGAATGTATTAATACTCACAGCTTGTGTGTAAGCATTGTAGGCCCCCAGGTTGAGGGTCATGGGAGTGTAGACGGCCAACTGTGAGGCTACCTGCTGCATGCGGCGCAGCCCTCGCTCTTTCTCTGTGTCTGCAAACTTCACCACCAAACTGGAAGATGCACCCTAAAGAGATGGAGAGAGAGAGAGAGAGAGAGAGAGAGAGAGAGAGAGTCAGTCATGAATCAGAATTAAAGTAGAAATGGAAAGAAAAGAAGGAGTAACAGACAGATTACAATAATCATGGAAGTAATAAAGTGGCTCTGAATATCATGCAGCTGGATGTTTGGTTTTTCCTTCTTGAACACACTCAGCTCACGATAGGCTTATAGAGAATCTGTATAGGCATGATCTTAACTATTCATATTCATTTCAGCACCAATTTAATTTAACATTAAAAATGAAAATGTCTAGGTTATGAAATGTGTAGACGGATGAAATGAAAAAATATTTGGTTAAATGTGTCCAAGCATTTCTCACT
This sequence comes from Brycinus macrolepidotus, assembly GCA_037974445.1. NCBI lineage: Eukaryota > Metazoa > Chordata > Actinopteri > Characiformes > Alestidae > Brycinus > Brycinus macrolepidotus. Next base: position 19,915,566 of record JBBPCZ010000007.1, on the reverse strand, counting down.
CAGTGGAAATGTGTCTGGTATTCAGTGATGCATTAGAGAGATACACTCACAGGTAGTGTCCTGCTTCCATGGAGACTGTTAATCGCTGCCTGAGCTTCAACATGGCTTTGGAACTTCACAAACGCACAACCTGTCCATCACACACACACACACACACACACACACACATAGAAACACGTGTTATTTTATGGATACAAAAGGGGGACACCAGACAAGCACATCACACCATACCACACCAATAATACTTGGGTAAGACTCCTAACTCCTAAACAGTCTAGATCAGTTGCATGATGAAATAGTAACCTGCTCTGGATAAGAGCGCCTGTCAAATACATGTATGTAAACAAAAACTCTTACGAACAAATAAAACAATTCTTCTCAAAAAGAACTTCGGAATTATGTTTTTGATATCGACCAATCAGAATTGCAGATAATCACAACAGTGAAGAGTTATATTAGAGTTATAATGGTGTTTAGTGAGTTTAGATTTTTTCTGAGTTCTTAGTTTCATGTATCACAGTCTCAGTTTCAGGTTAAGTTACTGCAGGAACTGCAAGGTTCAGCCCACCCACAAAATTGTCATGGCCTGTCAAAACGCCAGTCCTGGAGCCATTACTAATGAAAAGTACAAATTTATCCATCATGACTGTGCCCTGCGTGTGTGTGACTGTGGAAGTGTGTGTACAAACTATTGTACTTTAATGCTGTCAGAACAAAACCTTGCATCTTTGTTTTTTCCTTTTTTAAACATGATTTGGAATATCCTTCGGTTGCATGAAGAACAGACCAATAGAATGCTGAGGAAGTTTTTTCCTTCTTCTGTAAAGTGATTGTTTTTAGATAGAAGGTTTTAGTTTTGACATGCTAATGTGTGTATTCTGTATCGGGTGTGTGTGTGTACATGTTCACGGACGTATTCGTGTATGGATGCATGTATGAAGGAATCATATGTGGGACTTCTGATTTCAAAATGAAGATAAACCTTTTTTAGTCTTAATTTTGAAATCAAAAGTCCAACATATGATTCCTTCATACATGCATTCATACAATTGTATATATGTGCATCTGTACAGGACCGTGACATCCCCAACACAGATCTCACGTCCCACGTCTTTGCTCATGTTCAGTCTGCCGTTCAGCAGCACAGTTTTGTGTGTGAGTGTGTGCATCAGTGTGTGTGTCTTGCCTTTGCTGGTGCCGTCAGGTGCTCTCAGTACCGTGCACTCATCAATCCTGCCAAACGGCTCAAACATCTTCCTCACATCATCATCCTCCTGCTGCTTCCCCAACATCCCTACAAACAACTTCCTGTCCTCTGTGGGAGGAGAGAGAGAGAGAGAGAGACTAGAAAAATGATGCCGTTTAATGCTGTTGTAATTTCTAGGTTACACTAACATTTAAGAACTTCATCAGTGTGTTATTTCAATCAGTTTGTTTGTTATATTTTTATAATGAATACTTATATGCACCATTATTATTATTATTATTATTATTATGATTATGATTATTATTATTATTGTGAACACACAACAGAAAACGTAAGTTCTCCACCAGGGGGCAGTGTGAACCCAGAGTTCACAAGAAACCTAATAAGATGTGTATGTGTGTATTTGTGTGTGTGTGTGTGTGTGTGTGTGTGTGTGTGTGTGTGTGTGTGTGTGTGTGTGTGTGTGTGT
>JBBPCZ010000007.1:19857492-19870255 GCA_037974445.1 Brycinus macrolepidotus | reverse complement strand
CACACGCGCGCACACACACACACACACACGCACACACACACACACACACACTCACACACACACACACGCACACACGCACACACGCACACGCACACACGCACACGCACACACGCACACACACTTCCCCAGAATAATGCACATAATTTCACCCTCTCTACAAACACGCATGCACATGCTCTCCTGGCTTCCTGGAACATCAATACACCTACCAGCATCCACCCCTCCAGCTCTCCCTCTGTCTGTGTCAAGGGTTTCTGGTCCCTCCTTTGCTTCAGTAACAGCTTCTACCTTTTAGGAAAGCTGTTACACTAGATATTGGAACATTGTCAGGAAGATCTGATTTCTTTCAGACACAAGAGCATTAGAGGGGTCGGGTACTGATGTTGGATGATTGTTTCTGGATCACAGACATCAGTCCAACTCATCCCAAAAGTGTTAGATGGAGCTCCATCACTCCAGAGAAAACAGTTCCCGGCTCCACAGACCAATTCTAGGGGACCTTAGCCATCGCTCACTCTAAGCTCTTTGCTCTACACTATTACTAAGAACCACAAACACGGAGAATTTAGAATAATGAAACAAGCTGTCATGCCACAGCTATTTTCCCATCTTTAGAAGATCAACCAACCACGACACAAGCCAGGATGTTCAGTTACAAAAGCTTTCCTCAAAGCCAGGAAGAACTCTATGTCTATGTCACAAAAGATATCTGGCTGCCTTTCTGGTCATGTACCACCAGATCCTGTAGATTTGTACTTCAGATCCTTAGAAGAACACAAACATTCCAGACTGCAGAGGCTTCTCCGCTTCTTGTAGAAGACTTAGTCATTACCAAACTCATTAATTTGCTTGCTGGACTTATCTCTTTCTCTCTCTCTCTCTCTCTTTCTTTGTTTCTCATTTCACCTCAGAGCATTTAGAATGTTGATGCTCGTCTGATCCATAACCTCCTCAAACTCCCCCTACTGAGATCACATGACTGGTTCCACAGAGAACCAATATCTGATACAGCACTTGTTCTGTTTCTCACATTTCTGTTCTTATTCCTCAGAGGTGGAATGAGCTGCATCTCTTCAGACAGGATCAAGTAACAGCGCAGCTCTTGTCTATAAAGACAAAAATCTTTTCAGATTCAAAAGTGTACCCTCTACGCAAAGATCTAAAAGAAAAGAAAGCGTCTAAAATTTGGCATATTGCTATCTGAGATAAAGAAAAACAGGATGGTTTAGGATGGTTAAACGCATGTTTTCTAACATTCAAAGCTGAATCATGGAATCACTCAAAATGAACCTGGCACTGAAACACTCCATGTGTACATGCATATAGTGGATCTAGCACACCAGTTCAAACATCAAAATAGTGGAAAGAATTGTTCATATTTTCTGTTTTAGGAGGCAATTACAGTGCTAGAGTGTATGTGTGTGTGTTTGTTCAGACCCAACAGGGCAGATACACTGCTTGTTTGTGTGTGTGTGTGTGTGTGTGTGTGTGTATGTCAATCTTATGCAAATATAGACACTATAGATATAATACACACACATACAGACACTATCCTAACATCTTCAGCTTGAGACCTCTTGCACCGAATGTTTGTATCCATAGTGACTAATTGAGCTTAAATTTTAAAGACTCTTTTGTAGTGTTCTGTTTTGACTCTCTCTGCAGAACTGAAAAGGATGTGCTCACTTTGCTTAGAGAGGACTCGAGAGACGGGCTGTAACTGTCCAGCTTGAACAAACAACGGGTGGATCTGCTCTTAAAAATCAAGAATGCAATGTCTTCACTACAACGATATTTCCCAGCAATAAAAATTATATAAACTAATGCACAAACACTCTTTTTAAACAGTGAAAATACAAAAATCACAGATATTTATCTTTTTTAAATCACAGACAGGCTTATTACCTACACTATATGGACAAAAGTATTGAGACGTCTGACTACCACACCAACAGGGACTTTAATGACATTGCATTCAAATACTAAGACTTTAATATGGAGTTGCTGCCTCCTTTGAAGCTATAACAGCTTCCACTCTTCTTGGAAGGCTTTCCACAAGATTTTGGAGTTTCTGCAGGAATTTGTCCTCATTCATTCTGTGGAGCATTTATGAGGTCAGGCACTGGTGTTGGATGAGAAGGCCTGGCTCGCAGTCTCCGTTCCAGTTCATCCCAAAGGTGTTGGATGGGGTTGAGGTCAGGGCTCTGTGTGCGCCAGTCAAGTTCTTCCACACCGAACTCATCCAACCATGTCTTTATGGACCTTGCTTTGTTCACTGGGGCGCAGTCATGCTGGAATAGAAAAGGTTCTTCCCCAAACTGTGTCCACAAAGTTGGAAGCACAGCGTTGCCCAAACTGTCTTGGTCTGCTGAAGTATTAAGATTGAATACTTTTGTCCACATATTGTGCCCCAATACTTCTGTCCATACAGTGTATTAATAAAGGTAGAAATAAGGCTAAATGGACTCCTCATAAATAAAGTCGTATAACTTTAGGGTTCTGTGTTATGTCTTTGAATAAAATGTGAATTTTCTGCAAAAATTAATGGCCTCACACGAGGTGATCATCTCTCCTATGTTTTCATTGTGTTAAACATAATATTACCCATTGTATACTGCAAACTCACCCAGCCTGAATTCAAAACCTAACCACGTAATCAGAATCAGAATCAGAAAACCTTATAGATCCCAGAAGAAATTGCTTATGGTATGACTGCACAGTCACACAAAGACACAAAGATAAGATATAATATATAACATAAAGATAACGTCAAAATAAAACTACCCAGAAAATACTATGTACTATATACACTATACTACATATACAAAATGCTGTATATGTAGTATAGTGTATATAGTACATAGTACTTTCTGGGTATATGATTTATGATTTTTTCAGCTTCGGTATTAGTGTAATTACCTCTACACACACTCACAAATTCTGAGTTTCAAGGTGCAAAGGCTACAACACCGGTATGGTAACATACTCATTAGCATTTGCGTGTTTATCTAAACTTTACTGTTTTTCTCGGTGTAAATATAAGGCAATGCAATGTTGAGTGGCGAGCTGCGGTGTGCAGAGAAACTGAACAGTGCTGGGAATTTGGGCCCCTCTGCATGTTGAGGCTGAATGCCAGTTTTTTGGATGCGGAGCAGCCAGGTCTGTGGTGGACCTTAAGTGGAAGAATCACTGATACAATGATACAGAAACATTAAGTTTCCATTTGTCATATGTGAACACACCACAGCACACAGTGTGAACAGTGTGAAATTCTTCTCTGCAATTAACCCATTCACCAAGTGAGGCAGCGGACAGCCAGCAACACAGAGCCCAGGGAGCAGTGTGTGGGGACGGTACTTTGCTCAAGGGTACCGCAGTGGTACCACTAGGCCACCAGCTGCCACACTGATACTGACACGGAGTTAAAAAAGACTCTTGTCAATAATACACGTCAAAAATCTACATAGGTAAACCTCACAGAAACACTAGGAGGTTGACCGACTATCCAAGTGGATATTTAGCAGTTTTACTATTATATGCAACATTATTTTTTTATCCGATTGCCAGTACAAAAAATGATTTAAAAATGCGCTACTTTGTCTCTAATGTTGCCGCCCCTCTGTGGGCCGGTTACTGTGCCAGAGGAATGGACACAGAGGAACACATTTGCAGACTGGAGCTCACTGGAGCTGTGTTTCAAACATAAGGCAGCAGATATTGCCGAAGTTGCAATAAACATCACAGTTCTCTGAGCTGAAGTCGCAAAAAAACCCAGATTTTAGGGAGAGCTGAGAGAAACATCTCCCATGACTAACAGAGTGCTCCAGGTTCGTTCATTCAATTTTTTCTTTTATTTTTTGGTCCCACTTTAAATGGTGCAATGTTGTGTTCTGAGTGCTGCACCATTTAAGGTGGAAACCAAAAAATAATAAGACACTTTTAGCCTTAAAATTCTATCATGAGTGCAGTAACTTTTGGTATGCAAGAATCTCTGCAAGTTTTTTCAATGTCTTATACTAAATTGTTCTGAACTGCTTCCTTCTCCCAAACACACTGCATATACATACCAAACTGTTCTGTTACTGCTCCTATTGGCTGCACTGTCTGTTGTCTTGTTCTGTCTTGTAAATTATTGTACTGTTGCTCTTGTGTTTTTTCTCTCTTTTGCAGTTCTGTCCTGCCCACACTTGTGTAGTGTTATATGTTTTTGTTCTTTGTATTCCTGAAGAAACATTGTTTCACTTTGGTGTTTACTGTATATATGATTGAAATGACAATAAACATCTACTTGAATACTTGACTTGAAAAAAAAAAGATTAAGGCCAGCCCTACCAGTTTCCCAGTTACACTAAAATTACTGGAATAACAAACTTTATTGCTGCGATATACAGTTAACTATAGCGAAATATCAAAGTTTATTTATGTAGCGATCGCTATATCTTTGAGTAACATTGGAGACAGTGGAACTTACTTTAGCCACCACATTGTGAAGGTAACATTACTCGCCCATATGAGCTGGTGTTTTTACATGATATAGTATTAGTAATGAAGTGTCTCCTGAAGCTGTAACCGACTCTGATTCAAGCATAAAAATATACTTAAAGGTATATTTAAAAGTTTATTGCTGGACTTTGTGTTATTCTAAATTTTGGCTATCTGTCTCTTCAAAAACGAATAATCAGTATAGGCCCTCAATATATTGGTTGACCCCTAAAAATATATTGTGAAAAATTGTATGAATCAATACATGGGTCACTATATAGTCAGACTTCCCACCATGGGAACCCTGAAGACCTCTGTCACAATTTGAACATCTGTCAGTAATTACACTACAAACAAGGCAAACTGGCCTTGAGTCAAAGGAGTGAGGAACGGAAGCCTGGATTTGCCAGCAAGTCTTGGGCATTAAAACAGAAATGGTCATTTTAACCATTTTTACTACTCTAATACCTTCATGTTTTTCTAAAAAACAGTACTTAGATAAGAGCAAATAAACACTAAGGTGACAGTGTTCATCAGAATATTCAAACAAGCACACCCATCCCTATTTTAAAAACACTAGAAACAATCTTAAATTGTCTAAAAATGAAATATAATTTGCACCAGTATCATCCCTACCTCTGAAATCACCTATAAGATCAAAATCACTCACCGGTTTTTCAGCCTTGTCTGCCTCAGCCACACACACAGTGGTCAGCACTGCGCTCCATAACACACACAACCTGCAAAGATTATGAAAATGAAATTAGAGGAATGTGAGGACATTTTTGTAAAAACACACACAGAACATGTTCTTTTTCCCTCTGTATCCTGAAGTGTGTGAGGCGGCTTCAGTCCTAACCTAATTGCTCGGCTGGGTGTTTGGATACAGGGACAGAAGCTCAACTGTCTGGTTTAATCAGCATCTTCACACTGTCAGTGCGGTCCCAATAACTGCTTTAAAAGAGCTTTAGCAAAAAATCTCACGGTCACTGTTTTCCCCTCAGCTCAAAAAGAATCAGTCAACTGAGACATGTTCAGTATGAGGCTAAAACAATGAAAGCTTGCACCCCACCAATTAACACAGTGCAAACTGCATGCCTAAATAATCTCACATTTATCTCAAAAGTTATCTCAACAGTGTGTAGCCCAGCCTAAAGCAGTGTCATACAGTGTCAGATTGCACATAAAGTCTATCTGAGATACTTAAAATTTGATGAGGTTTGAGGCAACAGTAAGAAGATGTAGACATGCAGCTGGCACACTGTTAACTGGTGGGGTATGAACTTTCATTATTGCTACAAGAGGTAAGGAACTAAAGAAGCAAACTTCAGAGGTTTTGGCTGATCAGCTAACTTCAGGCAAAGGGGGAAACCGAGTAAATTAGATTTTATTATTCTAAACAGAAACTTACATTCCTGCGGAAACTATTTTCCTCAGTCATCCGAGAGGTCAAAAAGAGGCTTGAGAAACTTCATTTATCTTCGTGATGTGGAGCTCACAAAGTACACGGGTGATAAATGTCCGCTCAAATAAAAAATAGCCCCAAAGAGTTTATCTGCTTGGACTACGACTATAACTGGGGGGAATGGTCAGCAACCTTGATGCTAGAGATCCAATATCCTGCATAGTTCACCTCAAACACACGTATTTTGTGTTTTTGTGACATGTGACATGCTATATAAGGTCTTATATGAGGATCTTCAGCTTCTTAAATTGTTTTAAAGTTTAGTTTTGTTAGTTTATAGGTTGTTTTTATTCACTTTTTCCCAGTTTTCTAGCCATTAAAGTCATGTCTGACTCTCAAAATCCAGGTCTCATTTGATCAAATTCGATGTTACCAAGCTGGGAGGGTAAAGGCTAGCACATGCTTCATCTGAGACATGTGAAACACCACTGCATCTTTTTATCACATCATTGGAGGCTCAGGACACTTAAACACTAATTACCAATTCTTCTACATCAGCTAAAAGACCCTCTCGTTGACTGATGAGGGAGAAGGAGGACCATCCTACCTAACCGGAGAGAGTGGGGCCAATTATGCTCTCTTACAGTCCAGGCCACAGAGGGATGTACTTGTCTCCTGACAATAAGACGTGCACTTAGATAGCTGAATCATGAGGCCCTGGTCACACTATTTTATAATACCACTTTTCTTCCTAACTTTGCAATCTTTAACCTTGAAATAAAATTTGTATTTTTCTAGCCAGGTCACTACTGTAGCAAATAATCCCAGCTTTTTAGAATCAAGAGACTTTTAACACAAAAAACAACACAGCTGGTCCGAATAACGTGAATACAGGGGTATTTATTTGTTACGTTAGAGTTCTGTTCTTAATTTAGTATTCCGAAGTTTTATCTTTTGTTAACTCTTTAGAACCCAGCTGGGGGTCTAGAACACTCTTGTGGCACCTGGACAATTTTCAGAGCTGGAGGCTTATTTATGCCTGTTATAAATAAAAAACGTGATGGCTGAACACAACCACACTCAGCCGTATGATTTTGCATGTCATCCCTTTCTTTAAAAGAGTGATGCAAGACTAGTTAGTGAAAATATTACAATGGAAAATAATATGTAAAACTAAGAGAAACAGCCAAATATACATTAAGATGTTTGTCTCTGTTTTTACTGTTGCAGGTGAAGAGGCTGAGTGCATCCTCACGCACTTGTTCAGCCACTGTATCGCTGAGAGTTGGAGACGGTGACAGCAGACCTGCTAATTCCAAACCTAACAGTGGAACTGAACTAGGGCAGCTAAGTTAGAAACAAAATCTGAATTGGGATTTGGGACTGAACTATGAAAACACACCGCTAAACACAGACAAATAACTTACTTCTGTGTCATCACTGCAAACTAGACAGGCAAAGCAGAAATCTGTCTCTGATATAATGTTACCACTCATCTGTCTCTTGGCATCTTGAGAATGAGTACTAAGAGACCAACACACACATACACACCAGTACATTCGCAAACATACAAATCAACTTCAGCAATACACACACACACCGACGTGCACAGAAACACAAAACACAACACAGGATACACTTTATGTCTACATTACACAGGCACAGTCACCAAAATAATTGCCATCAGATACACCAACACACTTACACACTCACACACACACACCAGCAGACACACCAACTCTGACACAGAGCAGAGCAGGTGGACTACAGTCCTGGAGTCAATAAACAGTGTAGTAAACTAATCTTTGTGTCCTCTTTAAGTCCAGCCCAAAGTACAGCACTTTTATACACACACTGCCTTTCCTGCAGCCCCCCGCCCCCAGCCCCCCTGCTCAATTTTTACTGCCTATTTTTCCATCAGACCATGAGCTAATCCTTTAAGACACTGAGGTTTTTCGTGTTGTTCTAAGTCGTGCTCGGCTCTCTGTGTGTCCGCTGCATCTGTGGCTTCGTTTTTACCCCAAAAACGGCGCAGGGCAGTTTGTGTGCAGCCGCAATGCAACGTTGCACATAAACCATAATTGCTGCGCGCCACCGCGGAAACCCCAACGAAAACAGCCCCGGACAGGGGCACAAAAAACTCCAGGGGTGGTGGGGGTTTGTGTTGGGGAGGGGGTGCTAAAAGGAGGGCAAAGGGGCACTAACACCCCCTCATAAGCCCTCCAGCCCACCCCTCCATCCTCTGCCCACGTTTTCCATCCATTCCCTTGTGCTCAAAAATGGGGCAAATGCGTAAAGAGAGACACTTTCAGGAGAGATTTCAAACACAGATGCGACTTTTTAACAGCCAGATGCACGTGATGCATTTAAAGCAATGCATATAGCTGGGAAAAAGCACGTGGTCCAAACTGGTGCAAGGAACAACAACAACTGGGTGATACTCTCCAATGCAGTGGAGCCGGACAGCAGCGCAAAGGGTTAAACGCAGGGGGCTTACCTGCAAGAAGACCCCAGCCACATTCTCCCTCTGTGTCTTTCCCCTTCTCCTTTTCTTTCTTTCCCTCTCTCTCCTTTGCTCTTGCTCTCCTCCACAAAGTGTTGAGCACTGGTCGAACGTCGTGCAGCTTCGTGCTCTGGATTCAAGCAAGAACTGAAACTGTTTCCAACTTTTTCCCTCCGTCCTGTTCTCTCTGTCGCCTTCCTCTGTCACTCTGCCTCTCCCTCTGGTTGACTCACACACACACCTCTCCCTCCTCTCTCCTCCCTCCTCAGGGGCAGTGGAGGGGTGGGCCAGTTTTTTTTCTTGCTGTCGTTCAACCAACTTTTCCTTTTTGTCCTTGTGGAAAAGTGGTGTGACGTTGGACAGCTGGGGGGCCCGGAGGGGTTGGAAAGTGTGTGGATTACACAACAGCACACGCACACTCGGGGGCACACACACTGTTCCTGTCTGTGTGTGGGGTGTTTTCCTGTGCTTCTGTAAAAGTGGGTGTAAAAGCTGCTAACATAACTCTAACCTTAAACTGAGTAACCAAAGATCAGCTTCAACAGAAGACTGCTGTTTAGGGGGAAAGGGGGGGGGGGTCGGGGGTCGGGGGTCCCCAGAAAGAGTTAAACACTCAAGCACACACTCCCTCTCACCAACACTCTCCTGTGCAGTTATTCTACTTCTGTGTGTATCAGTGCTGTTAGAGTTCAGCCTTGTTTTTATTTCGCTTGACCCCTTGACCAAACATATGCACGCAGACTCACACTCTATCTATCTCATACATACACAGACACACACACACACACACAGATACACACTAAAACACATTGAACTGACCCGTTTAAACGCATTGAGCAGTGTGAACAGCAACAGATTCAATCTGAACAGTGACAACAGAAACAAAAATTGAAGAATATTAAGACAAAGATGTTTGCTGTTCTGCTTTATATTGTGTTAAAATTTCAGGCTGGATGAAACACATGGTGCAATATTGCTTGGAATATAACTTGGAATATATCTTTCATTAACTTCCCTGTTTTTTTTCTTCTCCTCTTAACTTGCTTAAGGTTTTGTCCCCATAGCAATGAAATACTGTTGAGTAATGAATTTTCACATCTGGTCCAACAAATCACAGTCCTCTCTCTCTCACACACAGCCACAAATTCGTAATTTCTTTCTCTCTGTTTTCCTTTTTGTGTTTGTCTTTTCTCCTTTTCTGTCACGGGAGTGCACATTCGCTTGAAGACTAAGTTATCAGACCCGCAGGGTGTGGGAGCGCATTTTGGTGGTAAAAGCAGAATGAGGGTGTGATTGTTCCGCTGCATTCAGTCACGCTGGTGCAGATGTGATTGTGCAGGTTGGTGAAGATAAAACTCTAAAATTGCCTTGAGAGTCAGAGACCAAACACTGGGGTCAGACCGTGATAGCATGGACACTGATAAGATGTCCAACAATCCAAAAATCAGAGGGCCCAAGGGTCCCACTGGACACAGATTTGTCCAGTAGTATCTTAGAGGGCTTCATTTCCAACACAGAGTCTCTAATATTTAAATACAAAAGTGGTTAAAGACCATAACTGAACACAATTTGTGTTATGTCATACTCATCCTTGCTCAGTGGTCAGTTATTGCAATTACCATGTCAGGATCACTGCTGTGAAACTGATCAATAATGAATAGGTCATTAGGGGTTTCTAATAAAGTGGATGGTGAGTGTAAACTCCGAGTCGTCTATAGAACACTCAGAGCTGTTTGCGGTCCTCTGGGTCAAGATTTCAGTGAGATCACACAGCAGTAGGTATTTCAAAGCTGCTGGTCATGCTTACACCCCACAATACCCATGGCGAAAGATAAGAATTGCTTTTGAGTGCAGTCAGTGTGACGGCGAGTGAGATGAAGTGTGGACAGATGAGCTCTGCAGCCACTGTGCTTGATACCGCCATCACATCTCTGTTGATTGTGAGCTGACCTGTGGATCCTGAGACAGCAATTATCCCAAGACTAGGTTTGGGATTGCGAATAATGTTGTAGCCACACCAGCATAACTGTTGTCAGTGCAGTCATGCTGGGGCCTGTAGTGCACAGGAACTGGTGGTGAATGGGCCCTCTAACATCTTTATTAGACCCCTTATGCTGCTACCATGACTCATGGGCAGCTATGTTTCCTTGATAATGTATTTCAACCATTAGCCCACATCAGTGTCCCAGATGCAGCTATTATGACTACAGGCAGTTGAGGGTAAAAGTTTCAGTATTACATGCTATTTTTCTATGGGAAAATAAATATACATCCTCCACAGAGAACACACTTAATTATGGATTTTTTTCTGCAAACTTCAGGGAAAAAACATCTGCACATGCCACATTTATTTTATGTAGAGTATGTGTAACTATTTTCACCTAGAAAAACCATATAATTTGACCAAAAGAGTGCAGACTTGTGCACTTGACTATATCTATATCCTATTCATGAACACAAAAGTAGCTCCTTATTTATAACTTTAAAAACTTAAAAGATCAATACGACTAGATATAAACACTGAAAGCAAGTATTTGTTGATTTCATGTCACACTGCAAGGGAAAATCTATGTTAACATGAAAATAACACTGTCCTGACACTGTCAGACAGTAATGTATAATTCTCGTATGGCAGGGAGCAGGGGGTTGGGGTAGTGGGATTGGTTCATTCAACACTGGGGTTTATAAGATTATAATTACACCTCTAGGGGGGTAAACTCATTCAGCTGGGTGAGTTTTTGTGTGAGAGTGTAAGTGAGAGATTATCAGAGTGTATCAGCACAGAGTCTGTTATTTGTCTCGCATCACTGCGGCAACTAATCAGATTGAGGCAGGGCTATTTCTGCCCCGGGGCTTTTCTACTCCTAAAAGTGGCTCAAACTGCCCCACCCTAGCCTCAGAGGGCATTATCTCACATTACAACTGCCCCATTATGCCCTCCACCCATCAGAGCAGAGGTGTTGGTCTGTGCAGTGACCCTCCCTTTCTGATCGCTCCATTACAGTCACTCTTGATTCAAACTTGGAAGGCTTGGAGAACATGTAGACAGTCTTTATGCCAAACGAGCAGTAATTCACTCAGTTTTATTAGGATGTGATATGTGCTATCCTTCACGCACCCGTGATCTTCAGTTCTGAACTAAATAAACCACCTTCAAGCACAAAGATTGAATTAATTTCACATTAATCTGTTTCTTTTTTACAGAACATCACTTGTGGACACAGATTACATTTGACACCACACACATAGACACACACAATGCCTTATTTACATCATCCCTTCTTTTCTGTGCCTTTAAAGGACCCTTATTCTACATTTTTCTTTCATTTTATTATCATTATTTTTTGCCTTGAGCTTCAACAAAGGTTTGTGTGATTTTATGTAGCAAACATGACCTTGCTCCAACCTTTCCTATCCCTTAGAATTAAACAGGCTGTTTTTGTTAATCTCCCTTTAAAACTGATATCTGCAAATGAGCTCTGTTCTGATTGGCTGCCCTGTATCGTGCCTCGTTCAGGCTGAAACACTCCTTGTAACTTCAGTGTGAAAGGGTGGTGCTAAATTGTTGCTGGCTGAATAGTTGCTTTTTGTAGAAGTATGTTGCTTTTTGTGACAAAAACAATTTCAAAACAGGCTGTTATTGCACCATAGTTGCCAAATAATGGACTTAATGCACTGGGGAATGAACAGTGCACTTTGAACTTTTAACAGTTTATGTAGTATATCATAGTATAACTTTTTTACTTTAAAAAAAAAAAAAAAGTAAGAAAAAGTACATTTTTTGGTATGGCTCTTCTTCTTTTCTTTCTGTCTGGTGTGAATATTTTAATGTACAAATGCTGTTTGTACTGCTGTTCTGCACTGAACCAAACTCACATACCAATCCCAACACTTCAGCAGCATTAATGAACACATAAAATTCACCAAACACACAAACACTGGTCTGATGTTAGCACAATAGCTGTTTAAATGTCATCTCAGAGAAAACTCCAACAGCATGTGAGCCAAGAAAAATGATTACAGTCCACATCAAGCTCCCCTCCTCTCTCTCAGAATACATTTCTTCTGATCTCTGATGAAAGAGAGACAGATGGAACTAGGAGAGAGTGTAATTTGTGTTGAGGAGCATGTTTTGCTTTGTAGAAGAAAAAAAAAACAAAATTAAAGGCATTAACTGGGTGACAGATCAGTGGAGCAGAGAGAGGAATGGAGACCGGAGGGAAAGACGTGCCGGCTTTGGAGCGGAGGTACGAAAACGCCTCAGAGAGGTTCTTATGTAAACCCAACCTAAGGGAAGACGAGAGAGAGAGAGAGAGAGAGAGAGAGAGAGAGAGAGAGAGAGAGAGAGAGAGAGAGAGAGAGAGAGAGAGAGA
>JBBPCZ010000007.1:19840523-19855171 GCA_037974445.1 Brycinus macrolepidotus | reverse complement strand
GCGATTAAATATTTTAATCTACTGACAGCCCTAATATATATATATATATATATATATATATATATATATATATATACTTATTGTACAGAGAGCTGTCCACACACTCAGGACAGGTTAAACCTTATTCTTATTTATTCCTCTTTATTTGCAGTGTTTTGTATGTGTACACTGTGGAAGCTGAGCTTTGCCATTTCGTCTCTGTGTATACTTGTATAAGATTGAGATGACAATAAAGTTCACTTTGACTTGAATTGTTCAACAAATGAGCTATTCTAACTGTTCACCAGCAAGGTGGAGCTGCAAAGTAGGTGTTTGTAATAAACTGGAGAGTGTAGGGCTCTCATGCTGCACTGTACAAGGGTTCAGCTGTGTCTCAAACTGTAGGACTTTCATCCATCAATTCAAAGGCCCCCTGCCAAATTAACCCGCAGTAAAGAGTCCGAATAATGTGATTAATGTAATTGCATAGAGGATATGAAAGTTCCCAGCAGCATCCATCAGAGTCTTTGTCTCAAAGCTGAAGGACAGTTCACAGGCGGATGGGCAGCGTATCAAACATCTGTCTAATCCAGCAGCTGCTCCTCATTTTCCTCCTTTCTGATCTCCTCACAATACACAACAGAGTCATGCTGGTCCAGGAGCAGCCCTCTCTGGCCAGAATCACCATCAGAGAGATCTCAAACACCGCTCTAAGATCAGTGCAAGTCTAACAGCACTCAACAGCTGGAGCTGCCAACACTGTACACTTTCAAGCAGCCCTGCTTGCAAATCCACAAAGGGCATAGCGCGCTAGGCTTTTGGGATTTCTGAGATGCCATTCTGTACGCTGTCCAGCCTCATGAGAACCTGGCTATGAAGAAAGAAACCATGGATTTGATGTAAGATGATTACAAAAACATTTCATTATACCCTTAATAAAGACTTATTTTTATGAAGAATATGAAACATAAATTATCTGTGTTGTCCACGATGACTCAGTTCAGCTTGGTGTTTTTGGTCCAGCACTTTGGGAAACATTTAAAATATTCTGTGTTCAGTACACACAGCCACGCCCACACAAGACACTGGGGTGTGGAACACGTGAATTACAGCTTTAATTTTAAAGTGTAATTAAACCTAATGGAAACCTCAAATCTCTGAATTTTCTAAGTCTAAAGCTTTCAGAGTTGCACATATAAAGAATGTTGTGTACATACATGTAAGTGAACTGATGTCTATGAATTATTTGTCACTCGTAGATCATTGAAAAGAGAAACTTTTGGCTGTCAATGTATTTGTGCACATTCCTTCAGGGTTAAACAGTTGATTACAACAGTTAGATTCATTTAATCAGTTATTTATTCTTTGCCAATCGGATTAAGGTACACTATATGGACAAAAGTATTGGGGCGCCTGACCATTACACCAACAGGGACTTTAATGACACTGCATTCAAATACTAAGACTTCAACATGGAGTTGGTCCCCCTTTTGCAGTTATAACAGCTTTCACTCTTCTTGGAAAGCTTTCCACAATATATTGTGTTTCTGTTGAAATTTGTGCCCATTCATTCTGTAGAGCCTTTATGAGGTCAGGTACTGATGTTGGACGAGAAGGCCTGGCTCACAATCTCTGTTCCAGTTCATCCCAAAAGTGTTGAATGGGGTTGAGGTCAGGGCTCTGCGCAGGCCAGTCAAGTTCTTCCACACTGAACTCATCCAACCATGTCTTTATGGACCTTACTTTATGCACTAGGACACAGTCATGCTGGAAAAGAAAAGGTTCTTCCCCAAACTGTGTCCACAAAGTTGGAAGCATGGCATTGTCCAAAATGTCTTGATATGCTGAAGTATTAAGATTACCCTGAAAAACAGGTGTGTCCCAATACTTTTGTCCATATAGTGTATCTAACCACTATCCTGTGTTGAAAAACATACAAACATGACCCAAGTGAAAGAAACTAACAGGGCATATTCAGCCCGGTTTGACCTCAGTTCAAAGATCACCACATCAATGGAAACAACACAGCATCCAGCCTGGACATGGGACATTCTCACAGCACTGAGGGCTTGTGTATTTACTCCAGTTCCAGTTATTTGTGTTTCTTTCTACAACACTGTGCCAAAGCAACATTGTAGAAATGCATGATCGGGCTGAGGAAGAAAGTGTCCAGAAACCCCCCTAAGAACATGATGAAGAAATATTGAGAGCACCTAAGACTCAAGAGGAAACCCATCCTCCCCTGGGCCACACTGGATACTGTTTACAATGATGAGGATTATGCTACATGAGTAGATGAATCAACATTTTCATTTCAGAAAATTAGAAACAAAGAAAAAAATCACACAACACAAAGAGAATGAAGCAAAGACACAAGCTGATGTACGAGACCTGACTGCGAACTAAGAAACATGAGGCCTACACCCACACAGGGACCATCTGAACAAGTGGAAATGCTAATGATGCGGCAGGTCTGGAGCAGAGGGCAGGGCAGAGACAGGGTGAATCAGAAACATGAAAAAAAGTGAAGACCGGGGAGGACAGGGCCAAGTTGGAGAAACCATGTTACATATTAATTCAAGTCTTACGCTTTCCTACTTGCCATGAAATTCCTGGTGAGCAGGACGTGACAGCCTCAGCATGAACGCCCAACAGCTCCTTCATTTCTAAATCATACACAGAATATAATATGTTCTCCTCTCAGCCGTAAAAACCAATGTGTCACAATGTTTTGCTGCATCTCTCATGGACGAAAGCAGCCACACGCACAGAGAGAGTAGTATTTTTGTGTTTAGGGATGGGAATCGAGAACCGGCTCCAAAATGTCTGATCCAGTGATCCATTAGAATCCTAAGTCTCTGAGGTTATCGATTCCTTTTATCAGTGCTGGCATGTTTTTCAGACAGTTGCATATTGCAAAAATTCAGTCTGCGTCTACCCGCTTGGAACTTTCAACAAGAAGATGGCCTCGCTTCACGAAGAAAGATGACAACAGATTCAGACCCATAATGAGCAGGCTGAGGAAAACAGTGACCAGAAACCCCCCTAAGAGCATGATGAAGAACCACTGAGAGCACCCAAGACTCAAAAGGAAACCCGTCCTCCTCTGGGCCACACTGGATAGTGTTTACAATGATGATGATTCAGCTACATGAGCAGATGAATCAACATTCTCAGGATGCATCGCTAAGAGGATTAGATTTGATGTGATTTGATTGGGTTTATTGCCCACCTCTGGCAAAACTGGCTTCCCTCCAGAGCACAGTAAATAAGAGCGCAGCCACTGAGTCATAATAATTCACAGTGTCGAAACCTGTGTGGTAAACTGAATAGAAAACGAATTCTTTTGTGTGGTTCCCGTCGCCCCTGCGGGCTCTCAGAGCACGTTGGTGTTGTAGGAGGTGAAACCTGAGAGGCCTCAACGAGGCTGAGGAATGAACTGAATGTCAACCCCCAGAAACTCTCATTCTAACCTGCTGTGTGACTTTGTGGACCTTTGCTCCTCGAAAAAAGACAATGCATTTCTTAAACCAAATAAAAAAAGGTCGGCTTTCCACTTTTTCCACAGATGGACTTCAGCACAGTTAGGCAACAATTAGGAGATTTTTATCACAACATGGTGATTGCTAGCAGTAGTAACCCATACTCTTTTTTTTTTTTGGTTTTTATTGGGGTCATGTTGAGGACAAAAGACTATAATAATTCCTAAAAACAGTGTCAAAGGTTTCTCCACTGAAAAATCAAACAGTGAAGAAATCTCCATCACAATACAATGACTTTCTGCTGTGTCACAAAAGCAGGGCTGGGATTACGGGATGAATGTGTGAGTTGCATTTCAATGAAACTAAACTCTGGGAAAGCTAACAAATCGCACAGCGAGCACAGAAAACAAAGGCGGCGGCACGCAGAAAATTAGAAACAAAGAAAAACATCACAAGAACAAAGAGAAAGGAGCAAAGACACAAGTCAGTGTACGAGACCTGACTATGAACTAAGAAACATGAGGCCTACATCCACACAGGGACAAAGTGAACAAGTGGAAATGCTAATCATGAGGCAGGTCAGCAGCACAGGGCAGGGCAGAGACAGGGTGAATCAGAAATACGAAAAAAGTGAAGACCAGAGAGGACAGGGCCAAGATGGAGAACCGATGTTACATATTAATTCAAATCTTACCATGAAATTCCTGGTGAGCAGGATGTGACATCCTCAGCATGAATGCCCAACAGCTCCTTCATGCACAAAATATCGTATATTCTCCTCTCAGCCGTAAAAATGAACGTGTCACAATGTTTTGCTGCATCTCTCACGCACAAAAGCGGCCTGACGCACAGAGAGAGTAATATTTTCGCCCTTTCTCTCGAGAATCATGTTTAGGGATGGGAATCAAGAACTGGTTCCAAACCGATCCATTAGAATCATATGTCCCTGAGGTTATCGATTCCTTTAATCAATGCCGATAGGTTTTTCAAACAGTTGCATATTGAAAAAATTCACTCTGTGTCTACCTGTTGGAAACTTTCAACAAGAGGAAGTCATGGCTTCGCTTCACGAAGAAAGATGACAGCGGCGTTACTTGCAATGTAAAAGGTTCATTTAAGGTTCAGGTTGAATCACCGGCAATATGCTAAAACATTATTTGATGCTAAATGGGCTACAATAACAGTAATGCCATGTATCTGCCACTGTACTGGTTCCCAACCAACAGCACGTCTATTACTGAGGGTAAATATCTTTTCATAATAACATTAGCACCCGGCAAGCAGGCTTTTTTGTCCTCGAATAAGAAAACTGAAATGAAAACGAATGCTACAAATATTCTCTCATCCATTTTAGATGACAGACTGTTGCTACAGAGAGCTTTGAGACTACAGCAGCTGCTCAGAACTGTTTATTGGTCAGTTTTATAGTTTTTCAAAAAATGATAGACATCATCCTTTTCAGAATGTGTTCTGTGTTATTCTTTACACAGAACACATTCTGAATCCTAAATGCATGTTAAAGTCCTCACAGTGCGCTCCTTCATAACCAGTAAGACTGAATAGCCTTCCTCATACCTAACGCACCTCTTGAAGCACCTGTCATGGCATGCGTGCGACAGCAATAATCTCTTACAAAGTGTTTATAAACACAGGCCTTAGGGGAAGCTGGCCTCTCTCCTCCGGCCTGGAGGTTTGGAACACTGTGTAAACACACGGAATGTGGAGTGGTTCAGGAGGTTCAGTGCCCACTGCAGCATCCAACACGCACCCCACACTGCTGCTTCAAGGTGTCGGAGATTATAAGGGCCGTTCAGCAACTGCAAGCAATCAAGACGGCTCCGGTAATGTGCGCTGCAGTTAAAGTTCTCTTATAGCCCCCAGACACAAACTGACCATTCACTTCTCCGTAGACCTTTGACTCAACTTCACACATACATGTACACACACACACACACACACACACACACACACACATTCACTCAATCACAGACCGCACACTCGCACATTTACGACACACTTCATCTGAACTCACTCATACTCACATTCACTTGAATTAAGTGTCATTTTGCTGGATAAACGCTCGTTAACCCATTGCAGTAGCCTTTTCAACCCAGTCCTGCTCCAGGGCAGGTTAAGTTCAGGATTTTGGATCATAAACAACTTCTGGCCAATCAGGGATGAGCTTCTGAATAGGCCCTTCTGGTCCTTTTGGGTCATTTATGCCATCAGTCATGTAGAAAATAATTTTTTTTTTTTTTTTTGTGGAAAAAATAAAACAGACATCAAGAACATAAAGCTATTATTACTCCAGAGCACTTCAAATGCTAGCAGTGACTACAGGGATCTTTTTTTTTTATCATTATAAACACGTAATGTTGTAAAATAATCGTTGAAAAAGGCTTTTGTGAAGTCTCATGCTTCACATGATTGACTGTTTGGCAAAAGGCTCATGTTTTCAAATGCACGAACATACATCATAAGATGAGTATCTAAACCAACTGAAGCTGATTCCTGCCGAACAGAAGGGAAAAATATATTTTATATATATATTTATTCTTTTCGTGTTTCTGTATCTGGAAATAGATACTTTGTATCTGGAAATAACAACGTATTATACTTAAATATATGACTTTCTTTCTTGAAATATTTTCTCTATTATCTATTTCTCTATAATCTAATATTGACTTCATATCCCAAAAATGACTTATTTTCTCAAAATATAAGTATATAAAAACAATGACTCATTTTCTCAAGAGTTTTAGTTATTAAGACAGAATTACGACATACTATGTCAGAATAATGAATTTGTACATTACAAGAAAGAAACAGATTCGTGATAAATTGATATAGTGAGTAAAAATTCCAAGAAAAGTAATTTCTTGACATATGTATACATTTTGACCAATCACTGCCAGAAATTCTCTGCCAGGGACCTTTTTCCTCATCCCACCTGGTGGGAATGGATATAGATTTGAACAGGAGTTAACAGAGGAAGTTGTTAACCACAGTCGTGAATCAAATTAAACATGGTTGGATTTATGAGGTTGTGTGAAGCTAAAACTTGAAAGTGCTTCTTGAGACAGGCCCTGTCCTAGATACTCAGTGTTTTTAATGGCTTGGTTTAGGTGTGATGGGAGCTGGAATAAAGCAAAAATGTGGAACGTTTGGGGGCCCTGAAGAGAACGCTCCTCAAACGCACATAAACACACTTGTACTCCCTCACACACTCCCAATTATAAGGCCTGGCTGTGTAGTCAGGTGTTTTCTCTGCTCTCAGTGCAGGAACGGACGCATAAATTTATCCTTCCCTTCCTGAATGAGGAAATTTGGAGAGCGGGGAGAAACGGATCGGATGGCAGAACACACACGCTTGACCTTCCACTGAAAATGGGGGCGCCAGGACAAACCCACAACCGATGCGCTCTGTCTCCCTCTGTCTGTCTTGTAAATGTATATTTTATCAGCAATCCGTTGCCAAGCAGGCAGTCGGCCTTTATAAATATTTGTTAAACACAAAAATTCCTGCACTCCTGCCTCCGATTATCTAAAAACCTGCTGGCTTTTGCTTGGTACCTGCTAATACAGATTCTGAGCGGCTGTGGTTCACTCTGTTCTTTTGCATAAGGGTCTTGCCTCCCCTTGCCATGGCACAGAAAGCAGACATGGTGTGAATTCAGGCCAGCTGAAAGTGAGCTGAACAGAGGGCCGAGCCGAGAGGGGACAGTAGCCAAGTATGAACTGAGGAACATCGGAGGCAACATTACGCCTTACTACAGAAAGTCCAGTCCAGTCAGGTAGCAGCTCCTAATACACGCCTGAACCAGGTAAGAAGCCCCTATATGGGGGTCCCAAGAGGTGCGACCATCCAACCATTGGCTACAAGGTTTTGGATTAGTGGCAGATTGAAAAGTGGGGCAGAGGAAGTTCACTCTCCCCATGACTAAATTGGGGAGCCCCTAACATACCAGGTCAGCAGTTCCTGAAACACATTTGAACCAGGTGTGCTGCTTCTAACATTCATCTGAGCTGGGTAAGCAGCTGCTACCACACCTGAGTCAAGTAAGCCACTCATAAAACCCCTGATTCAGGTAAGCAGGTCCTAACACACCTGAGTCAGGTAAGCAACTCCTAATGCACCTGAATCAGGTGAACGGTTCTTATCTTACACCTGAGCCAGGGAAATGGCTCCTAACACACACCTGATCAAGATAGGCAGCTTCTAAAACCCACCTGAGCCAGGTATGCATCTCCTAACACACATATGAGCCTCAACAACACACCTGATCCAGATAGGCGGCTTCTAACACCCACCTGAGCCAGGCACGCATCTCCTAACACACATCTGAGCCTTAACAACACACCTGATCCAGACAGGCAGCTCCTAATACCCACCTGAGCCAGGTATACAACTCCTAACACACATCTGAGCCTTAATAACACACCTGATCCAGACAGGCAGCTCCTAACACCCACCTGAGCCAGG
This sequence comes from Brycinus macrolepidotus, assembly GCA_037974445.1. Taxonomy (NCBI): domain Eukaryota; kingdom Metazoa; phylum Chordata; class Actinopteri; order Characiformes; family Alestidae; genus Brycinus; species Brycinus macrolepidotus. The sequence goes on along the minus strand of JBBPCZ010000007.1, from coordinate 19,847,227 downwards.
TACACATCTCCTAACACACATCTGTGCTATATAATCAGTTTCTAAGCAGACTTGAGTCACACTATGTACCTGAGCCAGATAAGCAGCTGCTAATAAAACACCTGAAGCAGATAAGTATGTTTATGTTGTTTATGTTTATGGCATTTAGCAGACGCTCTTATCCAGAGCGACGTACAACAGTGCTTTAGTAATCCACATCTGTTCTTCATACCTGTAAAGCTAAACTTAAATCAACATCTGCTTTTGACTATGTTACTGCTAGCTAAGTTGCACACCTTAATAAACCCTGTCAAAGAGAGAGTAGTAACTAAAGCACCGGAGTTGGGTAAATAATGTTCTGCAACCTTGTTCCCAGGCTTAATTGTGGTCTTACTGGAGGTCTGCTAGGACAGGACTGAAAACTGCTGTCAACCTAGCACCTCAACTGGATCAGGCATGAACATGCATTTATTACAGCTCCGATTCCGACAAAAGCACACGTTGATCATAAACTCTTGAATCAAACTGAAGTGATGGCGGGCTGCTCTGAGCCAGGAGCCAGACTAAACACAGCACCCTGAATCAGCCTCAGACGAAGTGAAAGCTGAAACGCTCTGGGCAAAGAGGGCGATATGCAGCAGAGCAACGGGCCAAACGACAGAAATGAGTCCAACAAACCTTCTAAGCTAGTCTGCTTTTTCTCATCTTATGGCTATGCTAACATCAAGCCTTGCATTTGCCTCATTAATCCAAACCTGAACACCACAAAAAATGGTATATACAGTACCAGTCAACTTCTTTGATCTAAAGACCTGTTAGAAATGCATTAAATTTGTTTCTAACACATAAGTAAATTTGAATAGTTGATGCCCATGAGTGTTTCTAAAACTTATAAATGTAGAAAATATGTTTTTGTAGCTTCTCAGTAAGTAGTTTCAGCGTCGGTGGAACTTGAAGACGGTTAGAAAAACATCTCAGGGGGCACCGTGGGAAGCTTCTTGAGAAAAGATGCAAAGCTGCATCAATGCAAAGCAGGAGTTCTTTGAAGCAGCAAAACTTTCATAAATCAAGTAAACTAACTAATAGATGAATAGCTCTGATTTGTTTCATTTAGACCTTTTTTATTCACTGCATAATTCCATGTGTAATGTTGAGTTTAATTACTACTAACTAATTAATAATAATTTGTATTGTAACTTATTTTAAACTTATTTCAAACACACACAACTGTTCATGCAGTGCGCCATATTCCATCCTAAAAAGCACAGCAGTTAAAAGCAGTGGAGATAAAAGAGGGTCGTTGACCCGTGTGGTCAGTGTTGCAGTTTGGCGAGGAATTCCCCGGAGCTCCGGTTATTGTTCTGACAGTTTATGTCCAAGGACAACTTTGGCAGTGGACTGCCTGGGTTATTTTTACCGAGGTAAACGGGAAGGGCAGAGTAGGGATCGTGGAGGGCTATTTCTGGTTGGCAGCCCCTTATCTTCTTCATTTGACAGTTTCTCACAGAGAGCAAAGCATGCCGGCCTGCGTCAACAATCTGGGATCGATATTTTGTTGTTACCGGATCTGTGTCACTGCCACCCTGACAAAGAGTTCAGATCTATTTTATTTGTATGGTTCTTTCTATAACAGACATCATTTCAAAGCGGCTTCACAGAAACGCAGATCCAGAAAACACACACACACACACACACACACACACACACACACACACACACACAGAGAGAGGAATCAAGACTCGGAAGAGGAAACTCATCCTCATCTGGACACATAATATGATTACATATGATACAAGCAGAACAAGTTTATACAGAAGATTAAACAGAGACACTGGGATCATACAGAGTAAAGACCTGATGACTATAAGGCCCTGATGATGTTAAAGTCTGTCAAAGACTGGTTTAAAAAATGCATTTGTGGGGAAAAAACATCATACTCTACAGTGGCCTTGGATCTGAAACAGTGGAGTTCAACATTAAAGCAGTTAATCCAGCTTGCTCAAATTTACACTTCCCTCAAACATCAGCTGAGACATGTTTGGTTTCGTTTTTCTTCTTAAGTTTTATACTGGAGCTATGAGAATAATGTACCTAACAAATAATGCAGTCTGTGTTATTAGGTAATCTCAAATATGCAGTTTGACGCTGAATGAAAATGGATAAAACTACAAAACATATCTAAAAGACTAGAAACAGCTGAAGCCTGAATGTTGTCCATACTTTATCCATTCCTCTAATGCCATGTTCATAGAACAGTCTTCAAAGGCATGTTCATGCACAACAATTCTGAGAAAAAGTCTTTTTCTCCAGTCTCAAAAATGTATACTTTTAAAAATGCTTTGGATGTCGTGACAGATGAATTCAGTTTGGTTTTCTCAGTGCACTCCAATCGTTGGCATGGATCCATCAGCTGCACAGTTAATTTCATTTCAAGATTTGATTAGATAAACTAAGAACTGGATGGTAACTGTAAGTACTGGACTTCCTCCAGGAGCATTTTGAATATGGTTAAGCAAACAAAGCCAATGTATTGTCTATTTTGCATTCATTTTAACGTCACAGTAAATGCCTGCTACCCAGATAGACACCCTTACACATCTTTAAGATTATTGTCTTATTCTTCCACCAATTTTTTTTTTCCATTAGTCTGTCCTCTTGTTTACATTAAGTAATGGGTCGAAATTTTTAGTTTTTGTCAACTTAGATCAAAAGTGGTGAGAAAGCAGGTTTCCTTTATCCCTATGGTAAAGGAGTCAACATTGGTATTCTAAAATGTTTAAAGCTATGACTTGAGTCTGTGTTCGCATAGGAACTGTTAAAAGTGCACTACTGAGTACAGACCTGCCCTTTCATAAAAAGACATGATTCACTAAACATGTTTCACTGCCTCCCCAGTCAAAACAGTCTAGAACCAGGCCTGTTTATATTTCATTTTCTCAGACAGCCTAAGACTTTTGCACAGTTTTGTATAGATCAGGAGTGTCCAGTCTTACCCACAAAGGCCCAGTGTCTCTGCGGATTTTCATTCCAACAAAGCAGGAGCGCACATGATCAATTGTTTGAAGACTGAGAGCAACTGATTGAACAAGTGGAATCAGGTGAGCTCCTGCTTGTTGGGAATAAAAGCCTGCAGCCCTGAGCAGATAAAACTGGACTCTCCTTGGTCTGCACAATTAAAACGCTAATATAGACAGTGTGATACAGACATCTAAAGCATTTAATGCCTCTTAAAGCTGCATCAGAGACAGTTATTACATGAAATGATTATGAATATGCTGCCATGTCTGAGACGTTTTACAATTTTGACATTAAAAATAGTTGTAGTGGAGATTCATGCACTGAGTTGTAAGGAAATGCAGTACGAAAGAACTTTATTTATTTATTTATTTTTTTAGGATTTGCCACTACTTAACATGCAAAATAGGGTCATTCGCTTGTCATTTTGGTAGGTAAATAAAAAAGGCTATTTTTGTGTCCTTCTGGTTCCAACTGTCACCATTATAGAGAAATCTGTACAATTCTTTAGAATGAATCATTTTACATCAAACCAATCCTAATGACTTCAGATCCAAACCATCCAAACTTGTAATTTCCCTTTAAGCATTACGTGAAAACTCACTGTGCCGTTCTTTCTCTCTGCCACAAACTAAAAATAATTTCCGATGAACTTTACATGACTTGGCCTGCTAGAAGAATTGCCTTCTGTGAAGGAGTGTTTGTACATAGAGAGGCAGAGAGGGGGAGAGATGGAGAAAGAGAGGGAGAGCGAGAGAGACTGTGATGATTATCTCATCCATGAAGTCTCTAGCCGCCGTTAGAGGAAGAACACAAGCTCTTTCTCAGACTGAGCAGGGAAAAACGAAGGCTGAAAGTTGGGAATGTGGTGCCCTTGCTCCTAAAACACTGCAATGGTACTTTGCCCGAGTGGCACAGGGGCAAAAAAACAGCCCTTCAAAGCAAGGAAAACAACTCTTCCACAGAGCCTTCTGTGCTCCAAACCATAGCAAAGAGCCAGAAAGAAGTGACCACAGTCTTGAAGCGAAGAATGACTGGGGCAATTCTGCTAGGCGGCTGGTACGCACAGGAGCCAGAATGACTTGCACGCACACCACAGGCCAAAAGTATCAAAGTAACACATAGTTTAAAAAAAAAGAAAAAAAAAAAAAGAAAAGAAAAATAATATCTACTTTACTTAAATTGAACATTTTCTCATTCAGATGCTGATCTGATTCAAATCTAGCGTATTAAAACAGAGGATTAATAATGAAAAATTGGCCAGAGTAAGGCATGACGCAAGTAACATTAAAAAAGCCCCCGTATACTAATTTAGATATTTAAATAATTTAGTCTACACCATTGCAAACTAATGGAATATTTTGTTAAAAGTTAAAAAAAAAAAAAAAAAAAAAACGGCATCATGGTTATGACATCACAACAATTATCCATTTCCACATTCAGCCTTCCCATTCACATTAAAGTGATAAGGAGTGTTACTGCAGTTATTGGAGCAGAAGATTTGGGGTAAATGATTGAATGTTGAGCTAACTGTTGGGAAACATATATTACTGAAGTCTTACAAAAGAAGTGGCTCAAGTTTTTTTTTCTGGTTTGTTCCATGTTTCGGCCCAGACTGTAGACAATTAGAAACAAAGTGCATATAAGAACCTCAACGGCACAATAAGAAAAAATAATACTAAGGAACAAAGTCATCTTAAAGTCTAAAATATGCAAGTATTTTTCTCCTTGGGTGAATGGATCAGTGCAGCTCCAGACGAACCATAACCAGAATGTTTGTGCAGCAAGAGAAGTTACGTCAGTTGGAGAAGTACACGCGCACACACACTGAATTCACCCTCTGTGTCCAACTCTTCAAGTAGAACAGCCATGCCTTTGAACCCATCTCACTTTTCCCTCCCTCTGTCTCTCCACTGTCTCATTCTCTCGCTCCGTCTCCATCAGGTGCTTGTTTCAGCAGGCTGGTGGCCGAAACCCCACGACACTCTGTATGCACTCAAGCATACCAGTATCTCACCAAGCCTTTTTAAGTCTATTCGAGACTGGTCTGCTAAGCTCTGACCCTGTCTGGCATGTGTGCGCGCGCGCATGTTTGCTCTGAGCCTGTCCCTCTTTGGTCAGAGTAACTCGTATCTTTTCCGTTCCGCTGCTTTTTCCAATTAGAGCAGTAAAACTCCCAGCGGTCACTCCTGTCGCTGACCCACAGCCTCTAGTTTTCCTGTTTTCATTAACACACACCCTTACCCTTTCTTCCGAGTTTAGTAAAAAATCCCCATCTTTTTCTTTCCATATCCTCTCTCATTTTTCTCTCTCTCTCTCAGTCTCTCCACCCCTCTGTCTGTGTTCTCCCAAAGATACGGTCTATTCTATTCTCATACCCATGACTCCCCTTTTTATGTAACAATGACAGGGTACATGGTGCTGTGCTTAAAATAAGAGAACCACCCCACCCCTACCAGCAAAAGAGCCAATGAGAAATTATTTCTAAAAAAGGTGTGTGGTATTCTGGTAATGGGGATGAGAAGTGGCCTTACACCGTCCAGAGCTCGACTCCGACTGCCTTCCCCCCGCTTTGTCCAAACAGAGAACACAAGGCGCTACGTACAAATGAAGTTATTTTATTATAAACATGGCAAAGTCGAGAAGTTGGCTGGAGACTTTTATGTGTCCGTGGATGTGATCAGGTCAGTCCAGTTCAGTTCGGTTCTCCCTGGCAGAGAGTAGAAACACAATGAAGAGGCTGTTTGGTTTACAGAGAGTTCAGACATTAAACTGATGAAGTGAGTGTTTATATGTAAGTGTGTGTGTGTGTGTGTGTGTGTGTGTGTGTGTGTGTGTGTGTAAGAGAGAGAGAGGGAGAGCGAGATTCAATGAAGTTTATAGGCGTATACGTATACATGTACGCTGGGTAATAAACGGTCCAAAGGGTGTCTTCCCCTGTGTGTGTTTGTGTGTTTCTGTGTACGTTTCAGATGTTTTCAGGCTTGGCTGGTTTGTTATGGCTGAGTGTGTCCAGGTTCCGGAGTGTGTGGGCTGCTCAAAACTCGTCTCGATTACTGCGGCTCTCTCTGAGCTCCGTCAGTGAAGTCATCACGTCCTCCAGCGACCTTTGACCTAGTTGCTTTCCTCCTCTTGTCCGCACGCTGACCGTGCCACTCCCCCGCTCCTTCTCCCCCACCACTGCAGGAGAGGGAAAGAGGGAACAGGAGAGAAATGAGACAGAGAGAGAAAATGAGAACATTTATTTTATGCAAAACGCTTGTGTTGAGCCAAAGTACATGTTCTGCAGTCCATCGCCTCCACACGCGTTCAGCGAAAACTGCAGCTGAGCTCAAAACCCTGCTGGACCGATAAACATGTTCATGACATCATCAAGAAACTTTCCGACTCAACAAGCTTCAAATTCCACATCAAACTAGAGAAGCTGAGCCTCCTGATGATATTAGTTAATGTTTGTCCCAGTCTAAGATGCATCTGCAGATCTGGAGTGAGTGACCACTAGATCACAGTGGATACTGGTGGTCAGAGGTCACTTTTCTACATACGTAACAGCATTTGTGCTGAAACGGAGAACACAGATTATTGTGTTTTGTCATCACTCTGTGTAATATATCACCAAGTTAGTCAAACATGTAGAAGACACTTAGCCGTAGGTCTTGGGGGGGGGGGGGGGGGGGTTTAAGAGGAATTCCCCCCCCTTTTCCCCCTTT
>JBBPCZ010000007.1:19798668-19830705 GCA_037974445.1 Brycinus macrolepidotus | reverse complement strand
GGGGGTAAAAAAAAAAAAAAAAAAAAAAAAAAAAAAAAAAAAATGCGTTAACGCGCGATAAATTAATTGTCGGCGTTAAGTAAATAATGCATTAACGTGATAATAACGCGTTAACGTTCCCAGCACTAATATATATGTGTGTTATGTTCATTCATACTGATGCTTTAATATGTGAATGAGGGATTAAATGGAATTAAATGGAAATGTATTAATGAAAAATATCATATAAATATTATCAAATGAACAATGTCAAAAATAAATGTTTTTAGTTTCTTTTGACAGAAACATCAAGTGAGGGAAGAAGATGGTATTGGGGTTCATAAGTCTGAGCCTGAGTGTGTCTCTATGCAAGGCCGCACCTGTTATCCAGACAGTAGTCAGAAAACAGTCCCGTGTCAGACACACCCTCTCGACACACCTGAGCACCAAACTGTCTCTCCAACACGCTCCCCAACACACATGCTCCAGTTCTCCACACCACCTACAGAACACATGCAAAGAAGAAAATAAATAAATAAATAAAAAAATATAAAAAATAAAACAACATATACTTAATTTTCCACACTTTACAAACTTAATAGCGAAAAATTATTACTGATTTGTTCATCAGCCCTCTCACACACACACAACAGTCGCACCTGTTTGCCCTCTAGGGAGTCAAAGGTTAGAAGATGCAGTTCACAATCAGCCTCCAGGGGGCGAGCCAGCTCCCATAGTTCACCATTCGCTCTCCCCACAACTGCACCTTTAATACTGTACACACACACACACACACACACACAGTTGACTGAGATGTATGACAAAACAGAACTAAACTAGCATAAATCCTCACTTTAGGACAGAACATTATTTGTTTTGAAGCACTGATCCTTTGGGTATGAGATACTGATTAACACAATAACTACAAAAATAAGCAAATGATTATTGATAACATTTTCAATACTAATCTGTCCATACTGAAGTGAGTTGCAGAGATTACTGAGTGTAGTGCTGTCACTCATTTTCCAATCATGTGAAACAAGCTGCTCAAAAGTCAGCTGTTTTGTTTGTATGGTTCCATTGACAAGAAACATAGGTTCAGAATCAGAAATTCTGACCCTAATGATCAACCTGAGAGAGACAGTGTCTCGCATAAGAGCATGCACAAGAACAACACAGAGAGGCACCAAGACTCAAAAGAGGAAAACCCACCGCGTGCGCTGAGCGATCTGTTGCGGGGTGGTGACCCCTGCCAGCGCTTTCAGCGTTTTGCCATCGGCCAGTCGAACACTTAGATCTCGTGCTGGATCTGCCTTCGTCTGTCCAGACCGCCTCACTCTCAGAGTCTCGAAGAGCTGTAGACGCTCCAACTGACCAGCAGAGGGATGCAGCTGCAAAAAAAACAACAACAAAAAAAACACATCAAGCACAGACATGACTTGTCTGCTATTTACATTTCAGTCTGCAAAATTATATTTACATGATGTGTAATTTAAAACAAATTATAGCCATGTTTCTCTCTCACACACAGACACACACACACACACACACACACATCTGTAAAGATTAAGGAGAAAGCAGGAAAAATAAAAAAAAGTCTAAGGCCAAAATGAACTAACTAAATAAATAAATACAATAATTTTACTTTGCAGGATACCAGCATTGGAAATCTGAACATCTGGCAATTATTCACGGTGGAATAAAAGACATCTTTGACAACCACATCCCCAGACACCTCCACAAACTCACAGAACACACACATGCCTGTGCTGTCAAACTGGAGAGCAATTGTTGAGGTGTGTTTGTTTGGAGATGGTCTTGTTTCACAAAAGTAACATTTTTCTGAGTTAGACATTTCAGGCCTGAACACTACGAAACAGGAGTTTACCTTACCTCTTACTGAGACTTGACTTTTGGCTTAAGTTATCCTGCTAACTGAGAATCCTATTTTGTGACACACCCCTTCACCCCCAACTGTCATGGGCGAAAAGTGAGGAAGAAAGCTCTCTCTCTCTCTCTTTCCCTTAAGTAAAATCAGGTCAGGCCAAAAGGGGAGGAAAGGCCATCCATGTGTCCTATCACACAGCTTGAAAAAGATCAGGCTTAGTAAAGACAAATCACAGAATGTATCATGTCATAACAGCTTAAGAGCATTCAGGCTTGGTAGAAGATCAGCCCAAAAAGAAGGCTCTTCCCAGGTCCCTACAAACTGTTTCCTCCACCAGTTTGGATGATCAGTCCATGTGCATCATCATTTACAGCCAAATCTACATAAGTACAGCATGTTAAGCTAAAAGACAACTAAAACTACCTTTTTTAAACTTAAAGTCAAATCACACAATGTACAGTATTAGTGTCCTCCTTTAGATGTCATGTGGTGACCCAAGTATATTATTTAGTCTCTCTTCATCAGCCACCAAGGCAGAAATCTGCAGTCAGTCCACAAGAAAAGCTTATCATGTGTGTGTATGTATGTATGTGAGCTTGTTTATGTATGAGTGTGAGTATGTTAGTGTGTGTTAGTGTGAGTGCGTGTGTATGAGTGTGTGTTAGTGTCAGTGTGTGTGTGCACCTCTCTGCAGCTCCTCAGTGCTGATCCGAGCGGCCCCGGCTGGAGGAGCCACCGTACCCGCAGAGCCGACACCATCACACCACCCCTGCCCCCCCACACACACTCTCTTACAAGGGGGTCCTGGAGTTTATATGACCCCACCAACGTGAACCTCACAACCAGGATGGCGCCATGACACAGGAACAACAGAAAGCAAGAAGACGGCACCTGATTGGTGGAGAGCTCTCTCATAGCAAACCAACCAGAAGGCAAGAACGGACAGAGAGGGCGGGGCCCTCACGCGCCAAAAAAAAAAAAAAAAAAACCCCAAAAACAAAAACAAAAAAAATACTCTGATCACTAAAAAGTCTAGATCGACTTCCGCATACAACTCACACATCAGAAAAGAGAGAAATCGGAAAAAGACAAAAACAATTAAGTTTTGTCAGATCGGTCATACACTACACCAAAAAAAATAAATAAATAAAACACCACCTCCCCCTCAAATTTACCTTACATATTTGATCTCTAACTGGTGTTGCTCCTTGTTTAAGCTATTTTACGTTTAGCCAAGTCAAGTAGGTTTTATTGTCATTTCAACCACACACACACACAGTATACAGTGAAATGAGATTTCGTGCCTCCAGGACCACGAGAACTGTGTTTTTAACTTGTGTTCTAAACACTTGTTTTTGAAATTTTCAGATTGTTTCTAAACTGTGCTTACTTGTATACTTATTTCCACTTTACTTATTTTTGTGTTTTAGAAATTTCCAGATTTGTGTCTAATTTAAATTATACTTATTTTTTATGTTTGCACAGTCATAGGAGCAATTCAGGATACATTTCACTGCATGTTGTACTTGTATAACTATGCATGTGACAAATAATAAATCTTGAATTGAATTGAAGTTTTCCCGTCATGTCTAGGCTTCTGACTTCAGGTTGAGAGACAAAACGGAACATTTAACGGGAGACAGAGCTAGAGCTGTTCTTTCAAGATCTGATTTCTTGGGTTAAACCTAGACCTGGGCTAGACTGTAATAAAGACAACTTCTTTAGTCTAGTCTTAGGCTTCATATGGGTCTGGGAAACCAACACAAAATGAAAAACCACCAAGACCCCCCCAAAGACTTTGTAATAATAATAATAAAAAAGGCTCAGATAAACTTTTCTGGCTTTTCTGCTTTCTGCACACAGTTCTCCTACTAACATCTATTTTAAAAATGGTTACCATTTTATATAATTCTGCATCCAGTGGAACGATCTGCTCATGCCTATTCAGATTCTTCCCTCATTTCTCTGCAGAATATGAGAAGCAATCTAATATGACAAAGCCTCACTGATCATCTTAGGTCCAGCGCTTAAAATTGAGATTTTTACTGCCTTTACTGCTCCAGTCCTGATTCAGGCATCACCGATGAAGGCCGCCCAACTGCAAAAAGGGAGACTAAGTAATACTCCACAGTCCAGATAGACTTCAAAATGTATCTAAGATTAGATAGATTCACACAACAAATCATTAAGATCTTAACTGAGCCAAATCTGTGGATGACGCTTACCATGGCTTAATCATTAAATACAGTACTCGATCCACCCCCATCTGGGAAGATAGCTGGACACTGGGACAAAATGCCCTATTAAAGATCCAGAGCTACTGGAAATTTAGCCAATCCACATATCCTAAACAAGTCATCCTGCACAGATGTGGGCTATGAATCTGAAAATCATGCAGAATAATGTATGGCCAGGTAAAGGATTATAAAACACAGCGGCAGTGTTAAATGCGATCTCAGCGTGACTTTTCTCAGTTCGAAGATAGCAGAAATCAGAGTGACTTATTCTGCTGCGAAATGGTTCTCAACACAGGTCGTGGAGGTTCCCTGTGCTGCTCAGTTTATGGTCTACTTAGGTAGCTATGGTCTACCTGCACTATATGTTGGTGCTTGAGAAGGTTTTGATCATTTGTACAGGTCAGAAGATCAGGTGGACAATTAGGACACACCTATGTATCACTCACTCACTTTCCGTAACCGCTTAATCCTCACTAGGGTCGCGGGCCACCGATGCCCCGATCCCGGGGCCAATGGGCGCGAGGTAGGGACTCACCCTGGGCGGGGCGCCAGCCCACCGCAGGGCACATACACCATTCACTACACCCACGAATCTACACAAATTCTGTTCAGTGGTTTTCTCCCTATATACAGGAAAGCACAAGGGTATTGTGTAAGACTTTGCATGAGAATAAATCTTTTTAGAACAGCCTTAAGAAATCAGAAATATCAAATGGCAGTTCTGTGACTGTAGAGAGCGTAGAATGTGTGTTGGGGCAGGACTAGTTTGCTGATGTCAGAGTTTTGGGTGCAGCTTTTGTACACAAAACAAAACAAAACAAAAAAAAACCCCTAAATAAATAAACAAAATCCAAATAGTTTCCAGGATTGGTTGAAAGTGAATATAAAGCAAAAAAAAGTAAAAAGTAAAAGCCCGGACCACACATGGGTAAGAGTAATAAGAATCAAGTGCTGTTAGAACTGTGGTTTGTGAAGTGAAACTAAATGGACTCTGTTCCAGTGGAGAGCTTCCATCAAATACAAGGTAGTTGTTGACAAACTCTTAAAATAGACATCTACACTACATGATTCCGACCACTATAAATCATATGAGGAGAAATGACTGATTTTGAACTGTAAGGTTTGGCACTCATGTTTACGCCCAAGTTCATGACGTGTTTGAATAAACAAATAAAATGATGGATTGTCGCTTGAACCATAAATAGAGTTCTGTGAGGAACTGCCTTTCTGAATGTGAATGCAAACAGGACAAAAAAAAAAGACACCATATCATGTTTCACAGAAGATTCAACATTACAGCACTCAAGGAGAATAAAAAAACAAAAACAAACAAAACAAAAAATTCACATTAGCTAGTTTCACTATTGGTACACGCATAGTCCCAACAATGATTGTTGGCTGAAACTGGTAACATGGTTTTTCCATTAAGCCTCAGACAGGTATTAGTTTGCTCTCAGGTAAACACCATTTCTTGCACTAGATTTAACAAAATAAGGCTACATTCACACAGTCAAATCAAACTTTTTATATATATACAAACAATATCCAATGCATGGGTTTAAGCTTCCTGTCAGTATGAACACAACTTGGTGTACCATCTGATTATGAACTTTGGCTTGTCTAAACAGACAAATTCTATCTAAGCGGGTGATTAATATACATTCATGAATTAAGGGCTTCTGGACACATTTTATCTTCTGAAAACTTTTGGCAACCTAACAATTAACCCTAAAAAATGAGACTTTGGAAATAAGCAATCCAGAGGTTTTTAAAAAGCTGGGGAAACAGGAAAATAAAGGGAAAGAGGTCACAGAAAATGCGTAAGGGAATAGGCAAGTGTAAGAGATCCATCAGTGCCTGTCACAAATCTATTTTCCAGAATTTGTTAGTGAATGAACATATGGCTCTACAGGAGCTACTTGTATGATTTTTTTTTTTGGATTCTAATTTAAAATGATTATTGATTATTGTAAGATGTCTAAACATTCAGTTTAAGTTTGTCAGCACTGATTACACAAGGCTGGGTTTGCGACCCAACAGAAAGAGTTGATCTTGCAGACTGGAAGTTACACTTAATCTTACATGTAGCTCTTTTAGAGACCATGATACACAGGACTGTGCATTCCTTTCTGTACAAACCCAAGGAAAGTTAGATGAACACAAGCACACGTTTAAAAAAGGATCATAAGCAGAAAACAAAACAGAATACATATATATATTTTAAAGAATGCAATTTTAAGTTACACTCTGTAACTACATTACTCCTCAAAGAAACCAAACCACACCAAAACCAAAATGTGACATACATTGCCGTCATTGTGACGGTAAAGAAACGCTAGCCCCCATTGTTCGTGTTTCTCAGCGCAGGGCTTTTATTAGCAACAATACATGTGAGAGCTCGGTTCAAACCGAACAACAGAAATCTGAAAGAAGAAAGCACTAGGAAATCTACTTTGAGGATCTACTTTGAGGACTGAGCTGCTCTGCTTTGCTTATTTTGTTTCTAATAGCCTATTTCTGAACTCCAGCCTTCACTCAGCTCCATTTTTATTCAGACGTGAAAGAGCAATCACATCCGAGCTGGGAAGAGGCAGAGTGAAGCTGTGAGCAACAGCGGATCACCCACGCTTAATATAAAGTTACATTTTATATGAATTTTGAGTTGAAGCAGTGATTAACTGGTCTGTTAGGTGTGTACAGATAGAGTGGCAGAGCATAGTGAGCAGAAATGCTTGTTTTTTTTTTTTTTTCCTCCCCCATCCGGAGCTATAGAAATGCAGAAGCCATACATAGTGGGAAAGAGCAGTGATAGTTACAAGAAGGAAAGAGTTAAAGTCCATATTTACAATTATAATTACAACTCTAAGTAACAGAGACAATTTGTTTTTGCACCACAGGCACACACACACACACAAGCAAACACACACACACACACACACACGCAAACACCCCTTCACTCATGCTATCCATCCGAAACAAAAAGAAAGTGGAATTGACATGAATAACCACCTTTGCCTCGCATTCCATTCATCTTTTTGCGTCGTCTTCTTTTCACTCATCTCTCATATGTCCTTTCTCCACCCCATCTTTAGAGGGCGTCTAAACATGTGTGAACAATGCTGGCTGTGGGCTGGTGGGGCTGGAGGGTGGGGGGCTTCCATGAGTGTGTGTGTTTGGTCTAGTTTTAGCTTTTATTATAGCCTGGAGACAGAGTCTGACTAACACTTCCTACCCTGAATCGCAGCATAATTCCATTGGGATTCCACTGCCTAGGGAACTGCAGGAAGACCCTTATCTTAACTAACCCTAATAACGCGGGGGAGGGAAGGGTCGCTTCGGCGGGTGCAAAGAACCCCCTCGAAATGCAGGGCCAGGGCGTTTGACCCCAGGCAGTAGAGGCTCTCGGGACAGGGAAGGGGGCGGGAGGGGCAGGGGCAATAGCATGCCCCCTCGGGGCTGGGATCTCTGGGACATGGGAGAGGTATGGGGTGCGTGGAGGGGTGGGCGAAGCAGGCTGACTGGGGAGGGTGGCCGGCGGGCTCGATTAGCACCAGAAGGGGTGGGCAGGCAGTTTGGAGAAGGTAGGAGGGGCCGGGGGTCTCCAGACGGAGAGGGTGTGGTAGGTGTGGTTGGGGTGGAGGGTGATGGTGGCCCCTCTCGCCCTCTGCCCATCAGTGGAGGGGGTACACCTGGGGCACCGGGGAGATGGAGAGGGGGTGCGTGGGCGTTGCGAGGGGAGAACTGCTCTTTGAGTGTTCCAAGGTGCAGAGGTTGGGATTTGCCCCTAGCAGGGGCAACGTTGCTAGCCACGCCCCCGTCCACACGTAGGTTAGCAGGTGGGTGTGGCAGAACACGGTCAATGGGCACCAGCACCCCGCCTACCATCACAGCAGAAGTGGGGGAGAGGGGGAAGTCTCTGGAAGGAGTTGGCAGGGGCTGGGGCAAGGGCAGGGTTGCCGTGGGTGGGGCCACAGAAGGGGGCGGATGTGGAAGAATGGATGGAATTGGAGGGGTGGGAAAGAAAGGAGAAGGAGGTGGGTGGGGCTGGGGGATAGTGTGCGTGTGCACAGAATGGGTAGTGTCCTCACTGGTGTAAGGAGGTAGTGGGTACTGCCCCTGTGGCAGCAGATGCGCAGGAGGAGGGACCAATCCTAAGTCTTCAGAGCTCTCAGGGGTGTGGTTTCCAGGGTGAGGTGGAGCTTCCATAAATTCCTCTTCTTCATACCACGCCCCAGCTCTAGCTGCAGCTCCACTCGCCCTCCTCGGGCCTCGACCAATCACACGAATGCTCTCTACAGTCTGGATACGATTGCTATAGCCCAGTGTTTCTATGGGCGTGCCCTCATTGTTGCTGGTCGTCGGGGTAACAACAGTCTCAATCCGGTGGTAGTGCTCAATGTCTTCCTCCTTCCGGGTTTCTTTTTTCGCTTTCTCCTCCTTTTCCTTGGCTCCGTTCTGAGAGCCACCACTCAGCTTGCGTAGGACCACACTCTTCCCTCCTGATCCTTCCATCTTTGCCACCTTCACACCTAGATCCTGTCCAGAAGAGGTGGGACATGTGGCTACTCCTACTTTTCTCTTCATGCTATCCTGCTCTTTGGGTTTGATTGTGCCCCTGGCTGCATTTTTGCTGCTGGGGCTGAAGGCCTGTGACCGTGAGGATATAGAAGATGAAGAGGGAGTACGGTAGTCCCTGTCCTTCCGCTCGTCCTCTCTTGGCGTGATCACAGCGTCCCAGGGGTCACTACGGTATGCTGTAGGTGAAACAGCTCCAGGGCAACCCGGTTTCTGATCACCAAGAACACAAGGGGTGTCCATGATCTCATCTTGTGTTGGAGTGCTGCCGCTTTCATCTCGGACTGGTGTGCCGTCCGCATTGTCCCCGCCAACTAGCAGGGGGCTGTTACTGACACCATCTTCTAGGCTGAGTCCCAGGGCGCTGAACCCGGGGTTTCCCTGGAGGAAACTGTTGATCTTTGACTCCAGGCTAGGCATAGCAGGTGCCTCCCTTTCTCTCTCCCTCTCTCGTCTCTCCCTCTCCTTTTCCCTTTCCCTGTCCTTCACCTTCTCCCACTCTGTGCCTCGCTCACGATCTGACTCACGCTTAAGATTGTTGGCAGGAAGTTTTGGTGTCTTTGGGGTGGGGGCTGTAGTCACTGTGGATGTGGTGACTGTTGAGGATGTTGGGGTAGAGGAGGGGGGAGCAGGAGCAGGATTAGGTGAGGTGAGAGACCCGGCACGGGCAGAGGAAAGCAGAGAAGATAAACCTGAGAGGAAGAGAGGGAAATGGTTTTTTTTTTAACTTCATTCAACCAATTCAAACTGAACAAAAATACTACAAAACTGTTCAAACAAATACAATATTTACAAGTACTGGCCTACTTATGCCTTTAACTTTTCATACAAAATCCAGTGAAAATGCGTGTGTATCACACCTTGTAGCCGTGGACTGTTTGTCTGTGTCTTGGTAAGGGCACTCAGGATGCCTTCTGGAGAAATGTCCACTCTGGACAGGATACTGGCCAGTGGATTGGATGCAGGAGTTCCGCCAGAACCCGCCAGAGGAGTTTTTGACGAAGGGGTGTGGCTGGATGGTGTAGTGGGCGTTCCCGGTGAGGGACGGGACACAGGGCTTACACCTGTGAGGAAAACAAACAAAAAAAAGACTGGTATGTGGGAAGGCCCAGGCACTGAAGTGCAAAGGATTGAAGAGTGTATATGGTATATAGTATACACAGGGTATATGGTATACGCCATAATAAGGTATACTGCAATATTTGAAAATGATGGCAGTATTTCAAAATATAAGCATTTCAAATATCTGGTCCATGTTCTATGTAATTATCAGGCAGAAACACATTCCACCTGTTTTAGGGTTCAACGATTGGTAGCATAGGAGCTGACTGGTGGCGATGACCAAATAGGGGAAAAAATCTGTACCAGGAAGGTCACTTTTAGCATCAGTTAGCTGAAACCATCAGTTAGCTGGGGACAGGAAGCATCATGGTGTCTCTGGCACCTTTGTGGCGAGAAATCTTTTGGTTAAGTTTTTATTTATTTTTATCGTCATGTGAGGGGGGACCTGGCATGTGGGGGGAACAGGAAGCATCATGGTGTCTTTGGCACCTTTGTGGTGAGAAATCTTTTGGTTACGTTTTTATTTATTTTTATCGGCATGTGAGCTTGATGTAGTAAGCACTGGAGGAGTACTACCTGTGTTCTTCATGACATTAGTGATGCTGCTGAGGATAGAGCTGATCTTTCCCAGGTCCACATTCGCCAAATTCATCTGCAAAGGGGCGGGGCTTGCAGGAACAGGTGTGGTGGGGGTGGGAGAAGTAGACGATGGTGATAGCTGATTGGCAGGAGGCTCACATGTTGCTTTTGAGGGAGGAGCTAAAGCAGGGGAGGCTGTGACGTGCAAAGTCTTGGCTGCTGTTGCATTGGACATCTTAGAAGCAGCCACTGGGGATGTTTTTTCTTTCTTTTCTTCAACTGAAGACAGAAATGTGTAAAATACAGCAATATTAAAAAATAAATAAAAGAGTGTATTACGAGCATTATGTATAATTATGTTTAACACATGCAAACACTGACGGCAGACGACACATTAAATACTCCATACTGACACAAGTTTCTTTTACTCATCTATATTAACTAAAGCAGCAAAACATGTCTTGACTGATCTGTAGGGCAGGAGTAAAAAGTTTGCGTAAATGTTAGTGAATCGTTGCCCCTGAATGACCATAAAACCACACATCATCCAATTTGACTTGTCCAGAAATCCAATGTTGATCAAATTTGAAAGCGCCTACAAATGTGGCTTAAATCCAACTAGTAAAAGTGGGATTTCATGTGGCTTTCTGTAGACAATCTCTCCTGCTCAAACAAGACACTAAAAAATTAGGTTTGAGCTGCATGTCTGAAAAAGGCCTTGCTAAGAAAGCTCAAAGTACAACTCAAAATTAAGAGATGGACTCCAAGACAATGTCATTTCTTTCTTACCAATGATGCCTGTACTTGTGGTGTCCTCCTCCTCTGAAAAGTCCATGTCCTCCACATCTCTGTTGTCCTTCTGCTCTCCCACTCTGCCTCCCTCTCTGTCTGCATTGCCCTGGCTTGCTTTAGCCCCCAACCCGTGGAAAGGCGACTCTGAGCCTGTGGGTGAAGGGGCATCCTCAGAGGGTGAAGGTATGGGTGAGTCATCCAAATCTGGCAACGTGGCCTTCAGTGCGTCCAGTTTACGCTTCAGACTGGACACCCGATTTGCAAAGGTCTTGTACGCCTGAACAGAGACAGAAAGCATGAAAGGTGTGCTGGAATACACTGGGATAAAATGTGTGGTACTTGACGTGTATGGAAACCTCACATTCGCTTCTTCAACCCAAGCAGAACTGAACTCTATCTATCTTGTCAATTTCAGCTTTCAAGTAGTGAAGACACTGGCCATGTTCCATACACTTTCTGACACGCAAACTATCCGTTTGAAGACTATAATGAATTGTACTGCATTTCTTTTACCACACTGTAGCCCACTGAAGGGAAATAAACTAATAGAACTAGTCCACTACCGAAACAGATGTCTTCTCACAGACTGACTGATTCCAATTTTGTAGGTGGAGTAGAGGCAGTAAAACATGCCGAACATGGAAGACCATAAGCAACCAAAATAACACAATGTTGACTTACATTGGCGACAATTTTGACCTCTTTGTATTGCATTTCATAGAAGACATCTGCATTCCCCAGAGCTTCCAGTAGAGGGGGTCCAGCTTGCATCTGGCCCTCCAAAAACTTCACAAACTCCTGCAGTTTCATGCTGCCCTCCTCAAAGTCTTTAGAAAACTTATTCCCCCCTGCCTTATCTACAGTGAGACAGAGAGGGAGTGAAAGCAGAACAAGAGATGAAAGAAAGAAAGAAAGTGGTTCAGTTCTGCACTCTTCAATAATAAAGGACTCTGACTTCCTACAAATACAGAAGAAAAGAAGAAAAGTCACCTTTGAGCCTCTTGAGGGCCTCGGTGCTGCAGACGTCCACTCGGAGAGCAGTCAGCTGCTTCTCTCGCAGCTCGCTCTCTTCCAGAGAGCGTTTATACACCGCCAAACGCTCAATCAGGGTATGTGGCTGAGAAGGAAAACCAGCAAGCAATATTTATCAATAATTAATGGTAAATAATATGGAGGAAAAGTGTCACACTGGTGTTCAAGCAAAACACTTACTGCAAATTCGGCCACAATCTTTGACTTGAGGGCAGTTTTGGGGTTAACTAGATGTGAGAAAGAAAAAAACACAGTAAAAAAAAAAGTTAGATTTTTAATACTAGAAATTATTAAACAGGGTTGCTCATTCTAGCTTCACCTACAGTGCTGTGAATAAAGATTTCTAGTTTTGCATATCTGTCAATTGCCTCAGATCCTCATACAAAATGGCAAAAATATGACAGAGAACAGAAGTCTGTACCACCTTTAAGAAAGATCAACTGCCTAAATTTAATAACTAGTTGTGCCAATTGTTAGCTGTAACAACTGCAACCAAACGCTTCCCTTAACTGGAGATCAGCGTTTCACATTGCTGTGGAGAAATTTTAATCATAACCTTAATCTGAACCATCCAGAGATGGACTTGTATTTGCATTTTGGACCACTGTCTTGTTGCATAGCCCAATTAAGAACAGAATTCATGGCTTCGAATTCAAGGCCTGTAGTTTCTAAGATCTGTTTGTCGAGGCTCTTTTGTGACCTCCTGTAGGAATCATTTCTGCACTCCTAGAGGAATTTTTGTAGGCCAGTCACTTCTGGGAAGATTCACACTTCACATTTGCTGAATTTGGAGATAATAGCTGTAGGTTGCTGGTGTGCTAGAGCCTAAAAATGGCTTTGTAACCTTTCTAGACAGACATATTTTCATAACTGTCTCTCTCAACTCCTCCAGACTTTATTTTGATCACAGCACAGTGTACAGATTGAAAAGACCTTTTTAGCCTAATTCTTATTGCTTTATAGGTTCTACTTAAAGTGATATTTAGATTCAACAGGATTGTCAGTAATCATTCCTGTGCCTCTAGTCTTAATCCCAATTAATAACTAAACTTAGTTAACTGACTGAGTAATTAAGGCAAAAACTTTTTCCACACTGGAACAACTTCAAATAAAAGACAGCATCATTTAAAAACAGTATGTGTGTTTTTTCTCTCAACTGAATGTAACTGTTTCTAAATGCTAGGCGCTTTATAATGTCTAGCCTCTAGAACAGGGTTTTGTACTGAGTGTGTTGTTTCCAGTTACCAGGCGGTGGAGGTGGCGGTTGGTCTTTTTTCTGCAGAGCGGACTTCAGCTCTGCAATTAGTTCATCTGGATAAACACTCCTCTCCTGCCAAATGTTGAAAATTCTCTCCACTGACTTGCGCACTTTAGCGTCCCTACACACACCAAACACACACCAAACACACACCAAACACACACCAAACACACACCAAACACACACCAAACACACACCAAACACACACCGAGAAAAAAATGAAAACTGAAAGGTTTAGTGGAATAAAATCTCAAACTCAAAAATGGTCTTTGCAAAGAATATTCTTTCATTTATGCACACAAAGGATACATAAAACAATTACAATTATAGTTCTACATATTACAAGCACAAAAACACATAACAAAATGCATAAAGATCGGCTTTTGTTACTTTGTTACTCTGTGAATGACTTGATCGATTGAAACACTCATACACTTGACTGGTCAGGATGCTTAAAGTACACGCTAAAACAGTGAGTTATGGTTTTCAGGTTCATTTACAGATTTGTATTAGCAGTACTGTGAAAGAATATATTGAATATATTGTGGTAAGGACTAGCAAACAGTATATTGTGCATTGTCATCACACACAAAGGAGATAGCAAACAATTATTTCTTAACCAGTAAGCAACACAATTTCTCTTTTATTCTTGTACAGAGACACATGGATGCTGCTGACCTGACCAGCAGGGCAGCGTCTGGTAAGACTTCGGCAAAAGTGTTACGGTAAGAGATTGCATTCTTCCTCTTGCAGTTCTGAATGACATCATTAGCAAGGTAGAAGAGGTTCAGCCTGTGACTGGGTTCCGCTGCACAGAGGAAAAGGGAGAAAAAGCATAAAGATGAGATGATGTGCCGACATTCCCCTGTAAATAGGCCTGTGTCCAGTTATGGTTAACCGAGTTACCATTGTAACAGTACCCAAAGATAAGAACATTTTTACTGCAGCTTTAAAACAGAATTTTTAAAGTCCCAGGGAACATGTGAAAATGTTACTAAATGAAGTTACTAAAATACTAAAACTCAGCAAACGAGAAAAAATAAAAATATCAAAGTGTAATAATACACGGCTGAAAAATCACTTAAGTCAGACCTATTTAACCATCTGGAAGTGGTCTTAATATTCTAATGAGCACCAATTAATAGAAAACCAGTCCAACAAGCCCATCCTGCAATGACACTGAAGCAGAACTAAACACAATAGGGAGAAATGAATGAAACATTTGCTGCAGACCACTATTGCTGTGTCCACGACTAAAAACTTTGTCCAGAATATATGCGGCAATATCTTAAAGGTAAGGTTTTTATTCCCTCTACTGTTAAACGTGCAGCCAGGCAAAGAGATGACCTAGCGTGCAACTCACACCAGCCTTGTACAACGTTTCTGCTACTAACACTTCCCAGTGTCAGCCCCCGCCATGCCAAAATCTTTGGGAAAACAAGAAACCTTGGATTTAACCAACTCACATCTATCCTACGACGGAGGCTACAGGCTTGTGATGCCAGCAGTTGAATTATGAGCACTGAGCTAAAGAACTGCTAAAACATGTGAAGCGAAAGTAAAAGTAAAAAATATTAAATGTTAAAAATGTTGAAGTGAAAGTAAAAGTAAAAGTAAAAAAAAAACAAACAAAAAAAAAAAAACACCACCTCACACTTAATAGCTGGGCTGAATGATGAATCATTTTTATAACAAAATTGCTTTTCGAAAGACTGCAAATTTTAAGCAGTCTTAAACCTCACTGACAAGTAGGCACCACCTTAAATAAAGAACTGGACTGAGAGAAGCTTTGGATATTTATGTAGAAGTTACTGGTAGGTGAACACTGACTAGTAGCGTTTGTTCAGTACTGTAAGTCTCACAGCTCCAATTCTAAACTTCAGAACCAAACTTAAGACTACATCTGGGGTTATTAGAAAATTACGTACAAATAAATAAATACATTTTCTGGTAACCATACATTTAAGTGCTTCTATGACTGTGCGAGTCCTACCACTATTCCACTAACTTTGTGTTTCATGTTTAAGCAGAGCACAACACTGACCCTTGACACTTCCACATTCAAAGATGACAACAGTAGCATGTATGTATGCACGTATGTATGTGTGTTTGTGTGTGTGAAAGAGAGAGAGAGTAAGATAGGTTCAACAGATGTGATAGAATACTGAGACACTTTCAGAATTGGGACTAAAATCGATTAGTGTGGGACAGTAGGAGTAATGCTCAAATAGTCACCACAAATTCAAACATCTTAAAAGTACACCCAGTCTGAGGAAGAGTAAACAAAAAACAGACAGGAATTCTTTAGAAACAAGTGTAATCCACACCTGACGGGCCAGAGTGGTTACTGTTCGGGGGCTGCTGACAGCTGGCATTTTCAGCTGCGAAAATCATACTTTTTTTCCCATGTAAAGCGTTAATAAAGTTACCGAACTCGTGATACTGGTGCACAATTCTAAAATCTTGACTGGAAGGATTAGTTTCTCCTGAATTTACACAGAAACATGTGTGAAAAGTGTATTTTACCAGCATTAGTGACGTCACTATACGGTGGGGTGAAAAGGATTATTTAATAGAATAAAGTGTAAAAATGGATATAAACGTTTGCTATGTAAAATACAGGGTTGAGAGTCAATTCATATCATTAGGGTACAAATCCCATTCCCTCAATGGTGCAGTATTTTTCGATACATCCAATGCTGAATTTTAGTAGTCAAGTAGCTGGTCTTACAATCTAAAGGCCAATAGGCACATTTGTTATAAAACGTTGACTGACTGTCTAAACTGCATTCTGTAAGAGTATTTTTAATGCTAGCACTTCCTGATTAGTTTGCAATCCACTAGGGTCAGCACCTCACTAATTTTTGGCTTAAGCCACACCCACTTTCATTTTTTTATTTTATGAAAAAGAGGGTATAGAAAAGGAGTAATGTTCAGGAACTGGTGCTGAAATTAAGGCTTTGGTATAGTTATCAACAATAAACCCCATCCATCAATACCACTAAAAGCTCCCATTTGAGTCCCAAATTTAAGTACAAAGTGTCCATTCTGTCATACGTGAACACACCACAGCACAGTGTGAACAGCACGAAATTCTCTCTGCATTTAACCCATTCACCAAGTGAAGCAGCGGACAGCCAGGAACACGGCGCCCAGGGAGCAGTGTGTGGGGACGGTAACTTGCTCAAGGGCCTCAGTGGTGCCACTAGCAGTCCTGGGATTCAAACCCACTGCCTTCTTAGCACAGGGGCGACTCCCTAACCACCAGGCCACCATCTGCCCCTGGTCGTCATGATTCTTTGTAAGTTAACATCAAGTACCATAATTCTCATTTCAATGATATTTAGACTGAAACTTGAATAAAATATGCGAGACCAGTTTCCGAGACAGGGATCGAGCCTAGTCCTGGGCTACACAGCACTATGAACTGAGATTTTGCATTGAAAGAAAAAATAGTCCAGGGTAGACCTAATCCCTGTGCGGGAAACCGACCCTCAATGATCAGCTGGTTTAACTTAAAGTAAGGGTGGACAGTATTAACAGTGTAGAAAGTACACTTTTCTGTACTTTTGCTACTTTTTAAGTAGCAACAACATGCATAAATGTCCACTTATAACTTAAACCATCAACTGTGTTTAAATTTTTGGTTCTGAATTTGCCCTCCCATTTGGATTTTGACTACACCACGCTGAGTCCTATCTAAAGTGGAAACGATGCACTAAACTGCGCTCAGTCTGCGGAAGTAGAAAAAGGACGAGAAGAGGAAGAAGAGCCAGGAAAACTTGGCATACAACAAAGGAGAAGATTTGGTAATAAAGGCAAATTCCAACTAATGAAGAGTTCAAGTTTTCAAGAGTTGAGTAGGAAATGATAAACTGCAAATTATGTTGGAGTGTTTGTAACACGCAGTAATAAACAGAATCTTCTCTATCACCACAAATCAAAACACGATCTGGAATAAGAGGAAAGCAGAAGAATACGTGCTTTGCAACCGTCAAGTGAACCAAGCAGCACTGGGAGGAAAAAAAGTTGGCTCTACAAATCGGACATCGTTTTCTTTTTTTTTTTCCTCTTTCTCTTAATGAGAAAGTCAGCAATGATTGTACCATGTTGTACCACAGAGGCTTATGCAAATCTGACCATCCACTTCAGCAATGAGTTGTGCAGCAAAAGTTTACAGGCCTCATGTTTCCCTGATGACCACGCTAGAGAACTGGCAGCTCAAGGTTTGAGGGAAGTGCTTGAAAACGGGCTCTTCAAGAAGAGTCCCAAGTGTGCATAACTACTGATGATGATGCAAATATTGTAAAGGCACTTCACAACTGGACAAGACTGCAGGGTTTTGGACACAGGGTTAACCTCACCACTGATGGCTGAAAAGACTTTTTTTGACCAAGTATAACTATCTTGAAGCGTATGTTTGTGGTTGTATAGTGTATGTGCTTCTACAACCAGTTTGAATTTCCATTATCGTAGCAGGCCTTGGAAGGAGGGAAGGAGGAAAGAAGGAAGACAGAACAAGAGAGAGAAAAAGACAGACAGACAGAATCAAGTGACTGATTATTTCTATGGCATTCAAACAACTTACTTTGTTAGTAGCTAAACTTATGTCTCAAAATATCTTAAATCTCAAATGTCTCAAAGTATGTATGTATATAATTGTCTATAATTTTCAAAATATTTCATAGAAATTGTAATGTGCTTATGTGCAAGTTTTTCATTGTTTTCCAATCATGCAAAAAATGAAAATTGAGCAAACAGTCGACACTGATTCAGCTACGATTTACATTTTTAACTGTAATTAATAGTCATTTTATATTTGAACTGGATGAATGTGTTGGTAGGTTGCAGATTTGTCTGTATACGTGTTGATGTGATAGACTATATAATGGTGTTGCAAGTAAAATAATGTTTTGAGTGGTGATTGTTCTCTCTGTACCTGCTCAGGAAATGCAGATGGAAATGAGCTAATAGCTAATTCTAGCATAAATCATCTCTTCCCATTTTGAGATTTACGTTACTTTGAGTGAGTTACTTTGAGTGAGTTACTTTGAGTGAGTTACTCTGAACTAATTTTGCATTTTAAAACTTTTCTTTGTGTTTCAGTTAGTTGAAGGGGGAAAGAAACCTCTTGTCCTGCTGCTCAGTTTTCCCCCCACTTTAGGCACCTTGATTCTATTTATTTATTTATTTGGAGGGTCTTCAGAGATGTCACTTAGAAAAGGTTTTGTACTTTTTTTTTTTCTTAAAAGTATCTCATACTTAGAAATTTTAGAAAAAACACTCTGAATGATACAGTGATCAAAATTTTGGGCCATGCTGCCTATGTATAACCATCAAAAGAGAGACGCAATGTTGTAAGTTCTTAAGCTACAAGTAAACTGAACTTCAGATGATAAAATGCCTAAATTGCCATTCGTGGTGAACAGGATCTACAGTGAGCCCCAAGTAACCCAACAGAACTCCAAAACAACTCTGCTATAAGCCGGATACTATCGCACTTATGATACAGTGGCATGAAAATCCCATCACCTTCACACTCAAACAACAGAAAAGACAGACTTACAAACCAAGAACACAGAACTAGTCACAGAAACATATGAAACATTTTTAGAGTTCCACTTTGCTCCGCTGCTCCACTGAAATCTCTTCAAGACGCAAACTGGATCAAAAATCAATGTTGGTGGTAATCTGGAGCAATGGTAATCTGGTGGTAATCTGGAGTCAATGACATCACATGTTTTTGTGTCCAAATTCTGCTATTTTCCTATTTAATAAATGTAACAAATACATGGCATACATTGTTCCACAATACCTCGTTTACACGAATAGACTCAGTTGAACAACAAAAAACTGATTTTAAACTTTTATAAATCTAAAAGAATCGCAGGTCGTACCACCAACCAACCGTTTTATTTGGGGGGAAAAATGTTTGGCACTTGATTCAGCTTGATAGAAAAATACAAGATGGTAACAGCGTGGGATTTTCGAGCGCTTGACTTAGTAAAAGACATGAAACAAGGTGAAGCGCCGGATAGCAGGCTAGCCTTTTAGCATCCACATCAACATGGCTTTCCCTCACACTTTCACCAAAAAAGAAGAAATGTGATTGTTCAAATAAATCCATGTGAAATCGATCTATCTGTGAGGAAGAGGTGGCCGATACTCGAGCTTTGTGTTTGTGAGTGAGAGTGTCTGTGTTTGTATGTCCGTCTGTCTCACTCACACTGAATTTAACAGTGCGGCCATCATAAGCAAAGTGAAATAACTAAGGGACTACTTTTCAAATGGAACAAAAAGAGAAAGAGTGAACTAAGTGACGGAAGTGCAGTAAAGACAGGGGGTCATCATCAGCAGGTTAACCAACTAATCCATCAGAAAGAATAGCACAGCATTAGTGCTGATTATAACTTTTACAATCATGTGCAAGAGAAACAGAAGTTAAGCAGAAATTACAAGGCAGCGTGTGCAAATGTTGGAAAGGTTAATTCCGGGGATGTCAGGCTCACACATAAATGGGGGAAAAAAAACACAACAACAAAAAAACAAAAACAAAACGCTACACTAAAATGAATTCTTGAAGAATATGCCAAGTGAATCTGAAAATCTGAAAGAAGAACATGATATCTTCAGGTCACTGCAGCGCCGTGCTGAACACGAGGGAGGAGACGCCTCTGCCTTGCAGTGGAAGTGTTCAGACTTGCTGTTTTTGTTGAGAAAGAGACTGGACTTCTGCTTACCTAGAGATACTCAATGATATACTCAAAATCTTTTCAAATCTTTAGTTATTCTAGTGGGTTTACTGAACACAGTCAAGTTCATTCTCCACCACAAGGAAAATTTATTTGATAGGTGAACTTTGTATTGATGACATCGCACATTATTTCAGTGTTTGAAACCAATTTATCAATAGCGTCTTCCACTCTCTTCTCTGTCCATATTTCACTTTTTTATATGCCGATTTCTAAGCAAGACAAGCTCATGAACAAGTAGTTGTGTGGAACCTCTTGATACATGGACAGAGATCTTTACCACCTAGTCCACAAACACACTAATGTAAAAGTTGAACATCGGTAGCTTTTAGCAGCCCTGCTCTTTATTTCAAGGAATTTTTATGTATTTATTTTCATAATTACAATGCTTAGTACAGTTTTGATACCCATTAACCCTTCAGTCCTGGGCTCTCAGCTCTTTTGGTGCTGTTTTCATAGTAGAAATGTATCTCAGTCAAATCACTGTGTAACTGTCATATGGTTAAACTAGTTATCATTAATCATCTATAATGTGTCATGAATCCTGCTCTAGAATTCTGTTTGGGTTTAAAGAGTTTAAACAATTTCTTGATCAATTGTCAGGATAATCGGTAGATTACTCTATTACCAATATAATCAACAGTGACAGCTATTGCTCATAAATGCAATAACAGGTCTTAAACACAAACACAAACTGCTCTGTTGCCTCCTAAAACAGACACTTTTCAGAGATGCTGTCTGCACCAAAGTAACCGGTTTGTGACATGTGCAAATTTATTTAGGCATTCAAAGACAAATTTTCAGAGCTCTGAAACCACTCAAATTTGTAGTTATGCAACTAGATTTGTCAGACTGCCACCAGACAAGGATTACTATAACTTACATATCACAGCTATCTGAAAACTGGCATCAGTGCACTCTTACATCTATGAAGCAAATGTACAAATAATTAATAAATTTTTGCAGATCCAAAAATGCACTATCCAATTGTCAGTTGTGAAATGTTATTGTGAGAAAACTAATGGCATAGCCTATCGTTTTAAGGGACAGAGAAACAAAACCATTTAACATAAGAACAGCAGCATTCACAATGAAAAACACAAAGTTATAGCCACTAACAAGATAGCTTCTCAGTTTCTCAGGGCCTGCTGGCATTCACTTAATCAGCTTCATCAAAAGAGCAGTTTCTCAGCCCATGACTACCTCATTACTCTCTTACCAGAGTTTCACTTAGACCAGACCAGACCAGACCAGACCAAAAATAACCAATCAGCATCTCTCTCAAAACTCGCCTTCATCACTACTGAGATGGAAAATATACAAAAGGTCAGGCATGATTTTGTAATGAGAAAACACATCTGGGGACAACTCACACAGGTTTCGATGCTGGATTGCGACAAAATCTGTCGCTAACAAGGAAACAGTCTCAAATTCCTCTAGTCCATGCACCCTATAACATCTAGAGAACAATTTATAACAAAACGCTATTGTGGGTTAATGAAACTGATTTCTCTTGCAAGAGGTAAGGTTTCTTTACCCCCAACAGGTACAGTGTTTGCACACAACACACATACTTCATTGAAGGTTTCAGTGGGGATGTTTCATCCATTCCAGCTTATACAAAGGTGGAATGAATGAAAAGGGTGATGATACAGCAGCGATGACACAGAAGTACACAGTGAAGAGAGAGCACTGCTCTGCATTTAATGAAGAAATAAAGAAAAAAGTGAAGAAAATACAAGACCGTACACAAATACTGTATACTGCGATGAAAATATGGATAAGCGCAATTTGTAATCCTGTCCAACACCGTAATCCTCACTGCATCAGATCACCTCACTTGCCACAACTACTATGTCTAACCACAAAGAAACAACACTAACTGCATAAGGCTACTCTTGCCGTCCTGAATCATGAAGTCAAAGAGCAGCATCCTTTCACAGCACAGAACAGACAAACCACAGCACTCTCAAACTGACGCAGTGCTATGATCACTAGCTCTCCTCATTAAACCTCAGAAATGCCCTTTAAAGTCAAACATACTAAATGCAGGTGTTTCCACTGTGGCAACAATGTCAACTCAACCACCCCAAAGATCGAGCTGAAATTTCAGCACCGTCCATGATTCAGATTATCAAGATAAGTCTTTAAAAAAAGTAAAGAAGAAAAAAAAAGTCAAAAACAAATTTACCCAACCATTAATATTTCTGTTCTCACACTAAAGTTTTAGTGCAAGCAAAATCCAAGAATAATTATTCAAGTGAGTGAGAATAAAGTCAAGTAAAGTGGTCCCTTACAGTCAAGTGTGAACACACCACAGCACAGCACACTGTGTGAACACTGTGAAATTCTTTCCCTGCATTTAACCCAAGCAGCGGGCAGCCAGTGACACAGCACCCTTCTGATCGCAGGGCAACTCCTTAACCACGAGACCACCAGCTGCCCCAAAACAGGTTTAAAAAAAAAAAAAAAAAAAAAAAAACCACAGGTAAAGGGCTGATTAATTCATTACTGGAGAAGGATGACTCTACACTACAAAAACCATGGAAAGCAACATAGAAGGTCTCTACTGCTCAGGTTCCCACACAGTTCACCTACTTAAAACAATGACTCGTCCTTGTTGTTGTCATAACATTACAAGCTGAAAATGATCTGACAGAGCTAACAGCAAATCTACTGTGAACTTGTTGCTTGGAAATGATGCAGTTTAATAGACTGTCCTTCAATGGAAGGAAACACTACAACACAAATTCAAATAAATACCATACCAGAAAGACTTGCACTGAAGCACTAATAACACTTTTGTCTAAGTTAATGAAGACCTTTATTCTGCAAAACGCTTCAACGATGCTAGTGCAGGAGTATCAGTTTGTGGTTGGTTAACTTCAGACACTCTCAGCACAGCATGGTAAGTGTCTTTCACAGACATGTCATCTTTACACTCAAAATATAAAGCATCCACAGACATGCTTGTACATTCTTCTGACAGGTAGGATATCCAGAGCTGTTTCTTTTACAATAATGACCAGTTAGGAATTGCTGATTCACCAGCTCCACTAGTGTCCAGGTCTTTACTGACAGAGACAGAGTGATGCACTGTGGGGAATGCAGTCTTTGTGGCACCGTTGATTTTTAAAGGCTTGGGTTGATGAACTGGGTCAATGTGCCACTTCAGTTCTAGAAAAACAGAGCTTCAGGTCTCCTACAGATTTACACTCATGTTTCCAAACTTACAACAATAGCTATAGTACAACTCTGGCTACAACTCTGGTGTAAGTGCAAAGTGTCCATTTGTCATGCATGAATACAGCACAGCACACATTGTGAACAGCACGAAATTGTTCTCTGCATTTAACCCATTCACCAAGCCAGGGACGCAGCATCCGGAGAGCAGTGTGTGTGAGGACGGTACTTTGTTCAAGGGTACCTCAGTGGTTCCACTGGCAGTCTTGGGATTCAAACCCATGACCTTCAAATCACAAGGGCAACTTCCTAACCACCAGCTGTTTTACTCTGCATTTTGAGTAGGTTTATGGGGGGAAAGCTATTAAATGGCAACTAATGTAAATTCTCACGCTTATCGTAGCTGTTTCTTGGACTGATCACAGTAAATGACCCACTGAAGGCTGTATAGTTTTCTCAGGAGGTTTGTAATCAATTACAGCTCATCATAAATCTCTGTGTGTATATATATATATATATATATATATATATATATATACACACACATATATGTGTGTAAATAAATGCACACGTACATGTATATGATCGTATCCACACACGTAAGCAAATACACTCAAACAAACACTCCAAACCTAAAACTGAAACCCACCCCCAGTGAACAACTCATTTCTGAGGGTCTGACACTCTCAGTCTTACGGGGGCTGACAGTAAGAGTTTGTCTTGCTTGAGAACTACAGAACACAGCTAAAAGAGACCCATCAAGTTAAAGTGGAACTGAACTGGTGGACCTGCCTCCCTGAACCTCTCAGCACACTGATAGAGTGAGACCAGTTAGAGACCACGGGTCCAGTTCTCCTCTTCTCTAAAACCCTAAACCCAGTAATGCCAAGTCACAGCACACCCTCACACCAAAACACTTCAGGCCAGGGGCTGCTCCTGATCCGGCATGTGGACTTAATTCAGGTTAAATCACCTTTCTTTCACAACTAAGATGACTTTTTGTGTGTAAAATGCTCGCCACGTTTCCCCGAAGCACAAAGCAGGCCTGGACCAGAAGCAGCAAGGCTAGTCACCACCACTACCACCACCAACAACACACACATTCAATCAGTCTCTCTCTCTCTCTCTCCCTCATGGAGAATAACACGGAAAATGGCACACAGCTCAGCTTTACACACTCTCTAAACTGCCTGAACATTGCTGTGTTTTGTTGCTGCAGGAATAAATATGTGCACAAACAGCCGGACCGGAGCCCGTGTAGAGCAGAGGAGAGAGAAAACACACTCACACTTCTTCAGCCACTTCATCCAGAACCGCACCACCAGGCCGTGGTGTTTCTTGTTCTCGATGCACCAGGAGCTCAGACCCTGGATGGACTCCATGGTGTTGGTGACTCCCTGGAAGCGGCGGTCCAGCGTGGCCTCCAGGCTGGCTGAGGAGCTGCTGCTGCGTCCGCGGCCCGATTCAGTTCCAGCCGCCATCTTTCCTTCCCCTTCCCCCAGAGGCCCGGCGCTTCATTTAGGACTGTCCGCTGGAGGGCGCCTGGGGGGCGGGGCGGCGGGTCACCACGGGCTGGTCTCTGCCTCCACTCCAGGACTCAAACCCTCCAACATCTCTCATCACTTCAGTAAAGTCATTTCAACTAACCTATATGGACAAAAGTATTGGGACACTCTTAATCACTGAATCACTTAATCACTATAGTTGCCTCCGCGATCAGAAGGTTGTGGGTTCGAATCCCAGGACTGCTAGTGGTACCAGTGAGGTACCCTTGAGTAAGGCACTATCCCCACACACTGCTCCCTGGGCGCCTGGTTGGTGGCTGCTCGCTGCTTCACTTGGTGAATGGGTTAAATGGAGAAAAAAGTATTTCACATTGTTCACACTGTGTGCTGTGTTAATGCGTGACTATAAGGGCCCACTTTACTGAATTCAGGTGGCCCCTTAGGTACTTCCAGTGAGGGGCAGTGTTAATGCTTCAGCATACCAAGACATTTTGGACAGCGCCATGTTTCCAACTTTGTGGACACAGTTTGGGGAAGAACCTTTTCTACTTCAGCATGACTGTGCCCCAGTGTGCAAAGCAAGGTCCATAAAGACGTGGCTGGATGAGTTCGGTGTGGAAGAACTTGACTGGTCCGCACAGAGCCCTGACCTCAACCCCATCCAACACTGTTGGGATGAACTGGAACAGAGATTGCGAGCCAGGCCTTCTCATCCAATATCAGCGCCCAACCTCATAAATGCTCTACAGAATGAATGAGGACAAATTCCCACAGGAACACTCCAAAATCTTGTAGAAAGCCTTCCAAGAAGAGCGGAGGCTGTTATAGCAGTAAAGGGGGACCAACTCCATATTAAACTCAATGTATTTGAATGCAGTGTCATTAAAGTCCCAATGGTCAGGCATCCCAAGACTTTTGTCCATATAGTGTACATCAGTGAAAATTGTGTTGTATTTCAGTATGAAAAAGAAACAAGAACCCCATTAACGTCTGTGAGGAAAACGTTTTGTATGTTCTCTGAGCAAATCTGAAGAAACTGTTTAAAACAACCCAACTATTTTTCTATCACTTCATTTATATAGAGCTCAGTGTTTTGCTCAGTTAGGACTACTAGCTTTCAGCAAAGTAGAGAACCCAGTTTCTGTGGTGAATAAAAGCATGAAAGTGATTTGTAGTAAATAAAAACCTGAATTATATAAATATATTAAATGTACATAGCTCAGACCAAATTGGCCCCATTTTAATACTGAAGTTGTTAACCATGAATTTATTTATTTATTTTTTTAAAGGATGTGTTATTCTATCACTAATACTCTTGATTACAATTTATACAAAAATAACACTTTTTTGTGAATCTTCTCGTAATTTATTGCAAATATAATGCACATAAATGCAGACAGTTTGTCGAGAAACCAAAGTATACCCTTTTCAAACTGGAATTTAATATAAAAATTGAAAGCAAATTTAAGTTTTCAAAGAATTCAATACACTTGCAATATGTGTATGTAGTAGTGAGAGGGGGGGGGGGCCCCCACACACACACACACACTATTTATACACACAAAAAAAGTAAGGCAGAGGTAAACCACAGGTTAACAGATGGGGTGAGAGTGTGAGTAATGTTCAGAATTCAGAACAGTCTTTTACCAGCAGAGAGCAGTGTTGGACTTTTTACAGGGAAGCAATGAACCCTCACAGGAAATCCCTGTCAGACGCTGTGTTGGGAGTCTTTTCTTGAGGATGGCCACACTAGAGGTCACTGCCCAGTTTACTGCTTTCCTCACTTTAGACCACCTGATATTAAGCCTGTTACAGGTTGGATTTGACATTATCAAGAAAAACGCTGTGCTCTGACTGTCCACATTGGAAGACAGATAATATCTAGACCAACTTACTCAGTTCCATGAACTTAATTACACTTTGTTACTTTGATACTTTTATTGACCTGAGCTGGCTTTGGGCAGCTGCTTTTACTTGCGTGATTAAAGGTGCAGATGGTAACCCATATAGAAACCACTTTTTGATACGTTTGCTGTCACTATGTCCTGACAGATGGTAGAAAAAAGCACAAAAGAAAAGAAAGAAAAGCAAAAAAAAAAAAAAAGATGAAGAAAAAAGAATAAGAGCCAGAGATTAGGATTAGACACTGGAGTGGCTTTTCAGAACTGCAGGGGGCTATGGGGCCTGAAAGGATTCAAAACGGATGCAGAGTTAGCCACATTTCTGCTTGACCAAGTTTCTATAGCCAGGTAGAAGTCACTGTAAAGTATGTTGTATCTAGCTGTGTAGAGTTTACTTCATGTTTCATTTGTGGTTACCAAAACTGGTTACCAAACTCTGTTTAATTGTGTGCAGCCTCCTTTGTGGGGAGAGTGTTAGAGGCAGGGCTGAATTGCAGACCTGCAAGTTGTACTTGTTCACGTTAAGTTTGCTCTCTTCTCAGTCCTACCAAATGCAGCATTCATTCATTTAAGTAATGAGACTTTTACTTGAGGATGATTTCAGGTTGCCCTGGCTTCCTCTTTCTGATACTGCTTGTTTCTGACGGTCTGAAAATTCATGTTTTACTCCTCACACAACCCTCAGAGTCGGGTTGTCTGTGTAAGGGGCTAACAGTATGTGGATCAGGGGTGCATAATGTACTTAATCTCTCATCTGTCATGCTTTTCTGAACACAACTCCAAAATGGGCTTCCCAAACTCAAGAGTTGTCCTGAGGCTCACTTAGAGGGGTGTAAGCATAGTAAAGGGGGGTGAGGAAGTTGAGTTTGATGAATATCAGGTAGGAGTTAGGCAAGGGTCAGTCGTCCCAATCAACGAGATAAGAGATAAGATAAGGCTTTTGTGAGAAATTAGTCTGAAAGGAAGAAGCTTGCTGTTAAGGCTTTCAATCCACAGAATGACCTTCTCTGTCTTTCTAAGGAAGTGCTTTCCGGTCTTCATGGATTGCTTCAGGTCAGTGCTTCACGGCAACAAAGAAAGTCCCTCTGTTTGAGACTGACTGAAGGATTAACTGCACATGACAGTTTGGAGAGGTTGGAGAGCAAACCCTTGTAGCAGTCCAGCGAGGAGAGTGAGCACAGGGGGAAGGGTGGGGGGCATGATGATGGACAAAATTACGGTGTTGGTTTTCAAGCCTTTCAGTGGGATTTTTCTGAGGCCAGTGCGTGCCCTTGCCTTTCCAGTGTCTCATGCACATCTGGTGTCATTTCTCGTAGCAAGAAGGCCATGTTCCATTTGCGGATGATGGTGACTGCCTGTGGAGACTGTATGAATCTGTGTTAAACTGTATAAAAACGGTGTTAAACTCTATGAGACTTTATGAGACTGAATGTGGGCTGTTTGACATTGCATAAGACTTTATGAGAATATTTAAGACTGTAAGAAACTGTATGTGACTGTGTGAGATTGAGATGGCATAACAAGAGATTTTATGAGACTGCGTGAGGCTGTTTGAGGATTGCATAAAAACTGCATAAGTATTAGATTGTACGACACTGTATCAGACATAATAATAATAATAATAATAATAATAATAATAAAAAATTATTTCCAATGCACTTTCCATTAAAAACAATCTCAAAGTGCTACAGAATAAAATAAACAACAAATAAAATCAACAAGAGTAGGCCTTTTTAAAAAGGTGGGTTTTCGGGCCCCTCAGACTATATGAGGGCTGAATGAATATGGAGGAGACTAAATGAGGCTGTAAGATGAAAACTGTATGAAACAATTTGAGCACAGTGTAAAACCTTTTATGACTACATAAGTTTATATGACACTGTGGAAGGACTGTATCAAACTGTGTGAGACGGTATGACATTAGGTTCTATGAGGATGTATTATGTTGTATGGGACTGTACAAGACAGTATGTGAAAATGACAGAGTTTGTTATGATTATGACCATTAAGATTTATGCATTTGATTCATGCATTTATGCTTGTATTGAATGCTTTGGCTGTACCATCACTTGTAATACTCAGGCTACTGAATCACTGCAGAACGGAGCTGGAATGAGCCGAGACACAGTGAGAGAATTGCTTAGACATAAACGCTGTCTGGAAGAGCTGACATCAGCCTCGGCCTGGTCAAGCCCTGGCAGGCACCCTGCAAGGGGTAAATAAACACTGCCTACTGCCACAGCTGACCAGCAATAAATCAGCCCCTCCTCTCTCCTCTCTTTCTCTTTTTTATTGTATCTTTCTATCATGAGATCATCCAGACGTCTGTTCAGTGCTGTTGTCCCATCACTCAGCATGATGGAAGCGAGAGTTAATGTGGAGCAAACTGCAAAGCTGAATCTGTTCAATCTGTTGAACACTACGGCAGGCCATGGGATATAAAACTACTAAGTTTTTGCATTCTTTTGTGAAAAACAGCAGCAGAGCTGTTTCTACAGCATTTCATTGTTTAAGTGTCACATCATTTCATTGCTCAGTATCTGAGCTTTAATGTGATTTCCTATACAATCACCCACAACATTAAAACCACTTAATAGGTGAGGTGAATAACATCGATTCTCTAGTTACAATGACACCCGTCAAGCGGTGTGATATATTAGGCAGCAAATATGTCAGGTCTTGAAGTTCATGTGGGTCAGAGCATCTCCAAAATGACAGGTGAACTGGCGAGAGGGTCTGATCCCACAGAGGAACTACTGTAGCGCAAAAATTTCTGAAAATGTTAATCCTGGCTATGATATAAAAGTGCCAGAACACACAGTGCATCACAACTTGCTCTGCTTGAGCAGACCGCTCAGAGTGCCCATGCTGACCTCTGAACACTGGCAAAAACACCTAGTGTGACTAAGTGAGCATCAGAACTGGACCATCTTGTGGATTATCATGTGAGACTACTCAGTATTAGGCAGGAAGTTTTCATGTTATGGCTGATTTGTCTATACACTGATGAGTCCACCTACCTTTTATCTATAATCACTGTGTGTGTGTGTGTGTGTGTGTGTGTGTGTGTGTTTTTTTAATAGTACCACTGCAAGGGTGGTCCACAACCAAGACAAATCCAGGAATTTAAAAGTGTGAAGCCTTGGAGGTCCACAGGCTATTCTGTGATAGTTGGTTATGTGATCCACAAACCATACAATATGACTGACAAGCAAAATGTACAATACTATTTACTTTACCTTTAATGCAAAAGCATGAAGAAATAATACTATACAATACATACAAAAATAATGAAACATGTATCTTTATAATTGCATAAACCTGAATTCAGCTTGACAGATGAATGCCACAACGAAAAGCACATTAACGTTCAGCCTGTAAGCACAGAGCAAGAGGAGAATGCTGTTAATAAATAAGTGGATCAGCTTCCAAGTCAGAATACAAAGTACAGAATACAAAGCACAGAGCGATTCATTCATTCCATTTTGTTAATTCAAAACACTTCAGAGGCTCCAGAACCTTTTGTTTAATGTCGGAAAAAACATGTAGCACCATGAAAATACTGTATGTACGAGAGCTGTTACATGCACAGCAGCCCCCAGCTAAACACAAGTGAGAAAAGGAGGAAAAGAGAATGGGGGGAGGGACAGAAAGAAACAGAGAAAGAGAAGAGGCATACAAAGAAAGAGACAAATGAGACACAATGAGAGAGAGAGAAAGAGAGACAAAGGGAGAGAGAAGAAAAACTGATAGACAAATAAGACAGAGTGAGCGAGAGAGACAAAGGGAGAGAGAGGGAGAGAGAAGAAAAACTGATAAAGAGAAATGGATAAAGAACGGGAGAGAAAAGGAGAGGAAATAATAGACTGACAGTGACAGAGAGAAGAATATTCCTGAAAATCTCTCCATCATTCTTCAATAATTAGTCTAAGTCTGTGGTTTGTGCTTTATCTGCCGATCCACACAGAGCTCCGGTGACTTCACTGAGCCAGCAGGAAACTAATCCCTGCGCAGGTGCGGGTGAACGACAAGACGCTCCACGCTCACTTCACCACATCTGCGAGTCCACAGGACGCTCTGATATCATCACTCCTTTGGAGGTAGGGGAGTGACCTCTCTCCTTCTTGGGTTACGGTAAACATCTTCACAGCCGTCATTCATCAGAAGGCGACAGAGCTGCTTGTCCAAAAAGTGGCTTACACACCACCCTGACAGCTTCCAGGCACTTGAAAACACTGCCATTGTCTCATCTCGCTGCAGTCTTATATATGAGCGCCATTGCTTAGGCTGCACAGTTTCTAGCAGCATGCAGATGCCTATCATAAGTTCGTATGTGAGCAGGATTTACAGCACTGCCTCCCATAAAACTTGTGATTACAAACTCCGTGCTGGGGCACCAGGTAACACCAGCTGAAAGAATCCTTACAGACAGCATCTGTGAAGGAAAAGGGAAAACACACAAAAGTAACTCACCAGACAAAAAACAAACAATCTACTATCACACTGCTGCACAAAATACACTATTATGTTCCAAGGTGTGTAGGAATCTGCTCATCCCATGTTTCTCCTGAAATCAAAGGTATTAATGAGGGGTTTGTCTCTTCTTTGCTGCAGTAACAGCCTCTACTCTTTTGGTAAGGTGTTACACTAGATATTGGAACACTGCTATGAGGATTTGATTTCATTCAGCCACAAGAGCATTAGGAATATCAGGTAATGATGTTGGAAGGTTAGTTCTGGATCACAAATGCCCCTCTAAGTCACCCTAACAGCTTCATCAGTGAACAGTTTCATACAAAAGAATCACTCTGGGATAGATATGTTTAGACCCTTCTCAACAGTGATACTGATGTGTATAAAAATCCCAGCAAACACTGCTGAACAGTTACATTGCTGCTACCATGTCAGTGTCACTCCTGTGGTCCTCCACTCAAATAACACTGGGGTCCGAAACTGACCCTGGTGAGTGCTGTAGAGGGTGGTTGATAAATTGTACACCTACAATATAAATTGGACCTATGAGCTTGGTATTGCCCATGGTGTTAGTGTTAGTGGTGTTTCACCTGGGTGCTGCTGTTGTGGACAGAAGTCTGTGTTGCAGGCCTGAGACACGGCCGGCTTCAGCGGAAGGGAACAGCCGGATGAAGGACGTCCAATAACCAGGCACTGAACGGAGCGTAACTGAATACCTCCACCGCACGACACTGTGCACTGCACAAACACATACAAACACACAAAACATATTTCACTGAGCATCGTATCTACATTGCATTAAATAATATATCTATATATCT
>JBBPCZ010000007.1:19780645-19798568 GCA_037974445.1 Brycinus macrolepidotus | reverse complement strand
GTCCATCTCATGAAAAATGGGAGCAAAAACAAAAGTGTTGCGTTTATATTTTTGTTGAGTGTATATATATATATATACACACACACACACACACACACACACACACACACACACACACACATATATATATGCATGCAAACACACGGACACACAGTATATATAGTTCACATACTATATTCATATACAGTATTTACACTGTTCATTACGGGATACATTAGGCAGCAAGTGAACAGTCAGTTCTTGAAGTTCATCTGTTGGAACTTGGAAAGTGGGCAAGGGTAAGGATCTAAGTGACTTGGGCCAAATTGTGATGGCTAGATGACTGAGTCAGAGCATCTCCAAAACAGCACGTCTTCTGGTGTTCCCAGTATCTAGTGGTTAGTACCTACTAACAGTGGTGCAAGAAAAGATGTCACCAAGATGCACTGTGGGAAGAAGCCAAGCTGGCAGAAGCAGTGTTGTGCTCTGGGTAATGTTCTGCTGGAAAACCTTGCGTTCTGGCTTTCATGTGAATATTGTTTTGACACGTACCACCTACCTTTACAGTGTGGCAGAATATGTTATCCTCTTTCAGCAAGATAAAGAGTTCTGCCACACTGTAAAAACTGTTCAGGAGGGGTTTGAGATAGATGACAGAGGGTTCATGGTGTTGACTTGGCCTCCAAATTCTCCAGATCTCAATCTGATCTAGCATCTGTGGGATGTGTTGGATGAACTAGTCTAATCCATGGATGCTCTACCTTGCAACATACAGGACTTAAAGGGTTCTGCTGTTAACATTTGATGAAAGAAACCACAGCACACCTTTAGAATTCCATGTGACTTTGGTGTCACAAGTGGAACCTACACAATAGGCTAAAAGTGGCTGATATGTTGGCTTGATGAAAAGCTGAGTTTGTGTTGAATCAGAGGTTATGGATCTTTTGAGCAATATATCCCCAGTATATACATAAAGATATGCATTGGTGGCCACTTATGGGGCTAAATTCTTAAAGGCTGAAGAACTGGAAAAGCTCTAGTGCTGAAGGGAGGGATGCTGGACTTGCCTGGGACCACGGTGAGGTATACCAGTCTGGCCTGTGAAGGCGAGGGATGCTGGGGCAGTCTGGCTGGACGCACACTCTCTGCAGCTCTGCGGAGGGCTTTGACATGTGCTGGCACTTCTTAAGGGCCAGATCCTTGTACTTCCCAACGGTGTCCTTCTCCACACACTTCACAAACCGCACCTGAACACCCTTCCCACAAGTTACTGAACACTGTGGGGGCAAGAGGAGGAGGAGAAAGAGGGAGAAGAAGCAGATTAGGAGTGAAACCACAGTTACTACTTATCAAAACAAGCAGAGAAATTCAGTTAAAACTGCAGATTCTAAAATTTTGATGAGATATTATTAAATTAAATAGTTTATTTTAGTGATAAATACGATGAAAAATCTTAGTATGGTTGTGTTCTGAGGGATGTATTCTGAGGAAAATATACGGAATGTAAATGTAACTCAATGTGATTAATCATATAATTATGTGATTACATTTAATCACATATTAATCACTCTATAATCTGAATCATAACAAACAAAAGAACGGTAGGTTCAGTTTTAAATGTGTTTTAAATGTGAGATTTAGCTTAAGCTGGGTCTGTTGTGTGTCTACCTGCTGCCAGCTGGAGAGGATCCATTGTGCTTTGTGTTGTTTCTGACACCGTTTGAGCATGCAGCTCTCCTGGCTGTGAGGTTTGGGCGGGGGCACACAAGAGCTGTCCGGCAGCACACGTGATCCTGCAGTGCTGCTCACACACATCACCGTCCTCTTCCTCACACCCTTACCACACTTACGGGAGCACTGAGAGCAAGCAAACAAACAAATGAATGCTTGCAGACCTACATGAGGGTCTTTCTGCTTTTGCCCACTGCTGTGCTTAACATGACTCGCATTATTTCTGACAGGAACATCAAGTATTATACAGTCTGAACACATCAACTTGCACTCCTCAGTGTAGCCCCCATTTGCTTTCATTCAACTTTTCACACATTTTCTCAAGCAGCTTCAGGGGGGAGCTGCATATGATGTTTTCCACATATGCTGTGAGATGTTGTTGACTACTGAAAACAAATATTTAAGATTTGATACTAATAAAAATCTGATATAGTTAAACTCGTAAAAACGAGCCTTTACAACACCTGGTGCTCTTTCTGTAGAGGCTGAGTGAATGTGAAAATGTATAGAGATTTCCTTTATGTGCTCCATCCCAGGCAGTGGCTGGGTTTGGCAGTGAGCATGTTAACACTCTGCTCCAGACCTGGATATGGCTTTTTATTCTCTACTGCTCTAAAAACAATTGCAAACCCAGATTCAGAGGAAGTGATGTAAACTCTCTTTGCAATGTGCAGGGATTAAGTACTGCAGTAAGTGCGTTTTCAGACATTTGACAGGTGATAAATAGCTTCAGAGAAAAGGCAGAGCTGTTCTTTATACTTAAGCTTGTTCAGTAGAAAATCGTTCAGTGAGATTTCTCCAATCGATGAACCTATGAACTATTATTCAACTAGCTGACTAATCAAACTATTATCCCATTTAGTATTGTCGTCGCCATCTGTAGGCCTGCCATAAACCTGTCCCTGTTGGTCCCCTAAGCCCTTTGGTCCTCATCCAAATCTATGCTATGCTATGTCAACAACGTGCACATACAGAGGTCAAGAGACCTCTAAGGTGCTAGTTTTTAAAGTGTGCGTTTGGAACAGACTAATGGAACATACAAGCCACAAGTTTATCATACCTGGTGAAATTATGTTATTTTAATTAGCTAATTTGCTTATGTACGATGCCTTAATCCAGATTACAAGCAAAATGCAGCTCAATGACAGTGAACTAACACAGTTGTCAAGACAAAACAAAATGAAAGTTTAGTGGTGACGAGACAGCGGTGTTGATAAATGACGCTTTTTCCCACCAAAGCATTCTTTGTGATTCAACTCCAGGTATGAAAACAGTGTGTGAAATGAGAACATGAACTGCGCTTGCAAATCACGTCTTCTCACACACATCCACCTGTGCCTCCCTCTCACTGCTGTGTATGCAGCCATTGTTAGAGGAGGTCTCTTTAACAGCACGTCTTTTGAGACCCTAATGCAAATTTAAATCTGCTTTTAAAAGGTGCAGAAAATCGATGCAAAATTGGCAGCCATGAGTTGCTCAAGCTTTAGCAGATAAAGCAGAATATGTAATCAGCCGCATGTGTAATATCTCCACTCACATTTTGCACGGCCTTCACTCAAACGCACACGCATGAAAGAGATCAGCACATTTTCACCAAATACTCCAGCCATAAACTGAACGATTAGGCTCGTGCATCAATTTCATACTTAACATGAGGGCAGAATCTTGAAGAGTATTTGGTGTGTCTTAAAGATCCACTCACTCGCTGCATTAAGGGTACTGTATGGGATATTATGAGTACCTTTGAACTGCAAAACGAGAAATGGGACACCCGAAGCATCCTTTCCTCTTGCAGACATACGAATATATGCATAACAAGCACAGGGCTTGTGTGACAAGTAATGTCTTCTTTTATGGTGCAACAAAACAACAAAAGCCATATTGCTCCCAGTGTTTCCTGCAGTACGCTGCAATCTGTCAGTTTTACTGCCTGTATCATATAAAGATTATACAGCATTCTAAAGTGCTTTCTTAAGTAAACAATGTTTTAATGTGTAAATTCTTCTATATAATCAACATAGTAAACTAGGATTAATGGCTGAAATCCTACCATCTAGCAGTCCTAATTTTGCACACTATTTTTCAACATCTAATAAGGTTCCGCTGTGAGTTTTGCTGATTTTTAAAGGTTACTCACCTGAGACCATGGGCCTGTGCTCCATGTGGGTGGGCAGATGTGTGTGTTGCAGGGCTGCCTACGGGTGGGAAGGGGCAGCGCACAGTGAGCATCGGCTACCACGTCCACCTGAGTGGGGCTGGTTCGCAGGACACACTGTACCTGCCGGCTCTGCTCTCCTGACCCACAGGTGTGACTACACACACTCCAGTCTCCAAGACTCCAGCTGCATCAACACACACAAAAACAAAAGATGATTTATTCCTCATGGGTTACTACATTCTTTGGTTTGTTTTGCACGCCGATTTGTTTGCGGGTGCTGCGCAGGGTCATCACAGCAGCCAACACTGGTATCTGCTGCTTATTTTGCACCACCCATTTTGGTGCCTGATATGGACTTTTTAAAAGAGCATATCTCTTTGGTTTTACTCGTGATTGCTTCTTAAATGTTTCATATAGAGTGTTTACTTTCATTGCATGGGGAGGGAAAAGCTTAAGGATCAGTATTACTTGAGGAAAGTATGTAAGGGTGTTTAAATAGCGCAGCATCACAGGTGTCATTAAATACTGATTATAGTAGAAAGCAGTAAACTTGTCCAGACATCTGATGCTTAGATATAATTATTGGGTTCAATGGCAAGTTCTATCATCTATCAAATTCTATCACAGATTAATCATCTCCCTCCTTTTTTTAGCACTAGCTCATTTACAGTAAAATAGCAATCCTCCACTTTCTACCCCATCCTTCCATCCTTCCTCCCTTACATCTTATTCTTTCACTCTACATCATCAAGTCTGATGCAATTTACCCACTTTCAACCCCATTTTCCACCACTACAAACACATTACTCCTCTTTTCTATCCTCAAATACTAACTCCTCTTTCTTTCTTCTTTTCATATTACCATAAAAACTCTACTCCTATGTTCTTCTATCTCCCCTGTATCCCATACTCCCTGGTCCCCCATCATGCACAACTGTAATCTTGAGTGGGACACTCAGCTGGAACTCTGCTGTATATGCTGTAATGCTCTGGCTGAGCTTTGGGCTAAAAAAAAGCCTGGAAAAGATCCATCTGCTCTCAGCTTCTTCAGAAAGGAGCCGATATTTATACAGAGGAAAAGGACACTTGATCTGTTTCACAAGGTAGAGCACAAGCTCAGTCCGGAAACTGATCACACTTCAAAAGTTAATCTGGGCCAAGCCTCTACTCTTGTTATTTTTAAGTGAGCGCTCTAACATATCATGAGAAAATTTCAAGCTTGAATTTCTGATGCCATCATATTATTCATATATATTAAACAAGTACTGGGAGTTTAAATGAAACTGATCACCCAAATAATGATTTCTCCAAATGTAACCTACTGAAACTGAGCTGGAAAACATGTATTGCAGTGAAAGCACAACTGAGAATGTAAACAAGCTCAAATTTATTTTTTTCAACAGATCATTAAGAAAATCTATTCCATAATGTGGTGATTCTCAAACACCCAGATGTTTCACATGTCTTCTTGATCCCAAGACATATGAAAAGAGCAAAAGTAGGGGCCATCTGGGGGTCCCCGAAGACTGTTTTGAGGACCACTGTCATAGCATCTTTAGGTTAATGATGT
Organism: Brycinus macrolepidotus; assembly: GCA_037974445.1. NCBI lineage: Eukaryota > Metazoa > Chordata > Actinopteri > Characiformes > Alestidae > Brycinus > Brycinus macrolepidotus. Next base: position 19,793,130 of record JBBPCZ010000007.1, on the reverse strand, counting down.
TTATTCTGAAATACTTTAGAATCGAACTACGAAACAACCTGACTCCTCCTTGTTATTTATCTTATATAATCTTATATAAAACAATGCAAAATAATCCTTGCTAAACTCATTTAATCCAAGAATGCATGAGCCAGTAACAGCAACTGAGAAACAAAATAAAGTTCCATATTAGCTGAATTTCCCAGAAGATCTGATATGACTCATAAGCGGTGTGTATGTGCGTGTTTATGACTGTGAACAGGGGGTGAGAGGTTATTAGCATCCCACTGTAACTCCAACTCAGGGTGATGTCAGTCATAAATGTAGCCATGCACCTATTTCCATGACGTAATGGCTCCTTAATGTCCTCCCTGGCACTGACCCTGCAAATAATGCGCCCAAAAATACAGGTCCTTCTGTGACCATGGGCGACGTGCATGTGGCTGTGTGTCTGTTTTAGATAGCAAACCCCTGTGGGAAGTGGATATCAGGTGCTTTTCTTTTTATTCAGTCCTTTTTTCCCAAATGTGATGACAATGTGCATAACCAAAACTTTTTTTTTTTTGCTTTATTTCGCCACATCACAAAATTCCCTTTGTACTTCCAGTAACATTTTGCAAAGTGATTCTGCTTAATGGTAATTTCAGATGACTAATTTTATTTACCATTTCCTAATCTGTCCAAAAGTCTGACTCATCTGAGTTGACAGCTCTTTGGTTTTACCCATGTTGATGGACAACATTTTACATGTGTGTAAACATCATATTTGAATATGTTTATACTCCAGGGAAACAGGAAATGGTCATAAAACTGTTCCTGGAGTCTAGGAACAATAAAAGGAACGATTTACCCCCCAAAGACATAAATTCCTTTGTTTAAAATATCCTTTAGGGATAATAATATTTTTGCCCTGTATGTTTGCCCTAAGCAACACCCTTGCAGTGATTATGTCTATTAGATGAATAGTAATTGATTTCTCCAAGTTTTGATTCATTATAAATATGTTTACTTTTTAAGACTGTTTGATGGTTTCGGTCTTCAGGGGTGAGGTTCTTTCTATAAGAAGATGTATGACAGACTACAGATGATATCTGAGAAAAACACACCACGTCATATGACAAATGAAAAGGCCTTCTCTCTCACAGGACAGAGAAGAGGCAAATAAAAGAGCAGCAGTTAGTAACTCAGTAAGTGCTGACTTTACAGAGGGCATAATCCACGCGTCAGCGCCGTTACAGCCTCAGAAGACATTTAAAGTTTCTCATTTAAAGTTTAGACGACTTTTAACCTTGGCCTCCCATAAACCCCAAAGGTTACGAAACATAGACATGACCCCCAGTCCCCAAGTACCGTTAGCAGCTGTTTACAGCAGCAGCAACTAATCAAGTGAGAGAGACAGAGAGAGAGAGAGAGAGAGAGAGCGAGCGAGAGAGAGAGAGAGAGATTTCACTCCATCTCCTTTCCTACTTCTGTTCATTCATGGGTTCAGACCAGGTCTCTAAATGCTGCTTGCAGGCACATTGGAAATCCTGTAACTGAGTATGGTTTTGCATGCACATCTTACTGAATTAAACTGAAAAGAACCGAAAAAGTCTCACAATAATTTTCTCTCGGTCATTTAAACAACAGTTTGAAATGCTGATGGCAGAACAATGAAAAAAAAAGCCCTTTTAGTGCCATTACTCATTGTCCATTCCTTGACCACAGACTGTATGAGTCCTTTTATGATGTGGCCTGTTCATGTTAACTGCACACACACACACCATGCGATGCCCCAGAACAGACAGGAACAAATGTTTAGCCCGTGGCAAAAGAACTAAACATTTTGGGTGAATCATAGTTGTCCTTCTGGCCCCCTGGATCTCAGCTGCCTGCCTTTACAGCTTCCAAGTATAAACAAGGCACGCTGCAAATGCTGCAAAACACATAATACTGTTTATTTCCGTTTAATCTGTGTAAACTGTGGCTCTCTCTGTGCTGCCGAGGGTTTCTGAGTCCACCGAGACTGACCGAACCTCAACATGAGGTCATGTCTTACACACAATCAACCAGGGATTATAACTACTCTGACTTAACCCTTTAACCCTTAGCTGTCACAATTACGGCTGGCCATAATAAAGCAAGTGTATGTACATTATTTCACATCTGTAGTTTATTGAAACATCCAGAGAAATTCTGTCAAAGCGCAGATTCTAAGGATTGGTATTACGGGCTTCTATGGGTTAAAATTTTAAATTCTAGGCTTGTTATTAGGTTATGAATCTTAAAACCGATTAGTCAACAGCTACCAGGACTGGACAGAATATTTGAAAAAGCAGTGCCTAAATACTGAATACACTGTCCTAAATGTATTCAGTAGTGTATTCAGAGTACATTTAGAAAACATTTTGAAAATGCACATGGGGAAAAAGTCTACAGCCTCTAGTTTAAAACACTGTCTCTTCTTGACTGTAATATAGGTTGCAGTGAGTGACAGGCATGAAAAAAAAAGCCAAAAAGTGACATAAAACCAATTTGACTGGTCCCTCCAGGGTCAAAGGGGCCACCAATGAGAAAGCAGTTAACTGCTAGACTAACCCTTTTCTTGCATAGAAAAATGAATAATTAGACTTTAGTAGCATGTGGCTGGAGCCATTAGGAAAATATACCTCAATAAAATTTTTCCTTTATAGCTTCTCTCTCAGGACTCTTGCCAAAGACTCCTGTCCTAAAATGTAACTTCAGTGTACTGCACAGAACAGACAAGCACAGTGGCTAAAGTTGTGTGTAAGTGCAAAGAAACACAGGATATGGTTTGTTTTGTTAAACAAAGTCCAAAGTACACACTTCTTGGATTAACTATGCTACCAAATTTCCATGCAAGACTTGGACTGCGGCACTTCATGTTTTGTACAAACTGATGGACATCTCGGAGCCTTCTGTTCATTCTGCTTTTTGAGTTTCTCTTCTCCATGCCATTTGCACTGTGTGGATGTTTCCAGGCACATGTGTCCAGACCCTGAACTGTATCCGTCGTGTTGACGGTGGGGGGGGGGGGGGGAGGCGGCAAAAAGCAGTCGTGTTTTGACCTGCCGTGCAGGATCAGTTTACAGTGAAGAGTGCCCTGGCTTCTTCTCTTATTCTTTTTTTCTGCCTGTCTGAATGAAGCCCCCATTCAAAAACATTAAGGCAGATTTGCAACAGCTATTGTCATGTTAGAAAAATCAGCTTCTGCCTTCTTTCCTTTATAGGAAAGTTATATTTATTATATTCACAGACCTGTAATGATTTTCACACAATTATAGATTGTAGTTACAGAATATGCCATAACAGTGTATACAGCGAACTCATTCAGAGAGCACACTCATACCACATATTTATAGACTAGACTCGGAGGGCACACTCAGATAGCACACAAACTACTCCAGTCTAGCTTCAATCTAAATGGGAAATATACTTAAAAACTCTGAATGGAAATTATTTGAGTTCTATAAAGTATCTTCAGGTAATTATCTTATGATAAACTTCTGCTGGGGAAGCGGGATTCCTCTTCAGAATTCTTTGAGGCAGGAGAGCCCTCCTCCTTTCCAAAATTAAGAACTCTGGACATAGACTATAGACTAGAGTATATTAGTGCTCTCTTAGATAGCACACTCTCAGGACTGTGGTCAGCATGCACACTCAGCTCAAAGCTCAAGACATCCATATTACACCCCACACTCAGCCAGCCACATGACACATCATACTCAGGTAATGTCATTAAACCAGGGTATTCAATTAAATGTGACTGAGATCTTCTCATAGTAACCATGAAACAAAACCAAACTTTACAAGGTCAGACTCGCTAAGTCTGGTGGAAAGCATTGGTAATTCAGCTTCTAGATGAATCCATGCTGTAATTCAGTCCCTCTCACAGACAAGAAACCATTCAGCAGACACAATGACAGCTCCTGTGGGCTTCTTATTTTTTTTTCAGACCAAAAAATAACTACAGCAGTCCCAATAGAGTCATATATCGAGAAGTGTGTGAGAGCAGACCTCTACTCCCGTCGTACCTACAAATCTCAGCTGTGCTTGGCAGAGTCTCGGTCTCATCTTTAGGGGTATGAAGACGTGTGTGTGTGTGTTTGTTTTGTTTGATGCTTCTGATGACCTCATGTCCCCAGACTGACGAAAAGCATGAACATTTTGCTGTTGTGGGGACATTTGGGAGCTCCCCCTGGGGAAAAAACTTTTTTACCTTAAAACTGAAGTTTTCAAAAGGGTAAAGCAAAGGATTGCTAGAATAAGGTTAGAGTTGGGTTAGGTTTATCATAGCAGCATATACCCATACAGAAGAACATGAAAGCACCTCACATAGACGGGAATGTATGTATGTATGTGTGTTAGGGCTGGTTTCCAAAAATTATATATATATATATAAAAATGTTTGAGTAATGTTTGTATCTTTTTATATTTTCCAGATTATCTCCCACTATGATTTGATATTGCCACCAAATCAGAGAGAGAGAGAGAGAGAGAGAGAGAGAGAGAGAGAGAGAGAGAGAGAGAGAGAGAGAGAGAAAGAGACAGAATATATGCAGGGTGGAGGTCCAGATCCACTCATCTGGATCAGGCCGATGTGTGCATGATTTGTTCCCTGCTTCTCCTCTGGCCATTGACCTGTTGTCCTCCCCTCTCCATGTCTCTGTCTGGCTCCCACAACCATGAGGCAAACAGTCTAGGCCTTCACCTGACAACTCACTGACCCATCTCTTACTCACTGCCCTCATCACTCCAAAGCATCCAACCTGCCAGCACTATGTCGACGCTGCATGAGCTAATGTCCACCCAAACCTGGCTCGCATTTTCCTATCCTCTTTCTCTCTCATTCTCACTCCCTCTCAATGACTTCACTGGCTAACATTCAGTTCAATATCCTACAAAATAAATCAGTCCATCAATCAATCCTATAACAACTAATGCAAACAAAGAAAGACCTCCATTTTGTAATGTCTCCAGTTTTCCCCTTTGTCAGCGACCACATCACTCATCTTAGGCCGAAGAGCAGTAACCACTCTTACACATGCTTACTATTGCAATATTCAGAAACAACATACTGGAATTTTAAAAACAGAAACCATTTGAATAAAATATGTGTTTCCAGGCAGCCACAGAGCCCCAGCTCCTGAAGACCTGACAGTTGTCAGAGGCCTATTTTGGACACTGATCTTGTTCTCATATTATCTTTTATCTCTAAGCCAGTCCAGGTCCTTGGTGGTCCGGGTATAGGCGTCTAGTGCCAGGTTGGCTCCTATCCCCTATTGATTTCTAGTCCCTGCCCTTCCCATTTATGTCTCTATCACCGCCCATGTCTCTGCCACTATTCTGTCCCCGTTTCTGTCACTGTCTATGTTTCTGTCTCATGAAAGTTTAAATAACAGAGGCTGCTCCTGCAGATGACTGTTGCAGACAGCACAGTACAAAAAAACGAACTGAATATTGCTCTATGCATTTAATGTGCATGCTTCTCCCCGACTGTCCAGAAGGATCTGTTTGCAGCTGTTTGCCTTATCTCTGTCATGGATCTTCGCTGTGAGTTCAGCCCTGTCACTGACCCAGGAAAAAATGAGGGGCAACATTCTCAGGGTGCCAGTCTTTAAGTCATGAAGGGGGTTACTCCCAGCCCCTCAAGTGAATTGAGCTTGTTGCCTCATGGGTAAAAAACCCCAAACACACCCAGTTTATGCAGTGCTCAAAGTGGCAGGGCACTTCAGTTTAAGCAGGCACTGACCTCTCCCATCAGCAACCCTGCAATAAATGAAAATGTCATCGGGATGTCAATACATCATGAAGTCATCAAGACATTTAAATAAATGACACCATCAGAGAATCAAGTTTGAGAAGAAGCCACCGGGCACATTCTCACACTGTGCCGTGGGCATGACAAGCCTGAAACAGCTGCAGCAGAGTCTGGAGAGTCTTCTGTCAGTGCTTCATGTTGTTCAGCCAGCTGTGCTAAAAAAGAGATTAAGGGTACACTAGCTGTCAACTTTAATGGAAACCTCTAGCTTGAGCATCCACTCGCTGGCAAACTCCTGGGCTCCACCGACCTGCTATATCCACTATATAGGTGTACAATTACAGACTGTAGTCCAGTAGTCCCCAATACATATTTGTGTTTTCTCCATTCTGCTCCTGACCCAACACAAGAGGAGCTTATTAATTGGCTAATGAGTTAAATCAGGTGCGCTAGCTGAAGGAATGTAAAAGAAATACTTAAAGCGTGGAATCTCCACAAACGATTTAGGGAACTCCTGCTGTACCCCATCTGTTGTCATGCACAATTTGCTAGCCAGCCTAACCCATTCATTAGTTTCTGACCACATGACAGCTGTAGACCACATATTATTTGAGCGGTAGACAGCAATGACAACATAGCACGGTATGGTAGTGTGTGTAGTGTTGGTATGTCCACAGTGGTGTTGCTAGGGTTTTTACACACATCAGTGTCACTGCTAGGTTGCGAGTGCACTACCACTGATGAAGAGCTGGAGGACGTCTAACACAGACAGCTAGAGGATGGCTAACACATTAACAAAGGAGGAGCTACAAGGTAAGCATTTCTAAGACATTGTACAGTGAATGTGTGTGTGTGTGTTAGCGACAGGTGCTCTGCTGAACAGACAGCCATTTGAAGACATGTTGAGGGGGCCGTGAGGAAATCAGACCACTTCAGTTCAGACGGAGCCGTTCTGCAGCCCTGTAATCCACCTAAGCAACTCTAAAGAGCATAAGGGGAACAAGCAGGAGCCAAAACCAAACAAAACACAGCCACACTTGGGACGCAATCAGGCCGTCAAACAGGCAAATTTTATAGCAGGTACAAGCATTTTAATGGTTGAAACAGCAAGGCTTAAAGACAGGTCCCAGGCTGATGAGTCATTAGCTGTCTTTTACTGAGACTAGATGAGTCATTCTCAATGCTGGAGGCTAAAAAGCTGCCACTCTAAACAGGGAGCTACTTTTCCCCTAAAAAGTCTAGAGTGATTATTGTTGTTTTGATATACTCTCAGTTTATATTACATATTTAAAGGTTATTACACAATTACATATTCAATTACATGATTTACATTCAATTTACATGTTGTTCATGTTAGTCTTTTCCCAGTACAAAGTACAAAAAAATGATAAAAAAAAACTTGCAGAAATGTAAAGAATAGTTATTCCTTCTGCAAAATAAGACTGTACACACAATAATAACATTTTCTTAAATTCAAATCATCATATTTCTTCTTTCACTTACAAACACAAAGGTGCTATGGATTGATTTTTAATTGAGTTTAAAATCTGCATTGTTCACAGAATGTCTTGGTTCACTGAGCTGTAAGTGAGAAATTATTTGTGCAAAATTACCCCACACTTTAACTATCATCTAATTGTTAATGGTCCCTATGATCTGATGGTCTTCCTGAAGCATTCCCCTGAGATTAAAGTCACTTTAAGGCTTTTGTCCTAAAAACTTCCCCACCTTCAGACATTGCAGCGAATTATGGTTTGTGGATTTTCAAGGCCCAGACCGGTCCTCAGCCAGGCCTGACACACGAGACGAAGAGTAAAATAATTGCTGCCTGAACTAGTGCCAAGATGACTTCTGTAAAATACTGTTATGAGAGATGGAAGAGTACAAAAAGCAGAATGAGTCTAGCCCAGCTAGCAGAGTTGGAGCTGTGTAAGGTGAAGACACTGCAAAGCCACATAAGACCCCACAATATAATCACAGCAATTAGTGATCATGTTAAAACTGTTAGGGTTGATGATAAACCTTTATAGACTTATTTACTGGTTCTGCAAACTGGGTGAAGGGTGAAGACCATGATCACCTGCATTCTTTATTATCATATATTCTAAATATTTATATCTAAGTCTTAGCTAATCACATTAAAAGATTACATGTTCTTTTAACAGTTTCTGGACTGATTTTAGTAAAGTAAAGAAGTCTCTTATAGTCATCCTTGAACACACCACATCACACAGTGTGAACTTCTTTCTCTGCTTTTAACCCATTCACTAAGTGAAGCAGTGGGCGGCCACCAACGGGGAGCGCCTGGGGAGCAGTGCTCAAGGGTACCTCAGTGGTACCACTAGCAGTCCTGGGATTTGAACCCACAACCTTCTGATCGCAGGGGCAGCTCCCTAACTACCAGGCTGCCAGCAATATCTTAATTTTTTATTTCTCCAAGGTAACCCTGCAAGACTGAATGTGTTGTCTGCCAAATAACCTTCTGAACACTCTCAACAGGCTTCAAATTCCATTTTGTGTGTAGTGCCAGGCCTGATCTGCAGTACAGTTTTCTCTAGCGAACATTAAATATTTTGTATATTGAATATTTGTGGCATATCTGAGTTTGTGCTGAATCAGAGGACATACACCTTTTGATGATAATGTAATTATAATGAATATTACCAAATTATAGCCAACAACACGAAGATATCCCCAGTGGCCACTTTTAGGTTGAAGTCCTACAGTGGTAAAATGTCTTACCTGGGAGGGCAGGGCTGGGTGTTACAGGGCAGTATGCCGGTGCTGGGCCGTGAGCGTGGATTACAGTAGGATGTGTTCACCTGCACTCTTAGATCCTTGTAACATGCTGCCTTCACACTCATCTCACCTGTATCACAATCAGAAGGGGCGATGCCTGATTACTCTGTGCACTAAATTATATCTAATTTATTTTATTAGTCCAGCTAATTGGTCTGTGGAGGTCAGCTCGAGGCTGTTTGACCCTTGATTGAGCCTGGTATCCCTCGGACCTCTCATTCTCCTCTGTCTAATTGCAGGCCATTACGAGCAGTAATTACAGGGTCAGGTAAGAGGAGAGGACACCCCACCCTACTCATTTCCCCGAACCGGATGGGAACAGAATGAATTCTGGAGCCTCATGCAGGTCAGAGCCCTCATTAGGACAGAGCAGAGGCAGCTCACACACAACAGCCAGAGAGAGAATGGCAACAATTGAGACATGGGAAGCGGTCACTTTGTCCCTTTGGCCTAAAGTTTAGACACATTTATTCAAGGTTTTTTCTTCTATTATTATCACATTTAAAACTTTTTTTTTTAAAGACATATATTTATTGGATTTTATTTTTGTAAACATTGAACAAAAACCAATCCTCTTAGCTGTTGACCCAAACAGGACAGCCCGCCCACCCTGCCCCTGACTTTGGCGTGAAGTTACGCGCTCGCACTGATCCAGTGTAAACAAGGGAGCACATTTAAAACTTTTATTTTGGAAAAGGATTTCTACACAGTCATGTCTTTCACCACTGAAACAAACTTTAAGCATTTAAGCATAAACCTTTAGAAATATCATTAAGTAATTCAATATTAGAGAGGTACAATATATGGACCAAAGTATTTGGACACCTGACTATTACACCAGCAGGGAATGATATTGCATTCATAGAATTTAATATGGAGTTGGTCCCCCTTTTGTAGCTACAACAGCCTCTGCTCTTTTTTGAAGATTTTCTACAAGATTTTGGAGTGTTTCTGTGGGAATTTGTGCCCATTCATTCTGTGGAGCATTTAAGTGGTCAGGCACTACATTCCAGTTCATCCCAAAGGTGTTGGATGGGGTTGAGGTCAGGGCTCTGTGCGGGTCAGTCAAGTTCTTACACACCGAACTCATCCAGCTGTGTCTTTATGGACCTTGCTTTCACGCTGGAATAGAAAAGGTTCTTCCCCAAACTCTGTTCACAAAGTTGGAAGCATGGCGTCGTCCAAAATGTCTTGGTATGCCCTTCACTGGAAGTAAGGGGCCTAGCCCAAACCCTGAAACACAGGTGTGTTCCAATACTTTTGTCCATGTAGTGTATGTATGATTATTTTCTGGCAGTGGTGTGCTGTGGCTCTTCTCTGAATATATTTAAGTACAAAATGATGCAACTAAACAGCACCAAGACACAATGCAATGTCAGCCTGAGAGAACTTTAAAAGTTCTAAAGCTAAATCTATTTATTATTTGATTTGCAGGCCACTGATGCAGCATTGTTTCTTATGCAGGTCCCAGTTTTGTATAGGATCACAGTTCCATATTTAGTCCAAACTTTACTGAGGCTCCAAATAATTAGTGACAAGGAGTGTTAGCACTCGAATGTTTCCTATTTTTAAAACACATTTGGGGCCAAAATAAACTGACATAAGACCAAAAGGCCGTCTAAGGAGGTGTTACCAAATATACACAAAGTATGGACTATAACCAAACCAGACCCAAAATTCGGTCACAAAATTTTTGATGGCCAAAATCAAAGAGTCCAGAATACTGTACCTCTTGCACATGTTGCAGAGCACTGAGAGCGGATGACAGCCCAGGTGTAGCTGTGTTTGGGCTGGATTTCCCTCTCCATGTCAGCCTTGGCGAGTGTGTACTCCCACCGCACTCCTGGGTTTACACCCTGCAGCAGAATCTACACACAGAAAGCAACACAAAGTGCTAAAGCACATTTACACAGATCAGAAACATAAAAAATACGAAACAGTGTATTTCTTCAAGATTGCTTTTTGATATGAATTCAGCTGTTGTTTATACTCTAGCTGTAGAAAGTCCTTAGAAACCTCAACCTATTTCACGCTTGCTGTAGCGTCTGCTGATGCAGTTTCAGTAAGTCAGCACTTCATCAATGGTCAGTGTCTGACAGAGTACATTACATTGCATTCATTTGGCAGATGCTTTTATCCAAAGTGACTAACAATATGAGGAAACATTCAAGTTTCAGGACAGTGTAAGAACCAGAGGAGAGTACTAAGTGCTAAATCTTTATGTAACAGTAGTGGAAGATGAGCATTAGGAGAGGAGATGCTCTCTGAACAGATGAGTCTTCAGGAGGTTTTTGAAGCTAGAGAGGGATTCTGCTGCTCTGGTCAGCTTAGGCAGCTCATTCCACCTGCGGGGAACCACAGAAGAGAAGAGTCTGGACTGGGTTTGCCTTGTGTGTAGGGATGGCAGAGCCAGACGATGTTCCTTGTCTGGCTCTGCCAAGTAGCTCTTGGCTGGATTTGTTTAGTGGTGGATATTTTGGCTTAAACTAGCAGTGACAACCTGTGTAAAAACTCACACTGCTGTGTCTGACACTTGTGTCAGCATCAGACTAATACCATGTTAGTGTCACTGCTCTGTTGAGCATGGTCTATTGCCCAAATAATATCTGGTCTGGAGTTGACAAAACTGACTAGTGATGACTGGAGTAGGAGGTGATGGTCAAATTAAGCATGACAACACATTGGCTATGGTCCATAAATGGAACTGTAAGCTAGGTGGAGCTCATGCAGTGGCTAAAAACCACACATACAAGGCATAGGTGGATAAAAGGTATATTAAAAATTGCTCAAGAGTGTTTCAGTTGGTAATGCTTTCCCAGCTCCAGTCAAGTTCAAATTCTACACTGTTTTCTGTTTTTCTTGCACACATGATTTAACTCATCTGTTATATGACAAGTCAGTTATCATTGGCTGTCCTGAGCTTTAAAAAGTGTGAGCCAAAAAAGTATTTGTACTGGAATCTGCATCTCTAACTCAGGAAGAGCTCCATTCAGCTCTTGATATTGAACAGAGCAAGTTAATTCAAACGTACACAGAACAATTCACATCACCGCAGTCAATCAGCTTAAGGTTGATCTTGACCTTGACTGGACTATAATTTGATTTCTATTTTTATTTCTGTTTTTTGGAAAGCAGCAAGAAGAATAGATCTGCACAATATTTTGCATGGAGTTCTTTCAGCACTTCAGACTCTTATTCTAGGAATGTCTCCATCTGTTTCAAAAGGCAAAGAAAGGATAATGAGTTTATAAAACCTCCAGATAAGACAGAGTGGACTTTCACAGAAGAGCAGAAATGTGTGTGGTTTTACTGACAGGCTTGCATGTTTGCCTGTACGTGCCTTACAGGCATTTCTTCTTCAAACCAGTGAAGCTCTTGCGTGGCCCAACACTGATGACTGGCCAAAAGCTAAAGCAACAGCCCACAGGTGAAGTAATAAGACCACAGCAACATCAGAAATTGTGGATGATCACTAAGGTCCTAATGACAAAGCTGCTCTCTTCTTAGTGCCAAAAGGAACATCAAGAGAAAGTCAAGACAGTCTGTGCCACTAGTGTCAAAAAACAAGTGACTGAGGGACTTGTGGTGGCAGAGCGTCCATGATTTCACAGACTATAAATCCAGGTTTTAGGCAATGAGTCCCTAACAGACATGCTTAATGACTTCAAAGTGAGATTTAAGACACATGGATTAAAGCAAAAAAAAAATCATCTGACTGAATTTTTTTTTTTTTAAAACAAATGCTCCGTGTCGCAGGCCCATACCACCTCGGCCATGCATCAAATTTTCAACGATGTGTTGTCCATTATCCCCTAAGCGCCTAGTTGAATTACATTAACATAATTGTAACAATAATTGAAGCTCCCATTTCCACTTATTCTTTATCGTTTTGTTGATGTCCGACACATCTGTGCCTTCCTTTAACAGAAGCGCGTCCATGCTGGCA
>JBBPCZ010000007.1:19709352-19734923 GCA_037974445.1 Brycinus macrolepidotus | reverse complement strand
CCAATTGACATTCCCAATGAGCCACCTCTAAACTTGGGCATTGTACCTTTTAACTTCTTAACACACACACACACACATACACACACACACACACACACACACACACACACACACACATGCACACACACATAGATATGTGTGCTTGTACTACTAAATTACAAGCAACCAACAAAGCTAATTTTCGAGGCCAAATTCTAGTTACACTGCAGATGTTCAGTTTGTGCTTAAGCTTGTGTCTCTGACTCTAAATGTACCACTTATTCTAACTCCAAGCATACACTCAACCCAAAACATAAATCTAAACCTATAGACTTAGTCCTAACCCTAATTCTTAACCCTGATTCTAGAAATAATTTTAGGCATAACATTATTGAAAATCAATTGAGTCTCACAATATGTGTAGACAAGTAGGGAAATTAAAGTGTGACCAACATTTGGTCCTCATGAGGTTGCAAATACAAGTGCTCACACAAATGTAGCCACATAAAGTTACTGGCTTCACTGCTGCCACAAGAACCCTTTTGTAACACTCGGCTGTAAAATGTCAAAGGCTCGTGAAGTCAGTCGCCTGCTTCTTGCTCCGCAGACTTAAGGAATTTTTTTTTTTTTACGGCAAACTCCCTACTGTCATCAAAACTGCACCAGCTTAGTCAAGACCCTGCCAAACGCTCTCGCAGTCATTCAAAGTGAATTTACGCGCAGACTTTAAAACATGGCATCACTCGACACAGCGCTTGGCCCTGGAAGAGACGGAGTTAACAAACGAATGTGTGTGGCTGAGCTCCTAATCACCTCCAGCTGAAGACGTGACGGCAAGCAGCTGCCAGATTTGAGTCTCACACATCACATCACATCACATCACACGGACAGCGACAGTCTTTCCTAACAGTTATTCACTGCTTATGTGTATCACCAAGGGTTTCTTTTCTGATTGAAAATCAGTTCTCTCTCATCGCCCTATCAGGAGACAGAAGAAGCCCTAGTGAGACTGAGTTTCAAATAAAATTTTTCCGTCAACACTCGTAATTTGTCTGCTGTGTGCCTTTAAAGTCAGCATCTAAGTCAGTGCCAGCAAAACAAGAAGTGGGCCATGAGAAGTTCATTTCCATTTGGCTTTCTTTCAGGCCTTGCTGTGACAGAAGTTAAAGTTTGACTCATCTGCATTCTTCCTGGATGAAACCCCTTTCTCAGGTAAACCCTGAGTTATTGCCATCATTTCACGACATACAATACAAGCTTACACTACACAAATTTGTTATGTAATGGTTTATACATCTTGAAACTTGAATGTTTCCTCATATCGTTAGTCGCTTTGGATAAAAGCATCTGCCAAATTATTGTAATGAAATGTAATGTAATGTACATCACATTATTTACATCTTTACTGAATTACTTACATTTAAGATTGAACTTTCGTTTTGCATCGACAGGCTCGAATCTACACTTCTGATATTTCCATGTGCTATCAATGTCAGGAAATAAACAATACGTCTAATTTCTTCCTTCCTTCCTTCCTTGTCTTCATACCAGTAACGTTTTATCAAATTCAAATGCGAATATAAATTGAATTTGAATTTGAATTTGATCCTCCTGCTAAAATCCTCCTGTAAAATCAATTTAACATGTAGTATGAGCACTTTTGATCAAATATCTATGCTTCCCAGAGAAAAAAAACTTCTTTTTTAAGAACACATCTCAGTCCCTTATTAATGCAGGATTACTGATTTCTGAATTCTTTCTCCAAAACCCCCCTTTAGGAGAAAAGATGAGATTAACATAAATATTTCATTGTCGCTCTGGAGATGTTCTAGAGTGGCTTTGATCTGAAAGGCTACTGAAAGACAGCTATGAAAGGAGATGATGAGATCTTACACTTTTAATGTGGAAAATGTGTCATCTGTAAGACTATATTTTGGTCAAAGGGAGAAAATCTGAGGTCACATTGGGTTAAAGTGAGAAAATTCTAAATGATTATTTACTTAACTATATCTGTGGGGAAATAAATGAATGTAACATAAGTTCCTGTTTATTTCGTCCCTTTGGATTGCTACAATGAGCTACGATTGGTAAAAAAAACCTCATTTTAGCATACTTTCGTTATCGCTGGCGATACCTGTGACTTCTCAGAGTTAACTGTTTTCAAAAGCCAATGAAAACATGTCAACTACCCATTAAACTGCAAACTAACAAAAACAGACATACCTGCCCAGTGTATGCTGGAGTATCCAGGGGGCTTAGACAAAAGCTACAAATAACCCTGCATTTGGTTTGATTTGTGATGTTTACTTGAAATACTAAGTGCTGATTAAACCATGATGGCCTTTGGATGAAACTGTGACACAGAAACATGTTTGATTTCTCGAAAGCATACGGAATACAGCATACAGAAATAACACAATATTATATAACATTACAGACGACAGGCAAAGCTCGAAGATTTACTGGTGATCCTAGGAATAGTTAGGCCAGTGTGTGCTGTTTCTCTCCCTGTTGGGTTTTCCATCACCTTCTCTGCCACAGGCTCTGTCCAAAGCAAATTAATAATGGCATAAAAGATCTTAATAAACTCTTAATTATCTGGGCATGATAAATGTTTTTGCCAAGGAGCAGAAGAGACACTAAAAACCATCTTTCAGACTATAAAAGGAGTCTCTGTTTTTCCAGTAAGAAACTCTGCCCTTCCCTGACCTAAATTTATGTGGGTTAGTGAGTCACTGTTTTAAAGGGACTTTTCTATGCAGAGTCATGAGAATTGAAGCTCCAGTGGCTGCACTCTCTCAGCCCCTGACTGGGAACTGCGTGCAGAGAGGCTTATGAGCTGAGGGACCCGGTGGACCAGACCACCACCTAACAGGGGAAAAGGGGAACATTTTCCCAAGATGCCATGTTCTTATTCTCATTCTCTCCCATATGAGGCCAAAGCCAACCACATACTTTCATATTAAGATACTAAAGCACATTTTATATTAAGATACACTGAGGCCCATTACACTGTGCATTTTCCTTTCATGCAACAAAAACGGGCAAAAGTACAAAGAAAGTTCAGGCTTCCAGATGGATCGCCCTACAGTTCTTATACACTGTACATTTTGTAGCATCAACAAGTTCAGAAACCCCATAAGCAAGTCTATTTGAAATTACTTGGTCTGACTTAAGTCTTTGTGTAATTACTTAGGTATGCAGTAATTTGTACTGCAGAGGCCTCCATTACTAGCTTTGCATTGTAGCGCCAGTGATAAATGAAAAAAGCAAACCTATGTACCACTTAACAGTAAGACGATCCTCATAAAGCGTTTATGACTCGTTAGAAGTTATAAATGGATAATTAATGTTTACTAACTAAGTCATAAGTCATTAATAAGCAGTTATACCAGATAAATAAAGAGGGTAACAGAGACTTGTTGTCAAATAGTGAGCCCACGTTCATCTACACTGTTAAACCTTGCCAGCTACTGATCTTGCTTTGTCCACCAGTCAGGATTATACCTTTCAGTCACATAAGATGTATAAAGTGGGGCCCAAACTGTGTGTACCTGATGCCTGACTGAATACATTTGGGGTACAGAGAATGTTATTCACTGATTTCAGTAAAAGAAATACCACCAAGATCTGTAGACAAGAATTGTTTCCTGGTCTGAGAATTTCTACTCTCACAAGAATGGAAGAGAATCCCCTGGAGAGGTTGGGTCTGGATAGATGAGGACTCTGCCCAGGGGTCTGAGTGTGCATCCGGCATGGAACAGTTTTTGAAAATGAGGAATGAGAACAGTACAGATGGAAACTTTGGCTGGACACCACAACAGAACACAACATACCAGTATAACAACCATCTCTCAAACTGTCCTTGTCCAGTGTTTAAGCCAGCTGCTGAATAAGGACTTTCATCCATCATTCAATGGCAACAATTATTTTTTAATAGTTAATTAATCAAATTTAATTATCAGTTTGGTCTCACACTGACTGTGAATGACAATGATTTAAGCAAGGAAATGTTCACAATTAAATAATCAACATTAATTGATTTCTGGTGCGTTAATGATCCTGATCCATTTCCCCCACTTGGCAGAGATCTGGCCTGTGACTAAGACTGAGTGTTCCCATCCATCACACAACTGCAGATTTGAAGAAGAAACAAGTCTGCACAATTATAGTTTTGACTGCTTTTCAAGTTTTGTTGGCTGATGCCTGGGGTTTATATCTCCCAACATGTCAAGTCCCAAAGCAATCATAATAACTTTTTGTGGGGTAATATCATGCAACTCTCTGTCTTACTTGAACACATTCAAACCTTTATTAAAAAAAAAAAAAAAACATACCTTGTATCTCCACTTTGCTTGGGAACATGACTGTAGCTCATGTACATATGCAATTTGTGATAAATCTAGTTCTTCATCAATGGCTCGTTTCTGACCACAGAGTCACTCTTGATCAGTTAATTTTGGGTGACGGACCACTCTCAACCTAGCAGTGTCACTGACCAGTGTAGAAATGCCAGCAACACCACTGTTCCTGAAATACTCGCACCAGAACCACAGGCATTACCACAGCAACCCATGGACCACATAAAGCAGCCTGAGAGTGGAAGTGCAAGGATTCTAATAAAATACACGGTACACTGGTTCATTAAACACTGTCTAGTTATACAGAAAATCTACTCACCATTCCTGCACATGTAGACAAGGCCACAGAGGAGTTGACCATTGACCTGAGTGATCCTTGATAGAAGCAGAAATCATCTTGTGCAAATGGATGCAGGCTCTTGGTGCCATTCTTGTCCAGAGTTTGGACTGTAAAGCCAGGTGCAATCAGACTGTTGGACGGAAGCAGCTCTAGGTGGAACTCTTGGCCCATACCACGGAGCCTAAAGTGGGCCATGCAGGTGAGGTCAGTCCCCTGACCCTCCACTGAGCGTCTCTTGCGGTGGTGGTGAGCCACAGCATGGGAAATGTACTGGCCCTTATGATCCACCTCATATGGAGCCACAATCTCATACTCTACAAAAAAAGCAAAGAATGAATGCAGAATGTGTACTGATTTTACATTAACCATATTAAACCTAATGCCTAGTCGATGATACATTCAGAACTTTGCCATGAAATCTGATGCCAAAGGAGTTACAATGCATGCTTCCATCACTTGTATCACAATATGGGAAATGAGCTACCATGTTTCTATCAGTGCATAAAAGAAGCATCAGACTGCCATTATCATCGGATGCATTATTATTTTTTCAGACTATGTACACATATTCAGAATAGAATTCAGATTAGTAGGGTTGATTATTGATTTGTTTATCCAAAATAGCATAAAATTCTGGCTGGAGTGTTCTTGGTCAAACAGGTAGTTTGTGAAAGAAACTAAGGTTTTGAAGCAACATGCAAAATCAATTACTGTTTTCTCCTCCTTTGACAGATGAAGATGAGCTAGTTTTGGCCAATAACAATGCATTAAAGACAACATTTCAGCTTGGTTCCCCACGCACATGTACGAGTTTGCAAAGTTCATTCAGAGTCCATTATGCAATTTATATCACTGACTGTACAGTCCAGTGAGTTTTGTGCATATAACTCATATTTATTTATATAAACATAAAAATAGAGTAAAACGAGAAAAAAAAAAAGAAAAAACTTTAGCACAGTATTCCAGAGTCGCCAAACCATTCTGCACTTTAAACAACCAGAGTGTGATAAATGCATCATCAATATCAGTTCGAAATATTGGTCAAATCTGTATGATGCGTCTCTAGGGAAAAGGTAGAAAGGTTTATCATTCCATACTCCATATTATAAAAATAACACTCACAAACCTACTGGTTCACTGGTAGTGAGCTAGTAGAATGTCAATGATGAGAGAATCTGACCTCTACTGACCCCTCATCTGTGTGTCTGTGAGGTGTTGGGCTACATTCAGCTTTGAATGCTTTTATAGACAGAACCGATATGTTCATTGTCATGGAACTCAGGGTATCACACGAGTGTATTTCAGTCTTTGTGGGATGTTTGTATATTCTTCTGTGTGGGTGCATCTCAATATTCATCAGCTTTGTCTCTTTTATTATATGTAATTAAAACTGTTCTATTGGATGAGGGGTGGAGGCATTTTTCCTCAGGAGAAGAAGAAAATGTCCCTCTATATCAAAAACAGTTCTAAATGTGTGAGGACACTGGCCTGTGTAATACTGCAGCTGAGTAATACTGCACATGCACCTAAACCTAATCCTAATGTGAACCTCAGTAATCAAAAGATGATATTCTTTTGATTATGATTTTTTATATGATTTTCTTTTAATATTTCTGTTCTTTCCAAAACTTCCAAAACAGCAAATTTCCTTGTGAGGACCAGTAAAATGCACATTTTACCGGTATTTTTTTTATTATTTTGAGGACATTTGGTATTTGGTCTCCACAAAGATACAAGGTCACACACACACACACACACACACACACACACACACACACACACACACACACATTAACACAAACTCTTTCTCTCCCTCTCCCTCCCTCCCTCTCTTTTTCTCTCTCTCTCTCTCCCTCTCTCCCCGCCTCTCTCTCTCTCACTCTTTGTCTGTCTTGATCACATACGTGTCCCATACAGTCCCTGAGTCCAGTACTGTCAGGCAGTACACAGCCATTTAGAGCCTTTGCTGGAGAGCTTCTTGAAGTGTCTGTATTTGTTCACCCTCGTGTGCATGCCAATCTACAGGCTGTGTATGTGTGTGTGTGTGTGTGTGTGTGTGTGTGTGTGTGTGAGAGAGAAAACAGAGAAAGAATAAATACTATTTCTAATCACATTAATGAGACGCTCGTTAATTAACGACCTAAATAGTGCTAGAGGTTCCATATCCATCTCATTTTAATGAACTATTCCATTAACACTTAGTACAATCTTATTTTCTCACATGACACTACTTCATTATGCTTGTAAAGAAACTATTCATTTCATCTTGGTTTAATTTCACTATGTTCTGTTGATACAGTCTGTTTTGTTGTTGCTCAGACCTCTATCTTTGGAATTTTAGACCAAAGGGAGAACCCAAACCCTAAAATTTTAGGACCTCACACACACTTTACACTTTTGTTTAGGCTGCTGCGCCTAGCTCTGGCACAAACTGTATCACATTAGTCTGTCACTTTTCTCACACCTGCACAGCTGGGCTGTTCTGTAGCGCCCCCTTCTGGTCATCTCCTTCACTGTGAGAGAACTTTTCTCTGAGCTCAGGTCCCCCCATCAAGGAGCACAGCACTGTGTGCAAACCTGGTACTCTTTGTAACCTAGTACCTGGTAACTCATTTCTTGGCTCTTTGTAATAACACCAGACTGCACAGGCCAGCTGTGATGGTCCAGGAGAAGTGAGATGGGTGGAGGCTGTGCTGGTACCTGTGTTGGAAGGTAGGTGGAGGGACTCCAGCAGTGAGGATGCAGCTCTGTCAGCTCCATGGGCTGGAGGACTGGACTGTGTGCTCTAAGAGTTGAAAATAAAAGATGCATAAGTATGTGCGTAGATGCATAAGCATGTGTGTGTGTGTGTGTGTGTGAGTGTGTATGTGATTAACGGACTTCAAATGAACATCTAAGACTTTTGCTCACCACGAGGCATCCCAGCCTGAAAATGAAAGCCAGTGCTATAAGGGCTGGTGTGCAAATCCTCCTGTTTTCCACACAGTGCATGTAAGCCATGTCCCCTGCAGAGTCCAGAATAAACTCTCCAGCTCCTCGTGCGCTGAAAGGTCCTCGCGCTCCTCTGATAACAGTGAGTGAAGCTCCTCTCCTCTCCTTCAGTACATGTTTATGCTCACAGCACTGACTCCGCACTCGTCCCGAGAGGCTGAATCCATCCTCCAGTAAAAAAAGAAACAGGTGGGCCTGCAGCGCGCGGTGGAGGAGAAGAACGTAATCTCCAAGTCTGCGCGCATGTTTCCGTAGCCCCTCTCTCTCCACCGCCGCGCGCTCGAATGCCATGTTCACGCGCCGCTCAGTCCGAGCGCAGGACCCCCGCCCTCCCGCACCTCCCTCCTCCTCCCACATCTCCCTCACCTCCCTCTTCCTCCCTCTACCTGCCGCACCTCCCTCTTCCCCCCCGCACCTCCTTCTTCCTCCCGCCCCTCCTACACCTCCCTCCTCCTCCTGCACCAAAACCCAGAATGACAGTTAAAGTGAGTACAAAAAGCAAGATGAGCAAGAGAGAGAAAAATATTAAATACTAATGTAGATTCAAGAAGATTTTAGTCAATTCAAGTAGAATTGAAAGTGGAGACATTGTTACCATCAAAGCACACAACCAAACATATAAACAAAACTCTCAAGTAAAAAAGAATTAGGTCCAGAGAAAGCCTTCAACTCTTCCCTCTGCTTAAGTTAAAATGTGTTGCAATTCCCTCTGATCACTCCTTCTAATATGTAACCATGCAGAGAACTGCAGCAATACTTATATCTTCATACATCCAGCATCCATCTGCACAGAAACGGCAGCTTCTTGCTATAATCGCTATAGTTCTTTTGTTTTTGGGAGCCTTTTGGACTAAATGAATGGAAATGGAGCTGGGGAAATACTCAAACAGATACACCTGAACAGAAATAAAAGTGTGAAAAACCTAGCCAGTTATTGCTCATGACCTTTGCATGATGAGAGAAAGCATCACAGTTCAATAAATGAGGCATTTCCAATACAGTGAAAGTCCATATTTTACGCCACCACTGACCTCCTTTCATACGACAGTCTATTCATACTCCTCTTCATTTGCAAGATGCTCCTCTAGAGTAGCCGGTGGTGAATCAGCCACTGTTTGATGGGGACAGTAGACAGATTGATGGTCACTATCAATGTTGTAGGGGGTTTTCCATATTGGCCATGGTCAATGTGGAGAGATGTATTTTAGGCTTACATGCGATTGGTACGGAAGTGAGAAGGTTTTAGGGCTTCATCGTAAACTCGTACTTTAGAGCATGGGGAGGAAGCAGGACAGAAATGCTTCCTTTGCTGTAATCCTGGCATGTAATGTAGTGAGACTGAGACCAATTTCATCGTATATCATGGTGTGAAAACAGAGTAACACACTGACAAAGTAATCTAGACCGCAGTTGTTTGCTGGATTGTTGAGGATGGCTCTTTAAAGAAGTGCAATGTAATTGAGATCGAGATAAGGTTTAAAGAACCTCCACATATCATTACCATTTAATGATACAGACATTTGGAACCTAGAACAATATGTCTAAACCAAGAACAATTTAATAATGTGTCTTTTTAAAAGTGTACTTAAAAATGCGCCTTTGCACACTTGTACATTGTACAAAGTTGTCCTTCATGTTTAGCCCACTCTCATGTGGATCACAGAATCATAAAATAATCATGAACATCAGTGGTTCATTTCATTCAGGGAAAAATAAGTTAATGTGCTTGTTCAGATTACTCCACCTGTCACCACTCATCAAATACAGGAGTTTCTGTTTTCAATTCTCACAGATTACCGCCAGTTTTGGAAACGACCTCAGCCCTGTTTGCTGAGTGGAACAAAAGATAAGGGCTTGTGTTGCTCTCAGGGTGCCTGGCGGGATTGTCTCTAAGTCTGGGTCAGTTCCAACAACCTCCCCCCCATATCTCTCTCAGCTACTGCTAGATTTACCATCGGCAAACTTCATTTAGGCAGCTCAGGGGCTCTGCAAATCCTACCCGCCTCTCTCTGGAGCAGCTGGTCAGAGGCCATATATATTATACTCCTCTGTGTAGAAAGGTCCTTATCCATATGGTTCCATTTGAAAGGCCAAAGGGGTCTCTGGTCAGCTCTATTAGCGGTCTGATGCATTTAAGCCTCTCACTATTACAACAATGTTACTGTTTAATGTTACAAACTCCGACCCATTCGCTGATGTACTATTTGTTAGCCACCTTCTATGTCATTCATCATAGGCCAGTGTCTGACCACAGGATTGCAGTTTACTAGATATCATTTGGGTGGCAGACCAATGTAAGGGTATCTAATAAAGTGTCCATTGAGTCCTCTCAAGGCATTACTGCTGTATATTAAATGATCCTGTCCTATGCAATCACTGTTCATGTACAATAATTACTTGCTGTTGTTTGTTGTAAGCATATGTGAAGTTATTTTATACTATTAGCGGTTTTGGTTTGTCTGTTATAAAGGGATAACTGGGTGTGATCTTGCCTCTTCTTGAAGTTGGGTGTAAATCTCTCAACATGTCCTGATTTGATTATGATCAAGAATCATAAAATAAAGTGCACAAATACACAAATGTACCTTATTTTATATTATTTTTACATTTAGAAATAGCTAAGCAGTTTTATTTGACCCAAACATGAGCAATTACTTGAACTGAATATAAATAAAATCAGTTTGAATGTTCTAAATTGGATGCGGTGGAATCGTCACGTTCAGATATATGCTTCAAAATGTACTAACTCATTTTTACAACACTATTAACAAGCCATTCATATCTAGCCTATACAGGACTCCAAAATGGACATGCAAATTATTATGTATTACTTCTATACTACTACTTATATACTACTTATCCCTACTACATGCAGTCACATACTCCTAACCACCATTTGCATCATTAGGGATTCACTTAACTTTATTTATCTATAGTATTTATACCCAGCGTAGAGTATTTCATATTGAGGGTTTTCTACAGATTGTTTAATTGGATTTATTTAGACTTTATTTTATATTGTTCCCGTTTCTCTGTGTGTCTGTGAGTCTGCGTAGCCATAACATAAGCAATTTCCTCTGAGATCAATGAAGTTTTCTGATTCTGATTCTGATTCTAAAATAAAAAAGGTTCCATTCTCTTTCTTTATTCATTCATTAACAGCATGGAGACAAACGGAGCGAAGCAAATGCCTTCCTGGAATCATTTAAATGTTTTACCTTAATGCAACAACAACTTCTCAAAGACAAACTTAAGAAAAAGAGACATTTGCCTGAAACTCTGTTGTTACATTTTTAGGCATTACTCGTCTGACGTTCATTTGTCTGTTCGTCTGTTCAGTGATGACTGTTCAGTTCACAGACTGGCCTGAAGTTCAGGATGTCTGCAGCTGAGGAACGACTGCCAACTCTAACACATTAAAAATGCTACCTTTGTGCAAGTGTGCATGCTGTCCAAGGGGCAAAGCAAAATCAACAAATGTGTCGACAGATCCT
Source organism: Brycinus macrolepidotus (assembly GCA_037974445.1). Classification (NCBI taxonomy): domain Eukaryota; kingdom Metazoa; phylum Chordata; class Actinopteri; order Characiformes; family Alestidae; genus Brycinus; species Brycinus macrolepidotus. Next base: position 19,723,758 of record JBBPCZ010000007.1, on the reverse strand, counting down.
ATGGGGTCCGTGTGTTTTAAGCCTGTCAACACATCTGAGTGGAAATTTTTACGAGAAATCAGGGTAGAACAATACTGTGAATCTTATGTGGAGTAAGAATCAAACTGAAGTAAATAAAACTCTAAGAAGGACCATCACTAGCTTTACAATCCCTTAGACTAATAACACATTACCATTTATAGGTTTGCCATATTCTACTTCTAAGTAAAATAAAGTAGACGTTTGCCCTGTGATGGACTGGCGACCTGGCCAGGGTATTTCTCTGGGATAAGCTCCAGCACCCCCCACGGACCATAGTTAGGATAAGCAGCTCAGAAAATGTTGAAATTTCTGGTGCATGAAGAAATGTCAAAACTAGGCACGCTGACATGAGCATTTTTTTTCAGGACGCCGGTCATCTGGTATTTGATGTATGATCATAGTAATTATGGTATGATGATGCTACACTCGTATTCATACACGTTATATTATGGAAACAAATATACCTCACCTTAATGTCTTCTAGACCTCCCTAACGCAAAACGTCTGCTTGACTGTGCATTCATTTCAGCTTCTGCTTCAACATGGATATGTTCAGTGCTGCTCTTGCCCTTTGGTGTAACTCTGTACATGGCAGATAATAAAGAGTCTGTTTCTGGTGCCAAACAGTGAAACTCGGCCGCTGAATTCTTCTCGTTTCCATAGGATAGATGGTCATATATTGCGTTTGTCCCATATATTACATGTAAGGCGCACCACCATAAAACATAAAGAAATAAATGTCAGCACAAAACATGCGAATATAGAATGGTGGCTAAGGAAAAAAAAAACATAATAGAATGAATGCAAATGAACAAAAATGAGACATTTTTAGAATGTGACAGTTTTTTCATTCAAAGTACATTTTGATTTAACAAGGGAAGGCTACACCCCAATCAGCCATGATATGTCAAGGCTGCTACTTTCTCCAAATTGAAAACTTTTAGGTTTTTCACAATTAGTTCACTGTCATCTTAAATTAGTAGCTTGGTAAAAAGCCCCCCTTTTACCAAAATGTAGTACATTAGTCAAGACAAGCTTTGTGTCAGATGTTTGCTTCTTTAGTTTTTCAGTAAGAACTATGAGGCTAATAGGTAAAAAGTTTTGGAAGCTTATGTTTCACCTTCATTACATACATTTCCAACTGTAATTTTACACCTATTGTACTGACACACATACACACACACACACACACACACACACACCTCTTCCACTTTAATTAACTGTCTGAGAATTTCAGGCTGGCCAGCGTCAGAGTGGACCATGGCACAGGGCCATCAGAGCCATGCTCACCTTGCGGTTGAAATTCCTCCCTCAACTGACCTTCCACTTCAACAGAGGTGGACGTGAACTATTTACAGTTACACAGTTACTTGCACTTAAGTACAGTTTCGCATGGTTCTTTATTATTTTAGTGCTTTAACATGATTACGGATACATTATTTATACTGGACTGCTTTACTGTTGCTCAGTTTGGAGCACTGGCATTTTATTTAGACCAAAAGGATTCTAGTAAGAAAAGAACAGCACCGAACAAGCTTCAGATCCATTATTGATAGATGCTGGTTGCTATGAAGTTCTCCTGGAGCCCTGTAAGGAACTCATTACTGAGAGTTCTTTTCACCTGACACTTTTTTTTTTTTACTGAGGTCATACCTGAGAAGGAGAAAAAGTATTTCAGTGAGTTTATTGTGGGTTTAGGATGCTACTTCTAGTTACCAACCAAAAGATGTGGATATACACTCACCAGGGAGACTAGCTAAAAGAGGAAGCAATGAAATAGTAACATTAAAAGAAGAAGAAAAGAAAAGAGAGAAACAAGATAGAGAAAGGATCAGATGTGAAGCAAAAGAAAACAGGAGTAATAATAGAAAGAAGAGAGAAAGTAGATGAGCTAGGAAAGGAGGTGAGAGGTGAGAGAAGAAATAGAGCAGGAAGAGGAGGAGAAGACAGCATGTGGTGTTGGGAAAAAAAGGAGAGATCAGATTGCAGTAAAAAAGAGAAATAAAGAAAGGAGGATGGGAGAACATGATAGAAAACAAGACAGACAGCAGAGAGAGATGAAAGTGGTGAAATACCTCACACTGTGGAAAAAGTATCTCTCTTATGATGGTCACGTTTCTAACATATTGCTGGACCTAACTTTGGCCTTGTTGAGACTCGTGCTACAGCCGAGCTCTAATTATCCTCTTTCATGTCTGCCTGAGCAACAGGGCAGAAAGAGCACGCGAATGTGATGGGTCCAGTCTTATGACGCTCCATGGGGGTTGGTGGGGAGCTTTCAGTGAGGAGGTTGGCACCTTTGTGTTGTGTACACAGCTCCATTAGAATAACTCTTTATCTTCCTCACAAGAGGAGCAGGGCTCGCTTGCTTTACTGGAGAGTAGCAAAGGTTTTTTTTTATGCACTGCACAAAGGATCAGCATTTTTTCAAGATCAAGACTTAAGGGTTCACTTCTTCCATTAACAAATGTACATATATGATGATGTTGGTGTTTGATGGGAAATGCTGATGTTTGATGGTGTTTTTCAGTATAATGTACCCAGTTGTTGGATAAGCCATGGCACCATTACTGTGTTTGACCAGTGGAACCCATAAGTATCCTTTTAGCCCTTCCAATGAATGATTTCTGTTCATTTAAGGTGCATCCATTGCTGACATGGGCATTTAATTGCATATCTACAACTTGAATAATCTCCACTGAAAAACACTGGAGGTTGTGAAGCAGTGGAACTGTGTTCCATCCAGTACCTTTCCAGTTCCATCCAGAACCTTTGGGATGAGTTGGACTGATGTTTGTGACCCAGAACTAATCATTCAACATCAGTAACTAACCTAAGTAATGCCCTTGTTGCTGATTCACAGCAACAAGCCTTGACTAAAAGAAAAAATTCTGATGCAGAGTCACCATTGACACTGCAGGTCAGTCTAAGACTAGTTTTATTCACATTTGGAAATTCAGCTGCTAGTACAACATCTTCTCAGAAAAGTGGAGGCTGTTACTGCAGCAAAGGAGGAACAAGCGTCCTATTAATACTCTTAAAATTTGGATGGGCAAATGTATAAACCTTTGGACTACACACCATTCTGAATGGTTATTCTCTATTTAAAGGAAAGGACTAGGCTTAATCCCTGTCCAGGAAACCATTGCATAGTTGGACACAAAAAACAGAACAACAAGAGCTTATCATGAAATGAATGGTGTAGCCCAGGCTGGATGCAGCACAAACGACAGTGGCCTCCTAGGCTGTGTGCCCGGCTTAGGCTGTGTTGCATGAAAGGCCCTTTCAGGTCAGCTCTGCAGGCCTTTTCCACAGGAAAGAGCAACGTCTCCATCTCTCTCCATCAGTTCCCTCACTGCATCATACAGTATGCTGCTGCGGGTGGGATGTGTGAGGGGGGGTAGGGGTGGGAGGACACTAAAGTCTGTCCAGATCCCACTGACCAACACCTTACAGAGCCAAGGACTCATAGACTGACCCAAAACCTTAGCCTGTATGCCAGAAAGAAAGAGAGAAAGGGCAAAAAGAAAAACTCCCTTAGTCAGGGCTTCTGGTGTACCTCAGCCTCCCTCAGGACTGAGAGTGTGTTGTGCAGACTGTCTGGCAAAGACCACCCACACCTACCTCAGCCTGACACTACAGAGATTCCAGCATCCCAGTCACCCCCGTGACCATCTCTAACATGGTAGAACTCGGTAACCAGTCACCCATATGATTAGCTCTCTAACTCTGAGAAACCCTCGGCAGTTCCAGCTCAATTCTGTAATTTTCACATTCTTAACGCCCATGCCCTGGGATACAACAGCTATATCGTACAACAAAGTGGTATAAAGGTACAACATTTTTCCTGGAATGTAACATGGTAAAACCCATTCCCTGGTCATTCCAAACACTGTAGTGTCCCTTAAACAGTCCCTAGATCATCACTCCTTCCACAGTTTAGCAATTTAAATCAGATGTGGGAAGTCAAGAGTTTTTGAAGTGTTCAAAGGCTGTGTGAAAACATATTTGCATATGGTTTTGTGAAGGCCTACTTTAGACCAGGCACTATTACTCTGCCTGTACACGAGCATTGCACTAGCTGTTGCTATGAAAAAGTATCTAAATCATGTTTAGTGCAGTTCATTGTGCGGTTTGGTTTGTTCATTGCTATTCACAACGCTGTTCAAAAGTGGCTCTAAAATGATTTGTGGCACAAAAACACAAAAGCAAGAATGAATGGTACTTTTAGAACAGAGGCATTTGTTTAAAATCTCTGTTACTGGTTTCAACGGAGCTTTCCAAACCTACTGTTTTATTATATTAAGCCTATGCATATTCTATGTAAAAAGACTGAAATAAACTTTATAGATGCTAGAACACGAATGGAAATGTGAAAACTCCAGTTCTTCTGGGAGTGAACGGACTGATTTTTGTTTCCTTTCTGGACCCAGGTTTTAAAGTGACTTTGCAGCTCTCTTTGGGTCAGACCCCTAGTGAGCAAGTCAAGAAGTGAATATAGTGGTAAATGCCGATAAATGCTCAGATGTTCAGACTTGAAAATTTGAGGGGCTGGACAGGTGGGCCCATCTGGTTCTGTAACTCAGAGTACACATCTTTCATTAGTTCCATGTTGTTTTACATAATCCCTTGAGCTTTTCTCATTATGTCTTACTCTTACTTGTTCTGCGTTCACTGTCCACGCCATTCGTTTCGACTCTTCTCTCAGCTTGAGTCTGGCCTGGCTCTCCTGCTACTGTCTCCGGCCTGCTTCCACGCTGCCTGCCTGCTTCACGCTCATTAGGAGGACTTCAGCTTCCCAGAGCCAAGACACGTCAGCTAGCGTGATGCTAATTGTATTGAAATCCTCAGATGGGAGCTTGGCATCTGTGGCCAAGTGCTGAAATAAAGATGAAAAAGGTGACATCACATCATGACAGCATAGTCTGGCCTGGATATCAAGAGAAATGCTTGCGACACATGCAGAGCATGACCACACGGGTGCTGGATGTGAACTGTAACTGCTTCCGAGCAGGTGTTTTAGATTTCATGGACAACATGTCACTTTTAAATCTTGGTCTGCAAAAGTCCCATCAGGTCATACTTTCGCCAAAACTCCAATCAAACATGTCTGATTCACACAGGAGGAGAACGAAGCAGGAATTTGGTGTGTATGTTTGGAGTTCTCCAATTCCTGGGGAAAGCTCCGCATTCTAAGCCACATCAAAGTTTTACATTTTTAAAACATTTTGAGGAATTTTACACAATGAAATGTAAAAAAAAACTTTGCGGGTAAAAGTTTTGCTTTGTTAGTTTGAGTCGCAACCTCAGAAATGAAAAGATAAGGAATTCAGTAATTTTTTGTGTATAGAACCAGAAAAGGCCTGGATAAAAATGTGCTGGAGCAAATGCCTCTTTTCCCTTGATTTTTTTTTCTTTTCTTTTCTTCATTCTTTTGTCACGGCTTGTTTCAGGTCTTTATCAAGCTAAGACATTTAACCCAAGACTTGCACTAAAATTATGTTCATAAAAGGTCAACGAATGAGTAATTTATAATTCCTGTGGGTTTAATCAGCGATTTGAACATCTTTCTTGCGTGCATATATTTTCACTGTATAATTTCACATCTGGTTCTCCTGATAGCCTGATAGACTATAGATATGTTGTTTTCTAAGCTAAAAACAAATAGTTTAGTATTCACTAATGTGGTAAATGTCTGCTGCAGCTTTAGAGACAAAGAATATATTTTTGGTAACTTGAAATTGATATTAATGTAGCATATTTATTGCTTTTGATTTGTTGCCTTTCCAGGCTTTCCGTTTAAATTCTTTGGTAGATTTTAAAATGTTTATTTATTTACATATTTTATTTACCTTTTATTTTTCATCCCTTTTTCACATATTGAATGCCTTACTGTCCATTTGCACTTGTAACCGTTTTCGCGAAAGTGATATTCTTTAGAAGACATTTTCTTTCTGTTTGATTTAAGCACAGCCTTTGATAAACTATGTCATTCTACCCTCCTGCTGAGGCAGCGTGAGCTGGGCATTATTGACTCTCTCCTTGACTGGTTTACATTTTACTGAACTGACTGAAAGCAGTTTATCACTCTCTCCGGTTATCCTTCTTCCACTTCTGCTGTTTCTCAAGGGGTTCCTCAAGGTTCAGTTCTCAGACCTCTTTTATTTATAATCTAAATCCTAGCCGTTTGGACTACTGTAACTCTCTGCAGCCAATAGTTCTTTCTCTCTTCTTAAGCTTCAGATGGTCCAGAACTCTGCTGCTCGTCTTCTTAATAACAGCCCAACACACCACCGCATTGCACCCATTCTCCTAAACCTTCACTGGCTTCCAGTTCAAAGTTCTTCTGCTCACACGCATGACTCCTAATAAGCTCAATCCTTCTTATCTGTCTGATCTTCTTCACACCAACAAACATGCTCACACTCTTAGATCTTCCTCAGCTGAACTGCTGGACTTCCCAGCTTTGGAGACCGAGTTGGAATTCTTTCCCCCTACATGTCCAGCAGTTGAACTCTCTCTATATTTAAATGCAAGCTTAAAACACATCTATGACATTGTTGTCTTTTTTATATACTGCTGTGTCTTCCTGTTCTGTTGTCGGATGCTGTGTGTTCACTCTGTAAAAGCATTTTATGATGATGATGATAATGATGATGATTATTATTATTTCACTGTTCTAGTGAATGTAATAGAGTCCAAGTCAAGCTTGTCTGATGAAAGTGTAATAATAATTGCAATAGTTGCAATAGTTAAACAGGTTATGCTGTAGTTGGTGTTTTCATCACATGCCTTTTTTTAACCTTTATCACCTGCCCGTGTAAGAGTCCCTGCACGGCCTTGAATAAAACCCATATTTTTCTCAGAGGCCTGTGGGTAAAGTGAAAATACAGTCATTAGCCGTGTCTAATCACTGGAACCATGTGGATCCATGCTCACCAGACATTCTCCTACTTCACTTAATTAGGTCACAAACATCCACAAAACAGTGAGAAGGGTGTGCAAGACAGCAAGTTCACCCTGGAGGTGTTTGCATGGGAGGTTTGTCCACTGGCCGAAAGGGCCGCTTAAGGTTGACTAGCTCTCTGGGTTAATGTCCAGGATGTGGTCCTTTGTTCCACACTCTCTCTCGCTGTCTCTCATGTCCACTCAGGAGCGCCTTGCCTGATCTCGAATGCCAAAGGGTGACAGGCTAAACAAACATGGCCTTTTCTCTGACTGCACCAAAGAGAGGGCGAGTTCTCAGGTCAGTAGCCACATCACTCCAGATCAGCATCAGTGGGCACAGAGAGGACTGGGAACAGGGCCGGTCTTAGTGAACTTCAGAACATCAACAGCTTTCACGTCTCACCTGTACTTCACCTTTAGGTGGTCTACAGTTATTGCCGTTTGGTTATGCATCTGGTTACCTACTATTTTGAAGAGTCAAAACTGTTCTAACCGCTATAAGTTTTCACATGGTTGTACCTAGAACATAGTCTCAGATGTTCTACATTCAGCAAAGTGGACTAAGTGACCCATGGCATCTCCTAAAGCTCCTTCCTGAATCCCACTCCCCTAGCAGCTAACATGCTGAGCATGTTTTCTGCTTGACTGCTTTGGACTAAAAACTTGAGGTCCCTCCACCGCGGGGAGGAGGGCATCCCAACACCACACCACAGCTTGAGAATATAAAGTAGAAAAGGCGTCCAAAAAAACCCCGACTACAGACAGGAACATTAAACCGAGGGTATCTTTTAAGACCAAACCTATCATGGTACAGTTATTACTGGTGATACAAGCATGTTGAAATTTTATATGCAACTATTTCAGACTCATAACTCAGTGGAACAAAGTTGAGTGATTCTGACAAAAGTATACATTTTAAACTCTGAACTGATATCATATTTATACTGAAATGCAGGTATTTTATTTTAATTTGAAATTTTGAATCTGACAAAATCTTGAATCTTTTTTGCTATTTTAGTTTTTTTTATTACATCAGTGTATACACTAAGTAGTTAAGAAGCTATATAACCACATAAACATTCAAATAATTAGGCACTGTACATCGAATAATGAACTTTTAGGAGTAACAATGATCTGAGATGATGACATGAAAATAAAGTGCTCCAGTAAGTTGTCAATGGGTAACATGTCCTCATGATGAACAATGATTTTAAGCTGAACACTTGCTGAAGTTGAGTAGCCGGGCCAATTTATTCTCTCCTCTCTTTCCTTTCCCCCTCCTCTCCATCCTTGCCTCAGTGATATCTTTGAGCTCTCTTTTTTCATTCTCTCTCACTCTCTCTCTCTCTCTCTCTCTCTCTCTCTCACACCGCTCTGGGTGGCACACCATCCCTTAGCCCGTGTGAAAGGTCTGCATTCTTGTGTGGGCAGTCCCCACGTTGCTGTCACACTGGCTAAATGGCTGAGGCAACTAAAACCCCATTATCTGGAGTGGCAGACCATTAGTCTTTGGCATTAAGGGCTCGCCAGAGCTCAGGGACAGAAAGGCTCTGCAGACTCAGCAATGGGAGAACTAGGGGAAAAATGAGACCTTTCACATTGCTGGACAAGAAGAGGAGAGGGAAAAAAAGAGAGCAGCAACAATTCTGCTCAGTGTGTGGGACTCTGAAGCAAATTTAAGAATGATGAAATATTCACTGGAGACAGAAACATAGGTGCTGGCCCTGTCTGGCCGTGTCAGACGTCAGTCACTATCAGTAAAATGATCTATATTCACCTGTATCTATATTCACAGTTATTTTGCTGTTACTGTCTGGTACATTGTATTTTGTAATACAGCATGTACACAAATGTATATTAAACCTCTCACTCCAATGGCTCCTGGTAGTTGCTCGCATTTAAAAAGCCTTAATGCTTCAAGGGTGTCACTGGAATAGCACCCACCTTTCATCAGTCACTCATTTGGTCCTATGCTCTATCCCATCAAAACGCCTCTGATACATGGTTCCTTGATGGAGGAATAAGCTTGCTGGTGGAACGAACTCTTCATTTTGTAGAATCTCTTGATTCTCTTCCTCTCTTTCAAGAAGCTCCTCTGTGAACTCCATTTTAGATACATTTGCTTTCGAGGCGTTCACTGTAGCAACGGAACACAAAAGGGAGTGTTTTATTACCATAGACTCATGCCTGCGACCAAATCACAGTTGTGATGTTATTTGCCATAACACACAACCTTGAGTGTTCTCATGCTTGTATACAAAATAAAGAGAAAAGTAAAGCAAAGAAGCTCAAAACGTGTCAATACTGGCAGTTCCTTCTGCCCAAAAAGTAACTTTTACAGTATAGAGGGAGCCATTAAACTGTCACAGTTCAGTTCAGCCTCATACATATTTGTCAGACTAATCTGAATGTTTTGTTTCAGTCAGTCTGCAAAGTATTTCATTTCTGGTTAAGCCAGTTCGTTTCTGATTAAGCCATTAAGGTTCTGTTGAACTTCACTTTGAATTTGTATTCTAATAACAGGCCTCATGTGCTGCATACGGCCACTCATTTGTTTTTTGCTGGCAAACTCGACAAACTAAAGAGAACTTAGGAGAAATTGCCATACTGTTACCTCCTTAAGGAGGTGTTCGTGTCTAAACTAAAGCTACGTTATTGCATCAAACATAAAGTAATGCACAGCAGCAACATACGTTTTCGATTTCAGATTGCATGTTGGGTCGGGCCAGGGTGGCGCAGTGGGTAGCACTGTTGCCTCACACCTCCAGGGTTGGGGGTTTGAATCTGGGTCTTGTGTGTGTGGAGTTTGCATATTCTCCTCGTGGTGGCGTGGGTTTCCTTCGGGGTCTCCAGTTTCTCCCACAGTCCAAAGACATGCGTGTCAGGTGAATTGGGGATTCTAAATTGTGTGTGTTCTGCGGTGGGCTGGTGCCCCACCTAGGGTGAATCCCTGCCTCGTGCCTGTAGGCTCCGGGTACCTGCGACCCTAGCAAGGATTGAGCGGTTACAGAAAATGAATGTTGGGTCTCCCTCTTCATGATATGATATGTACCAATGTAATTTTGCTTATTATTATGTTCAACCAACTAAAGGGTTTTCAAAAAGGGGTGGGGACAAATAGGCCATGACAAAAAGTGGTCGGGACTTATCCCTAATGTCACCAGCATCTTGTAGAAAGAAACTTGTAGAAAGTTGTTTCTTCATAGCTGTGTGATTGATTGCACTTGCCTCATCTGTACATCATTTCAAGTGTATCTGCCAAATGAAAAATGTTAATGTCTCATAACGTTATTTCCATCGTTGCTAATTGTATCAGATTTGATACCAGCTTGCTTGTAGCTACAGTAAATTACTGGCACAAACTACGACACATTATGCTTAAATAAAGAAAAGTGTGAGAAACGAGTAGCGATTATATTGCACATGCTTAAAGGTTTACTCTTTCCTACTCTTACTTCCCACACATGCTTAGAAGATTATATTTATATATTTTTGCTACAGAAACTGAGCAATTGAACAGATATTTCTCAAAATTCAACATAAAGACTTTTTTGTACGATAAAATGAGCTTTCTTCATCACAAATGTTTTTTGACAACAGCTAGCGAGTTGCGAGTCGTATAAGTCACAGAATTTACTCAAAAAAAATTGAATCACCTTGGATGTAATACAGCACTGTTTTAAAGCAACTTCCAGTGTGAGCTAGCCAGGCTGAAGTACAGCCACCACACCCAGTGAATTTAGTCTATATTCCCAAGCAGAAACAGTTTTCAGACTTTTACTTAAAAATGATTAATCAAAACATGCTATGTACGCTATGCTATGTAAATAAAATATAAGTTTTATGATGATGATATTTTCTGTTCTAACCCTAACCCTAACCCTAACCCTAACAAAATATAGGACAGTGTCTGAGTCTTTTATGATAGTCATATTTATTTTGATGAATTGACTTTCTGTATTTGGATAAAATGTCATGGAATTGCATTGATTTAATGTGTTTGTAGCTGTTTAGCAACAGTTACAAGTAGACCCTTAGTCTGTTTCAATTAACCTAATCTTTGAGGTAATGTGCACTCATGGCACTTTAGGCTGAAGTGGTTGTTACTCCAATTTTACATTTGCATTTGTAGCTTACACACAAAATGTGGTACATTTTTTTTTTTTTTAAAAATAACTGTATTCATACTGGTCAAATCATTTTAAAGGTGTTTTCTGTAGGTGCACCAACCCCTAATCTAAAGGTAGTACTGTATTAGTTTGGAAACACAGTAGTCTCTGGGCGATAGCAACAGCACTTTAGCTTGACTATATGAGGTGAATGTGTGTGCCTGTGACAACTGCTGCTGTAATCCCACAGTGCAGCTCTCAGCATCCGGCCTGCAGCAGCTGCAGCGACTCCAATTGCACCGGAGTTCCTCTACCTTAGATACAGACATGGAGATGCACGGCGTAGCTCACACACACACACACACACACACACGCACACACGCACATCCCCCTTTCTTATTTACACTCTGACTTAAGCACTTTTACAAAGACCTAGCAGAATTAAACCTTTAACTTCAAAGTTCTGTATACTAGCTTTCAAAAGTTTGGAACCAATGTTTCAGTAACATAAAAGTGGTGTGTGGCAAATTTTCTAGTCCTGTCCAGTTTTACAATTACAAAAAAATGTAGAAAGCTGTAGAATTAATTAAGAAATAAAAATTGCAACATTGCTGTAGGTAAGTTTGGTGAAGTAATAAATAAAATACATATTCACAATGTTATATAGTCTTTAACAGAAAAAAAAGAAATGTGGAATATGTGATTTTTGTAAGGGTCCAACATGACAACAACATCTTGAGGCAGATAACATGACCAGTAAATAGGACAATTACAGTATCTTATTTATCAGTGAATCTTTTTGTTGTTGTCCAAATACAAGCATCCAAAACTACCTTGTGGTTGTCTAGTTTAGGAGATTTTTCTCAAAGTCTGGAGAAACACTGTCCTGCACATTTTAAAGTTGTTCCTACTTTAACACACTTAGGTGATTGTTAATCAGTTGGATAAGGCGTAGTGGGAGCCGGGAAAAAGCTCCAGTTTGTGCAGGGCAGTATGTTTCCAGGTCCAGTGTTGTCTTACAGTTTTTAAATGTTGTTTAATGTATAAAAATAACTACAAATATTAATACAAACAGTGATGCAAATATTTGTCCCATAATGTACTGCAGATACACAAAGGGCATGGGTGGGCATGCCAAATTAACTTTCTATTTTGTATGTAGTGGGAGCTGCTCAGTGCTCCAGACTATGTGAAAGCCCACAAGAAAAAAAAAATCTGATTTTACTGCCATCACAAAGCCTGGCCTGTTAGAGGAGGGGAACCCAGTGTAGCCAGCCAACCAAGCAATTGATAACATGCAGGAAGGAGAGTGGGGTAAAGAAAAGGGGAGGTTCGTGAGAAAACAGTTTAATGACTTCATCAAATAAAGGCTGAGGTTTTACTGGACTCAGCAACACTCCAAAGCTGTCCTCAAATCACTTCATTAGACACTCCCAGTCTGGGTTAACAAAGACTTCTCAATCAAGGCAAAAACTTCCTCTCACTCCAAAAGGATCGGCCAAGACGTATTTGGTGTTTGAACTTTGTTTCTGTAGTTTTGGGAGCTAAGAGGTTAATAGCTAGAAATGAACTGAAGTTCATACCACATGAATTAGCATCTTGAACACAGCATGCCTAAATCATCACACGCCCGCCCCATACAAAGTCAAGGTGAACTTGATTTTGTGGTTTATGTTTGTATTTACTATTATTTACAACTTGGACATAAGTAAGATCAAAATTCAGGGTTCAAGAAGACTTCCAGCACTGTTTGCAGTGTACTTTTGTCTAAATGCATCTTCACTCGTTAACCATATTTGGGGAAGGGGAAAGATGATTAATTAGACAAATGCTGCTCAGGAAGAGTAAAGGGTAACGCTGTGACCAGCACTGACTGCTAGAGCTCATTGCTATCACTAGTCCAAGCCTGAACTCCAGTTATATATCATCTTAATGAATTCTTTCCACGACTGCTTAAATTAGGCTACCAGATTACCAGGTTGATGGACTGATTAGAGTAATGCATGCCAGCCCAGTCTAAATGACCTGGGATCATGGGGACTGAGATCACTGTGGACTCAAAGATAAAGAGGACTGGAGGGAGACTGAATGAATAAATATTATAGAGCCTTGAAGAACTTAATACTTTAATTAATCCCCTCTTTAAGAAGATACATTTCCTATACATTTCCATGTGTATCTTGTAAAAGGAGAGGAATTTGTCCACTGTGAGTGCTTTATGATGACTGGGCATTTTTTCCTTTCTGAGCCGGAGTGCAGGGTTGGAGTTCGGAGGGAAAATCATTTGAGCTGGGAAAATCCCTAACATTTGCAGTGTCAGACGCATTCCTGGGGTGACCGGGCGAAAATCCTCTGGTGGATGCTTTCCATGTCTCCCTTGCTCCCTCAACAGCTGATGGCGAGCTCGTGTTCACGGAAGGCCTCCCAGGATCTCTGGAGCACGCGGGCCGAGTCCAGGCAGCCTCAGCAAAAAACACAGCTCGGTGTGGAAATCATAGCTCTTTGCCTGGCTAGTGGCCCAGCATGGATTTCTACCACACAGATGAGTTAAATTACATTTTGTTACACACATAAAACATTTTAAATGGCATACTCTAAGAAATGAGGGCTTTATAACGTGCATTAGGAACTATTTAAAAAAAATACTTGACTGTAGTTAAAATTGTGTTTAGGTTGTTAGAAACCCTGTACTGAAAAATTTTGCCCTGCAGTCTGAAATTTTAGGGTCTTTGTAAGATCCTGTAAGCCAGGTATTCTTCAGCAGTCTTTCGGTGAATATCCTGTGGGAAAATATTCAGAGCAAAATGGTCATATTTGCATATATTTGATCTCTCCCATGCTCAACACTTTGCACTGTCACTTTAATTGTTAATATTAATTCATTTAGTATTAATTTAGTATTAATTATGTAAATATGAAACATTTTCTGTATTGCAATTACCATACTCGATTCACTATGTCACTGCGACACTTTATATTGTTACTGTGCTCCGTCATATATTACTTTACTACCCTGTACTTAGTATTTACGTTTACGTTTATGTTTACGGCATTTAGCAGGCTCTTATCCAGAGCGACATACATCTGTGCTTTAGTCCACATCTGTTCTTCATACCTGTAAAGCTAGACTTAAATTAACATCTGCTTTTAACCAAGTCACTGCTAGCTAAGTTGCACACATTAACAAACCCTGTCAAAGAGAAAAAACGAGTCAGAGGTTAAACACAAGTAAGGAAAAACAGTTAAGTGCCTGAGGGATTTTTTAAACATATAGGAAAAGATGTATAAGAAATAAGCGAGAGGACTGGTTAGTCACCAAGATGCTCCT
>JBBPCZ010000007.1:19697405-19709200 GCA_037974445.1 Brycinus macrolepidotus | reverse complement strand
ACACACACACACACACACACACACACACACACACACACACACACACACACACACACACACACACACACACAAACTTAATAGATTATTTCTAGTTCTCTTTACTTTTATCATACCTGTCTGAGCTGCTGTAGAGGAATAATCCATCCTGATTTGATTTGGTAGGTAGTACTCTCTTCACACTGCACTGTATCCATTAACACCACACACACTTACACACACACACACACACACACACACACACACACACACACACTTTCACAAATAAATTGTCAGCATCACCTCCTTGGAAGTGCTGCATTCTCTCTGACCAAAGAATTAGGCCAGCCGATATACAACTAGTAACCTTACATCCCATAATTCCCTACTGACAAAAACTTGCCAACTCTTGATACCATTTCACAAATTTAAAAGGCAACTGCCATGTGTTCAAATGATGTAGAAAAATAAAAACTAAAATAAATAAATGAATAAATAAAATAATAATTTGGATAGCAACAATATGCACTCTACATTTTCTGAGCATGCTCAACTTGTGAATAAACTACATACTACATAATGGGTAAATACTGTTCTAAGGTCTGTTTGTCTGAGCCATATTTGAAGCTGCAGCAAAATGATACAGTATATTATCAGTATCCACACGTGACTGCACACATCAACTGAATTGTGTATTACTGTAATGCAGCATATTATTTAAAACATCGCAATGTTCATGGAATCATCTCTTACTGTTATGTTGTTTGGTGATCATATCCCACTGTTTTGAACTACAGTGATTGTCAGAAGAACTGGTTAATGTTATTATTAATAATAACAAATGATATGGGTCATGCCTAAGCACACCCTTTACCCATAGAATTGCTGTAACAGAGGGCCTCTTGTGGCATAATGCTGGACTACAGTATATACTTAAAACAAACAAACAAAGAGCAATTGTAGAAGTCGTAGTAGACTAGAAGTAGTGTTTAGTGAACATGAGGGACACTACATGAACATACATAGAAGTGTCTGCCCTCCCCTCCTGGCCCATCCCAACCATTTGTTTCATTGTACTCTAACAAGGCTTGTCTTTTCCAATCACTCTGACACAGTTGTTAGTGGCTGCTGAATAAACCTCTATAAGAAAGCTCTGGAAATGAAAAAAAGGAGAAATTAAGAACGAGAGAGCTGCAGGGAGAGAAGAGGAGGCAAAGGCACACAAAGCGGTTAAGCGCACTCATTACTGTGGCCCCCGGTGGTGCCGCTGCAGCCACCGAGGAGGCTTTATAATTCAGCTGGCATTATGCGCCGGCGAGCCTTTCAAGTCGCGCCAGGGATCGGGAAGGAAGGGGGGTGTAGTGGGACGACGACGAGGACGACCAGCAATTCTGCAAAATATGCACATACATTTAGCACTGGGAAATCTCCATGGGCAGAACAGAGACAGGCACATGTCATTCGACGTATTGTGCGGTCGGGGAAAGAGAGGGGGACAGAGAGGCAGAGAGAGGGGAAGAGAGATAGGCCAGCCACGGCGCTCCATAAATGATTCAGTCCGTTTATTTATCAGCAGTTTAGGTCTGCCCCGGGCGGCCGCTGCGGCAATATTAATGACTCGGCCCTGCACATTTGAAGTGTTGAGGTTACGGCTGTTAGAGTCCCAGGCTGAATCTGCGGCCCACTGTTTATTTAACGTTCTGAAGTGCTTTAGGAGGCCTGAGAGAGAGAGAGAGAGAGAGAGAGAGAGAGAGAGAGAGAGAGAGAGAGAGAGAGAGAGAGAGAGAGAGATGGCTGGCTGGCTGTGTTTTAAATGGTTTTTGCCTTGAAGGGCTGAACTGTGCCTGCAGCTGTTTCTTATGGTATCATGTGTTGGTTTTCAGAGAAATGAGCAGCATGACAATAACTACAGGCCAGGCAGCAATGTGGTACGTTTCACAGGAACACTGCATCAGTCTGGACCATTTATTTCTTCATTACCAAATGATGATTAGAAACCCACATAATTAGTTTCTTCAACCAGAAAAAGGTCTGAAATGTCTAGCAGTGTCATCAGTGGTGAGTAAAATCTATGAAGAGCTCAGCTTTGTTCCAAATGGCCTTACAAGGCTTTGAAAACTGAATCCAGAGATGAAACTGAATTAGTTCCCCTGTCTGACCACAGGAGGGCAGGACAGCTCCGCGTCCAGCCCACAGGCTGCCCAGGCTGATAAAGAGAAAGATCTCTGATTGGGTACTCTCACTGAATTTTGCATTTCTTTGTCTGCACACCATTAATTATGCAGCTTCATTGTGACAGAGGAACAAGTGGTAGCTTATATGCGTGCACACACACACACACACACACACATGTATATTTTTGTCTTTGTGGCGTGGTGCATGCCCTTCTGTGTGAGTGTGCAACCCCTGCCAAATTATAATGGAATCAACACACATAGATGATGTTGTTTATCCATTTTACTCTGTAGCAAATAAACAAATCACAGATAGGACATAGAAACATTTTTGTTTAAAAACTGAACATTCCGACTTTGTGAAACACACTCAATGTGGACGAAAAAATGTGGAATCATCTTGTAATTTGCATTTCTATAACAAATATCAGCACAAATGTAAAAATGCAAATGAGCCTGCAGTTAAAAGAGAGTGCTTACAGATCCTAACAAGCTACTGGACTTCACTAATTGAAAGGAAACATGGACCCAGCAAGAGAGTTAATTGAAACAATGGAAAGGATTCTAAAAGTCCTTCTTGAGTTCTAGTACAGGCTGTTTTCCAAGTCAGCTGGGTCTAAAATTTGGTGCAAGTCTAAACATAATGGAAAGGTTATAAACCACAGAAGATGCTATATGCCTTGAAAAAAAGAAAATGCACAATAAAACAAATGAAAAACAAATGGACAGGAATACTTGTGAATGAACTGTAAGAAATAAATGAAATGGGATTTACATGCAAAAAAGCCAGCGCTTATACCTAAACAGAATAAAAGGTCACAGTAGGCTCGAGAGAAGCAGTCATGGGATGTGGATGATTGGATGAAAGTGATCTTCAGTGATGGTTCATGAATCTGCATCAGAGACGATGCTGTAACTCTGGTGCTGTTCTACTGGAACATAACAATGGCTGCTTCAGAATCAGAATCAGAAAACTATACTGATCCCGGAGGAAATTTTTTATGTTATGACTGCACAGACACACAGAGACACAGAGACACAGGCACAAGAACAATATGAAATATAAATAAATCCCATAAAAATCTGAAGAAAAAAACTCAGTGCGAAATACACTTTAATATATATAAACAATGCTGGGTATAAATACTATAGACAAGTAACTCAGAGTTAAGTGAATTTCTGACGACACAGATGGTAGTTAGGGGTACGTTATTGCATTTACTAGAGATCAGTAGTATATAAGTAATACTGATCTAATTTCTCCACTCATTCATGATCTGGGTTTGCATATCAGGTAAAGGACCAGGCAGTCATTACGTCCACAGTCAATGCACAGGTGTATTGAAATTTTGGATACGTTTCACATTCCATTCATAACAAACAAGTTTGGTGATGGTGAAGCTATTTTTCAGGATGATATTGCGTCTCGCCACAGAGCAACGAATGTTAAAACTCATCTTCAGGAAAGGGATATAAACTCAATAGCATGGCCTGCAAACAGTCCAGATCTCAATCTCACTGAAAATTCATGGTGGAAATCGTTTAAAAAGTAGTCCATGACAAGGCTCCATCTTGAAAAGCTGAAGTTGGAGCTTACTTGGTGGAGAATATTGTTTTTCATAAATGAAGTCCATGCCTCAAACAATTCAGGCCTGAAGAAGAGCCAAAAAATTACTAATTGTGATTTTGTGCTGATTAGTCCATATTTTCCTCTCCCCCCACATTGAGTCATTCCATATTTTTGTTCTCCATACTGAATGATCCCCTATTTTTGTCTTCTATTTGATCAGGAAAAAATATGCCATTCATTAAAATAATGTATTTTAAGTTGTTTGATGTCTTGACAAAGCCAGACTGTTTTAAAAAAAAGTGTCATATCTGTAATTTTTTTATTTGCTGGGATGCAAAAAAGCTTGGTGAACACCCTCTAAGAGTGTTAATTCAATGAGGGGTTGTATGTGAGTACTGCTGTGCTAGGCCTGTAGTTGTATGGGAAAGTTTGGGCACCCCTGCTCAGATGACATGTTTTGTTGATTTTCTAAGAATAAAGACATTAACACAACATTAACACAATATACGGAACAAACTTCAATATGGCACACGCACAATTACCATTTATTTTCGGAATTAAATGTATTAAAATAAATAAAATGTGTCGTGTTCAAAAGGTTGGGCACCCTTTCAGTATAAAGTATCTAGTTTGTTTGACTCATAAGGCCTTCATCTAAGTCACATATAAATAATTCTAGAGAGTTATAGCTAATGTGATCCTTCTCTCATGATATTGTGGAACACATCTAGGCTTCTGAGGATCTGAAACTAGAGATATTTGACTTTTACTAACCAAGGGCAGACAGTAAAATATATCTAAATGCTTCCTTAATGTAATATTCACTGTCCAAATGTCATAAAAATGGAAGTTAAGGAGAACTGTTCAAGTTCAAGCCAGGAAGAATTGGCTGGCATGGGATTAGTGATGTGCTGGTCCACTGTGCAGTATTATTGCACAAACATCACTTTCATGGAAGGGTCATCAGAAGATAACCGTAACTGGGATCTCATCACTGATCTCATCTCATATGAAGTATGCAACTCTTAGATTAACCAGAGGCATTTTGGACTGATAAAACAGAACATTTGCCATGAATCCCAAAGGTATGTTTAGAGAAAAATGCATTTTAACAAAAGAACACCTTAACAAGTGTGCATCTATTATGTGTAGTGGTTGTGTGGCAGCCAGTTGCACATGAAATGGTTTGGCGATAGACAGAAGCAAAGGATTTTACTTCAGTTCTGGATAATGATCTGAAACATGCATTAAATCACTGCTTCAAGAAACAATAGATTAAGGTTTTGGAATGGACTTCACTGCTCCCAGACCTGAATATTACTGCAACTCTTAAATGTACTGTGCAAACAAGATGGACCAGGATTTTTTCTGTGTCGTAAAAACCTTAATCATAACCTTCCCAACAAAAAGACCATTTTCTAAGAAAACTCATAAGGAGCAGACAAATGTCCTCATCATGTCAAAATGTTTTCCATTGTAAAGTCTGTCCATCTATCTATCTATCTATCTATCTATCTATCTATCTATCTATCTATTTATCTATCTATCTATCTATCATAATTATACTTCACAACTAATAAGCAATCATTAAATCATAATGACAGCAGTTATTCTATAGTCTTTCTCACTTTGAGACAACAACAAGCTAGATTAAAAAATACTCAAGAGAAGATGTTTATCTCATTATGGGATATTTGTTTGTGTCATCGCAGGGTTTTTGTGGGGTACGTGAATATTTCATTTCCAGCACAGATTCCTCCCTGTCTGTTCCCACGGCTCGCTCCGTAATTAATTTTGTCAACCGCAATTACGCCTTTTGCGACAGAATTTTAAGTGAGACGAGAGGGCCGATTATTTCCTCGATAACGGTCCAATTAAATTGTTTGTGTGTCTGTTTGTTTACGTAATTAAATATTGACATGAGCAGCCAAAACTGATTAGCGATGAAAAAAAAAAGTCAAGAAAAAAAAACCTCCTCTCTCCATATCGAGCTTGGAGGATTTCACTTGAACCACCAACAAACATGTCAGCAGATCTAAACAAGAATCGCAAATAAGAGAGCGGATGTTTTTCATGTGTATGTGTGTGTATGAATGTGTGTGTGTGTGTGTGTGTGTGTCTGTGTTTTTTCTCCCATGTCGTATTGTGAAGTAGATCTTACAACAACCCTCATCCTGCCTTGTGCTCATACACTTCTTCCTGAAGGAAATAAATACTACCCGAACTTGCGGTGGGCTCTCTGAAAGTGATTTTCCTCCAAACGCGGAGATATTGCATCGCTGGGCAGCTGAAGGCTCCTGGCTGGACTGAGGATGCTGCAATATTTCACAGTGCTCCAGGCTGTGTGCTCTTTCTCTCTCTCTTTCTTTCTCTCTCTCTGTCTCCCTCTCTCTCTCTCTCTCTCTCGCTCTCTGTGTGTGTCTCTCTCTCTCTCTTTCTCTCTCCCTCTCCCACATTGATAAAGCACTGGCCTTCTCTCTCCTACGGGCTCTGACAAACTCCAAATAAAAGCGAGCCAGCTTCACTACAAAGCACTTAGTGGTGGCTAACCACATTCGGGGAGGTGAGTGCAATGTCAACAGTGCTCTAAATTATTTTGGAGAGGCTTTAAATGCGGGCCGCAACAGTGGTGTGGGTGAAGTGGAGAGATCTAATAAGTAAGGGATCGCGCCTGGAGCGGAGAAAGAGTGGGGGAGAACCAATGGGAGAGCAAAAAAAGATGACAGCAGGGTGGCAAGAAACAGAAGAGCTGAAATGAGAAATAAATGTTCACACTGAATCAATGCACCAGCAAGCCATTCTTTAAGTAGCCTACAGTAAAAACAGTAAAATAGTAATGATGACGTACACCCACTGTCCAATTCATTAGAAACACTTCATCTCAATGATCACTTCATGACACTTCATGATCACTTATTGTACAATCTGTCACCCATCACCTCATTCATCATTGGAATTTGATTTCTCATCACAGGACCACTCTTAATACAGTAGCGACACTGACCTGGTGGTGGTATGAGAGTGTGTGTAAGGCTTGTACAAATGTATCAGGAATTACATGTGTTTTCACACACATCAAAGTCACTGCTAAGTTGAGAGTCCACCACCCAAACAACATCCAGTCAAGAGTCACTCTGTGGTCAGAAACTGACTGCTGATAAAGGGGTAAAAATATGGAGAATGGAAATTGTGCATTAACAGATACATTCTCTAAATGTACCCCAGCAATGTGTTACAAAGTAGATTTTCCAAAAAAATAAGAGTAGGGCACACCACAGAGCGCTCGTGGAGTTGTGCAGGTTCAGATATGGTTAAATGGAACCTGTTGAAAGGCCTTTGGGTCCTGGGTAAATATTCCTGTACTGTAACCTGGCTGTCAGGTACCTGCCTACTTATGACTGCACTAACTTTAGTACATCCACTGATCTATTCTGCATAATGCCCTGAGAGGCTCTCTCCCAGCCTAGGTAGCGCTTATTTATGGGGATCAATAATTCAGTAGCTATTAAAACAGGCCTTGCTCATGCATTGATGGAAGAGACATTAATATTTGAATGTAAAGAGCCCTGGCTTTGCATGTACTTACCTGCTGATCATTTCAGGTCCATTTCAGTGCCAGGATCGGTACATGTCAATTTTAAAAACAGACTTCAGCACAAAAGCTACAAAAAACTGTAATGCCTCTCCTTGTCGGTGTCGCATCAAATCGCCAGAGCAGAAATACTGAATGAGTGCCGGAGGGCCATCATGAATTATTGGCCGTTCAAACAGAATGATCACTGGTGGACATATTGAGAGATGTCTCAGGGAAGCGACAGCCAGCAGCTGATCGAAAGCGATCATCAGTTGGTACATTTGGGGTGATTTTACGTGGACATGTCTGCAGAATGGGAGGGGGGCGGGGGGTTAACCTCTCAGAAAACCACCTCTGATCTAATAACCCCTTGTCTGGCTGTTGGTTTAGAGTGTTAATTAGCAGCGTGGCGTCCGTCAGCATCCGGAGCCCGAGCCACAGCCGAAGTTGAAGCTGGAGCCGGAGCTGAAGTGGCTGGCAGCTGTTTAAGAAGGGGAGCGGCGCTGTCAGCTCACTGAGTGGGATATTCACCCAGCGCTCTAATGAGGTTTATTTACTTGTCAAATCCTGCAGTCTGAGCATGGCTCGGCCTGACACACAGCAACAAACAGCACAGACATAATAATAATAATACAGGGGAAAGAGCAGACAGGTAGGAGAAGAGAGGAGGAGGAGGAGGAGGAGAAGGAGAGAGATAGATGGATCGATAGAGGGGAGAGAGAGAGAGAGAGAGAGAGCGAGAGAGAGGGAAAGGGAGAGAGAGAGATGCGGAGGAGAGAAACAGAGAGAGGGAAGGATGGAGCAAAAGAGGGAAGAGAGAGAGCAAAGAGGTAGAGGGAAAGAAAGAGTGAGAATGAGAGAATATGAAAAAGAAAGAGAGTGGAAAAGTGAGAAATAGAGAGAGGGATAAAGAGGAAGGAACAGAAAGAGAGAGCGAGATGTGAGTTCTCAGTCTCGTCCTAGTTTAAAGCAGCTGTGGTTCGTGTTGAGCCGTTACAGGCTGATTTGGCGGTGGAGGTGAGGAGCTGTAGGTGAGGTGACCTTACCCATGCCCTGTCAAATCAACCCTCCCTCTAACCCTCCATCCATCCCTGCTTCCCAGACAGCACGACAGCACACATGGCCTCTCCCGATGCATAAATAAATGAGAAGCTTTTGCCGCCTGGGGATTAAAAAATAAACCCAATAACACAAAGAGGCATCTTATTAGTGATGGGCCGGTTCAGCAGCTAATGTGTGTTACTGAACGCTGATTTCAACTGTGTGTGTGTATGTGTGTGTGTGCGTGAGTGCGTTTAGGAGGAGAGTTAAAACACACACACACACATACACACACACACACACACACACACGCACACTGTGATTTTCAGACAGCTGTAAGCATTCTTAAGCATGTGAGGATTTTCCCCCCTCAGTCCAGGACAAAACACAAAAATGAAATTTTTGCAGCCATCAATTATTTAAATTATTCACTCGGTTCTGTATTTCCTGGCCAGGATGTTGTGTCAGATTGGCCGTGAGGGGCCTAGGCGTGAGACAGCGCTGACGGAGATTCTTTCATTTCGACCCACCTATTACATCCATATTTAACCGCCCCACACCCCTCCCTGGCCTTTATCACCACAGCAGCACGGCTGAAAGGGGCGGTAAATGCGGAATGATGTAGCAGGACTGAATTTGCATGGTCAAATGTCAAAAAAATGAGGCCTTTCCCTGAGCCTTGTCAGGGGGAGTAGCATAAGTGGCACGCTGCAGTGCCGCTGTGCCATCATCGGTTAGCTCAAACTGTCATCAGTGACCATGGAGAGGAAATCACGGTCATTATCTCAGAAAAAAGGAGAAGAAGACAGAATGAAGGGGATGTTATGTTCCCCCTCCTCTCCCTCTATCAAACTGACAATATTTCACCGTAAAGGGAAGACTCAAGGTGGAAATGTGATGGCTTTTTGTCAATATGTGTGTGTGTGTGTGTGTGTGTGTGTGTGTGCATGCATGCAATCATTTCAATTCAGGACCATAACACCCCACACCCCACACCCCACACAGTCCAGACACCCTTTGCACACGCACATACACACACACTGTTTAACATCACAGAGGACAATATAACTAAGAGTGCAAGCATTGGAGGGAGATGGAGAGGAAAGGCACTTTGATACCTTTACTGAATGAATATGGAAGTTATGGAAAACAAAAACAACAAACATAAAACTGCAAATGATTTGAATATTTTAAAATATGCAGCATGCTGGTTATAGGTTGGGCAGGCTTTAGCTTTGACTTGTTTGTCCTTGAATAAAACAAGAAACAGAATAGTAAATACACATGCACACACACAGACAGACAGTCTAAAGAAATTAATTTTAAAAATGTTTTTACATTTTAGGGATGAAGGAAGCTCTGACAGTGGAAAATAGAGAGGAGTGTAGTATGATAGACAAGAATGGAATAGACTGGGGCCTGAATCCATTAAGTCCAATAGGCACAAACAAGAAAGCAGGCTGCTTTTGTCGAAATGTTGATTTACCAGGCAATTGTCAACATTATAATATTTACAACTTTATATGTTAAATTAAAATATCATGTTATGCACAATTTTAATGTTTTTATAGTATATACATGCACACTAACTCAACAAAAATATACATACTTCACTTTTACTTTGCTTACTTGATCCTGCATAAAACTCCCCATCATCTCAGTGTGTGTCTGACTGGCCTCTTCATTGTCCTGTCTGCATTATGTTCAATTCAATTCAATTCAATTCAATTCAATTTTATTTATATAGCGCTTTTTACAACCAAGTTGTCACAAGCAGCTTTACAGAATACAAGTCCGAGCCCTTAGTGAGTAAGCCAAAGGCGACAGAGGCGAGGAAAAACTCCCTCAGCTGGAGGAAGAAACCTCGGGAGGAACCAAGACTCAAAAGGGGAACCCATCCTCCTCAGGTCTACCTGGAGAATTTCATGGAATTGTCTAATCAATTCCATGAAAATAGCTAATAAACAAGCTCAAATGAACACAAGCAGCTAGTTTTACAACAGTTACCAGAACAGAATCATATGTGCAGTCATGCAGAGCTTACCTTTTTTCTCTTGAGCGTGCTACATTTTCAGGTAAAAAATACTTGCTTTGTGGATACTAGCTTACATGCTAATAGTGTTAGTGTTAGCCACCTAACTAACTGACCTTACCTTAGTAAACCCTTTAGAAACTACTCATTTCAAAAACAGAAACACAGAAACACATCAATATATTATTTAACATTACATTATGTAGAAGCTCATATAAAAGTGCTAGATTACTTTATCCTAACCTGGAATAATTAAATGGTTTCCACCAAAGATAGAAGAGGACTTCTTACAGAAGACATACACCCTCACATACACAAACATTAACTTACTACCTCTGTCTACCCCCTAAAGGTGTTATTTCATTACTTAATTTTGTCACACTAAGACCCATGACGCGTCCCAGTGAAGACGTTTTTTGGGCGTTTGCATTACTTTCAGTAGGAGGGGGTCAATTTAAACATCGATGATGAAGCTTAGATGTAAATCCCATATTATCTGTCACCTCTGCATCGCAGTATGTGTTAGCATGTCTACTTCATCTGAGACAAAAAGGCATAATGAAAACAAACAACTAATATGTAACACTCACCCACATTTAAGACACTCATTTAACCAGTTACACCGTAATGCTGGTTGCCACGTATGGACTTTTCAACAGTGGGAGTCAGGTTGATGTCAGGGACAGTAGGGCCTATAGGACTGTAAAAGTTAATAATGAGATTTGATGAAAATGATTATTTATACTGCATAATTGAGATATACAGATGAGAGTAAAATAAATGAGAATAAAAAGCTTTATCCCTATGAATCTAGATCAGGATGCTGTTATATTCATTGTATTGGTTAAAACATATTATAGTTATTAATTATAAATTAGCACTTCATTAAATGCACATCTACTCATCTATAATAATTGCATCTTTAATAATAAATTAAATACACACTTATAATAATAATATTTTAAACTAAGAATTATTCATATTTTTAGATACCTACATTTTTTAAATTCATAATTTAAAATCAATTCTTTTTTGTGTTGTATGTTGACCTGTTCCGCTAAAATAATTGTGTTGACATATTTTTTTAGCTTAAGAATTGTATTTAGCGTTAAGTCTTAACGTAATAAACAGTTCAAAATGAATCTCCTGTCCATATGGCCTCACCGGATATAAATCAGCTCAAATTGGACACAGAGCTGGGACTAGGTGTTCATGCTTACATCATACAGTAAAGAAGCATGTAAACGAAGGCACATGAGTAAAATCTTCCTCTCCACTCCCAGCCTTAACCAGAGGCTGGATCATCCGCTGCCATGCTGCTGTTCAAAGTGATACTGGGACACATCGTTTTGCACACTGTCCTGACAAGTTCAGGCACAAAAAAAACCTCTCAGCAAATTAGCCATGGCCTGCATTATTAAAATAACA
>JBBPCZ010000007.1:19642814-19697305 GCA_037974445.1 Brycinus macrolepidotus | reverse complement strand
TATGTGTGTGTGTGTGTGTGTATACATTCCTCTTTCTAATTGTCCACTTAGGCTGGCCCTCCCTCCCCTGCCTTCACGATCAGTCAATTTGTGCTATTGGCTTGCAGATTCTTCATATCCCATTAGGGAGAAGAGCCATGGCAGTCCAAAGAGCCCTCATTTATTTTAATAACCTGCCAAGGCAGACATGAAAATGTTAAAGTTAGAAGGCTGCAACGTGACAAGGAAGCAACTTGTCAGATGTGTGTCGGAGTCCGGTCCTGCCGTTTCCTCTCTCCAGCCGCACAGCTGTCAGGCAGAGGGAGAGAAATGATTGACTAATTGTCATATTACCAGTTTTGTGTTGCTATTAATATGGATGGTGTATGGATGATGTGCACCTGCGCTGGCTGCCGGTTCTCCCTGAATGCACAAGGCTAAGTGTGAACAGTTGAGTTTTCGCAAGAGCAAAGTCTTTATTCTGTGTGCTTTTGTGCTATCGCTCTCATTTTCAGTCTTCAAATCCACCGCATTTTAAGCTCAATTTGACATCCTTTTTTGGAGACTGTGTACCGAGTTTAACTCATTAGCTGCCAGTACATTGTTAAATCATTTTTTGAGTGAATTTACTTTATTATATGTATTAAATTGACTTCAAGCCAGCATTTCTTTTCTTAACAGATACTGCTATAAAGACCATTTCTTCTCCCACTTGGGTCCAAAAATGGCATGTTTTATATAAACACATCTAGTGTAATTTGCTGATTTTTTTCAGTTTGTGCTGAAAAAAGGTATGTTTTGGAGGAAACTTCAAAGCTAAATTTAACAGGAGTGAAAAATAGGTACTCTCCTGTGGTCTAAGAGGGTTAAATTACACTCCTCTTTCACAAAAAAATAATGCTTTAAAAGTGTCTAAACCTTGTGTTTTATTTTTTAAGTAAATTGTCTTACTAATACATATACAACAATCAGCCATAACATTAAAACCACCTGCCTACTATTTTGTAGGTCCCCCTCATGCTCTGACAACTCTGCTCTGACCCACACTAGACCTCTGCCCTCCTGAAGTGTCTTCAGCAGAACATTGATCAGAGCATCACACTGCTTCTGCCGATTTGTCTTCTTCCCATAGTACATCCTGGTACCCTCTTTACCCCAGGTAAACAAAACAAATGCACACGCACCCAGTCATCCACATAACGAAAAAGAAAACATGATTTCTCCAAGCAGATCACCTTCGTCCATAGCTCTGATGTTCGTGCGCCCATTGTAGGAGCTTTTGCTGGTGTACAGGGATCAGCATGGGCACTCTGACCAGTCTTCTGCTAGACACCCCTTCTGTCATGTCCAGTATTAACTTTTTTCAGCAATTTCTGCTATGTTAGCTATTAGCTATTCCTTGCGAGCATCAGTGAGCCTTGGGCACCCCTGACACTGTCACCAGTTCGCAGGTTGTTCTTCCTTGAACCACTTTTGGTAGATACTAACCACTGCATACCCCATAAGAAGACCCCATAAGATGTGTTGTTTTAGAAATGCTCTGAGCCAGTGACCTAGCCATCACAGTTTGGCCCTAGTCAAAGTTTCTCAGATCATTACAGTTGCCTGTTTTTCTTGCTTCCAACACATCAACTTCAAGAACTGGCTGTTCACTTGCTGCCTAATATATCCCACCTCACAGATGCTGTTGTAATGTGATAATCAAGTTTATTCTATCAGCGGTTTTAATGGTATGGTTAATCGGTGTATATGTGTATATATTTTGCTAGGCACTAGAAAGTAGAGAGCTGGGGAGAATGTCAACACAGCAGATGTCTTTATAAATGAAATCAAAGCACTGCTTGACTACAAGCCCGTCTTTTGACTGAACTTGACCCTGAGCTGTGGGACAACCTGTCAAAAACAAAACATCTAAATAACGTTCGGAGGGCACTCCAACACTTCACTGCCATAAAGGACTTAACAGAACAATGCTGCATTATGGGTAACTGAGCAAACAAGACGTAATCCGGCTTCAGATCTGAGTAAACAGCCTCTGGCTCTGATTCACATGTTAAAAAACTCCAGTCTCTGCCGGTTGGTGCTGCTCTCTTAGCTGTTATCTGTCAGGCCGCTAATACCATGTAAATGAGCTACTTCGCAGATTCCAGTGGCATCTCTGCCTAATCCTCTGCCATTCTTTTAATCAGCGGACATGCTGGAGCCAATATCTATTTTCATCTGGCCTGATAGGATCTCCTAAGGATTTAAAGAGGGCTTCCACCGCTCTTGAGTGCGGGGCCGGGACTTTTGCAGCTGTGATCTCGGGGCTTTGGGGAGTTCTCATTAGGTGCCAAGGCCCCGATCGAAGAAGCTAGTTCTGGCTAGTGGATTTTTAATCCTCCGGTGGCCCATGTCGGGAGCTGGAGTTATTTAGGGCCTTTGATTAGCCACAGCGCCACACTTTGATTAAGAGAACTTCAGAGGATGGAGCCGCTGCTGTGATGTGAGTGTATGTGTGTTGGGGGGTAGCGGGTGTTTGACGTGAGTGTACCCATCTCAGAGTGTGGAGAGTGTGGGGGCTTTGTCTGTAAGCTGCTCCCTCTCCCACCACTGACCTTGCTCTGCGCTGAAAGTCACCGTGTACAGAGAGACTTTTGATGCTGGTGAAGAATCGATTTTTTCGTAGGTGGAGGAGTGCCACTAAGCGAGGTCATACACAGAGCTCGCAAGCACGGCCTAGATCCTCACATGTTGAGAATGTGTGTGTGGGAAGAGGGGTTGGGTGGTGCTTAGGTTCTGCTTTTGATGATCATTATGAAGGGACCAAATACACACATTTTAAAGTAAAATTAATGAACACATTGCAGAATGGTTTGATTTTGGTAAACACCAGCCGACTTGTTGGGGGATAATATTGAAAAATTGCTCTTATTTCTATGGAACTTGCCCTGTCAGCTGATTAAAGGGCTAGTTTGTCGATTTTACCAATCAATATCTATGACCTCATCATCAGAAGAACTGAAAATGTATGATTTTAATGAATCTGGTGAATCTAGAATTAATTTCTTTGGTCAGATTTTGACAGTTTGTGATAATCAAGGGTACAATCAAGTTAAAATAGATGGGATGATAAAAGAAGGTTCCTTATATCCCAAGATATCTTTCAGGAAGGCTTACTTGGCTCCAGCCAAGGATTTCCCTTTAACATCCTTGTGGACAACTGGTGAAGTTTGCCTGCATGTCTCATTCATGGTCCTCTGGAGTGAAATCCTGATCACATATTCTGATATTTGTCTTGATGTATATTTCAAGTTAGAATAGCCTGCAGCTTTAATGTTGGTGTGCCTTAGTGCATAGTGGTAGGCAACAGCACAAATGACTGACATTGTTTTTTTGGAATAGTTCACAATTATCAAGGACTGCAAAACAAACTTGCACTGTTCATTTTTAGAACTTGTGTCCCTTTGGAACATTATATAGCTAGCTCAGAGTTTGTGAGTAGCTTGATGCTGCAATTGGAAATTGTTGTTTTCAAAATTAAAGCTCCTAGAAACCTTGGAGGGAATACATTTGTTAATTTCTTGGTCTGTGGTGGGGAAGTTTGAATCCTATTATTCTCATACGATTGGTTTAATAAATATTTGGAAATATTTGGATTGTATAGGTCAGAACAGCTGTAAAATTATCCTTTTAATGTTGAGTGATATGATAAAAGTATTGTATAATTGATAATTGTATCTTCTTACTGCCCAGTCCTAGTGAGTGTGTTTTGAGAAGGCAGGAAGAAAGTTTGTCTATATTTTGGAATTCTTTTCACAGTCCTCTGCACGCTAGTTTCAAAGATAATTGAATTTGTGAATTCTACAAGACTGTAGGTCTGACAATCAAATCATAGGTGCAGCCTACAACACCTTGATTCCAAGAATTAGAATCAAGAAGCTGTAGGCTGCACCCATGGGTTGACTATTATTGGCCATTTCTATATAGCATCACCTGTAGGGCTGCACGATATATTGTCCATTAATTGTTATCGTAATATCCGTCTCTGCAATGCCGATATTACAAAAAACTGCAATATGCAAATGAGCCACTAACGAATCACAGTGTTTCTGATAGAGCAACCAATCACAGCTCCGGGTGAGTCACTGGTTGTTTTGATTAATTAAGGTCTTCATGCAATCCAACAAAAGTGTAATTATTTAACTATTTAACTATTTAAGGTGTTGATGAATAAGTGCATGAATGGGCGGGGCTAAACTGCTGTAGCCAGATCAAGGAGACATTTTTAAAGTTGATGGTTTATGTTGTTATGATATGAAAATGGACTGTTTTTGTGCCTTATTTTCTGTAAATGATCTGTGTGGAAGGGGGGGGGGGGGGGGCAAGGGAGGAGGCAGGAGAAGGGGAAAGAATAACCGTCCCCACAAACTCTTTCCCCCCCCCCCCACATGATGAGGCAGGAGGAGGGGAAAGAATAAACGTACCAACGGAATATTTACAAATCTCAAGCTTTTTTAATTCCAGAAAAGTGATTATATGGGTCCTTTAAGATAACGCAGCTCTAATCAACTGTATAGGCAGATAGATTCTCCTCCATTACAGTATTTGCATCTTTTTGTATCTACTGATGTTCCCATTCTCAGTTAGTGTATTAATGTCTATGCTGATTGGTACGTTTGTGCTTTTGTCGAATTGAACATTCCTGCCAAACAAATAAAACTGAACTAAGCTGAAATTTATTAGAAACCTCAACAGTGTGCTTAGACACACTGGCCACTCTACGGGCAACCTTATAGGTGAACTATATTAAATTTGTAGGACCACTGTTGACCAGAAGTTATTTGGGCAAAGGAAAAATCTCAGCACAACAGAGATAAATAGCATGGTGGTGATATGATAGTGTGTTTGGTGCTGGTGCAAGTGTGGTGTTGCTGGGGTTTTTACACACATGATGTAGTGTCACTGCTAGGATAAGATTGATCCACCAACCAGAAACTGACCACCGATGAAAAAGAGGACTAACATAAACTGTACATCGAAAGATTAACTACAGTTTCTAATTATGGGTTTCTTATAAGGTGGACAGTGAGGGCAATCATGTGATGTAATCATCTGTATGTAACTACTTAAGGCAGGAACGCCTGTTTTGAATAAGTATTTTCCTCTGAAGATTTTTAAATAAACTTAGTTAAATATGACTATGGTGCTGATGAGGAGCTTGATCAATTTGGACAGCTGAACTGAAGCTGAGGAACACTAAGCCTGATCGATTCTGTATTTTATTTCCTGTCCTCTATCCCCCGGACGCTACAGAGCAGCGCTGGATAGCCGTGAGTACGTGAAACATGCAGAGGATAATGTGGCTCCGAGAACCCTCAGGGACAGTAGGAAAACCACAGAAATGTGTGTATGTTTAAACTGTGTGTGAAATTAGTATGACTTTCGATGGGGCTGCGGGGATGCATTACCTCATGAAAACCTTATGAAGGCTAATGACACATAATGAAGGCCCCAGAGGATTGGACCGGATCTTAGCCAAGCTTGGGAAACTCTCGTGTGGATTGGGAAGATATCCATAATGAAAATCTGCTCTCACACTTCGACGGTTTCTGAGGGGACCTTAGAGACACGCTGTAGGAAAATATCAGCATGGTGATTAACGGGGGGCGGTTGAGCTTGAGTCCTCTATGGAATAGATATTCCTGGTGGAGCTGCATGACGCTAGAGAGCACTTCTCTCAGTAGAAAGATTAGCCATGGCTAAATTCAACAGCTGCACTTCACCTGTGAACTACAGGGACAGACATTAGAATTAAAGATAATATGAGAACATGACATGGCTAAAAACACTCATAGCAGCCCTTGTGAAGCCTGAATGTACGTCTGTCTTTTTATGGATAACAGAATATAACACAGTGATAATTTAACTTTTAACAGCTTTTTGTGGTTTGAGGCAAGTGTGTCATGATTTAGGCTTGTAGTTTGTGCTATGCTAATTATTGGTTGTACGCTTCTATTATAGCTTCGGGGCAACCTTAAAGACAGCAAACACTGGATGCAAAATATTTAATGGGTGATCAACCTTTTAAAAAATATCAGGCTAAGTCTCCACATGTTTTTTTATCTGTATATTGTTATTATTGAATATATTTAAAGTCAATTAAAGTCCAGGACAGACATTTTTATACACACATAACGAAGCTATAGCTTAGTACAACTTGCATGCACCTCTGACAGTTTACTGACAGTGAGAAATTTAGATTTCTGTTTAGAAGGAAAAAATAAAGTACTTTAGACACACCAGCTTGGCACAGGAACAGGCTGTTTGGAAAATCCATGATGCTCCCAAATGAATAAGCAGTTCTGACAGCTGGTTTACTAACAGCTGGAGAGTTGGTAATGGTGCTGATAAAAGGAGATTGTGTGTACTGCGCTGTATTCTGGCTGAGAGTTGGTCAAGTGACTTAAAACAGTTGCTGTTCACTATTAGTAACAGCTGGTGTACTGTTAGTGATTGCAGCCCATCTGTTGATGAAAAATTTGTTTAAGCCAGCCTCCAGCACTTCATCCATGGTAAGCTTCCCCAGAGCTTCTCGTGGCTGGATATTTTTGGGTGATGGACCACCCTCAGTGACATGTGTAAAAGCTCAGCAACACCATTACGCCTGAAACACTGTCAACCTAGCAGTGACACACATTCCGTAGAGCTACTATGTCAGTGTATTGAGGGCAGTGGTGTAGGTTTTATTTCAGATTTTTTGGGCATGGGGTGAAGGGTACACTGCACATACCGCCTGTTATAATGCATCATAACAGTGCTGTAACTTCTTTATTAACTTTTTATAAAACTGGTCATCAATGTCAGCCATAGAAATTAAGATGTTATTGCATGCACTTCAATACAAAACGAGCTAAAACAATACAATATTTTTGCAGTACTACCATTATAACAACCACAATATTAGGCGTCTGTGTATTCAAGTCTTCTGAGTTGATGAGTTGCTTAACCAACAACAGTGATGTTGATCGCTGATTTTAAAACACTTTCTTACACTCACACTTTGCCTTTGATGCCAAAGTAAATTAACAAAGTAAATAAAACTGCTTGAGCTAAACTCGCTGGCTACCTATCACTAACTAGGCTACGGCATCAATTAGCAGTCCACTTTGTTTGCCTCACTTTTTAACATCCTAGACAGTTTTGAACATTAGAAAAGCAATGCTGGCTTAGTCGGCTACAGTAAAGGAATGTGAACGATGCTAACTGTGCTGGACTGCATTTCCCATGTGTCTTGTGTGCACAGGGATATAAAGACGTGAAGAAGCAGAGCAAAGCAAAGGTCCGAAATAGTTGTTTACTTTCTATTTTTAAATAATATATTTTTGGTCAAATGTAATGTCCAAAGCCACTCAAAAAACTCAAAAAAGTGAACAAATTGCTTGGGGGCAATTTATCTCCCTGAAACACACTGAAGGGAACACATCACTCCCACGCCCATTAAATTTATACCTATGATTGAGCGCATATCAGGCACAATGGTGTTGCAGTATTTTTTACACACATTAGTGTCATCTCTAGGTGTAATAATGTTAACAAAGTCAAATCTGCTCTACAGCAGTCCTCTGCCAAGAAACTGAATGGGGTGGAGGGTTACTGACATATTAAGAATGACAACAGATGGGCTGCCATCTGTAACTGTACCCCTACTGTAACTGTAATAAGATGCATGTATCGTGGTTTTTTTTTTTTTTTTTTTAAATGTATGCATGCATTACTATGTATGAGTGCACTGCTTGTGATGCACATTTCGAATCAAAATGTGCAACTTTTACAACTGGTTTGGTCTCCAAACTGAGACGCTCCTGATTAAAAGTGCATGAAACTGACAAGCACGCGTTTCCTCTGAAAACCAGTTTCTGAGTGTACAAGCAACTTTCAGGAACGTTTTTTCCTGTCAACATCAACTACACTGGTACCTTTAAACCCAGTTGAAAGCCAGATGTCAGGCGCAATTAACAGCTTTTGCGGACGTGACCTGATCGATAGCGACAACTGGGAGTAAAGCAGTAAACAAGAAAATGGAACAGGCCTTTTCAAAAGCTGTTCATGCAAAATACTGCTTTTCTGTTGTCACATCTGAACCCCCTTATGCTTTTTTAAACATGCAGGAGAACTTTTCCTCTGGCGTGCCATGGCTTTGATAGGGAAAGGGTACAAAATAATATCTTCCCTTTGAAAAAACAATTTTCAGGGGAGTGGGATTGGTATAAATAGCTCCTGTTTATGCGTGCCATGGGCCACTTGCAGGCTGATGTGAAACTTGTGATAGGCTTTTTAAACAGCGATGCAAAATTGATGACTACAGGGTGGAAACTGTCGTCGAGCGTTTGGAGATCTGACTGCATGAGGACATCAAGGCCTGGGCATGGCAACCAGGGACTTTCTCTTCCTTTCCCTCCCTCTCTCTTCTCCTCCTTCTCTCCCACTTTCATTCTCTTCCTTCTAGAGCTTTAATTGGGCCTAAAATTTTGGTCTTAACATGAATAGAGGTTCTGTTCAAGTCCGAACTATTCCATCCCACAACATCAAGTTTACGGTCTGGAGCCCACCTGAGTGACCAGAGGCCAAATAAAACTCTACAGTCTCAATAATAGACCTGCCACCTTAGTGACCATGTTACTCGAACTACTAACAACAAAAACAATCGTCAAAATCATTGATAAACAAAATCAAATTTAAATTTCACTTTGAAGATTTGTTCATCAAACAACGCTTTCAAACAACATGCGGGACAATGGGGGCCTCACAGCCCGAAACACCTGTGATTCTGGCATGTCCAATTTTAAATTAGTTTAAAATAGGCCCATTAAGGAAGAGTATAGCAAAATAGGAAGAAAAGCTAAAACAAAACAAAACTTGTTCAGGGACAAGGATAATGAGAACCCTTGAAAATGAAATCTGAAACCGAGCCTGACAAGTATTTGAGAAATGATGTCTGAATCTGACCAAACCCGACGTGAAATATTTCAACCAACCCCTTCCTGTCTAGCCAGCTTTATAGCTCTAATAGAGGAAAGCTTTAAAAGGCCTGAATTAGAAGGTCAACTGTGTCTCAGACAAGAAGCTTGGTGCTTATCTCTCTTTCTCCACACTGTCCTCTCTCTCTCTTTCCCTCTCTCTCTCTCTCTCTATCTCTCAGGCCTCCTCTATCTCGATGGTTATTGGAGAAGAAGCAGCAGATAAAACTGTCTAATGAACATGCAGGAACTTGGGTAAGTTAAGCATCGAAACATCGAAGGCGGCTTGAACTTTGACTCGGCAGCATTAGTGGCTGGGGCCTTATCAGCCTGTGAGACTGCTGAGATTAGACACTTCCTAATGAAGTGGAGGGATAGGAAAGGTCTTAGTGGTGGCAAAGTGGATTGCTTCCAACATTTTTCACTTGTTATCGCCACAATCCAGATTGTTGTTGAGAGGGCAGGGCTTTGCTCAGTTTCACGTCGCTAAAATCCCGAGGGCAGATCAGAGTGAAAGTCTGCGGCCTGCAAATGACTTCAACCCACCTGACATGCTGCTTTGCTCAAGTCTAACATGCCCAGGTTCAAACTGTTCTCTTCTCGTTGGACTTTCTCTGTATTAGACTATTTCAAAACCACAGTTACTTGCAGCTTAGGGTTTTTTAAAAAAAATTGTGAAATACTTCTTTTGGAGGATAGGTGGTGTTTTGAGAAATTAGATAAAATTAGATAAAGTAAGATCTGATAAAGACTTCATAAAAACGGCATTGTTTTTGGTGAAATGTGTGCATCAAAAAGATTCTAAAATCTCCCCATGCTTCCACAGGGTTTAGAACTTTTGGCTTCAAAATGGTCTGAATTTGTGCAGAATAAAATAAGCTCAGTCACATCATGTCCTTGAGTTACTGTGTGAATTATGAATCAATGCCGTTTTTAGCACTGAATGGATAATACAATAAATATGGAATTAATACATCATTTGTATTTATTTGCTGAATTTAACATTTTAGAAAAAAATAAAAATAACCAAAGTGTGTCGGAACTTTTGCTCATGCCACACAATGTTTTTTTTTCCTGCAGTACCTGAAATTAAGCAAATAATCTGTAACTATGCATTAAAATGTGCAGAAGTGTGTTCTAAAGAGAATGTGTATTTATTTTAATTATTTTTGTAGTATTTATCTGCAAATAGAAAATCAACAAAAGATGTCATTTGACCAGAGGTGTCCAAACATACAACTGCACCTTTCAGCATGATAGCTAGTATTCTGGTTATATTAGCATCAGTTAGCTGTGTGGAACCTGAAATAATGGAAACTGATTAGCAGTGATTGAAGAGAACACATCATTACCCTAATTGCTATTAAAACAGTGTTATTGTCTTACATTTGCAGCATATTAGAGTTTTTATACACTACATTTGTGGCATTGATTAAATCACCAACATTTTTGAAAACCTCAAAAAAATTCTTTCAGTTTTTTATAATAGAAAAGGTTCCATTATCTTTTAAATTTAAAAAGTTGTACAAAAAAGCCAAACCACTTTTTCCAACACTTACAAATCAGTGTTTTCTTTCTTGTTTTGTCTGATTTGAGAGTATCAGTTTAGTACAAATGTGATCCAAGATATTAAGACATGGTCTTAAGCTGTGTGGCAATTATTAGCTATAAAAAGCCTGATAATCCCTCTATAATGGAGAGGAGGAGTCTTCTTTGATTATTCGTCCTGTTTGTCTCAAGAGCCCGATGGCTCTGACAGGGCCTAAGTAGTTGTCATCTCCCACTATGTTGGACATGCGTGTGCCTCTCCCCGAGCATGAGGCCAAAATCTTTGCACAGGTTAATAATTAATTGTGGAGTGATAAATTGCTCTGAAGCATGAGAAATGGCAAGATAATATATAATAAATATGAAAAAGCACATTATAATTCATAAGGATGTGTCGGATTACTGTAGAGACCCTTCCATTATGTACATTATTCATGGTGTGATATGCCGCTTTCTGCCCGGCTCGTTTTGCCACGCAGGCATTGTAGAAACGTACATGATAGGAATTATCTTCATCATGGTGAAGGCGGATATTGACATTTTTCATCAGAACCTCATAACATCAGTAAAGAATATGTGGGTTTTAATAAATAAAATTCATTTTGATGGACTTTTAAAAACTGCTATCTTCTATAATTATATTGTGTTTTCAGTGGCTGCAGCATTGGGCCTTTTATTGTGATTGTGATCATCTTCACAAATAATTGGTTCCTCACATTACTTCCAATGATCCATTCACTCAAGGATTCATTTAGGATATCCACTTTATTACAAACCCCTACCTTAGCCGTTCCGTAGCCCTTTTTCAGAACCTTCACAGAGAACCGTTGTTGTGTTGAGAATGGTTCACTATCCAAATAATAATGATCAACAGCCACCCTTTGGAAACTCCCTAATGAGTAGGGTTGAAGGTGACTGACGAATTGTACGTAACAATCTGTAACTGTCTGTAATGTACAGACTGTTTGAGATAGGCTGACCTCATAAAGTAGCCACAGAGTAAAAGTAGAAGTCAGGTGTTACTGATAAAGTGTCCAGTGGGTGTAATTATGATATTTAGTGATATTGTTTTGACTGAGAATGATGGATGTGGTGATCAGTTCAATGTCCTGTATATTTCCCTTAGTATTATATCAGCTTGGCTCAGGAGGGCCAGCCGAGTGGAGTTTTCTGGCCTTGGTAACGAGACTCTCTGGCTCTTCATTAGGTTTTTATGAGGCCTGCTCTCCAGCAGATGCTTGCTAGTGAGCCGTGCCTGCTCGATCACGCCTCTCCAGAGACTCAGAGTGCCATTCCTCCGAGATCCTTCGAGATGCAGGCGTTTCGCCACCCCCTGAGACGGGAAACTTAAGCGCTGTCTCAGTTTCAGCGCTCAGGCTAAAAAGGCCGGGGGGAATCTCAGCTCATATTGATGTTTGCTGAGCAGTTAGAGATAGTAATATTTTATTTTGCTCTCTCTCATGCTGTCTCTCTCTCTCTCCCTCCAACTCTCTCACTACATACCATTCAAATGGAGCCAGTGTTTTTAATGAAATTTGATTGCAAAAAAAGTATACAATGCTTTTTATAAAATATATACGTTTTCTGTAACCTCACAGGCCTTAATTATTTAGCGGGATGCAGGAAAGCTGAAAAAGATATTTAAACAATAATATCCAGAAGGCCTTGTATTTCATAAGTGGTGATTAAATCTCCAATTAAGTAAGCACAAAATAATTCAAATAAATAAATAATTACACTATATTATAATATCATTTAATAACCTTAATCCCAAATAGTTGAAATGTTGAATAAACCCATACCTGGTTTAAAATTTTTAAATATACATTGTATAAGTTATTATTTTAAATACAGTAGATATTAATATGACAAGGATGACACACTTGAGAAGGCTGTTCTGTAGAAAAAGAAGTTACTTTTATACAACCAATTAAACTGGTGCAACACTTTGTATGATGAGGTAAAACCGACCTAAGATATGAAAATTCATTATTTCTACAAATTGAGAAAAAAGAAAATGCATCATAGAATGGTCTTTGTTTTTGGGTTGCTGGGTACTGAGTAAGCCTTATTTAAATGTACAGAGAATAAAATGCACATCATAAATGTGCTGTATTCTTTTCTCCAGAGATGTTAATGTTCACAAAGCATCAGTCTGGCTGAAACGCGCTGTCCCAGCTGAGGGAATAGTGTGCTGGGTACAGGCCGTCCACACACATTTCTCTCCCTCTTGCCATAGTTGCTGTATCGTAGCCTGTCTAACGTAAGCTCCCGGCCTGCATGCCACAGCACTGCTGCCCTCCACAATTACACTTAATTACTATTCAAATCCCCATTGTGGGAGCAGAAAGCACTGTAGGCAACACTATCACAGCTGAGTGTGCATATGTGCATGCGGCTTCAGAAATCTAATCAGCAACGGCATGGTGGTAGGCCTTCAGTCTTCAATTTGTCTGCGTGCAGTGGTCCGCTTCCCCTCTGCCTGATTCTATCCTCACTCGAAGAAAGACGTTAGGTAAAAACGAACACAAATTCCCCCTCACCGCATATGTAGATGATCAGCCAAGATGCATTTGGTTTCTGAAATTTGATTATTTAGTTTTGCACTGGAGCCACAATGCTAAGAGCTAACAAATAATGGAAGCTTACATCCTGTCAGCATTGCACGAACTGCGCACCTTAATTATCACATTCTTGCCTCACAATACACAGAGCTGTTACATACTCTCACTTAGACTTGCCTACAACTTTCCTATTCTGTGAAATACTGTTATATGCTTCTACTGTTCTTAACGCAATTATTCATTTTTATAAATAAGAGTGTCATACAGCATCAAAAGGTAAAGTCTACCTGAGATTACTTACCAACTTACCACAGTTCGAAGCAGGTGTGTTACTTTTTTCTGAACTATGTCCTTAAGACCCTTACAGCTAGTGCAGTTTTTCTACAATTGCAATGTACAATTTTTACCACTGCAATTTTACATTTCTCAATACTGAAGCCACGTTTTCAAAACACTCGACACAGTTTGCAGTACCAATGCACGGTTTGGTCACACAATGCATCCAATCTCCAAAATGCACTACAACTGGAAAACAGTTCACCTGTTTTTCAAAATTGATTCAAAAGACCAAAACATTAGCACAATGTCTACAGACATTACAAATAATACTATACTGATCATGACTGGGTTTCAAGACAAAATAAAAACACAATTTCACTAATCATTTCATACTGTATAGTGTAGAGTACTATATTATACAGTATAGCATCCCCTTTACACACACAAACACACACAAGTAAGTTCAGTGCTTATGAGTATTTCGGTGCTTCTGAGTAAGACAAGCCAAAGACACAATTTCTACCGTGTTTTTTTTATGCTTCATGTGAGTCCATTCCTCCTCTGGGTTTGGTCACGAGTTTTCATCCACGTCACATCTAATGTCTTCTCTAGTGATGCATTTGGGAAGTATCTTCTAGAATGCTTTACCTGACTTTGGCAGTGCTCAGCAGGCACCCAGCATTCATAGCACCAAGAAGGGACATTTGGTAATGTGGATGATGATCGTAAACCTTCCATCTCCAGGCAGAGAAGAATTCCTCTACAGGGTTCAGGAAGGGAGAATATGGTGCAGAAACAATGAAG
This sequence comes from Brycinus macrolepidotus, assembly GCA_037974445.1. Taxonomy (NCBI): domain Eukaryota; kingdom Metazoa; phylum Chordata; class Actinopteri; order Characiformes; family Alestidae; genus Brycinus; species Brycinus macrolepidotus. The sequence goes on along the minus strand of JBBPCZ010000007.1, from coordinate 19,683,132 downwards.
ACTTGGGTGTGCTGCAGGCCACTCTGTGACTGCAATGGAGTGGTGGAATACCACAGTATCCCACACCACAACAAACAGTGGAGCATTACACATGCACTCTCTCTCTCTCACCTTCTGGTACCAGTGTCATGAACGGTTCATCTAGGCATTCTCTGTTGTATGGGCCGATTACTGATTTATTTTACACACCACCAGAACATCATACCTGCCTCTGTTTTGAAAAAGTGGTTTCAGTATTGGGAAATGCGATTTAACAATTGTAAGAAAATGTAAGGTGTGTCTCTGTGTGTGTGTGTGTGTGTGTGTGTGTGTGAGTGTGTGTGTTTATTATGTGTCTTAATTAAAGCTGGTTGATGTGTAATGAGTATTCTTGGCCATGTGGGGGCAGTACTGTTATGCTTTAAAGAGGAAATTGTAAAAAGGTGTGTGTGTGCGCCTGTGTGTGTGTGTGTGTGTGTGTGTGTGTGTGTGTGTGTGTGTGTGTGTGTGCGTGCATGCAGAGGATAGAGTGCTCACATTACAGGGTGGGCCATTGTGGATTTTGATGGATTGCAAATGATTGTCTCTGAAAACAATAGCTCCTGGAAGGCCCTGTGTGTGTTCGGTGTGGCCACTGCTGTGCCCTCCAGCATTTTCTACCCAAACACACACACGCACATGCACACACACACACACACACACACACACACACAGCGCACCAGTATGACCAAAGATAAGCGTCAGTCACCAAGGCCTTTAGAATGACACCAGGTCTGTGCAGTCTAATTCATCCTGTATGCATGCAACTGCCTAAAGAAAAGAAGTGTTATTCTCAGAAATGTTACGTGTGTTGTTAGCTATTCTGCTCCGTGTACAGATACAGAAGCACACCTAAAACCAAAAACACAACTTAACACTCCTCACCCCAAAAAGACTTAGTCACAAATACATCTGTTCTGCTGATAGGGCAGTGATATAGCTGATTCAGAAGTGAAGGACTGCTTGAATGAATCAGAGGTAAAATAAGGTTTTCTAAAACACATTTTAACAACAATAAAAAAGCTTTACATGGAAATGTTATATTCATCATATTATATGTACTGAATTTAAATTAATGCTTCTAGCCACTGTGTGTGTGTGGGGCCCAAGTGACTACAGCATATATAGATAATAGATAAACCTTTAATAGATACACAGATAAATGAATAGAGAGATATTTAGACAGATTGATAGACACGCTCGCCTGCAGATGCTCATGTCGTCTGTAACTAAAATTCAACCGAATATCTATTAAATGCAACTGAACATTAGGTTCAGTTGAGCCAAAAATTAATCTAAAAGTCTAAACCTAAACTTTATACTGTTGATAATAATTTAGATTCACCACATTGTTTTTGGACAATTAAAGTATCTCCAGACAAACTATAGAAGACTATTAAAATAAAGTGTGACTAATAAAAAGACAGATCGATAGACAGACAAATGGGCAGGCAGACAGACAGACACAAAAAAATCTGACTTACAAAATGATAGTATATAGTCATTAATTGACTATGGTCATGCAAACGTTTATAGCTGTAGAAAGAAAGAAAGAAAGAAAGAAAGAACAAATGAACGAATGAAACAACCAGGCACGTTCTGTCTAGTTCATGACAAAGAGCTTGAACTCAAGTTTGAGACTTGCTATTTCCTCCCTGCTGTTCCTGCTGGCTGGAAGGCCTTTCAGTGGCCTGATGTCTTTTAGTACAGCCTCTGTGTGTGTGTGTGTGTGTGTGTGTGTGTGTGTGTGTGTGAGAGAGAGAGAGAGAGAGAGAGAGAGAGAGAGAGAGAAAGAGAGCTGCTGTGTAAGGCATTCCGCCATCTCCCCTGATGTACTGAACGCACAGTAACTGGATCAGTGCTGTCATTACCGTTATTGATGTACACACTGACACAGGAGGATATACACCATAATTACGCTGCCGGGAAGTCCCCTAGATTGCAAGTGTGTGTGTGTTTGTGTGGCGGTATGTTTGTGTGTGTGTGTATGTGTGTGTGTGTGTGTGTGTGTGTGTGTGTGTGTGAGAGAGAGAGAGAGAGAGAGAGTGAGTGTGTGGCAGATTAAGGGGTTAGCTGACAGACACACACTCAGGAGGCCCTGTGTCCCGCACGTGTAGAGCAAAGTCCAAAGTGAGGGTGTGTTATGGTTGAGCGAGCAGTATGTGTGTGTGTGTGTGTGTGTGTGTGTGTGTGTGTGCGTATGTGTGCGTGTGTGTATATGTGTGTGTGTTTGTGTGAGAGAGAGAGAGAGAGAGAGAGAGCAGAGAGGATTAGCAGATCTCAACATCAATCACAGTCTGTGACAGAGCCAGTGTTTGTGTATATATGCATACTGTTGGGCATTCCGTCACATCTCAAACACAACACCGAACATCTTATTTCAGATTTTCTCTGACTGCACGTCTTGGTAAGTTTTGTTATCTGTGATTGCGGTGTAAAAGTTTATGCATACACAAGTGTGTAGTTGCTGACGTTCTTTTAAGAGAACAAATTAATACCATCCACATTTGTACTGTACTGACTGTGTGCAGCTTTCTCTGTTATAAATACACCCTCAAGTGCCTTAACACACACACTACAGCAGCTCTAATGTGACTTTCCAGAGCCTGTTCCCACTGAGGTCCTGTATAACAGTTTTACCCTCTGACTCCATGCTGTGCTACTGTACATCTTCCTGAAAAACGATGCTTTCACTCAGTGTGCGGCGAAGGCGACTCCAAACACCATTCGATTTCACTGTGCGCCGCAGGCCACAACCCGGCATTTTACCACTACTGAGTGAAATTAAACGCGGAATGAGACACAAAAAAGCCATGGCAGATGACATATGGCTATAACTTGTACTGAGAAAGAAAGTCTCTATGATGAGCAGACAAATGTCAATGCTAACGCAACGTCACTGGACATTTCAACATTCATAAAGAAGAATGCAAAACACCAATTCTGTAACCTTAGCTTATAGATATCTGTTTTGTCTAGCATCACACTGAACGATGGGGGAAGAGGGAGGGCCATCTTACCTACCCAAAACAAATTGTGCTCCCTTGGACTTCTTGCCATGGATGACTGTAGCATCAGCAGGGATCAGACTCATGAGGTTCTGACAATAGGGCCAATGCTTAGGCAGATTTTCTGTTTGGGAACCCCCAGTGGAGCTAACAAGTAATGATTCCTTTAAAGTGCATACACAGATAATCAAGTTAAGTAATCTCCAGACTTATGTTGTGTCTCACACATACTGTAATCTATAAAAAGTGCATTGCATAGATCAAAACAGCAGCCATTTAGAAGCCTGAATTCTCATTTACTTCTGTCCATTGTTACTAACTAAACCACAGAAGGCAGCTTCAGACACTAAACATGTCTTAGCTTGGCTGAACACCATGTCTTATTTCGAAGTCTTATAATTCGCTCCAAGAAGCCTCCAGGCTCCTTGAAGACTTATTTAGGTGATACCAAAGAAAACCACTTTAGACCATCCCCAAAAATAAGTTTGTAAATGAGATATGTAAGCGTGGACATGTTTTAAGAACTTTGTTGGAAAAAACTGAAAAGCAGAATGGCAGTGTGACTGCAGGAGCACCCTGCCTTGTCTGCCTCCAACCCCAGCTGACCTCCACTGCTGGATGTGGCAGATAGGCACTGACCTCTTGACCACATGGCCTCACCTGGGAGGACAGGAGCCGTGTTAGGCCGCAGGTCCTGATACATGAGGAGGGTGCTGAAGAAAACGTGAAACGCTCAGTAAAGTTCGGATTTGACCTTGAGTTCAAGGATGTGCTGTGTGAAAATCAACACTGTGTAGACTTGCATGATTTATGCACAGAAAAAAAGTGTAAAACTGCAAAAAAAAATGCTTAACAAGAACAACAGCAGTAGGAAAAAACACATCTAAGGATATTTCTAAGATGCAAATACATCACTACATAAATTCTGACCACATTATTTAAATAGTTCTGTGGAAAATGACTGCTTTGACACTTACTTTGTGTAGTTGTTATTTTCCATCATCCTCCAGAGTAAACTGGGTTTAATGTTTTATAACTCTGACCTCTGTGAAGAGCTGGCGGTGTTACAGATTGGTCACCAAGTTGAATTCTAGTTTTCTGTATGAGCTGCACACATTATAACATCCAAAATATTTCAGGAAAGGCTGAAATGTTAAATCTTCACTCAGGAATGACTGAAACAGAGTTATTGTTCGCACAGAGAGTGTCGGTGCATGCAAGTGCCTCAGAAAAAGACCAAAAGAAACAGAAATTCCTGATTATTCCTGATTCCTCTTAATCATCACTGTCATTATAACTATTATCATTGCTGTTATTATAAGTATGATCAACAAACAAACAAATAAAAAATACTCCTTTTAAAAAAAAAAGTATATAATTTCAATATATATGCTAAGTGAATACGCTAAGTATTATGGTTGTTACTTAATGTATTATTTAAAGGCAAGCATAAAGTGTTTATGCGCGTTTTCTTGGACTCACTTGGAAGCATGAAAATGCACATAAGATGCATAAGATGCAAGATAATGAATTCAGGACAATCAGAGGAACTGAAGTGACAGGAGCTTCAGCTCACAGATCATCCTCCAGAGTGCTTCATACATACACCGTCGAGTCCACACACACTAACCTGCTGGACAGTTCAAGACAGGTTCAATAATGTGACTGAAACGAACAAGAAGGAGCCATGCATACTGTTTGGAAACAGTCTGAGATGCTTTCAATTCAAAGGTTTGGACACACCTATTTGTGAAAGTTTTTTTTTTTTTTTACTGTTGTACATATTTTTAAGTATTCAAGCATTTAAGTGACAACCATTAGATCAAAATGTCAAGACTCTGAAAAATATACATTCAATCAGGTGTGTCTGAACTTTTGGCTGTTACTGTATGCTGCTACTTGGCTCTTTCCTCTCTTCTCCTTTCTCTTAAAATGAATAAAATATCTTCTTTCATCATGCGTGCTCCCATATGTAGCTATGGCTGTGATGTATGGTAATCTGACAGTCTGCTGGGCCGCTCTTTTTTGCATCAAGCCGCGCGAGCGTGACGCGTCTGTGGCCTTTTAGCTCCGGCCTGTCAACTTCGATACCACACACCTCAACTCAACACTCAGCGCCGGCCGGCCCAGCAGCCTGGACGAGCGTCAGTCAAACCCCACCCCCGATCCCCTCTCTTTCCTGCGAGCTTCAGGTGTACACTACGGATATAATCTACTATACAGCCCTAAAGCCAAAAGTTTGACAAAAATAAAAAAAAACCCTTCATCCTAAATGTAGTAGTTGTCTGAGGTTTTTTCCTTTAGCTTTGCAAAGAAGCAACAAGGCTAATGTTCAGTACTGTGCAAATGTGTTAGGCAGCTAAGAAATTATTTTAAATGATTTACTATTTGGCTGTTATTGTATTTACTGCAAATTAAAACACTATATAGTATTAAAATAAACCCGAATAAATATAAATACAGTACAGTAAATACAAATGTATTGTTAATATGTTTATTTGTATTTATTTGTATTGTTGCATATAAACGTATACTGTCCAGATAGTAGCTTCACATATCATTTTCTCAGATGCCAAAAACCTTTGCACAAGAGGTAATGAAAGCTTATACCCACTAATGACCACTGTGCAAACTGCATGCCTAAATCGTCCACATGCTTCAAAATGCACTGTTAAGCAGACTTGCTTATGACTTTTTGACACTGTGTAACATACTGTGATCCATAAAAATGAACAAAAGTATGTAGCATTGCTAAGAAAAGCAGATTAGCTAACAATTCAAAAATGGTTTGAGTGTAAAGTTTGCATGCTGTTAATCGGTAAGTGTAAGTTTCTATTACTTTTTAGCTGCATTAGCCTCATAACTTCGGTGCGAAACAAAAGAAGCAAACTTTTGAATGACTACATTTAATGTGCAAGGAAAATTGTACAGCGCATTTTCCTAACAGCCAGAAGGTCCTGGGTTGATTCCTGGCTGGGATAGCCTGGGTCCTTTCTGTGTGTTCCAGGTTCCTCCTACAGCCCAATGAAATGCACGTCAGGCAAACTGAAGACGCTGTATAGACCCTAGGTGTCACTGTGTTTGCCTGTGTGTCTGCACTGCAATGGACTAGTAACCTGTCCAGGGCTGGGATAGGATCCAGTAACCTCTGCGACCCTGGGTGGGATAAGCAGGTCAGAAAATGGATGGATGGATGGAAAATTGTACAAATTAAATTTTTTGCCCAACCATTGCTATCAACTTGAACTTCATAAACAAGACGCTGGTGGCGGCTGCCTCTGCTATGGCGGACTAGAGGTAATTTATTATGCTAAAGCAGGTGGAGGCTGACCTTCCTTTAATTAACGCTGATGGAGATAAAGGTGAGTCCAGACGACGGAGACGGATCTGCGCACATAAATCATTGGCCAAGGCCCGCTGCGTGCCGAGGAGGCGTGGAAATGACCTTGCTGCTCCCAGGTTAAACGAACATTCTCCAAGGAGCGGAGCTCATCACTTACGCAGACAGGAGCTATTGTAACGAACGCCACTGTGTTTGCACCTCTTCATTCATTAGCCCCTCATATTCCACCCCCACCCCCCCGACTCCCCCAGCTGCATGCACAGCTCTATTCTCTCACTTTTTACATTTCTGCACAGTAGGGTAAATTAATAAACTCATCTTGTTCTCTTGGTCTGTGCTGAGCTCAAATGAAGTCAGTTTTCATGTACTCAACAACCACAGACCTACAGATATACAGTAGCAAACAAAAGTCTGTGCACCCCTGACTGAATGTCTTTCGCGGTCCTAAAGACATGTTGAAGTTTGTTTCTTAGACAAATGTAATTAAATGTAAATAAATATTTTAAAATATTTCCTCTCCTCCATGTTGCTTTCAGCTGCACGAAAAAGGGCAGTTCCTCAGCTTGGACACGGCATGAATCAATATGTGATATTTTATCACTCATCATTATAACAATATAACAATTAATCAATCAAGAATATGTATAACTTCTGGATGTGTCCAATTTTAACCTGTTATATATCTGCACATAAAGGGTTTGTTAGTATTTTGGATATAAAGAGCAGAACAAAAGCCAAACCTGGTACTATAAGGCCAATTATTTTTTTTAAAACAATTCCTACAAATGTGACCTCGGTCTCACCCCGGCTGACTGCTTTTTCCTCTTTCCCTCCTGCCTCTTAACTAATTATTAAGTAAAGTCCATATAATCTGCTATAAACGTGAGTGGCAGCCCATTTGAGTGATTTGCGGAGGACATTTTAGACACACTTCGTTGCCTAATGCTGGCCATTTTAACACTTGCTCTAATGACCTGGCAGCTCAAAGGGCATAAAAGTCAGTGGGATGGGTTTAAATTCAAACCGGAGTTTACCTATTAGCCCGGCCATGTACTTAATGCATAACACACCATTTTAAAGAGCGTGGCCTCAAATGATGGATGATACCGACTGACAGAAAGACACTAAAGGCGAATAAGTAAACGAGAATAATTTCACCTTCATTTTTGTAAACTGTGTCAGATTTGTCAGAAAGCGTTACATTAATTTAAAAAAATGTATGCCATTTTAACATACTATACAGAGCAACTGGTATTTTCAATTTCTGTAAAAAAAAAATAATAATAAAAACAGCAACAATAGAGACACAAGGATTTAGAAAATTAATATTTAAAAAAAAAATCTATTCAGCTATTTATCTGGGCAGTAAGTATACCTGCTCTGAAAAAATAAACACTTGTATCAATACAATAAGTAATCATTTATCTATGTTAATGTGTTCATTTAACCTTTTCCAAACCTTTACTTGAAGAAGTCCAGAAATATAGCTTGCTTGAGTATGCAATCCTTCATTAAGTCAAATTAGTTAAACACTGACATGAAGTCTGGAACAAAATTAGCGTTCTTGTAAGTAGCTCACAAAATATTACTCTTTTTAAAGAAAGTCTCATGACTTTTTTTACTGTATTTATGTTTATTTTATTTTTTAAAATTTTTAAATAGTATTTTTATAACACACAGACGCATATATATATATATATATATATACGCACGTGTGTGTGTGTGTGTGTGTGTGTGTGTGAACCACTACAAATAACATTCTATATGTTTATATCTATACTTTAATAATGAAAAGTCGTACAATCATCTTATAGTGAATACATCACATATTGCAGTTATTAATATATTCATTACAGTGACTGAAATGTATACATGGACACATGTCATGTAGCATTGTAGAGTTGTAAATGATACATTGTATCAACATTGTAAATGATTATAATGAGTTCTTTTGGACCAAATGAATTATTGAATCCTCTTTATTCATGCATGGTTCACTAACGGAAATTGTTCTTTGTCTTTGTGTACAGCAAAAGGGACCAACATATGCCAAAATGTAGCACTGTTTGTGTATGTGTGTGTGTGTGTGTGTGTGTGTGTGTGCATGTGTGGCCGTGTCATTCTGCCTCTCCTGACATTTCCAGAGCTTAAAATGGTTCATGCATTTTGAGTGTTGTTTTCTACCCTCCCCCCCTCTCCACAAAATCATAAATAATGTATTTATTTATCATAAAAATCTGTTTTGGAATTAAAGACTACCACACTTCAAAGACAGGAAACCTTTGATATGTTTGATTCTCTCTGAATATCAGGCAAGATTTATTCAATTTATGCAAACCACCCCTGGGATTATAAAGGTGGCGTCTGAATACATTTGATGGAGGGAAATTATATAATGAGGGGGGAAAGTTGCCCTATCATTAAAGCGGCCCGGTTAATCCCTTGCTTTTTTTTTGTTTTTTTTTTTCATTTAATGAACCATTTTGGAGGAAATGAATGCCCACTGATCTGACAAGGGTGAAGACAGCGCTAGCATGTGTCTACACAGAGATATACGTGTATAGTTTAAACTGACTTGGATTGACACAGCCTCGCTACTTTTTCTCCTTGATGTGTGAGTTCAGAGGTGTCTGGGGGGAACGAGGCCCTTCTTTTAACTCCTCTGTTCAAAAACATCCATAAATTAAAGATCGCCGCATGGCACGCGCTAGCCCAGCGGTGGCGGGCGGGATGGGGAAGATCATAATTAATTAGTCGCTCAGCCAGTTGACTGGCAGCTGTGGACATGTAGATGTATGTAATAAACTCTCTTTCTTTGCTTTTGTAATATCATCGTCCATGTTTGCGATGCTGCGTCAATGCACGTGAGGTTGCCGCATGAGAAATCAGTCCCTCAGCATAGATGCTGAAGTCTGTTATTCATCACTCTCCTCTTCTTGGGATCTATCTAAAACAAGATGCTGAAAGCTCAAGTGTGAACCTCAGCGGAACAGTTGAAATGATGAACCAAAAGAAGAGAACTAAATTAAACCCAGTAAATGGAAATTAAGAACTGTCAATAACAGAAGTGCATAAGATAAGATAAAGGTAAGATCATATTAATTAACTAGTTAATATATATCTAGAAATGGAACATTTATGTAGATTTATCAAGAAGATGGTCTTACAAGATGTGAAGATGATATTTGCAGTCACAAAGTCTCAAAATATATAGATTTAAAGGTGCAAGGACCACATGTACTATGTACCTAAATAATAAAACATGATGGTCTGAATTTGGCAACTACAAATGACTATGTTGAGCAGTAGGACTATTCTGCTTTACCAGATGCTTTCCAGAAACTTTATGGTGGGTTTACAAAAGTGTGCATGAATGGCCGTGAATATTTACATGTGATAACCTTTTTTAATGTGCATGTTAAAATTCAAAATCTAGCATTTTGTGAATGTTTGCATTTTGAATAATGTAAAAATGTTATGCATATGACTGTGGTATGAGAAGACTAATATCTGAGGCTGCATTGCAGCTGCGTTTGGTGTAGGAGCCATTAAAAAGGCCTTGGGCTTGGGATTCGCCCCCTGCAGGATTGGACCCTTGCCGGCTTTTTGAATATGGAGAGCACAGCATTTTTATTTTTTTTTCAGTACTGCGGGCAGAGAGAAATGGGGGGGACTGAATGCTTGTCCATCACTCCTTTCAGCAGTTACAGGTGGGCTCATTTTCTCCCCCTGCAGATCGCTCGGGCTTTATGACAGCGGGGCCGGCAAATTTGCATGTTCGACAGACAACAAACGGCCCCGTGCATGTCAAAATAGGTGGCGGAGCGTGACAGTTCCTACACAATGCTGTCTCCTCCCGGCTTGACCCCCCGACCTCGCCGCATGTCTCCTTTCACAGGCGGGACGGAGATGGGGAAGGAATCGGAGCAGCCCCCCTCGCACACCCCCCTCAACCATCCAAGATCCTTGGAATAAATTTGATACCAATACCATTATCCCTTTCTCTCTCACCCCCCCTCGCATCAACAGCCTCCCTCTCTCTCTCAAAACATGACTTCCTCTCTCGCTCCCAGCTGCAAGAAGAGGGTTTGTTTTGGCGTCCCCCCATCTCTGAGGGTGCTCAGAAATAGCCGAGCGGGGTTATTTACCCGCCAAGATAACGATGCAGGTGGGGTCACCGCTGCTAACTTCCCTCCACTCCTGTTGAGACAAATTGGAAAGACGTGATCTTGCGGGCAATTTAGGTGCCCATATTTGTTTAGAAGCACAAATTTGCACGATGTCAGAAAGTCAGGATGAGAAGACATCCTCGTTTGAATTGACACACTGTCGAAAGCGGTCAGCACATCTGCCACCAGGGCAAAAATGAACGAGGGGAGGGGAAAGTGAACACAATAAAGTGGCCAGTGAGACATACAAGGTACTGCCTTCTCCCTTTTTATGTTATTTCTTCCATATACCTTTTGAGTTATTTTAGGCCTCTTTGGGACTGATGCATCTATGCTCCAACTGGGAAGAAAAACTAAAGAATAACTTTTGGTTCAAATGTCTTCTTTTTCACTTTTACATTTAAATGCCTTGCCTTCAGTTTCTTCCTGATGTTCCTTTTGCTTTATTTATGTAAAGCACTTTGAATTGCCTTGTGTATGAAACATGCTATATAAATAAACTGGCCCTGCCTTGCCTTGGCTAATTAGAAGTGTTTATTCAGAGCCACATCATAACTGTAGTTAGCAAAAATAAACCTCGTGCCCTTGATTTCCATGCGAGCAGCGCATGGACAAACAACAAACACCAAAGCAAAATTGTTCAGTTGTCTGCAGAAAAACATTACTTACGTTTTGACTGAAAGTACTCTGATGTAACCACGAATCAGGTATGAGGTTATTCAGTCACATCATAGAGGAGAAATTAATCTAATTTCAGCTAAACTAATCCAGAGCTGTGCAGTCTAACTCTAAACACCTATAAAACCCCCTAGCTTGAAGCCAGGCCCGGCGTCAGGATGAAGTGACTGAGAGTGCAGTTGAAAATGACAAGTGGTCACATCTTTTTATCAGAGGCGTGCAAAAACCTTTAGAGGGACAGGTGCTCAGCTACAGGTGGAGGTGTAGGGGAACTGTGATTTCCCTGATTTTTGCTGATGCAAGTAGGGGCTGTAATTGAAAACTTTTTCGACCCAGGGTGTGGGTTGAGGTGGCCCGATTTTGCATCTGGGGAGCACTTGTGGGATGAAAAACAGGAGGTTATCATCTTGCTGTGCCCATTTCTGCATGTTTTTATCTTGCGGGAAATATGGTGATGTTTTTGCTTGGTGAGAACAATTACCTTTTGCATGTGTGTGTGCGTCCTAGCCGTAATACAAAATAACAATATTGCAGGACAGATTGCCATGTCATTACCAAAAACTGATTTGGTGGTAGATTTAATAAATTTCATTGATTTAACCATACAATAGTCTCTGAAAGGCTAAATATCTACACTGTTGAATGGCATCTTGGAGACAGATGTTTAGGGTATTTGCATAGAGCAGAGATAGACACACCACATCACTTCTGTTCAGCCTTTATGTGGTTGTAGATAAAACTTCAACCCTAATTCAATTATTTCTAGTGGGCAAGAGAAAGACAGGAAAGTGTTCTGATATTGTTCTGATATGAGTGTTCCCTGATATTGTGCAAGGACACTCGTTACTGTTGTCTCTGTAACTCTCAGCATCTTGTGGCACCGGGTGCATTTGCAAGTCTAGCTTGCTGGAGTTGTTAGCATTTTACTGAATCCTCCTGTCTATTGTAGCTTAACAGCTACGATCTTCACATTTCCAAGTACCTTACCCATTTACTAACTGATGCTGTTGTACACTCACTGTCTGCTTCATTAGAATATGTATTTCAAGTCAATGACCACTTTAGAGGTACAATTCATACAATTCATTTTTTACATGTATTTTGAGCTTATGGCCAAAATATTCAGTTGGAAATAAAAGTGCCATTCATTACTGGTTTTGGCAAAATCAAAGAAGGTATGCTTACTCCTCAAGCTACCATTTTATGTCTCCCATTAAATTACTCTGGAACAATGTGCAATTCACAGCAGTTACTACAGATGAGAGAACAGGAACAGCAAGAACAGGAATGTTATGAGATTAAACTGAGGAAAGCGTATCTCCAGAGGACCTTTGTGGCTTTATTCAATTACAACCACCAACACTCAAGCAAACAGCCAAACAACGTCAAACAATTCCTATCATGTATTTTAAATATTGGTCATATTGCCTTTAACAAATTGTTTGTTTACACTTTGTTGGTGGTTTTGTAAACTCATAGTCACTCAAAGCCTCATGGGGCTTAGGAATAAGATGGATAGGTTCACTAAATAGGTGTACAGTTACAGACTGCAGCTTATCTCCTGTCATGCACAATTTATCAGTCACCCTCTACCCAATTTATGAATGGCCATTTTCAGAGCACTGAATTGCTGTTGACCAGATATTGAGGGATTTCACAGACAACGGCACAGATGGCAGAGATGGCTATGCGTGCAAATTTAATTTAAAACACTAGTCCTAAGTAGTATGTAAAGGTTAGTCATTTTAACATTTCACTGTGTTGTAAATTGTAAATTGTACTACACATAACACTATTCCATCAATAAATTCAGAATTGTTTTTCAAAGACACCAGTTAATTTACATTTTTCTGAACATATGTCATCTCTTCGATCAGCTTTAGGTGCTCAGGGTCCTGCCCCTTTGACTATAGTGCCCTTTTAACAAGTCTTGTGTCCCTAGTCTACAAACCCACCTCTCCCCCTCCCCATCGACAAAATTTCCTCTGGCCTTCATTTAAACACCTGCCCCTCTAAAGGTTTCTGCAAGGCAATATTGCAAAGTGACCTCAGTGAGTGGACTTTGGCATCCTCAGGACTTTCCTGTTATTTTATAAGCACTTATAAGTGAGGTAAGACTGTTAGACACTCTGTTGCACTGTTCTGTTTCAGTGACTTAGCTTTCTATAGTCAAAATTTATACGAAATTCAGTGATGAAGTTTCTACTTACTGAATTACTGAAATTTCTTTGCAATGATCATGGCACAACACAATTTCCTTGAAAGTTTATATATGTAATGCTGATAATAGTAAAATAGTATGAAATAAAAAAAATAGTTTTCTATGGAGACTATTTTTCCTTCACCATGCACCTCTTCCCATGAATGTGTTTAAAAAAAAAACATCAGGCATCAGGAATTTCCCTTTAAATTGCCTATTATTTGGATTGTACTGGTACAGTGTGTGGTACTGGTAGGGGTGCATCAGCCATGGTGTTTGGAGTTGATGGGGTTTTTACATGTCAGTTTCACTGGCTGAGATTGATCAACTATCCAAAATTATCCAGTTAAGAACAACTCTGTGGTCAGAAATCGACCACTACTGAAGAGCCAGAGAACGACTAAAATTGTGCATCATCAAATAAGCTTCAGGAGGGTGGAGCTACAAGGTAGGGGTTTCTAATTAAGTGTCAAATGAATGCATAAACAACACCTCTGTTTTAGTGTCATAAGTAGGCACATCAGGATATATAATATCAGAACAGGCCAAATGATGTAGGAGCAATTTATGAATTGAAACCAAATGTTAAAAAACAGTTATGATGTGGCTCTAAATCCTCATTTCTTAGTAGAAGGAGAAATTAGTCATAAAGGACATAATTTCTTCCCAGATTCAGAATGAAGGAGCATAGTTATAGCATTAGAAATTGGCCTAAAGTGGCCTTATAATAAGGCTTGATATGAGTAAGACATTACACAAAGTTTAACAAGCATAAGCCTAAGAAACCTCATCTACAGAGTGTCAAAATGAGTCAGCAGACATGAAGGAGAAATCACACAAACGTCTGCAGATAGAACACTTGGGTCGTCGATTGTATCTCCCATTTTCATCCGATCCCAGAATCCCCGCGTGTTCAGGTCTCGTAGTCTCAGATTATAACGGTACTCTGGATTATTCTGCATGAAGAATATTCTTGTCAAAACTGGTGCCCCCTTTCGTTTAACCTTGCCAAACTGCTGGGCTACTTTTTAATATTCTCCCTTGAAACATGAGCTTCATGATGTAAGGATCTCCTTAAATATGTAAAGTATATACTTAAACCTCCTGTGTGATAAGAGCCTTTATTATCTGGAGCCCTGCTCTCGGCTGGATTCTGCTGTATGTGGAGATTCGTTTGAATCAGTGTCTTATCAGCTGGATAATAAGCCAGGAAAAAGTTCTTATCGCCAGCAGGGAGGAGTGGGGAAAAAAATGGCAGTTAATTTAGCAAGCAACCAATTTCGGTGCACAGGCACTTCAAGTTTCATGGGCCGAGGCAGTTAATTCATGGTTAAAAAGATGAAAAACATCACTGTTACAGGTGTGAACAGGCAATTAGCTGTCTATTCGAATCAAGGTCAGCTTGCTTTAAGGATCATTATCTGGTAATGGAAGTTCATTTAAACCCCCTCCCCTGCCAACCATCACCACTCACTCTCTCACTGCAAAGCACAGGCCTCGTGTATCATCTCTTTGAGAGATGGGCTGCTGGTAGTCTACTTTAAAATTCATACAGAAAGAGATCTCATTTAACTTATGTGATAACCTGCAATCCATTAACCACCGGGGCTGATGGCTTAATGGATCTTGAAGTGGTGATTTTTATTACAAAGGAATAGGGCATCATGTAAAACAATCTTGCACAGAGTACTTTATTGAGTGAACATTTGAATTAGACCTGCTGGAAGAAGTTTTTTCTTTTTGTTAGCAGAAGATACAAGGCCAGATCTAGGCTACTAAGTCAACAGAATGCATTCTGCTCTAAAAAGCATGCCACTTTTGTGGCTAGACTGAAGAAAAGCTTCAAAGCAGTATTTCAACTCTCAGTACTCCTCTGCAGTTAGTCTTATGACTCTTACGGCATTAACTGTTATTCTTTCTCAATTTTTTAAGCCAGGGTGGAATAACACCCTGCTGATTTTTTGGGAGGGAAAGAGCACATGTCATACACATAACACCATAACCTCTTTGTCACTGATTTTTTTCTTTCATTTCATTGCACCTTTTAAACCCTGTGGTTCACAAGCATAGTGCAATTACTAGGAGGTCCTTTACATACACTATATGGACAAAAGTACTGAGACACACCTGTTTTTCAGGGTTTGGCCTAGGCCCCTTACTTCCAGTGAAGGACAATCTTAATGCCTCAGCATACCAAGACCTTTTGGACAACGCCATGCTTCCAAGTTTGGGGAAGGCCCTTTTCTATTCCAGCATGACTGTGCCCCAGCGCACAAAGCAAGCTCCATAAAGACATGCCTAGATGAGTTTGGAGTGGAAGAACTTGACTGGCCCACAAAGAGCCCTGACCTCAACCCCATCCAACACCTTTGGGATGAACTGGAACAGAGATTGCGAGCCGGGCCTTCTCGTCCAACATCAGTGCCTGACCTCATAAATGCTCTACAGAATGAATGGGCACAAAATCCCACAGAAACACTCCAAAATCTTGTGTGAAAACCTTCCAAGAAGAGTGGATACTGTTATAACTGCAAAGGGGACCAACTCCATATTAAAGTCTATGGATTTGAATGCAATGTCAAAGTCCCCGTTAGTGTAATGGTCTCCCAATACTTTTGTCCGTATAGTGTAGTTTACAAGCCTCAGTATAATTAACACTATTTCCCATGCAAATTTAAGGTCATTATATCAAACATGAATGTATCTGTCATGGCAGCTACTTGTAATGGCAATGACAACTCATGACAGCACATGACATCTGCCATGACATGTTTATGGCATGGTTGTGTCAGCATAATGTTGCAGGATTCCGGTTATTTCATAATTAATTACTGCCCGTGAGCACACAAATGATTACATAAAGTCACACTGTGCAGAAATGTACTATTTACAAAAGTGTACTAACCAGTTTCGTAGAAAACCTGTTCAGTGGACTCCTGGAGAATACATCATTCCAGATTAGGAACATTCTCCTATTCTCCAGAATGAGTTAATTTAGCAATGTTGATTTTACTGTGGATCTTATAGCTCTGCCTTACTGGTGTACAGTAATGGGTGTAGGCCATCATGCGCAATCATCTAATGGTCAGTTTCTGACCACACAGCTGAACTTGGGTAGGGGACCTCTGTCAACCTAGCAGTGACACTGATCAATGAGATAAAGTGACAGATTTATTTAAATGATGGACAAATGTACACCACATAGTGGAACTGTAAGTTACGTGTAGTTCATGAAATAAAGTGGACAGTAGGAATAACTGCAGGATTGCAACTACTTACATTAGTTGTGGTTTATCCAAAGAGATAATCTTTCCTGCTTCCCCCACAATTACAGTTCACTTCTCTAATGTCAAGTCTTGCATTTATTAGCCATATTTTGTATCAAATGGCAGGCTACCCTTTCTGCACGCATGCCTAGACATGTAAATTTGTCTTTTGTTTTCTCAAAGACGCTCGGTTGGCCTGACACTCCAGAGCATGGCCATTGTAATAATAATCTGCTGGAGGTGTGCCATGTGTTCTTCCATTTAAAGCAGCTCTTTCAGAGCAGGGAGAATAATAAAAAAAAAAAAACAGTCAAGCTTCAAAACCACATCTGAATGTCTGGTGAGACGTGTTGTCACAACATGGGTGTAAGGTAAAACCAACCTGAAGCTTCTGTCCTCTCCTTCACAGAAGAGGCCCTTAAAGGGTTTATTGTACTCACTGAATCTCCAAGTGTTGTGTCAAAGACAGCAAGCCTGAAAGAGAGAGAGAGAAGAAAAAAAGGGGAAAGGACAAGAAATCAGTTGGACACAGTAAAAGGCACTTCTTGTGCTTCTACATCTTAAATGCTTCCACACTTAATATTGAATTATCAGTCTTAAGACTTTCATTCAGTGGCTTCTACCATTGATTCTGTAAGTAAGATTAATCTATTGTGTAAATTCTGACAGTTATCAGAGTGAGAAACTGAAGGGTCGATTCTCATTTAAAGTGTTACAATTTAACGGCTTAACCAAACTTGTGGTTGCCAGATTCACCAACAACATGCTTCAAATTCCATGCCAGACTAGACAGGGGGATCTTTGTTTTCTGACTACATGAAGTAATGTGTATAGTCCTTACATGTGTAGTGCCAGGCCCAATTGACACCACATCTGCAGAGTCCTCTGGACAGACCACAAGATCACAGCAAATACAGATCACCTTTCTGCGTAAATTCTTTCTTTTTTGGCAGAAAAAGATAAAAAAAAAAACATTCCAGTGGATTCAATCAAAGCTCTGTTATTTTTTGTATACTTATTTCATCTTTCATGTTATAATATTCATATTCAATAACTGGCGTAACTGGGTTTGTGTTGAATCCGAGGCCACAGAACATTTGATCACTTACATATAATAATCTAGATAACATATAAATATATTTACACAGACAGTTACATTTAGGCTTTTTTTATAGGGCTTAACTGAGTTTGATGAAGAAATCGCAGGAACATGTCTGACTCTCAAAGCTGTACCGGAGGCATCAAGTTGGACAGCACTAAATGATCCACCTATCAGTGCCTTGTAGTGAAGCTTTTAAAAGCACAGGGCATCTCAGTGGACAGTTCGATATTTTCACAGTGGTAAGGTGTTAAAGTGTCAACTTTGCTCACATAGTGGTGAGAGATGAGTTTTCTCTCTTCTCACACACACACACACGCACACACACACACACACACACTAGTGTATGTGCTTGTGTGCTTGGGGTGTTTTTATGTTCTTCTGTATGTGTGTAAAAGCTGCTGTTCTACACCTAACCCTCCTAACACCCAACTCTAACCTTAACCTCAGAAACCAAAAAATCATCTTCACCCTCTTTTACTGTTTACAATAAACCACTGCGGTTTTGGTAAAAAAAATGTGAAGAGCAGCTGATTGACCCCAAAATGTCAAAATCTTCAAGTTTTTAAAATTATAGAGAGAGCTAAATATACCAACTTCAACTAAAGCTTTTCTCTCTCATTGCTTTATTTACCGACAGAAAGATGATCACCAATAGATTCTCATATTAAGAAGCACTGTCAGTGTTCTTCCCAGTTAAAACCATGAATGCCTCATTTTGCAGGTTGATTTCATGGCTAATGTTAGGCATACATGTTGTGGCTTACACTCTCTAGCTACAACCTCATAATGAACCAGCATCAAAATCTTGCTTTTTGAGCTCACAGATACTCTAGTTTAACATTTTCTAAAAATGATATCTGAACTGACAAAACTTTAGGAGGTGTTAATTAATTTTTTTAATTAAAAAACTCATCAAAAGTTTAATAGGTTTTAAATCTCAAATTATGACATATCTAAGTAGGCTATCCTGTCAATGTATGGCATATGTGGCAGTCTTTTGTAAATACTTTGTAATTGAAATTCTAATGATAATTGACCAAGACATTAAGAAGCGTATTTTTCCTCTGTTTGATCCCAGTGCCTCTGTTTAACCTTCCTTGTTCTGCTTGTATCATAACTCCACTATCTGGTGCAGTCCAGAGGAGGATGATTTGGTTCCTCTTAGTGTTTTTTCATCATGCTCTTTGGACTCCTTTATAGAAAAATGCATCAAAATTCTTATAGTAATGTAATACAATGTAAAGTAATGTAACCTAAAAGAACCAGCATGTTTGTGCAGTTCTTTCTGTCCTTCAGCACCATGCAACGTCCACCCCTTTCTTTTTTACCCGACCATTCCCCCCCTCTTTTTCTGTTTTTAATTATTACCCTCTCTGTCATTAGTGAATTAGTGTGCCTCCTTGGCATGCGCCTCCTTCCACCGGAACATGAAGCCATGGCCATCTTTGGCTCCTCCCATCCCTGAACCCTGCACCTCCAGGGAACGCAGATGAATAATACAAGAAAAAGAGAGGAGATTTAATCCTAAACTCTCATAACCGTGCTGTATTACTATTCTTTCTGACCCCCCACTTTTCCAGACTCTGAGGATTTCTAGCTGGAGATTAAAAAAAAGACTAGAAGAGCAGAAAGCCAGCCATCACAACGCAAATGTTCAGTTAACTGTTTGGACGCGCCTTCATATATATATGCAAGACCACGTGAAGAGCTACTTTGAAGAAACAGTTATATCACTATTATTCTAAAATGAATTCAAATTTATAAAAAGAAAAATCTGTTGTAAGTAGGTGAGTCCAAACTTTTGACTAGTTCTGTGTTCTGACATTTCTGCAGTGGAGCCTCCTGTTCAAGAGCAGCCACATCAAAAGTAAGCAAAACACATAATTACCGGTATTAATATAATGAGCTCTTTGAGATAAGCCGGCCTGGCTAAGCTCCCCCTCGAAGCTGAATGGGAAATCGCACAGGGCAATTAAGTGGCCCATTCTTTCAACATGAGCAAACATATTTAGTAGATAATTAGTCGATAATTTCCCAGGTATGTCTGGCCCCCTGCTCTGAGCGTTGTGTTGCAGCAGGTACGGGGGACTGCTGTAGGGGATTGCTCCATGGTGGATGGGCCTGTTAACATTAATTATAACTGGAGCCAGAGAGAGAGAGAGAAAGAGAGAGAGAGAGAATCTGTTGGCTTTATGATTTGAGATTACTTCTTTATTTTGGGCCTAATTAATACTGAAGTCTCTCCATGACACGCTCCCGTCAGTCTTTTGCTCTCTCTTTATTCTTGTTCTTTCCTCGCTTTTGCACTCTCACACTCACTGTGCGATGAGATCCTGTGGGCTTTGCAATCTGGCAGGTGTCTTTGTCTCTTTTTTCAACAGAACGAGAAGAAAAGAAAGAGGGCAAAAAACTACAGACCCTGAGGCCGTTTCTGGCAGTGTCTGGGATTTGCCTAACAGCTCCACCAGAGGTTTACATCTTCTTCACAACGCAGCCCGATATAATCACAGATCAAAACAAATTACCCGTCTGTGGGGTGGAGGACACGCGGCACTGTCAGAAAGCTGGGGTTATGTAAGCTTCAGAGGCCCATGAGCTGACACTTACACACTTCAACCTCAACCTTACATCCCTACTGCTCCAGCTGCAAAGCACTAAGAAGTGTGTGTGTGTGTAGCAGCAGCCAGAGCAAAGCCGTGGTGATGAAAATCAAAGCTCTGTTGCACTGTTGCTTTTTAACAATAAGTAGAGTTTAGGTAAAGTTTAAGACAATTTGCAGTTTAGTGCCCTTGTCAATAATCTAAGACATTTGAACTTTCCTGTGGTCTCTTAATTTTGCTTTGAGGCTGCAAGGCACACACTTGCCTCAAACCAGCTAAGTTGTGAAATAACCTCAAATAGACTTCCTTATTTGGTGTCTGAAACCAAAAAACTGTTAAAAAATTAAAAAATTGACAAAATTCATACTTCAAGATGGTGGCCACTAGTGTTTTTTTAACTAATCAACACTCTTTTTGTTTCTTTTACAAACAATATTATGCCTTACATGACTCAGGCATGAAGATAAGCTTCCTTTAGCTTTTACATTAGTATCCTACGCTGTGTGCAACATTTAAGAATGAAATGTCCTATTTTACAACCACGTTTAGGGAAAAAATGTATAAATTAGACTTTTTTGCCAAACTTTTCTTGAAAGTGGTCTTACTTGTGTGATTTGTATTCTGCCCTGTCTCAGAGGCCAAGGCCAAGTGTTTACTGAGTTTGAGATGGATAGAATTGCCTATGGCTGCACAGAATAGAGCTTCAAACAAAAAGTGGCTCAGTGGTGTGATTTTGAGAAATATTTCCAAATGTTACAGTTACATGCTTAGTTAATGAGATATAACACTTGATACTTCCAAATCCTTTACACCAGAATTCTTATTAGATTGGATTCCTTAGAAATTCAATACACACCCTATGCAATACAAATAGGAGTTATTTAATCCTTAACCATCCTCATATCACACGTCTACACATTAGAATAGGAGATATTAATCCATAACCATCCTCAGTACACATCCCTGTGCACTACATAAATCCATAAAGAAACACACGCAAAACCTTTACATAAAAAACAGAAAACGATGACCATAAAGAAGCATCAAAACAGTACATAAAATGGAACTAGAGCATGCCCATAAGCTGCCTGTTTGTTCTACAAAAGTTCACGGAAGTTTTATAAGGGAAGGAAATTATCCATATTGAAAAACCGAGGCAGCCCAATATCTCTAATTACACATGAAAAAATCAATATCTGTTGTACTTAAGGAATTGTGAAGCTGTAATACTCATGGAGCAGCATGAAACTAGGTCCCATTAGAGCATGTTAGGAGTGGGATTTTCATAGCCTTTCTTTTATCTCAGGCTTGCAGACTTTAGTACATTGAAGGAAAGACACAAAATGCAAGGCATGAGAAGCTACATTCCTGTGGTAAGCAGCACATTCTTTAACTTAAACATGAATAGTTCTACTATAGTGTTTAGAGTTAGGTGGAGTCTGCTAAAGTGTCTGAGCAAAGGGTTAATTTCTTGAGCAAAGGGTGAGTTTTCATGCCTCAATTTACTAGCAGGAGCATCACCTGGAGTTGCTTCGGTGGTAAATCCAATGCTCTGGTTTTGTTTCATATACAATTCAATTACTTGCTTTTAGCAAGTCAGGCACAGAGGCCTGACGGGGCAGGATTTGCTCTTGTCAGTCAAGCCTTCCTCCAGGGAAAACAACTTTACAAACTGAACAAGAAACAAAACTGAACAAGATCCAGACGTAAACATAGTGCTCAAGCTGGCTTAAATCAAGGCTATGTTGTAATAATAAGGCTAACTGGTAGGTGCTCTTCTTTGAAGTCATTCGTATGTACTATTAAATGTAAAAGCATACTTAACTACACAGTATGTATATTTACATTCTGTTCGCATTCCACATTAGCAGGTTCACTTTTTCTTATGAGCACCACTGCGAAAGTTTAGAATTTCCATTCAGGTTGACAGAATGTCTCTGCAGTTTAGAATGAGAAAAATTCATATAAAAATAGTTGTTTTATAAGAGGGGTATCATTTTTTTATTGATACATTTAACTAAGTTTCTGTTAATCTGAACACTCACTCTTCAAACTTCAAATTCAGTCTCTTAATCCAAGACCTAAAATGTTCAAAAACAACAAATCAGGTCTTACACTCCAGAAACTGGACATAAGTTGTGGGTTGACACTGTGTGCCAGGAGGACAAAAGGCCAAAAAGTCTGGAAGTGATATTGGATGGCCCGTCCTTGGCACCTCTCTTGGCAGCCCCTGTGCCATACGACCGTCCCAAAGCCAATGCCATGCAGACCTGCCAGCAGACTAGGTCTCTTGGCACGCCTCTTGTAATCACTTTTCCCATCCAGAGGGCTAGGGCTCTGGAGTCTGTTCATCATGTACTAATCACAAACACTGACGCCGCCTCGTGCTACATGCCCCAGGGCCAAACACCTCCCACACAGTTTTACCAAGCCTTCCAAACCAAGCCTTACTTCCTTACCACCAAACTAAACTCACTTCCTCTTTTTTATTTAGCTTGGCCATTAAAATTTAGAACTTGCACTTATTGCTGGAAATAACAAAACTGCAGACTCTAAACTTTCTAAACTTTCTATTCATGGGAAGAAGAGCACATATTTAAGTTTTATTTAATTTTTGTCTTGTTTTGTGAAAAGAAAAACAACTATTTTTGTCATTTTGACACTGAACCAAATTGTAAATCTCAGAAATGCAGACTTAAACCTGTTGATCCAAAATGCACATTGAATCTAAATGTAATTCATTACATAACTATAAAGATGTAAAAGCGTAATTGCATTTAATTAGTATAGCAAAATGACAGTAATAGCTCTGGGCTTATTAGGGTTCCATCAAACATCAGGATGAACCATGAAGCGCACTCTTTCCTGGGCCTGAAATGCAAACGGGTAATTGAGCATCAATCACAAGGAGATAATTGTGTAGATAAAAGTGCACAGGAACATCTGGAGCTGGTCTAAATTAGCTAGCGTGGGATGCTGCTGCATCAACCTTAACGCAGGCCTACCTGTACATCATGCATCACATCTACTGGCTCCTTCTCAGTGGTATACATTAGCGAGGCTGCATGTCTCTGTTACAGCTGGGGGTGAATGGTGTCTATGTCAGTCTAAGAGAGTGAAGCAGAAAAGTTGGGTGCTCGCTTTTTGTCACAGTTACTTCTATTTTCTTTTTCCCTGACACTGGAACCGCTCTCTCTTTTGCCCTCTTTTGGTGTTTTTTCGCTGATGGCAGCTTCACAATGTTTGCCAATTATACAGGCCGAACAGGTGGCACCTTGCAGGTGGCAGGGTAATCCCTATAAAGATTTCACTTCATTAAGAAATCCGTTTAATGTATCCACTCGATTGATAAATCATCCAAACTACAGGCCTCATTTTATTTATTTATTTATTTATATATTTATTTGCCTAGTTTCTTTGCTATGCACCAGGTTGACCCATGGCAGTGCCCAGTGTGCAAACAAATGAATCAAGAGTGACAGATTGCCATTAGTCAGAATGCACCTGTGTAAATAATCCAGTGAATCATAATTGGAATAAAATACATCTCATTTTTAGAAAGTTTTTATTTAAAACTTTGTTTTTTGTTATGTTTCGGCCCTTGGATTTTACACTTAAGCATCATGCACGCTCTTTAAACCAACCACGTGGATACATTAAAAAAAATATATTTTTTGATATGGCAACTTAATGACTTGACTTTCACAGCGTGTCAGATGTGAATGGTGCGGCAGTCTTGAGCCTGGAGCGTCTTGGTAAGTGTTATGAAGGAGCCTTGCAAAGTATTGCAATTAGAAAATGAAATGTAAGGACATGCCTTAGCAGCTCTCCGAATACCTTTGGATATGGACCACCCGTTCGGCAGCTCAGATGCTGTCTGAAATCCCTGCACTGCTTTAAGTGCTTCAGAGTAATTATATCCTCCTGGTTATTACAATTATATGATAGGAAAGAGAGCGAAAGCGAGCGGGTGAGAGATTCGCAGTTCGTCATCTTTAACCAGGACGGTGAGTAGCTCAAGGTTGGATTTGGAGACACATGGAGACAGCCCCCTAATCAGCCCTGTCAAACAAGGCATGATGAATGTGTCTCCACACCCTCCGAGGAGTGTAATATCCCAGGCTGTGATGTGAGAAGAGCTGAAAGACTGCTTTACTCCTTCAACAGCCAAGAGAGCCATCAAAATGGCACCTTCTCATCTCTGTTAGGTCCCTGACAAGATACAAAAAGTGCTCCTGGTTGAACTTCTGTCACTTCAGTTTGTATTTTGATGTCATAATTCCAGGTATATTTTCCACTGTGTTGAAAAAAGACTTTTGTATTCAAAGGAATTGCAGTGCTGAGCTAAACATAAGTGCACAAAGATGCTTTTCAGACATACCATAGCTGGACAAAGTTTGTTGGATCTCACGAAGTGAGTTGCATCCACTATGTTTCTATCCAGTCAGTGTGGTGATGCAATCAAACTGTTATCTCTCAGCTTTCATTCATTATTAGCAACATTAGCTTTCTGGCTAAAGGTTTCAAGTTGCAATCATCCTGAGGGAATTTTTGCTTTGAATCACCTTGCTGGTGAAAAAAATACAATTAAATGCCTGTCAAACTGACTTATCTTTGGCTAATTGAGTAGATTAAAGAAATGGGAATCAAATGTTTTACTGCAACAGGCTGCAAAGTGCCAAAAAAATACAAGACTGCTACATAAAGGTGTTCCAGTCACTCAGCATTCAGCACCAACAGTATACTGATCACTGGCATGATCATCTGGAATCATCTGGACCTGTTTCTTCACAGGTTCAGGCCTTAAGTTAGATGGCTGTGTAATGCTTGAATGATTCATATGTAGGTCACTGTGTGGCTTAGTGAACTTAGTGAAAAATACTCCCCTGAAACCGGTCAGGTTCAAGGACTGGACTGAAAATGAGAGTCTTTGAAAGTTTTTCCAGAGGCCTGGAGAACTAAGAGTTGCTCTTGGCTGTGCTGGATCACTCATCATAGCAGTGAAAGTGTAAAAACTCCAACAACACTGCTCATACACTTGCACTAGCGTCACATCATACTGCCAACATATCAGTGGCACTGCTGAGTTGTGAATGGTTCACTGCCCAAGTAACAGAGGACCTGTGGTCAGAAACTGACCGCTGATGATTGAGATGAGAGGGTAGCTAACAAACTGTGCATCAACAGATGGGCTACAATCTGTAATTGTTTACCTAACTTTTTGGATATGAGGGGCTCATAATGTGATCAGTAACTGCAAGCAGTAGCTGCAGCAGGACAGCCATTTTCTCAGGCCAAACTTTGACATTTAATAAAGAAATGACCACAACTCTGAGGTTTCTGCTAAGCCCTGAGAGGGAAAAACTCAGACAGACAAAGAGCTCATAAAACCAAAACCACTATGTCCATGCTTCTCCCTGTTAACATTTATGTCTTAAGATTTAATGAACCGTGTTCACAGTTTCACAGGATTATATGTTAGTTATTATTGTATTCATATAATTTTACATGGTATACTTGGTTACTTTCATTAGTGTTACTTTCATTTTAGTTTTGATTTTCTTTCCAAGGCTGAAACACTTGTTGATTTTTTATTGGTTAAACTGGATTTTTGATTGTTTGATGTTAAAATGAAATTATGAACGCATTTTGAAAAAATAATTTCTCTGGTGTTTTGTTAATTTATTGATAAGATTTAAAATAAACATGCATTTGAGCAGTCATTTTGGGTGGGCCAACAACAGAAGTAGGTAGGCCTAGGCCTACTGAGTCCATTGACTGTAAGTATATTGTAGTGGTTTCTAATAAATTGGATGGACAGTGTATATATATATATATATTCCACTTTTCACAGTTGTGCAGATGTGCTCTGGTTGCATCCTTATTAAACATGCATATGGCACATAAGCTAGGCTGGGGCATCCAGAGAGTTATAATGAGACTCAAAGAGTTAACAGGCTGCCACGTTTCACACTCTGCTGTCACCGGAATAGCAGCTGGGACGCACACAATGGCGTGCAACCCTGCAATCAAACATTAAACCACTCTCTTTTCCTCCTCCCTAGCTGCTATCACCCATGTAGCTATTTGGCTGTAACAGCATCTCGATCCCCTGTCACATCGTGACATAAGAGATCACCTTCTGCAAAGGGTGGGTGCTTTAATTACTGACCAGCCGCCCGCTACAGCACATCACAACAAATGTCAGTTGAAAGTTCACTGCTCACCACCAGTCCTAACAACAACGCTTCACTGTTAGGCGACAGGCGCTGTTTAATAGACGCTCTTCTTTGAGCTCCCATGCTTTGGCTTCCTATTTTTTATTTATTTATTTGTCTCCTCATGGTGGTATATTTGCAGCTACTGTCACCGCCATGTCCACAACATTGTGTTTTGACGTTTTAGACTTTCAGTGTGCAGGTTAAAGCTGTCTGAAGCCAAACATGCTTGCATACACTTTAGCGCTGATGCTTCACTTACTGATAGGGGTAAGATTATGTGACAAATATTCTCTGACGATTAGCATACAATGCAGTAAATGACCTCCTCCTGCTTTGGTCATCCATCAGCATCTTGCACTAGCTAGCATAGGTTGTGTACACTGTAAAAAAATGTTCATTTAATCTAATAATACTTAATGTAATAACAAATTAATGTAACTAACTGGCTTTATTCAATACTTAGAAAGAAATAAAAAAAAGTAAAAGTTTTATTTAGATGACATAAAAACAATATGTAACATCAGTTCAAACCTCAAGAACACTTCAAAGACAACTTCTGCCCTGATCCTCCCATGCTGTACATGTACTGGGCCTTTTCAGACATTCATCAAAGCCATGGGCACAATCCCAAATGAGCATTTTTTTCTCAGAACTTGGCCATTATTAAGCACATTATTATGCACTGTAAGACCACTGTTTGTAACTCATGACTGAAGATTTGTAGCTAATTATTTCAGGATTTGTGTTTTCTGTCTGTGACAGCTGCTTCTTAATTAAAACTATAACTTGTATGAAACACAATGATAGAAAAATACTACAACTGTGCAAAATGTCCTAGTGTCTCAACATTTTTTCAAGTTCAGTCTACAAATCCTCTGAAAGTGTAAATTCTTTAATTATAATATCAGTTTGATCAAAAATAAGTGAACTTGCTTCCAACTTTGTAATAAAGTATACTATTATCCTTTACAGTATAGCGCACTGTTAAGGTAGAACAGGGCAAAAGTTATTTCAAAGTGTTTTAGATGTTTATTATAAAACATTGCTTTTGCTGAATTAAAGCAGTTAACATTCTTGTTACCACAATTTTAGGTTGTTTTGTAGGATTAATTGTCACACAGTTTTTATAGAGTAGTCACTGGAAAGTAAGTCTTAGTATTAAAAATTGAATAATAATATACACTTGAAAAATAGTTGAATAATGATTTAAATGAACTTTTAAAAAAAGAGTAACATGGCAGAAATAAATTTAAATTGTTTTGAGGTTGATGCACAGTATTACTGTTATTTATCTAAACAATTGTTTTACATGTTAACTCGTAAAGTCCATTTTTTAGGTTGCAATGAACTAACCAATCTTTTAATGTATAATCAGTTCATGGCTGAAGTGTACATGTCTAGTTGAGACCTTTAACTAATGCAGAATCATTGTGTTATGGGAAGGTTTATCCTTTTTTAAAAGGTTATTCAGAACTTTTTTTTAGGAAAAATCTCTATAAAATCTTTTAAAGAAAGAATCTTTTGAAAGAATCTTCATATAACTAAATTGTTTCTTCTGTAGCGTCACCAAGAATTCTATTTTTTTGATACTTTCTTAAGACTAAATGGTTCAAGGGGTTAATTTAGGCGACCTAAATTAAAAACAAATTTAGCCATTAGACAGATAACTTTTAGACATAAATGCCTTTTAGCCCTAACCTTAAATTTAGCCTTAAATGCTTCTTCATATACAAATTTTCCCTGTCTGTGCTTCTCTGTCCGTGCTGCAATGTCCTCAACCTTGAGCTTTCCTTTGCCGTCCAGAGCTGTAGGGGGCGGCATAACCTCCTCCCAGGGCTTCTATAGTGAGATCACCTACAGATACACATCATTTAGCTGCACACACTGTCTCCTATTCCCCAGGAGCTCCCCCTTCTGACCTTTATAAATTTGTAACCCCTGAGAAAGTGACATTGAGGAGCGTAGGAAGTGGCCACCCCAGCGCCTGCTGGACCGTGTGGAAGGTGTAATAATTAGCAGGCTTTCAGGTTGGTGATTCTTAACCTTTCTGATGCAGCGGAGAGGCTGCAAACGTGACGCCGCGTGCGTTTTCTGGGCCAATCCACAAAGAACAGTGTGTGGATGGTGATATTCCGGGCCCACTTTGCATCCTATTAGAGCCCAGCTCTGACTCATTTACCCACTTGGTGGCGAGAATGCCATTATTTTAGCTACACTTTAACCCTCCAGGTGTTTAATTGTGTGAAGCCGGCCAGTTTATGAGACACCTCTGACCCCGTTTTTCTTGCGCTTTTCTGTGAAGCAGTGGTAAGAGTGTGAAAGGAAGGTAAACCTGCCCTTGATGGCATCCCAAGCGTACACACACAATTTTTTACAAAATGCCACTGTGTTCCATGTGTATTATATATTGCCACTGTCGGAACAAAACCTTCTTCCAAACTTTTCAGTAGGAAGAAAAAAGATTACGTTATAATGGAAGGTGATGTAATGGTATTACATAAGCAATTTTAGACCCTTTTGTATATGTCCGTTCATCCTGAAATTTTCACATAATGTAAAGGCCAGCTGAAAAAGTATGAAATAATAATAATAATAATAATAATAATAATAATAATAATAATAATAATAATAATAATGGAGCCATAAGGTATAGCCCTGACACTGACAACATATTGTTGCCGTTAGAACAAAACCTTGTATCTCTAAAATGGTAAATCTACAGGAGAAAGAAACATTCTTAACATGCGTTAATGTAACAAGATAAAAAATAATTATGGACCATTTCTATTTGTTCATTTGCTATAAACTATTCACAGAATGTAAAGAGAAGATGGCTATTTGGCTGAGTTTGTTAAAATGCAGGACTGAGGTGTTGTTATGACAGGTGTGACAAGAATTTTATAATCCTAACCCTATAATCAGGACCATTCTGCTTGTTCAGGATATTTCTGTGTGCTTCAAAGTCTGGACTGTGTTTAAGTGTGTTTCAATGTCAGGACTTTGTACAAACATGCACACACAAGGTGTTGGATAAACTAGAAAACAATTTCACCAGTTATCTAATAAATCCACTAGTGAGCAAGTAGCAGTCGTTGAGCACTGCGGTCATCAGACAGGAGTCATCAGACACAGAACAAAGTGTACCACTCTCCAAATGTGCAAGCCTACCTCATTTACTTACTACTTACCAATGGCTACAAAAAATTAAGAGATGACTTTTAGGAGTGCATGGAGACATGTATACAGAACCAGTTACAGAGGGGTAAAATGTGAGGAGAGATTCAGATGTTAATTTATGGTTTGGGTCTATATATAAAGTCTGAAAACTCAGTAATTACTATTAACTGTTTATTAAGCAGTAGTTATTACTTAATATCTAACTAATTACTTAGTATTTAGGAAGTGTACACTGATAATTTAGTCATTCGTTCATTGTTTATTGATTCAATAAACACAGTTATTAACTGTGTACCAAATGCTTATTATTACACTGCCAGTGAACTCATAACTGTGTTTAATCATATAAAGAAGTAACAAAAGAATGCATTAGTAATAATGTTTTAGTTTCATTTATTATCTGTTAAGTAATCTACTGATTAAGGCTTACATTTTCCACCACCATACAGTTTGAAACCACTGTATACTTTCCTTTACTTCCACATATAAAGTTGTATTGGGCCCAGAACTGTCTACACATTTTAACCATTAATAACACCTCCCACTAAAGTGATGGTCTTTCCTACTAATTATACTATTAACTCATATTAATGACATAAGTAGTCACTGATGTCTTAATTGCTCTCTGTGTTTAAGAAAAAATTACTTATCAATAAACATTTATTCTAAATGGTACTACACCATAAACCAAACAAGAACCAAAACCAGATCCGGTTTTTAGATTAAACTAAAAAAAGTCCTTCACAACCTCATCTAGTGAATGGTTCTTTAGGGATCCAAGAGTTTGTCTTCCATGGCATTGTTCCAAACAAGAACACCTTTGACATATTAATATGAGAGCTACTGTTAACATGTGGATGTCTTGTTCTGTTGCTTATAATAGGGACTCTTTACATATGTCTTTAAATGTGCAGCCTGGAGGATCATCTCTGTGATTTAGGCCTAACCAGTCACTTAGTGAAGATGAGATACTACTTTAAAAGAGCATATGTCAGAAAAAATAAATACATGCAGGTAAAGCATAGTGATTAAAGCCCAAGTGCTGTGTTCCACACAGCACTGCACAGTGGAGGGAGAGGTAAATGACAGCAAATCAGTAGATTAATTAAAAGATAGTAACTGAGACTCTCACAATTGCTAAGTGCTTGTTTATATGTTTAAACACAGTAATAAGCACTGTAATAAGCACCAGTTAGTATGTTAATGAGTAAATGAGTATGTTAATGTATTGAATTACTAATTACAAAGTTCAGAATTAGGTACTAAATAATAACTAATCTTTCATCTGCAACCCCAGCGAGGTGGTACCAGGCAGACTAGCTGCAACATAGCAAAACTTTTGTGCAATACATATCTACCTCAAAATGCAGCATCTGCCGGTAGCCCCAAGCAGCAGTTACTAACAAAATACTGCTCACCCTCCATGTATGTCATGTGCATGACAGTGTTTAGGTCTCATCTCTGTTCTTAAGATCACAAAGTTTCCCCTTTTCATATTTTAAGAAAGACACAATCCTGGAGCTCACTCTAACCTAATGGAACTGGAGTAGCCCACTGATGCAGGTGGACACCCCCCAACTCGCTTGTGGTATGTGAGTGTGTTTGTGTGTGTGTGTATGTGTGACCTCTGTTCTGGCTGTGTGTCCTCTAGTCTGACAGGATTCTCCTCCAGCTCCTGGCGTTAACTCCAGGGCCTCTGCCCCAGATGGGCCGCTTCCCCTAACACATACACACACACACACACACACACACACACACACACACACACACACACACACACACACACTTACAACACTAAACAGGGAGTGCTCTCTGCTTGTCAGGACTCATGTGAGGTTGAAGAAAACAGTGATCAGAGGGATTGGAGGTAATGGTTGAGAACTTTCAACACATTTAAACAGCAGAAGAGAGATTTCCCACTGCCCTAACCTGTGTGAACTGGCTGAGATTTTCTACACCGGCTCTAATACCTCATGCAGTAGAGACAGATGGCTGTGATCCTCTGTGGTTTGTGATTTAAACTAAATAAAGGCAGAAGTGCTGGCTGAGCTTATACTTGGCTGCCTGACACTAAAGATACTGATTCACCTGCTGTTTGCCTTTTCACAACAATAAACCTGACAAATTCAAATTTACACAGTTTTTCCCTTAAGCTTATATCCCATCACACGCTTGAGGGCAAATCATGTCATGATATTGAGTAACCACACTAACAGACTAATAGATCTGTTATCTTTAAATGGGCTCTATGGTATGTCACATAGCTAAAACAGTAGTTGCTTCTGTTCTGAAGGCTGAATCTTATGTTGGTTTGTTCATTTTTATACATAACAATGGGTCACACAATGTCAAAAATGACAGATGTGAATGTATTTGGATCTACTTGATATGGTTTAAGGCAAGTGTGTGATGATTTAGGAATGATGGTTTAAACTTTACCTGTGGCTCAGCTGTGTCTAGCCGTGAATTACAGATGCTGATCAGGCACACTCCAGCTGCACACTGCCACAGTGCTCATATGGTACCCAACTGAGAAGGAGAAGGTTCTGCCCGACCTGTGTTGAGCCCAATAGAGCCTCACATGCATCAATGTGGACCTGGTAGAGACTTTTTAATCTGTTGAATTAATTACAACCCAACCCAAAGGTACCCAGAAAATTCTTACATGTGACTAAGATGCCCCTTTTAGGAACACCTGCCTTATACCTAACAAATGTTCTGTTTAAACAAATCATGGAATCATGAAACCCATAACTTTGGCTTCTGTATGGCCAGAAAAGAACAAAGAACTAAGAAGTTGGGCTGGTTAGTTAAATTAGTCCATATCAGTGCTGTGTAAAAGCAACATGCCACTCTGACAGCTACAACAGCACTTTATTTTGCACTATAGCTTTTAGTTTTGGTATCCAGGGATGGTTTGTCGACTGGATGGAGTTATTGGTCAGGGACCTCTGACTACCAGGAGCCTCAGTGAGCATGAGGGAGCAAATCCCAGCGTGGTTTAAATACTTCACACTGCAAACGTGGGTTGTTTGTGCATTGGTCTCATCATTCAAAAGGAATGTTTTTATGATGGTGTGTGATAAGGATGTTAGCAGTGTGTAGGACTACTTATGTTTTTGCAACGTGACTTGGTTTGACTTGAAAGAAATCATGATACAGTTGTATCTTTGGATGCACAAATTTTAAGCCAAAAGCACATTCTTTTACTATGTAAACACAATAGAGAATTGCACAAAATTAAGGATAAATATGTTTATTATCAAAGAACAAAGTTACAATTAAACTTTTTGCTCAGAGTGCACATAGAGAGGAAAACCATTTTCTAGGTATTGTATTTAATTTTGATGCGTTATTGTTGGAGCCTTTGTAATTACAATGAAAACCATGACCTATCGTTGTTGGCACCAAATGAAATTGTTTAATTATCATTACAAACAGCGTAAGCAGTATAAACAAATAACATCTCTATCACTATTTATCCCTCCTAAACTATTCAGAAATAACAAATATTATCATTAATAAATAACTCAATTATAACAACAGATTCCATGTTAAATAAGATGAATAGATTATAAGTTATTTTAAAAAATAAGAGAATAAGGATGAGCTTGTAAAATATTGTTTGGACAGTAGAGGATGACTAGTACAAATTATGCATACCAGATGATCTACAGTCTCTAACTATTCCCTAGCAAGGTGGAGCTGTAAAGCAGATGTTTTTTTTGGTAATGTAGACAGTGAGTTTGTTATTATGTGACGCAAGACATGCTGGATGGGACCACAGATTAAATTTAAAGAATAAAGACTCAGATTCAGACTCTTTAAATGTATTTCTCTGTAACAAAGCTCCAGACTGAAAGTTAACTGCCACTGTGTAGAACGTAAATTGTTGCATTTTTCCAAGTAGACCCTTGACTTCACCCCCCTTTTTGCATCTGATTATGACTAAAGCAGCATATTTGAAATTTCAATCAGCTGCTCATTAAATATTGATGGTCCCTCTTGCTTCTGATGGAAAGAGTGAAAATCTCCCGTTCCCACACGTTCAAATCAAAGTGTCAACAGGGAGTTTGGACAGGTCAAGAAGTCACCGTCTCAGATGAGAAATGGCTACTTCAATCAGACCTTTAATGATGGAATCTCAAAGTACATCATATTTTAGAGTTTTCTGGTACAGCATAATATTACAGTCTGTATTCTAATACATACAGTGATGGTAGTCAGTTTCCAAATTATGTACACAATGAACCTCTCGGCTGTTTCACAATGGACATTTCTAGCAGATCTAAAATGATAATAGAAATCGAGGACTGAGTAAGAGTGACAGGCTTTATATGAGGGGTCGCGGTGCCTTCAGGCCGCAAAGCCATCCTCTGTGTTCAATATTCCAAGCAATAAAACAAGATTAGCCTTCTTTTATTGTCCAACTCAAGAGGCGGATTGCTTTTTCAATTGGACTTTATGGACTTTGTGCGATCGTTACATTGTCCAAAACCAACCCTACAAACATATCAGTGTTCACAAGCGAGAAAACAACATTAACAACCTGTTTACCAGTACAGCGGCATGTTTAGAGTGCAAGAGCTTGAGGAGAATTGCTGGAAATCAAGATAACTAGGAGGCCCACCTGAAAACAAGCAGGTGTATTGGATGTCACTTTGAATGTCAATGATGGCTGAACAATATTTGTGCAATTAAGAAATCATTTAGTCCTTTTCATCAGCAATAACAAAAGCATTCTGTAATTTTTTATTACTTATTTTTCACTAATAACTCATAGATTCAGAACAGGATCGTCTGAACAGGACTGAACATAAATGTAAAAAACTCAGTAATATACATTAAATAGGTAACAAAACAACAACTCTAAACTTGGGTCACACAATCTTGTCATGGATTTTTATCTTCTGAACTTTCTTGTTGCAACCGGTATCCTGCCCTGTGTGACTGTGTGAGCACAATCTCAGATAAGGCTGGGGAAAAAAGGAAAGGAGTGGAAAAAAAGACAGGAAAAAATGGAAGAAAGAAGATGAGCTAGAGAGGTAGTCCATCTGTAGCCAGAGCAGATGTCAAAGCTGATCATACTGTAAGAAGAGTTGGGCTGTACTCCCCTACGTCTGCACTTAGGCCTTTTGGCAGACACTTATTAGGGCAGAATAAAAGGGTGACTTTTCAATTCCAGCCATGATTTGTTTCTGTATTACATTTTCCGATGGAAGGATCTGATGGAATTTTTTCCCACCCCTCTCGCTGTTTCATCGCGGAGAAAGCGAAGAATGTCCTGTAATAGGTTATCACAAGCTGTAGCTTTTGCAAAATAGAAAACTTCAGCATGTGTACGTCCGCAGCGCTGTGTCAGAGACTTAAATATACTTCACAAATGCATTCAGTCCCTTTATTGCTATTGGTTTCCGGTGGCGTGTCGTAGCTAAATTTACATTTTTTTCTCCCTTGGCACCGATGCAATCCATGTTCTTCTGGCTTTTTGAATTACAGGACGAAGTCGCTTTGCTTAGAATGAGACACTCCAAGAGCTGCAGTGTTTGAATCACTATGAATGGAAATGCGTGTGTGTGTGTGTGTGTGTGTGTATGCATGTGTGTGATTGTGTGTGTGCGTGTGTATGGAAAGATAATATGAAATCAGGAAGCTGAACAAGTATTCTTGTCATAGGCATATAAGCATCTGTAGATGCAAAATAAGAAACAATCAAATTTGTGACTAAAAATAGGATGAAACAGAGGTTGCTTTTCTGTGTATGTACTGTCAGTTCTGCAAAATAAACAGTTTTAGAAATACATTTTATAGATAATATATAAATATTATTTTTGCACATTTAGATGAAGCAAGTGGCTATCGCTTTGATTCAACCTTACTACACTGACACAACAGTGCCCTTTAACATAACTGTCATTAACATTGCTGGTTATTGTGGTGACACATACTGTGGTATCTGTCATGTCATGACTTTAAATTAGCATCAACTGTTAAGTAAAGTAAAATTTATTTGTACTGTAAGCAAGCCAGGGGCGACACTGGCAAGGAAAAGCATACATTGTTTTACACACAAGCAAAAAGATACATTTTAGTATTTGTCATGGCAATCAACAGTAATGGTAACCAAACATATTGTCATACAGTTATATTAACAGTGTTATGCTAATAGACAAATTGGATGATTAGCATACCTGAAGCTCCAACAGCTGCAGCAGGACACAAGCTGGGCAAAGGTTGCTTCAAGCACAGGCTTGAAAATACATCAGGGCAAGAAAAGATACCTGAAGAAGGGGCAGCAGGGACCTCACATCGTCAGCTCCTTTTTGAGAAGCAAGTCGAATCAGTCAACTTAGCTTCAGCAGCTGTACAAAAACCAAAATCTGCAGGACATCAACAGCCAATTATGTGACAAGGCAATGTGTAAGGAGGTCAACAGTGACCTCTGCAACATCTTAGAGACCCTTAGAGGCATCACCATGAAGAAGCTGGAAAGGATGGGAGAATTCATCTGCAGCTACAGAGCGGGCCTTTTCAGGCAAGAAAGAAGGAACTACACCGATGATCCCCACTAAGTTCAGGAGGTAGAAGGAAATAGACCATCTAATCCGAGAGAGGAGGCAGCTGAAGAAACAACTGAGGAAGGCCATAGAGGAAGAGAAGGAGGGCAGGCTTGTGACAATGAGGAGAGCTGAGGACCTAGAAATGAAGTGCAGGAAGAAGCAGTGGGCAAGAACAGGCTCCCTTCAAATTTGTGAAGGGTCTCTTCACAAAGGCAAACTATGGAAGTCACACAGTGTCAACGGCACACCTGGAAAAAAATCCTGGCCAGAGAACAGTAGCCAAAAAGTGATTACCCACCAATCTGACATGCTACCAATCCATCCCAAAGGAAAATGGCTAATAGAAGTTGACCAGTTTCACCCAATCTGCCACCTAAACATTGAGGGCAAAATCTTCTTTATCATGATGGCTCACAGGCTGGAAAGATACTTGCAAAGAAACCATCTGATTGACACATCAGTCCAGAAAGCAGGGATCTCAGGCTCTCTGACTGTCTGGAATACACTAGCACATTTGGGCATCAGATCTAGGTCACCGAGGGGGAGGGGATGGCCCTTCGTGTGGTGTTCCCAGACCGCGCCAGTGCCTTTGGCTCAGTCCTTTACAACTTCCTGTTTGACAACAGCAGTCTACACAACAGTGGGGCAAAATCTGGAAGAGGGAATTAAGGCCGTCTCTACCATTCCCATGCTAACTTTCTCCACGGCCATGGAGGCGTTCATTACAGCATCTTGATGGGTGGTTGGAAGACCTGTTGTAGCCCATGCTGCCCCTATTCTGATAACTGTGAGGAGATGGACCCCATTTGAAGCAAATGAGCAGGCAAAGGAAAGAGCTGTTGGAGATGGAGACAGTGAGCTTCACCACCAAAGCTGCCTGCGATGCCCTGCCATCTCCTGAGAATCCCAGCCAGTGGTAAGGAGAGGACCCCTCATGCTGCCTCTGCCCTACTCCAGCAACAAAAAAACACATCCTGATGGGCTGCAAGACCAGACTCACTCAATGCTGATATACCATGTGCTATGGTGTCTTGCTGTAGTGCTGGAAAGTCAGCAGTGTCAACACCCTTCCTCCCCCTTCATCCTGCTAGCTGGCAACAGCATTTGTCTGGGAAGGTGAAGGTCATGCCACATCAAGACGAGACACTGGACGACGAGGCAGGGCATGCGATTGTAAGATTGTGGCAGAAAAAAAAGTTTGAAAAAGTTAAACCATTCAAAAAAGCATGGAGCAAAATTCTTACTGGCAGCAGCATTATGGTTGCAGCGTGTGTGTTGTGCCAGGTACTCCAGACAGTACGTTTAGCAGGTTAGTGTGAATGCAGCTGAAATTCTCTATTCTGAAACAAACAGAAAATTATGACATGGCTAAGATTAAAAAACATACACAATGACAAGCAAAATAGGTGAAATATCTTCAACTCATAAATTCTGATTAAAATTTTGAAAAAAGGTCTCTGATTGGCTGATTGAAAAATACCCACCTGAAGTTTCTCTAAGTCTGGTCGTTTCCCAGGAGCACTGACTTCAACTGCAAGTGTTACAAAGGTAACCAGGAACACCCAACCACAGTTCAAAAACACAAGCGTAACAGAACTGCCCTCTTGGGGTGTTATTAGTTACTCATCTTTCATTGCATTTATAAGACCTCAGTGAATTAATTTTTAGATTTTTTTAATAGTTTACACTTAGACTGGGGGAGAAGAAGTCGCTTATTTTCAACAATAGAAGACGTCCCCCCATTCTCCTCCTTAGATTACACCCCTCGAGTTACTGTCTATAAATTGCTGTTTCCATCGCTGTTTCATCAGACCAGGGTGATGGGCCTTGTCTGGATTGATGTGTGTCCTGTTCATTTAGCTGGTTTTACACTCCTTAGCGTCTTTACTTTCACAAAACAGTGCCCTCTGTCTCCCACTTGATTGCGTATCGACAACAAATCAGTGCAGAATAAGGAATGGTGTGGTTGCTCAGCCTGAGCAGACAACTGCAGATTCCAGCCACTCAGGATACATGTGTTTGCAAAGCGCTGTCATCGATTCCTCCAGGGGATGGGAGCTGGATGAAGAAGGATTCTTCTCAAACTTGACGTTTCGTTAACGGCATCAGGGATGCAGATGCAAAGAGCTAAAACGCCCTCAGCCAGCTAACCCTCGCAGGGTTTAAGTAATAGACTGTGAATCCGATTATCAGCATCGGCCTCACGTGCCTTGGACCCCCACAGCTGAGGAGTTTGACGTGGGGTGGAGCAGAGAAAAAAAAAAGTTTGTTTTTTCTTCCCTTAGGCCTATTCAATAAATGAACGGCGGCAAGGGG
Organism: Brycinus macrolepidotus; assembly: GCA_037974445.1. Taxonomy (NCBI): domain Eukaryota; kingdom Metazoa; phylum Chordata; class Actinopteri; order Characiformes; family Alestidae; genus Brycinus; species Brycinus macrolepidotus. Next base: position 19,644,474 of record JBBPCZ010000007.1, on the reverse strand, counting down.
GCCTCTCTCGCCCACACTGAGTATCTTTGAAATGGGTTTTGTATTGATTTTTGTAACTACCCCGTTAGATGACGTTATGCCTTAGCGTGTCATTTCTAGATGGGCCCGGCCCCGAGCAGGTCATCGAGGTGATAACTGTCATTTGGTGAGACAGAAAAGCAATCATAGCTTTTTCATTACCTACTGTTTGGCCCCTGCTCGCCTGACTACCAGTGGGATCGCTTGACATATTATGGCCCCCGTGATTTAACTGCTCTCTTAAATTAAGTGCTGGAATATCAAGCTGTAGCTTTTGGAAAAATAAACTCAATGTCAAGGGATCAAATGCCCTGTGGGTCAAAGTCATGAACTTGTAGCAGTGCACTCATCAATTTCAAACTTGTATGGCTCGTGTCCTTTTTTAAGCTCCACAGAGGAGTTTGATTATGGTTAGCAGATGCAGGCAGGGTCACGCACGAGGACTGTGTCTGCTCGGGTCCTACCAAACCGTTTCTAACCGAGACACACTGCTGCCACTGTCCGTATCCAAAGATCATGCTTCTTCAGATTTCTCTCGTTTTCTCACCATGAGGCATTTGTTGTAAACACTAAACCATCTATGCCTGCTCTGATTCACAAGGTTCTCAAAATGCAGTTGCCCTGAATACAGATTAAGAAGCTGCAAGTTTTGGGGGGACTCATAGTACAATACTATTATATAAAACCTTATGAGGTCATGGTTGAAATATAATTACATACTCTTTTTGGGAAACTTGGTTTGGAAATGGGTGTCAGGTCTCTTGAAGTTATATCATTTAAGAACAGCCTACTAAGTTTTGACTAAGGGTTTTTTGGAGTCATTTATAACCCTTAATAGCATGTTTTTTAGATTTTGGTTATTTCTGAAATGACATGCAGTTTTGGTTTAAAAAAAATATAATTTATTCTGGGTGAACCCCTGCAAATGACTCTAAGTGCTATAAAACAAAACAAAACAAAAAATCAACCAGATGAATTGAAAACACTTTTAAAGAGTGATACATACTATACAATAAACATTTAAATGCACAAATGACCAAATATCCATGACTAATTGTTCCAGTGAAGCTGGATTGTTTCCTCTTATGCTCTTAAAAAACCTTCAGCATTTCTGATAAGAAACAGACACGACCATGCTGGATTTTTCCCATCTTGACGGAGAGTGTAAATGTAGCAGCTTGGGCGGAGAAAGCTAAACACCAGCTGGTCAGAGCTGCCTGGATCAATAAACGGAGGATGGACAGATCAGATCTGAATTAGGCTTTTAATGCAGAATAGATAATCATAGTAATAGTAACACTCCATTAATAATAAGCTTTGGAAGAAAGATAATGAAATGGGTCAATAATGTTTATCTTGCTTATTTTGTACTTTACTATTAAGCCATAAATTCACCTCAGTTCAGCAGAATTTGAATGATAACATGGAAAGGAACAAGCACTAAAGCATTTTCCACATAACAAAGTAGTAAAACAAAGTGTTGGTGTTACTGAGTGACAGTGAGACACACTTTCATGACACTGTTATGACTGTTCTGACCTAGTAGGTAATCTTTGCCATTCATGCACACACACACACACACACACACACACACGCACACATACACACACACACACACACACACACACACACACACACACAC
>JBBPCZ010000007.1:19627980-19642167 GCA_037974445.1 Brycinus macrolepidotus | reverse complement strand
ACACACACACATACACACACACACACACACACACACACACACACACACACACACACACACACACACACAAACACACATACACATACAGAGTGGAAAACCTCAACTGTGCCAATACGTGCACCACAATCTCTCTCCACCCCACATGAAACACGGCTCTTGTTTTGTGTCCCATAGAAAAAGAAGAATGGTGCTGCCAAATTGGTAATGTCATTAGTGAGTAGGCATAAGGTTAGTCCCCTTACATCAGCTGCTCAATGTGACCCCCATTATTCTCAATCAAGTCATCCATTGCGACGCCCTGCAGTGGGCTGATCTCTCCTGTACGCCTTCCAGGAACCCGGCCGCCTCCCGCCCCGCTGAAGAGGGACACATGCGCCATCCTCTCCAAAGGTGTTATGGGCTCTTATCAGCAAGACCATTCCATGGATGGCTGCCCTAATTGAGAATAATGAGGGTCACATTGAACATATGGTCGCTGTTGTGTCCCCTACCCCATCTCTTGACAAAAAAAAACAAAAAAAAAAACAGCTTCAGTCAAAACTTTTGCCAGACTGAGAGAGTGAGAGAGAAAGAAAGAAAGAAAAAAAACCTCGACATCACTACAAAGGACTTTCGCCACCGACTTTGCCCCACTTTTTAATGAGCGAACAGGCACAGTTGGAGTGAAGGGCACCATCTCGGTCGGGGGCGACGCTGAAAATCCTCAGAGGGTTCATGAAAAAGACCTGCACTAAGCACTTTGCCACAGGCTTTTCACTGACTCTTACAAATCACAGTTATCATCCACAATAAAGACAAAAACATGCTGTCATTTTATATTAATAATTTATTACCCATATTTATAAATTATTTCTCACTTAAATAATTTCTCATTGACACAGGTGGAGAGGTGATGTCTAGAGTGCAGATTCTGAGCTTTCAACTGATACCACTTTTTTTTGGGAAAAGGAGATACTTTCATTTGCATTTGATATAAAGTTCTGGTTGGTTGTTGATAGAAAACTATCCTTTTGAATTTTTAACAGGTCTTAATATCAAAAATATTCTGAAATGTGGAATAAATAATCTTGTCAGTTACTTTTCATTTTCTCTCTTCTTGTAACCATCTTGTAACCTGCAACTTGTCCTGACACATGAGAGAAGGAGAAAATGGAAGAGAAAAATAGAAAAAAAGAAATAAAGAAAGTCTAGTACTAGCAAAAGTGCTAATTCTATACTTTCAACTGACAATTGAGTTTGTAAATAGATGAAATAATTATTATAATTTAAGTTAAATGAAAAGTTACTGTTCTTTGCTCTGCAGAAAGAAAAAACATTCCTACTAGTCTATAACTATTACACAATCATGTAAATAACTACATATAATCATGTAAATAACAACTGCATAATTACATTTAATTACGCAATGCCATTCAAATGTATAGAAAAGCAGCAATAATAACTCTGGACTTCTAAGGGCTTAAAAGTCTTTGTTCTTTGTCATTGAGAGAGAGAGGGGAAAAGGGCATGCCAGCAGATTGACCCTCCTCAGCTGTGCCCAGTGACCCGTACAGCAGGTCTGATTACGTTGGCACGTGTGAAAAAAAAAAAGTGATCAAATTTTATCTGACCTGTTGTCAGGATGCATTTGTGAAGTGAACGCAGAAGCAGCAGGCAAGCAGCGAAGCTCCATGCATAATATATGCGGTGTCAGGAGTTGAAGAGTGAGTTTACAGTTCTTCAGGATGGCTATGTGATCCGCTTGGACTTCGAGATAAATCTTAGGGGCATGTTTGATCATGACAAGTCTTTTGTCATTTAATATGTATGTCGAGAGGCTATCTGATGTGCACCATTAACATCTGCAATACTTTCTCACTTTTGTCCCAGTCATGGGTTCCTTCGGGCACTATATATTTTTTTATCTTATCCCTCAGTAAGGAGTGTGCTAGAGAGCTGCATGAGATTGGACGCATTCAAGCCTAACCTAAGCACTGTTCTGCCTACATGTGACTGCATTAGCTTTGATTAAATCAGAGATAATTGATTGAGGGAGAGATTGAATTAAGTCTCTCGTATAACCCTTTATATGCCTGAAGTTCTATGAAATGTTGGACCAGCTCCAACTGTGCAGCGTTCAGCATCATCTGCTGCAGATTTCGCCTGGTTGTCAACTTGCTCTGACTTTGAAATCTCATCCAGCGGGAGCAAATTTGCTCCTCCCAGGCTTTTGGTAGTAGTGATGCATTTGAACTTGGATGTAATCAAGGTTTATGTGCAAATTGTTAAGCTGTCAATTGAGTCCTCTGCGTCTTGGTCCTTAGAAAGATGGATTTATGGCCTGTCCTGACCCTGGTGGCTGCTGGATTAGTGGAGTAGTATCGCTTCGTAAGATGTCAAGTGATGATCAAATTTCATGACAGGACAGGTGTACTGAAGACATTTTAATACCATAAACAGAGTGGAGGAATGGTTTCATAACACTGAAGTTATGCAGTCCCCATGTTCGGATTTCAGTGCACAGTAGACTTTTATCATGACAGATGGCGGCTTTCCTAAATCAATCCCTATCTCTCTCATGGCCTTAACGTGATTTTAATTCAATCTCTATCCAAGATTGCCAGTTTATAATTTTTTCATATATTATATTTTACTTTCTTATAAAGGAGCTTTTTAGTGCAGACACAGATATAAAAGACAGTCTTTGTAAATGTCAAGTGCTGGTAGATTTATGCTACTAACAATACATGATATTTCACAGGTGACTAATAACACAAGAATAAGGCAACACTTACAGACAATACAGAGTCTTTGCAATGCAACTAGAAAAAAAATATAAAGTGCTTCCACTCTGCCAGGCGGACTATGATGCCGGTCTCTCAGTGAAGCATACGCGAGTCGCTGACAATGAAATCTGAATATTGCCTCTCCGCTAAGGCCCATGGGAAATAAGGCCGCTCGGCGAGTATCCCTAATTGAATTCTCCATTACTAAATAGAGTTTGCTGTAATGTGAATTCTCTCTGGCAGGCCCTGACAGCTGCTAATGTTTCCTAGTCCAGGCCTTAAAATCACTCCAGTGATTGTGTAGCCTGCTGCAACTGTCAACCCAAACAAGTCTTTATCTCCAATGAATTTCAATTATTGTCTAAGTGCAGTTTGGAGGTAGTTCTTTTCAGGTCTTTTTCAGTGAGCATTTGCTGAAACTGGATTGTTATTAGGATTAACCAAACTGCATTAGCACAATGTGGTAAAGTACTAAAAGGAGTACACACAAAGTACAGTTTATTGATGAGATCTGCAGAATTTGAAAGAATAGTTTAAGGGCCATCAGTGTAGAAGAAAGAAAGCTTTGATAAATGCTGTAATAAATGCACATACAACATAATGATAACATCTTCTAAGAATTTGAAAGGATAAAGAAGAACTTGATTGCTGAGACCAGGGTTAATTTGCTGGAACATGATGGTTATTAGCATTAGCAAAAATAAAATAAATGAAAATAAATAATAAATAAAATATGACATTGCAAAGTTCTGGAGAATTTCAAAGAAGAGGTAAAGGTATATAATTTAGCTTTTTAAAGTTTTTATTCTGTAATTAATGCATGATTGCTGAAACCAGATGGTTACAATAGGTACAATAAAATTATATATGTAGATATTAGTAAAGCTCAGTATACAATAAGAAGAATACATGTTATATTGATGATGTGAATTTGAAAGAATACGCAAAAAGCATTTACTGTAGACAAGTTACACACCGCTACAGTTTATCCATTCTGGAAAAGACAATAGTCTGAACGCCCAGCGAACGCAGACTGCTGCCTGTAACCTCTGGGTGAACCTCTTTCATCAGGCTGCCTTCTGGCACGCCACCATGCACTATTGCAACTGGAAAACCTAACAGAGATAGTTTGGTCATTTTAGCGAAACGTGAAAATAAACAAATGCTCACTAACTCTCAGGGTGAGTAATATCGGCTTTCGACGCGAGCTTGCCATGGAGCAGGTTAAATACCTGTGTTGTTGTTTCTGGAGAAGGCGAGACTCTTGTAAAAAGTTCAGGGAAATGATAAATCTCCGCAGCCCCCTTTTCTTCCCCACCCTCCACCTCTCTAAAAGCCGTAAATCACCCAGCTCTGCCAGCATTCTCCGATTTCGATCTAACATAAAATATTGTGATTCATTCCCCTCCGCAGCTGCTGCCACCGTTTCTCTCCATCTAGCGAGGCCTATTCACGCTAATAAATAAATATTTGGGTGTCAACTAACTTTCTACTTACTCAAGTTATATAATCTCACCCGGTGAACAAACCAAATATTTCATTGGAGTACTTAACGTCAGTTGAGCCCCTACATTTATTGAGACCCAAAACCGCAGTACTTCACACCACAACAAACCAGATCAGAATTTGTGGGGAAAACAGTACATAGTGGGGAATAATGCAAGTCTATATATACTTTTGATGTCTGCCATGTACTTGGCAGCATATGTCATCTGCGTTCGCCAAGTAACACAGCACAGTACAACTTGTGAAAACAAAATGAAGTCTAGCATGTTGTTCACGTTAACTTTATTGGTGTTAAACAAGCACAAGCTGCTCTGCGGGCCAGGCTGGGGCTTCACACGATAAATAGATAAAAGATATAAGAGCGGCCCAAGGTTTCTGTGACCTGGCTGAAAACTGAAGGTCGTATTTCCCTTAAGCAGCCTAACAATCTACAATGCAGGAATCCACAATGTCTGCAGTATCCAAACACGTTGGACATTGTAGTCTGAACACGCTGTGGGTCACACTGCGAGAGGTGATGATGGACAATATACGGGGCTGGGAAATAAAGCAAACATTCCTGAAGTATCTCCTTCGTTTCTGTGCCGGCATAGTTGGCTTTTAGCATGAGCTAGCCAGAGTCCTCAGCGTTATCATGACTGATGCTGGAAATTCCACTTAGAGATAAGTAAAGGAGCTTAGGATAATCCACAGACTGAACACTGCAGTTAAAGAAGCAGGGATGTGCTCGTTCTTTCTCTCTCTCTCTCACTCTCCCCCTCTCTCCCTCTGTATATTTTTTTGCCGTTCTGGTCCCTCACCATTAGTGTCAGCCACTGTGATTATCCAGCCAAAGCAATGGGAGGGGACAGATTGATGAGGAGTCTTTATATTCTTAGCCTGTACATCCCGACTCGTAGCCCCAAACTTGCCGTTCCCCACTGAAGGAGGGCCAAGAATAATGAGCTAGTTAACCAGATGGTTCTCTGCATTTCTGTCATATTACAGCCGACTTGTTTGTTTATCTAAGACGGATCTATATTTCACGTTTTAATTGAATTACTCTGATGCAGACTAAAAGCCCCTCAGTCTAATAACATGCCAATTACAACAAAGACGTATTCAGAATAAATATGAATATAATGCAGTAATTTATGGCTTTAAACACAGGCCGGACCTGGTCCCCTTGACACCATTGATTATTAATTGGTTCGGTGGCCTTGAGAGCCAATTAAAGAGGGCCATTTAGGAGTATCCTGTGGAAGTTAATGGGCATTCATCAAAGGAATGGGACGCCTCTTACCTCTACAGCCTTATATCAATGGGAAATCTAATAGATATTCCCTGACATAATGTATGCCACATATTTGAACATTGGCATGCCTGTATTGAAAACAGTTTATGATTTCTAAATGGATAGGTCACTCGCATGGCTATGTTTGTGGCATTGCATAGCAATGATACAGGTCAATTTCCTTAAGTAACCTGCTCGATGACGCACGGGCACCAAGCTGCTTTCACAAGCATTTGTGTTACTCCATCATTTGCATGGCGGGGTGCTTGACATCCATACAGTAATGAATCCTTACTTTCTCAATTTATTAATGGACCCAGGGCCCTTAACTCACCCCAGTCCAGTAACATATGTTCTCTAAATATGCATTGATTTATTTGAGCCTTTCCTAATGTAGTCTGGAAAGGCCAGGCAAGCGCATTGGTCCCGGGAGTAATTAATTACAGATGGTAAGCTATAACTCACAAAATGCTCAAAAACATCAGGTAGACGTTACCATAAAAATGCCTGGTGAACTTTACCGTAAAGCGATAAACTTTACCATTAAAAACATCCAGCAAACTTTATCGGAACAACAAATGTCATCAGGCTTCAGGTAGATTTTTTTAAGGCCACCATTAAAGAGTTTACCAAAAGCAGAGCTGTTGTTCAAGAGAAAAAAAAAAAAAACATCCCATGATTGGTCGTGATGCTCCAAAGCTTCAAAACACTAATCATATTGTTGCAAAATGACAATATATATGCTAATTACCTTCTGGATCTAAGCCCAGATGTACACTGTCATACCAAATTTATCAGAATGTTTTAGTTAAAATGTCCAGTTAACTAATATATATATATATATATGTGTGTGTCTGTGTGTATATGTATGTCTATGCATGCCAAACAACGCACAGTTTCAGGCATTATCACTGAGATGAACATTTTTTTCCCAGGAACAGCTGGCCTGTATCACTTATTTAGAAGTGTACCTCATTATTCTAAGAGCTGTATTGTAAACCGATTTTCCTATCAAACACCACTAGGACTGTAAAAATAAACACTGTCTGCTTCTCTGATCTAGCCTCTGGAAAACCCACACCAAGTCCAAGTTCCATTACTTCAAGAGACTCAGAGGCAAAAAAGCATAGAGACAGGCCGTCCAGCTGCTTCAATGTCCTTTAAGTAGCAGCTCTATTGTGGGGTAAAAATACAACCAACTTAACCTGTAAATATATACATATGCTAGACATTTCACTCAAGTACATGGCCACTACTGAGGACACTGTTCAACTGAATCAAGCCTCAAAAGAGCTCAGTAACACTGAGATGTCTCTGAAATTGCTGTAGTGGGAGCTGGACTCTCAATACAGCAATGATCCTGACAGGATAGTGGCTGCAGAGCTGGTATTTGTGTATTAGCTACTACCGTGTTTCTAGGTTTATTTCAAACATAGGCGTCGCTGCTAGAATGAGACTGGTCTAGCAGAAGGCAAGAGGATGAACGGCTGGTTTTAAGCTTTTTTTTTTTTCTGCCATCACTGTGAAGGCATTTGTTTCATGTGTGTGGGTGGGTTTGTGTGGGTGGTGTGGGAACGAACAGCTCCTTTGGGTGCCGCTAATATACTGTACAGATATTAATCACATCTGCAGTGCAGCGCTCAGCTTGCTTAAGGCCCAGCTTGTTCGCAGCGTGTTAAAGAAAGCAGCATGAAGCATTTTATTAGCCCGTGCGGCTAACGGCTCCCCGCTCTCTGAGCTGCACAGCTTGAAGGATGTCCAGCGGTACAAAGACCCTTCAAGAAGCATGTGTAAAATTTCTCCACTTAACTCCTATAAATAGGCCCCTCTCCCTCATTTCCTCCTGAGGAGAGTGGCAGGGAAACGGAGAACCCTTTAAAATGGGTGATTTATTCTTTATGAGGCAATGCTAACAGAAACAGAGTAATGGTCATTTTTATGTGCGGTGTGAATGTGTGTTATCGGTCAGAGGTAATGGACAAGGGGAAAGAAAAACAGTGCTGCTGGAAACATTTGAGGATGCAAAGAATGAAAATATCATTCTGAGGCTGAGTTTGGTGGAAAAAGTGCTGCACGACCATCAGGCTAGAACAGCAGGCTAAAGCATCAATGGTGGCTTTCTAAAAAGGGAAAAAAACTTCCTTGAAAGTGCAAGACTATTAATTGTGAGCATTTAAAGAGACATATTAAGGAGAGACATTGTCTGGTCACCCCTTGTTTGTCTCTGAGACTTGATGTTATCTGATTGTATCTGAATTAGCTTTCAGCTGCTATTACAAGATGCATACACCTTAGCTATAAGCCTAATGGTTGATAAATTGCCTTTCACATCTTAACAAAACCCTACATCTCTAAAATAACTATAGAAGAGAGAAAAACTGTTCTTAGTTTTAACTTAAGTAATTTACCCCAATTTCAAATGTATATAAATATAGCAAGATTTTGCTATATTTCCATTGGCCCATTTATCAAGAAATGTTCACACAGTATTAACAACAGGTAGCATTTACACAAAAAGTTTCCTGATGTATATAATTAGGTTATTATGATAGTATGTTTGTCAAAATCTCTGGAGCATTCATTGCCGAATACAAAGGCAATAAGATAACCCTTTATTAGTCCCATGGGTGCAAAATCTGCAATGATTTAACCAGGTCTATCAAGGAACATTAGTTGGCATAAAGATGCAGGTGTAAATAAAATGTGTGTGTGTGATAGGCCATATTTAACTTCAGGGAACCCCTCACATCATTTGGCCATCACCCAAAGAACCCTTTGTGGCACCTTCTCTTTAGTGTTCATGGTCAGTGACAGAATTATTATGGTTTCTCAGTAACTAGTTAGAGCTCTGGGTTGCCTGTGCCATAAAAATCCATTCCACTTCCTGTACGGTAGGGTTTCGGGGTGCTAGAGGAATGAAAGCCTGTCTGAGCTCCTATCTAAAGACTTTAGTTGCTCTAAGACTGAAACCAGTTGGGAAACACTGCATTCATTATCGTTCTTCTAGAATTTACTCGAGTTCAGGCTCCCCCAGGCTAATGATTCTTAGGAGATCAATGCGTCTTCAAGAGAGATTTGGGACATTTCAAGAAAGAAAAAGAAAAAAAAAATTCAAAGGCAATCCTGAACTCTAATTTTTTTGTATTTTTGCTACACATTTGATGTTTTGATTATCACAGTCTTTTTGATCTTCAGGTCAGCATTATTATTCTTGTATAAATCTGTTTATACTTTGTGTCAAATATATCCACACAAACTCAAAAGCAATACAATTTGCAGCAAAGTAAGTAAATGTTGTGAGTAATAATGAGATTACAAAAAATTGATCAGCATCTGACTTGAAGCAATTAGAAATGATTTTTGAATATGCATTTCAATCAGGCCTCAACCCTTTTCATTACCATATTTTTGCCATATTAATTCTGCTATGTGTGTATTTGCATAATTAGTAAATTTTAACGCAATAACGTTGTGAGTTTATGCTTTAAAAGCATTTACAGATTGCCACTCTCATGATTAAAAAGAAATTCCGTGCACTTGTGAAGTAAATATTTGTTTGTCCCAAATCAGAAAAGGGTCCAATTTTCCTGTTACACAAATAACAAAATAGGAAGATGAAAGCGTGTGAAGACGAAGAGCAGCAAAACTGTTCATGTGGTGTGTATGCGTGTGTGCGTGTGTGTGTTAAAGTAACACACAGACCTGCTTCTCAAATCATTAGCAACGTGTTCTTATTAGTCCAGTTTTAATACGGCAGACAAGTAAATTTGGTCCGCCAGGATATTTCCGCAGGGGTTGAAATGCATGCACAGAATATGTGGTTTTTATTTATTCATTTATTTATTTATTTGTCTGTGCCATTCTTTAAAGCTCAGATCATGACAACCATTAATCAGTCTGCAGTAATTACTGCATTTCTTTCATCTGTGTCTGACTGATGTATCAAATTAAGTCCCATGTCATTTGCTGGTATTTTTAAGTTAAGGGACAAACATGTACTAATAAGGCCTGTGCTTTTCAAAGCCGACTAGGGCGAGTAAACAGCAGTGTTTTTTGGGGGCAGCTGTATTTCACACAGTTGGGACGTCTGGGTTCAGCTGTCATGTTCCTGCATCAGGGTTTGTGTACTTTGTGTCTCACCAGATGCCGATATTTCACTTGCCCCTTTTTTATTTCTACAGTCGAACATACAGTTAACTGATTTATGTCATGTGCCTTTCAAAGCGATAACAAGCCTCATGAATGACCCTTTAAGGATGTTGTAGTGATATTCTACCCACTGTATGTAGAGCACCGGAGAAGAACTTTGGCTTTCTTTTTAAAACTTGTGCATGTAACTTTTCTGACATCACATTTAAATAACAAGGATGGCCATAATTACACACACATGCACTTATGGGTTATTTGGACTTGGTTAAATTTACATGGGGTAAAAAGAAATAATTGCTTAGTCAGTTTATTTCCGTCAGGATTAGGGATGTGAGTGTTTTTTTTTCTCCCTCCTCCCCAGAGAAAATTACTGGCTCAATTATCTACTTTTTCACCAAACTCTGCAGAGCTCAGATGATTTTAGTCACATCCAGATACACATTTTCCAGACGGATGGTGCCTAATGTCATAAAAAAAAACCCTTTTTTTGCAACTTGCCATATTTTGTCTTCTAGTATGTTACACTCTTAAATACATATTACATGGATAACGAAACCAAGGCTATCAAAGTCTCTCAAACATTTATTCGGTCTGGGTGATAGAGCTTGCTCCCCTTACCGACCTTTCGGAGAGCCTTATCAGAAAAGTTAGATCCCTCTGGTTGATTAAAGTGGAGATAATAACAGCAGTAACAGGTATAAAGCTTTACTTTATACTTTATTTTTGCATATCTTAATTAATTTTAATAATTCTTAATCATAAATCTCTATTAAAGAGTAATGCACACACAGGTATTCATTGGTATGCTTTAATTTAGAAATCTATTCTCCATTTAGTACCTTCAAAAAGCAATACAGAATTATAGTCTACACTCTTAAAATGTATATCTCCTTTAGATCACATTTGTACATACGGCATTAAGAAAATAAGCTTTCAGGTATACTGCTGATCTGACTGGAATTTGCTACATTAAGATGTTAGAGACTTGTGTCACCAAACTGCTAAATACATGTCACAAATAGTTCAAATATTTCATGTTTGAAATGTGTACAAATTGTAATGTGTTGCTTCCTGTCTTGGTTACCACACTCCTATTAAAGAGAGTTTTAATCTCAGTGAGATTTTCTTGGTTTTCTTGCTTCAAATGAACGCTCTCCAGACAGCTGGTCTTTGACTCAGATGGACTTTCCTTGTGTTTTTGTTGGGAAAATGCGGCACCTAGCATAGCATGGCGCAGCATAGCATGTCTGAGTGTGTGTGAATGGGAGTGGAGTGCATCTCCCTCTTTGTTGCACAAATGCTCAGCGCTCAAATTAATTAGCGCTCAGCGTCCTGCCTGCTCCATATGGCCCTGCGGAGAGGAGTGGGTGGCTCAGTTTGCAGATGCTTCCACTTCTTGCTAATGTGCCTCAAACCCTCCGGCAGGCGCCATGCTAAAGCGGCCTGGCGCTCACCCCACCAGTACCGTCCAAATCCCACACCCCCCCCCCCCCCCCCACTCCCCCCCGTTCATGAGTGTCCCCGCCAGCCCACGGTCCATCTATACCTCATCACCTGCCTCCCGCTGCCGCCCATCAAACCAAATAAAGAGCCTGTGCAAAGTGGCCAAAAAGTTGCCATGCAGGCGGTCGAGCTGCTGCACTATTCCAGCTTCTCCCAAGATGCTTCCCCATCGATTCGTTGGCAGGGAACCAGACAGTTGGAGTACAAACGAGGCCGAGAAGGTTATCTTGAGGAGAGGAGGGTATTTTGGGCGTTGAGGACAGGAATTGCTAAAACATTGGATCTTCTAATTGTGGCTAGAGAACGCTCTTTTCTAACTGCGTTAAATGTTTCAACACTCCATTGGCGGGCGAAATGGAGCGTAGCGTTCCCTCTGAAAGTGAACAAGCAGGTCCAACCATAACATCAGTTCATCCTAAAGACACTTCTGGCAGGCAGTCAAAAGCAAGGCAGGGGCAACCCATCATTAATAATGGTGCTAATGTGGTCATGTGAACCTCGTAAGATTTAATCTGTGTAAAAATGAGTCTGCAGTCTACACACTTGGTCCAAACAAACTAGGCTTATAATCTCTGAGTTTAGCTGAAATGTCTGTGTCCCTAAAATGTCTCGGCTGCCTTCACAGAGCAGTTCAGAGATGGGCTTTGCCATTAGATTTTCGCAGGATCTCTCACTGGCGTTGTTATTAGGAGAGTAAAAAGATCATTTCAAATCGAACCACATCGTCGTGGCCACTATTGCTCCCAGCGCAATGGTTCTCTCAAAACATAATGGAGTTATGAGACACAAACAGGGTGAGGTATATAAAGCTGTGGACAGGCCGACACAGCCCGAGCAGTCACAGTGACGGGTTATGTGTTAGTGCAGCGGGAAAATAACTCCTCGGATATCCAATTGTGAAATGGTGGTTTTATGAGAGCAGCTTTCAGTGGACAAGAGTTCCTCGGGGCCCCATAGCCCAAAGAAAGGTAATTACTTTTATGGCGGCGTCGCTCTGTGATGGATCACACAGGATAGAGTGGACCGTCTCCTTTCGCTGGAAAAACAGCTGATGTTTACTTACTTCCTGTAAGGTGACACACTAATCAGGAGCACTGCTTCGATATTTTCACACTCTCTCTCACACACACACACACACACACACACACACACACACACACACACATCACTTCAGTGCCTTCTTGCAGTGAACCACTTGGAATCATTAACTCTGTAAGACTAAACATGTGGCTGCTGATCCATTCAAAACACATCGTCCTTAAACACAAAATAACTTTTCAATCATTTGAAATGTTTCAACTTCTACATAAACTAAAAAAGCTATATTTTCTGAAAAATACTGTGTGTGGAATTTCCTGTACATTTTTAGGGGGAAAAAAAACTACATTGTTTGTAACAAAAGTGACTAAAATTACCTGGACAGTACCCTTTTGCTGAGGGTATGTAATCTCACCTCTCTGTAACAGCAGGTATGGTCTCTGTAACCGTGAGATCACAGCAGACTGATGGTCGTCATCAGAATCACAATTTTGAGTTCACTTTAAAAAAAAAAAAAATAGACTCAACTAAATCAAAAGGACTTGCGACTCGATTTGGACTTGGACACCAGTGACATGAACTTTAATTTGGACTTGAGCTTTATGACTCAAATGAATTAAGAGCAAGCTAAGCTTTTAGTCAGCTATGTTTATCACCTAGCAAAAATTAGCTGGGGAGTTTGAAGGTTGTGTAGGGAACACAGAGGGGCAAAACATACATTCATAGACTTGGGACTCGACTTAAGAGTTACCTGTACAGACTTAAAGGATATGATTTCAGATTGCCTGTGCTGACCTAGGATTTACCTTTTACTTGCAACTCAGTCACTTGCTACCATCAATACTCATCAACCATTGTTTTCTACTTATGTTTTGCTTTTTTGTTGCTGTCTTGATACTTTTGAAAAAATATCAAAACATTTTCATATTCAGTCATTCTGGCTTGGGAAGCCGAGGGTCCTTTCTGTGTGGAATTTACATTTTCTGCCTGTGTCTGTGTGGGTTTCCGCTGGGTGCTCCTAGGTGTGACTGTGTGTGTGAGTGTGTTTGTCTAAATGTTTGTCCTGAGATGGACTGGCAACTTTTACGGCTGTATCGTCTAATTTTGTTTTTGTCCTATGACCACTGGGATTGGCTCCAGTGCTCCCTTCAATCAGAATAAGCAGTTCAGATAATGGATGGATAGATGGATATTTAATAATTGTTCAATAATGCTAAAAGCTGGAAAGTTTAATTTGGGCTGAATCAGAGGACATAGATCACTGGATGGTATATCGTCACATTACAGTCAAGCTACAGTTGCAGTATATTAATATATAAAAACTACTTTTGGGCTTAGGCTCCAATGTTTTCCAATAACTGTAAGCACACTGTTATCCTACCAATGATGCAATGCTAATTTTCCCTGAAACACATTTGTTCAGTTGTGTTGTTTAAGAACTATTCTGCTTTATAAGAGCAGTGGGCCTAAATTAAAGACTTGACAAGGTTAAAAAAAAAAATCCAGAACTCTGTATTTTGCAAACTACGCTCTACATTGTACATCTTTCTGTACGTTGGTGTTGTGGTCCTGATCTGGTTCTTGGGGACTGAAGCTAGGTAGTTTTGTTCTCCTGCAAATCCCCATGCACCTGAAGCAGGTAATTAAGGGCCGTGTGCTTGGCTCAGCTGTGTTGGGAACTGATGAAGAAGGAGAAAAATGTGAACTGGCTACAATGACAGCAAAAGCAGAGCTGATAATGTAGCTTTGCTGAGTTTCGTAGGAAAGATGAAGAGTTAGCAAGAGGGAGAGAAAGAGGGAGAGACATGTTAATGAAGTGATATAAAACATTTAGCCCAGACAAAATCAAACTTGGTAAATGATAGAGAGAGAGAAGGAGAGAGAGAGAGAGAGAGAGAGAGAGAGAGAGTGAGAGAGAGAGAGAGAGAGAAAGAGAGAGAGAGAGAGAGAGAG
>JBBPCZ010000007.1:19608164-19619755 GCA_037974445.1 Brycinus macrolepidotus | reverse complement strand
CACACACACACACACACACACACACACACACACACACACACACACACACACACACACACACACACACACACATAGAAGCCAAACATTCAAGATATTTTCCAAATCCTAATCTAAAACTCGAATCAATAGGAAACTGATCTGCTTTAGTTTATGAAGACTAGTTCAGCACTTGATTCTGTCTTCCTTAGGAATGTAAATTGAACATCTCATAGCCTTTTTTATTGCCATGATGGGGTCTCAACCAAAACGTTGTTTGCATTGATTGGACTAGAACATGAATTGCTAGAGAAGATGATTTTACAAGGTTAGTGACCTTTAGTTGTTGTTTGTTATGTACTGCAAAACTGCAAAAACAAGCAATGATTTAACAGTACAATAATAATAATAATAATAATAATAACAATAATAATAATAATAATAATAATAATGGTGATGATGATGATGATGATAATAATAATAATAATAATAATAATAATAATAATAATAATAGTTATAGTACATTATATACTGAGGGATATCACATTTACCACTGTTCTGGACTGGAATGAATACAGTGTTAAAAGCAGTAGGTGGCAGTGAACAGTAATAATGTAAGACAGAGCAGTGCTTAGGAAAAAAAATGTAGAATTAATGTGTGTAATGACAGTCATTAGTGTGTAATTACAGTGCAAGAGCCCGGGCACTGAGGCTGAGCCTTAAATCAGTGGCGTGTCCCACAGGGCACATCTCGCAGCCAGTGTGCTGAAGGCGACACAGAGGTGTGTGTGTGTGTGCTTGCATACCTGTGTGTGTTTGCCACAGGAGCAGAGCAGTGTACAAACAGCCGCTGCTCCTGAAGTGTCCCACTGAAGCGCTGAAGCCTTTCTGTCTGTGTGCAGCTCTCTCTGCGGTGTATAATACACTGTTCTGTCAGCGCCAGGGGGAAAACCACCTGCCTATTGGTGTGCTCTGTGCTTGAGTTTTTGCGGTATGTGTGTCTGTGTGCATGTAAGTGAAAGAAAAAGGAATATAACGGAGGGGGTTTAATGGGAGTCTTGGCGATGCTCGGGGATGCTGGTTGTTATATGCTGTTTTGGTGAACGTGTGTGTGTGTGTGTGTGTGTGTGTGTAAAGAATGGCATTTTTGGGATATTTTGTTGAAGAATTTCTGTATATGTGTGCATGTGTGTATGAAGATGCTTAGGAATGTTTTGTGTTTCTGTTTGTGTGTGTGTGTGTGTGTGTGTGTGTGTGCGTGTGTGCCGGGGAAGTGGAATAGCATGCGTTTATTGAACCAGTAATAAAGAAATGAACACATTACAGCGCACAATAATCCAGCTACTACATTTAAACACCAATCCCTACACATAAATCCATTATCTCATTCACTCTGTCTAACAAAATAATTAAATTCAGTCTACAAGCCACAAGCCAAACAAACAATACAAACCAAGACATATTCACAAAGGATGTCTGGGTAATTTTTTGCATGGCACCCATAATGTCACACATTACAAATACACATAACATAGACACACCCTAGTTACTAGCTGGGGGGCAGAAGGGGCAATCACACTGACTCACATGGCACAAGGAGACCTCAGATGACCAGGCCTCCTAAAATCTTTACTGAATATATAGATATAGATATAGATATAGATAAAGACGTAGATATAGATATATAGATATAGATGTATTCATATAGATACTGACACAATTACAGTGGCAGAACCACAGCTTTATACATGTAGTGGCCAGAGGATGGCGAAGGCTACTTCAGGGGGTCCACAGACCATGGCAGAATGTAATTCTAAGTTGGCATCTAAAGAGCATGAAGGAATTCTGTGATTGCTGATTATAGGTATAATTTAATAATTCACTTAACCAGCAGTTCTTCCATGTGGCAAAAAGTGTGGTGCACTGTGATTATTTTAACATACTATGAATGACCAGTGTCTATGTCTCAGAACTGCAGAACAGTTTTTTTCTTGCTTTCTCTCTCTCTCTCTCTCTCTCTCTCTCCCTTACACACTCACACACCTGTGCTCACATACTGGAAAGACTTGGGTCACTAGATGCTCTGACATGGTACTGGTAAACTGGGTCCTTGTGAGGTCTGACCACTCTGACTCTGACCAGTCTCAGTTAAGGATCTGCTCTGTGGTCTGGTGCTGATGCAATGACTGGGGTCTGTTTGCAACTGATCTGCCTGTTTGTTCTATTTTAAAAAGAAGTCTGATATTTTCTCATGTTCTTGTCATAGTTGTTCTAACTGACACTACGCAAAAATAAGACCATCTATGGTGTTTAAACATCCAGTTACCCACATTTTAGTCTAATTTCAGTCTAAATTACAAATCCTTATTACCAAAGCATCTAGTGTGATTGCCAGTATACATCCAAACACCAAATCAGTTGTTCAGGGAACATAAACCTGCTGTTAAGCCTAAAACTCATTTCAAATGGTGCTTTTACAGTAGGTCAGCCACAGCTGTGTCAGTTTCTTGCGTGACTTTTGTGCTGTGGAAAAATGGGCTGCATCCCAATCTGCATACTACCACCCTAATAGGGTGTGAAACTAGTACACAGCCATTAGAAATATTTAGATGTCAGTGTCACTGAACACTTTTCTCTGAAGAGAAGCTAAAGCTAAAAATGAAAGTAGCCAACACTTTTAAACTTTTTAACTTTTTAACCTTTTCACTAGGTCTGGCATGTGTAGGAGCTGTTCTAGAATGTAGTTCAGTATAGGGAACCAGTAAGCTACAGGTAAATAAGATCAACTCATGGTTCTTGGGGTACTTTTTTATTAGCTGCTTTTTGCATGTGTTTTGATAAATTAATGACATGTCCTGACTGATTATATATATATATACATGAATGACATATGCGGCTCAGAAAAATCCCTTTCAGACCATGTTTACAGTCTCCTCAAGCTGAAATGCACTGGGTGATGGTGTAATTACCAGAGCTGACCTCATGCCGTGGACTCCTTGGGGTACTCCAATTACTGTCAGGTTAATGGGAAGGCCGGGTGGGTTTTAAAATACAGCAGTAGCCGCATTTAGCATTAGCGATGCAGCATTTGGTGGGATAGAGAAGAGAAGGAGGAGAAAGAAAGAGGATGAGAATGGAACGGCTGAAAAGGGGTTAGGCTATGGTTGAGCTGGAAAAGAGTGTGTGTGAGTGTGTGTATATGTGTGTGTGTGTGTGTGTGTGTGTATGCTTGTGCTTCAGGCTGGTTGAGAGCCTCAGTAGCACAATCTGGCCCTGAGGGTACAACAGCAGTGCTAATTCTAATCAGCTGTAGATTACAGAGATAATGGACTATCCCGCTGATCCCCATCTATCCGCCTGATGTTCGCACATTGGTCAGTTTTTCCCGGACACAAAACACTGCACTGCAAGTTCACACCAAGGGGTCACTCACGGCCCACTTTTGTAGAACTGTATGAGCGGTGCAGTTAGAAACTGTAGCTCATCTGTTGTCACAGATTCTGTTAGACATTCTGTAGCTGGAGAGCTTCATCACCAGAAACTGTATCTCTACATTTCTTCTACATTTGTAATGTAGAAGAAATGAAGAGGACTGAAATATCAATTTAATGCGAATGCACTTTTGTGTTGCTCTAATATGGTATATTATAGTTTATTAATCATCAAGTCCGCTAACAGTGTATATCATGAAACATCTTGAAAATGATCTATGATGTGGTATGGAATAGTTTTAGACCACAGAGGTGCTCTCATGTGGATGTTTTTGTGTTATGTACCACTCTCAATCTAGCACTGACACTAATATGTGTAAAAACACCATTGTGACTATTAATGGAACCAAAGCACTGTCACTGCTCTATTGAGATTGGACCATCACCCAAATAATATCTGGTGAACAGAAACTGTCCAAAAAAGTGAACAATATGTGGATTTACACACTGAGGGTTTGCAATGTAGTAGACAGTGAGTGTATAATGTTACTGCCTGTTATTTATCATCGTAACCTTAACTGTGTTTAAAGCACTGTTTAAAGGAGCCCTCCTGTAGACACCTGGACAAATAAAAAGGAAAAGGAAAGTGTATATCTACTGTTAGCAGCAATTCTCAACCCCTGGACCTGGACATAACAGTGATATTCAGTTCATCTGTCTGTCTTCTATGTCCTCATTCTTCATATAGAGGCTTTACCCATTGGCTTAGTGACTCTGTGAATGTTTACATTTTTTTTGTACACACACACACACACACACACACACACACACACACACACACACACACACACACACACACAAATAGACAGGATCTGAGGCAGCCTGTGGTTCAGTTCTCATCCTGGCACTGCATCAGTAGCATCCGGCCTGTCCCCTGATGTCATGTGGCTGCTTGTTTCAGGAGGCCTGTAGGCCAAAGCCTGCAGGACCAGTGAAAGTTGGGCTGCTAGAGGTGCTGCGCACACACAAACACACACACATACACACACACACCCCTCCAGCAAACAGAATCAGGGCAACGGAGGATGAAAGGCATATTTGTTCAGACAGCAGTATGGATTGGTTTGGTGTCCACTGTACTGAAATAAAGGCAATTTTAGAGCCCTGGAACATTTAGTTGACGCTTATCCAGAATAAAGAATATATAGTGAATGTGTTTATAATTAGGATTTCTTTTTGTGATGCTGAGATGGGATGCCCTCCAAGAGGCCACAGAATTTGGGGTGTGTGTGTGTGTGTGTGTGTGTGTGTGTGTGTGTGTGTGTGTTTGTGTGTGATAGGCCTTTCTGTTTGAAATTAGTTCACACTATGAATCAGCACCAAAATCAGGTTATACATTTAGGAGCAAAATTATTTACCTGAACAATGACTATAACAATGAAAACCCAATAATGCGGTCAGTGAGAAAACAAATCACAAACCAAACAAATAAACACCTCACACTAGGAATGAGCGAGGAAGGAAAAAAGACAGGTCAGACCTAAATACACACAGAACAATCAGAAACCCAGAAAAACCAAGAAAGAGTAAGAGGATGAAAGTCAGTCAATAGCAGCTGACATTCGGCTGAGGCATCAAACCTAATCCGCTGCTTTAATTTCACTTAAAACTCATTTCGATCCATTAACCGAAATGAACATTTCAAATGATTGATGGGGCGTGCTAATAAACCCGACAACTGTTTTTGCCGAGCGTAATTGACCAAGACCGGCGTGTCACGTCTAAAATTACCCCAACTTAATTACCTTAACTTACTCTACGATATTATCACTGACAGGAATCAAAGTCAAAACCTTATCATGTTTCATGGGGGCCTGGATATATAATTACAATCAAAAACGTACAATTCACCATTGTAGGAACAACGAGGCCTTATCAAAAACAAAAAAAAAAAAAAAGAGGAGAAGTTAGCAGGCTGGGAATGAGCGAGGCCGTTTGTTTGAGTGAAAGAAGAAGGTATTTGTCATTGTTGTATATATTTCAAAGGTGCGCTTTGTAAAGCTATCTTCTACATTCTTTGGTCATTGTGTCTCTGGCGTGGAGGGGTGGGGGGCTGGGAGCGGGCGGTTGAGTTAAATGGATTAATAAGCTCGACTTCAGTCTCTTCTTTCAGCCAAGCTGCTCACTGGGGGTTTTGGAAATGCATATATCCCTCTAATGACATAATCACCTAATTAGGTGATTTTCAAATGCAATCGGTGCGTGAGTAGGGGGGCTAATTTCACCTTCCTGTCTGTCTCTGTTGGACCGCAATTCTCAGGCCTATTAGAGTGTGTTACCTACATCGACAGGTTGAGTGAAGCACTTATGGCAGGTTGAATACGTTTTTTAGTTTTTCATGTGAAATTCTATATTCTATATGGTAGATAAATAGTAAAATCAAATGTACACAATTTCCCTCTTCAGGTGATCAATCAGCCAAGACATGTCCAAAGCGTGCTTCATTTGTTTGTGACACTATATCAAAGGCTGATATCTAAAGAAATGACCAAAAGTATGTTGCCAGTTAGCAGCCATAGTAACACCTGAATTTTGTTGGTACTTTGTAACCTTCAATTCAGTTCAGATTTATTTGTGTCTTTATTTCTACAGCAGACATTGTCCTACAGTATATCTCCCAAAATGAGCCATAATGATCAAGCTAAGGGCACAATGTTAGAAACACAGAGAGGAACCAAGACTCAAATAGGACAACCATCCACCTCTGGATTGTCATGATATAAATACAAGTTAACAAGTGAAATGATTGTTTTCTCACTATTCATCATCTCTATCAATTGAACACCACAAAACTGCTAAAATGTTCTGACTAGATTCTTGAAACATTTCATTTTCGTTTCCTTGTAGATACTTTAGATTTCTTCTCTGTTTAGTAATTGCCAATTTCCACTCACTAGGTAGGTCTTCTTTCCCAGAAGGCTGCCAACACTGGAAGGTTGAAAGCTCATGTTTCCTCCAGGACACTTGAAGCTTCACCGCATCTTTTTGACTTATCACTAAGGCAGTCATACAGTCATTGGGCTGCTCAACATGTTTGGAAGGGAACTACAAATTCTGCAAAATCAGCCAGCAGACGCCTGTGCGGGCTAGCATCACACCCGGAGAGAGAGAGAGTTTGGCCAATTATGCTCTTAAAGATATAGATATAGGGGTTGAACTCACTATCTCCCAATGATGGGACTAACCCTTAGACAGTTGAGACACTTGGGGGCCCTCAGCTTGTCTTTAAACTGACACTCATTTTAATATCTATGAACCCCATATTCAGTTGTTAATCTTAATTGAGTAAGTATGAATTATTCAGATACTGATATGAAATTAATACATAAGAGTGGTGAATTGCGCCCTAAAACTAAACTCCACAACCCTAGCACATCTCTGGCCATAACCATTACCTCCACATAACACTTAGACTCAATCCTAATCCTAAGTCTAACATTGCATCAAAAAATAACATGACCCTGGGCCTCTTTCCACCATAGCTCAATACAAAAGATGAAACCAAATGAAGATTTCCCTTTCTCCTGGACACTAAGGTGACACGGCAGAAATGTGCCTCTCATTGACCCCCCACTCAGCTCCCAGGTGACCACAGATGCTCAGCCTTGCGTGGCTTTGCAAAAACTCAATGTGCACCCACACGGCTCGCCTTTCTCCAGCCCTACGTGCCTCTCCACGCTGATGAGGAGTGCGGGAACGCCTCCTTACTCTTTTTCCTCCTTTTTCCTTCTGTTTCCTCTATATTTTATATCACTATAAACATCAAGTAGGCAGGTGAAAAAATATATGAAAAGTGTATGCATATTGCCTAATTATAAAAATAAAATTCAGATTAATTACTTACACAATAAAAAAACATTAGCATTATATTATGTATTAACAGGTCTAAGGGCACTTTTCTGCTTTGTTGTAAAAAAAACCAAATATGGCAAAAATGTTTTCATATGGAGAAGAAAAAGTTTATCATATTAAAATAATATTCCAACATTATTGATTGAAAGCTTTTCTGCACTTTCAGCAGAATTTCTTTGGCTGTTTCAGGGAGGTAGTTGGGAAAAATAATGAAAAATGAATTTAAAGGCAGATATAGTGTACTGTTATTTTACTATTATTGAACATTTGCAATGTTCAGTAAATGATTATGTATAAGAAGATAACCTGATATTGATACCGTTCACTTACTACTTCTTGCACTACTTGATTAATATTTTTCAACTTGTATCATCTCTCCCCTATCTGGTGCGGTCCAGAGGAAGTTGGTTTCTCTCAGCATTCCTTCCTAACGCTCTTAGAGAGTTTTTCCTGACACTGTCTCCCTCAGCTTCATCATTAGGGGTCTGTGGACCCGTCGTGGGAGCAGAGAGAAGGAGATAATTAAATGTGAGAAAAGGCAGAGGAGAGAAAGAAGGCGGTCTTTCCACACGGACGCCTTCCTGAGGGCCCCTGCTCGGCCGGAGCTGGACAATAGGTGCGGGCACAGCCTCTGAACGCTCGGCCTAGCAAACACAGGCGGCCGGCGGGGCGAGACGAGGCAGGCCGTATCTTCCTGGTGTGGCATCGCAGCCAGCAGCGAAAGAGGGAAGCGTCTCTGCACTTTTTTCACTTTTCCATGACACGGCTCATGGGTCTGGGATGGAAGTCAGAGGACTCTTTGTGAGGAGACAAAACTGTGGAGCAGAGAGGCACTCTGGAGGGGAAACACTCATGACAGTTCTGCCATCCTGAGCAAATCACATCATAATAAAAGCCGTCATTATAACAACAATGCAGATCAAAATTTGAACCTTAGAAGGAATTTTTCTTTGTTTTTACTGCTTTAGACATGTTAGAATCATAGTGAAAACACTAAACAACACATGTAGAGTTTTAATCACATAAAAATCTTGTATTTTTGATTTTTCAAAGCTCTTCCCATTTTGCCACATGATGCAGCTTGATACACTCTTGGCATTCTCTCAAGTGGCTGCAGGCAAAAAGCTTTGTACGCATTATATATGGAGAGTTATTGTATGTATTCTACAGAGCTCATAGTAAAAACCCACATTGAATGATAGAACTAGAAAAATAATTTGATGTGCTAATTTGTTCTTTCTTTCTTTCTTTCTTTCTTTCTTTTATGACCCAACATCTGACAGAACTGATCAGTTCATCTCACATCTTACATAAATGCTTGAGACGCAAACACAGAAAACGAATAAACCTGGGAAACACAGATAAAACAAGTCAAATAGTTGCCTATTTTTAGTGCAAAGGCTTTTGTGTTTTTGATGCATTTGGGAGTGAAAACATTTTTCATTTTTCCCTACAAGGAAAGTGCTGAGGTTAAGGTTTCAGATGGGTTAGGTATAGAACAGCAGCATTTACACACACTTACAGAATAAGGAATTTATACTAGTGTGTGTGTGTGTGCGTGTGTGTGTGCGTGCGTGCATGAATACAAATATCTGTGTTTAAGGGCTGCTCTCCTCTGCTCTATTGACTCCAGATCTACTGGTCTCATCTTTCCCAGCAGATGTCCACCCCCCCAGCATCTGTTTGTATTAGCAGTGTAATTGCAGTGATAATGAGGCCATTGATTCAGTATCTAAGGAAATAGTCAATCAAGGCAGCCCATTTGTCTTACTTTCCCTGACAGTTCGCCTCCTAGCTAAACAGACAGTGCCAGCCTAGGTAGGAAGAGAAGCTAGTGGCTAATCCCCCACCAGAGAGTGACTGATAGGGGAGAAGCAAACACAGGTGACGGTTCGGCCTTCCAAAGAGGAGGGGGACTTTGAGAAATAGATGTGTTGATTTGTTTAGAGTGGCCACATCCACCTCGCTCCTCACCTCCTGGATCACACAGCATATGTGGCCTGAGATGCCGTTGTGGTGTTGGGTAACAGCCTGAGCCCACAGGGAGGGAGTTGGACACTTTTTACATTAGATTGGATATCTTCGTTACTGTGTTGGATATCAGCTGGATATGACACATTAAAGTCAAATTTTCAGTCTCTCATTTAAAAAATGCAAAACTAATGAAATTGAGAAAAAGGAGGTGCATTAGGTGAGTATGGAGCTGCATTAGGTGGATTTAATTATTTAACATTAAATATAACTTTAAACGCTTATCATTTATGAACCATTACAATTGATGGCTAAATTGTAAAAAAAAAAAATCATATTTTAAACAATTGCAAGAGATTTTCTGCTTTTTACACTGTATTGATTGATTTCAGTTCAGAGAAGTAAAGATGTACAATCCAGATAATTGTGTTGTGAATAAATCATGTTTGTCTTAAGATGTTTGGTTGTGTTCGTCGGACCTATCAATATCAGCCCTCAGGCTCAAAATAAGGATGTCAGGGAAGAAATTAATTACACTGGATGTTGCTTTCTGCTCTTCCTCCGCTGTGCCACACAACAGGAGAAGAGAGGACACTATTTCCTGCGTGTGCTGTCCACTTAAAGAAGGCAACATTTATAAAAGTGACCGGAGATGAAGGTGTAGAAATGATAGATTTAATTACTGACTAAACCCCAAAACCAAAAGTTTAGTGACACCTTGTCCTCTTTTCAGTTTTTTTTTCACTTTCTTTTAATTTTTTTTTCACTGTCTTTTAAATTGTTTTTTTCACTGTTTCTTTTTTAATTAATTATTTTTAATTTAATTAAGCATGGAAAAAATTCTGTTAAAAAACTGTTGTTAAAAACACATACTGAAAATATTTTGCTCCACAGGTGGTTTAAATACCTGAAAGGATTGAGTGTTGACATTAGAGCAAGGTGATAAAACGTTAGCATATTATCAATGTTTCCCTTTTTTATTCGGTTACCCTCTTGTAAACTGACAAAGAAAACGTGTTCGGGTATATCAAAACATTTTGCAAAGGTGAGTGTCCCCAAAGAAAACAATGGCGATGCCATGTGTCACTTATTTATTTATTTTTTCTTTTATGTACTATATTGATCCTGGAGGAAATTGCTTGAGT
This sequence comes from Brycinus macrolepidotus, assembly GCA_037974445.1. Classification (NCBI taxonomy): domain Eukaryota; kingdom Metazoa; phylum Chordata; class Actinopteri; order Characiformes; family Alestidae; genus Brycinus; species Brycinus macrolepidotus. The sequence goes on along the minus strand of JBBPCZ010000007.1, from coordinate 19,609,320 downwards.
CTACTGTATTGAACCCATTCACCTGAGTGATGCAGTGTGCAGTCAGCATGGCTGTAGTGTGTGTGGACGGTACCTTGCTCAGTGGTGCCACTGGCAGTCCTGGGATTTGAACCCACAAACTTCTGATTGGAGGTGCAACTCCCTAACCACCAGACCAGTAATCGCCCTATTTATTTGTTATTATAGCGCACACTGTTAAAAACAGCTCGTCAGCATATTAAACCGCTGTGAGCAGGGTTCGAACCTGCGCGGGGAAACCCCATTGGATTTCAAGTCCAACGCCTTAACCACTCGGCCATCACAGCCAGAGACACGCAATGAATGAACAAAAACCTATTAGTGCTTTACAATATCTACAAATTTTCCCCACCATGTGTACTGAGCTACTACTCGTACACTCCCCCTTACTTCAGCTAGACAGAGAAGTAAATTCTACTTTAAGATCAATACACATGCCATTAAGATTGAGGGGAGTGCATTCAGCTCGATTGTCAGGTGCTGTATAAGGAGCAGATGGCCGTGAAAGCAGTGTGATGTAGTCAAAGCATGAGTAAAATGGCATATATTTAGAATCTGTTATGCATACTTATACTTTCCTTCTTAAGAACAAAACAGGTTTACTCCACATTTAAATCCACTGCCAGCACAACAAATAAAAAAGAAAATGTTCCTATATGGCCCTGGGCACAAGTGTCAGCAATGGGAAGCATTAATGGCAGATGCATAGTTTCAAAGTTGCAAAAAGCTCTGTGTCAGTGCTACAATAAAACATTGATCTCCAAGGTACAGGTGGCCACTCTATGGCCAACACTTTGGATAGATACATTTGTTTATGTATTTCATATTGTGGCTACATTCACCGGCTAATATTCAAGCAATAGCTGTCTAATCTTACATTTATCATTTTTGATAATACAGATTAAATGTATTACATTAATAATCTTATATACTAGATTGTCCCTATCATAAGAGCCTGGTGTTTTGTGGCCCTTAGACACTGGACCAACTAAATCTCTCTGTAATCCTTTCTAGCCCATCCATTCCTGATACACGGCATCTTGTGTATTTAGCACTGTGATTATGTTTAAGGATTAAAGTTCTCATACTTTTTAAAACTAACCCTTTTTGGACATTAAGAAACATGTCACCGGCCTAT
>JBBPCZ010000007.1:19596565-19608064 GCA_037974445.1 Brycinus macrolepidotus | reverse complement strand
TACTTGAGTACATATTTTGCAGGATATTTGTACTTTTACTTAAGTACTAAGCTTCAGTACTTCCTCCACCACTGCTGCTTAATATAATACACCCCTAATTCGCGCATATATATATAAAACTGTGATGACTAGATGACTGGCTCAGAGCATTCATTACATAGTCCGATTACGTTCTAAATCAAGAATATTTTTTCCAACTGGCTATTGTTTCATATTTAAAAAATATATATATGTGTGTGTGTGTGTACGTGTGTGTAACATATATATATATTCACCAATCAGTCATGACAAAAAAAACACTGACAGGTGAAGTGAATAACATTTATTATTCTATTACAATGCCACCTGACAAGGGGTGGGACATATTAAGCAGCAAGTCAGTTCTTGAAGTTCATGTGTTGGAAGTGAGACAAATGGGTAAATATATATTATATATACATAGATATACATACATATATGTGTGTGTGTGTGTGTGTGTATGAAAGCAACAGAAATGGTTCAGCATTATTTGGAATAAAAAACAATCTTACATTTCAATTAAAAATATCTTTTATTCTCATATAATGTCATTATTTTAAACAGCAGCACAGCAAAGCTGTCAAAGCATTTGTTTACTCACAATTAGAATGTATGTTGTCAAACCATCAGAACTAAGATGAACTCTGTTTTGGTTCAGAGAACTGAGGAAGCTCTAATCTTTAGTGACCTGTGAAGATATAAGGTCACCAGAGCTAGAGTAGTGTGTGTGTGTGTGTGTGTGTGTGTGCGTGTGCATGCATGTGTCAGTATACATGAGTGTGTGTGTGTGTGTGTATGTGTGTGTGCGTGTGCGCGACTAATTTGGGCAGTCACAGGGCAGAGAACTCAGGGCCCACTTTTCGCCCAGCAGAAAGTGAGTCGCACTCATTTTCTTGTTCTGCCAGCCTAACTCTGGAATCTAAATAAATGGTTAAAAAGATATCTGCTTAAAGCTGTCAGGGAGCGCCGCTATAGGCCATTCCACACGACCTCCCACGCGACCCCGTCTGTGCAGGGGTCACCCCTCTGCACCTCATGCACTGAATGGAAATACAGGAGCACACAGACAGAACACACAGCCTGAAGACTGGCAGCCCTGTCCAACTCTGACCTCAAGATAATATATGTAAAGAGAGCCAAGACCTGTTCCCACACAGACACACACACACACATACACACACACACACACACACACACACACACACACACACACACACACACAGAGCCTCATCTACTTCCCAAATGCCAGAACACACTGTAAAAATGTGAGCTTTCACCCTTAGATGTTGCCAGTGACAACAAAAGGATGTTGTAATAATGAAGTTTTTCTCATTCGTAGCTCAATGAAACAAGCGAGTCAGAAGTGCGGATCATCAGTACTCAATCCATACTACATTTGTGTAGAAGAAACAATATTTTATTAGAATTTGTGTCTGACATAAAGTTGTGGTGCACAGTCTTGTTTTACATAAAGAAAAAATGACTTTTGCTTTGCATTCTGTTCACATTCTTGTCTTTTTTTTTATTTATTTTTTTAAATTTGAAACAAAAGCAAGTTGGAAAAAATACATTTACAATGTAATCTGACTACGTAATGAATCTAACTATGTAATGAATCATATAAGTATGTCTCAACACTATTTAATGCAAAGTTATATGTAAGATAATACCATTTAAACATCTAGCAATTTAATGTAATGTATAGCAATGTAATGCATTTTAAATGTGTAGCAATATGACAGTAATAACTCTAGAGTTCTAAGGTTTTAACCCAGTCGGGAGTGATGTATTGTTTCCTGAAGATTTCTGTGGGTTGTGTATCAGGAAATGGACGAAGTATTTAACTGTGTTTGACCCCACTGCTAGGAGTCTGAGTAGAGACGCCAAAACCACTCCTGCTCCTGTCCATCAGGATGCCATAGGGGTTTGTCAAATGCATATGAGTGCAAACACACTTTTATGTGTGTCATTATGCTGAGACTGAGAGTTGAGGAGGATTTAACAGAGGAGGCGTAACAGTGGATGAAGCTATGCACTGTGAAATATGAACCATTTCCAGGCCTGGTCACAGCAGTCTAGAAAAATGAACACATGCTGTTATATTTGTTTCTTGATGAATATAAGAGTTCTGTATGAGTCTGTAAATAGATTACACTATAATAGTAAATACATATATAGGTTACACTTGATTTAGACTCCTCCCTATTGATTATTTATGGATACTCAATTTTATAAGAAATGATTTCCTGTCTAAAAATACTGTATAGAAATTTGACAAAAGTCCTATCTTAGGGATTATGCTGTTGTTATGTCAGCACTCATCAGCACTCAGGTGTTTAATCCTTTAAGATCAATGGAACATAAAGCAATCTACTTAATCTACTCTTCTTCATTAATAATGTCATGCTTCAGTGCTATTATTGCATTTTTATATGTGTATGATGAGATAATGAGAACATGATCTATCTATAAAAATGTAAATTTGTAGATTGTAGATGTTTCTAAATGTATAGGTTGTTTCAGAAACTACTATTTCATCAAGTAAACCAATGAGAAGCAACAAGCAACGAATCAATGAATAAACAAATCAATACTAAACACTTACTGATCTGAATTCCATCTTGAATTTGTGTTCATGCTCAGTTAGAAACTGCATTCAATCCAATAATAAGGGCAGCATCAGGTTTCTTTTACAGAGTGCAATCCCAGATCAGCATGTGGCCCAACTTTAAAAGTCGATTTTAATGTGCTGAAGTGCACCTTTGGGACAATAGTTTTAATGGGTACTGTTAACAATAGTTTAGGAAAGAAATGTCAAATCATTATGCAGACAAAAGCTACTCTTTTACTCTTTAAATATCAATAAAAGGCATTTTAATGAGCATTTGTTAAAATTGGTATTTAGTACAAATCTGGGTCTGACTTTATAGTTCCTAATAACTGCGTAGTTAATAATATGCAACAACAATGTAACTAATGGTGACAGACACATGTTTGATTATGTATGTTTTGAGAGTACACCCACTGTAGCTGCACGGGAAACACCAACTTTCCTAATGATTAGTTACCTGTAGTGACCCACTTGGACTGTGACATGGTAACCCAACCAAAGTTCTGTCTTTAACCAATTCTGTAATTTGACATTTCCTGTTCAGAAGTACTCTCATAATATTGGTAATCACACTCAGAAAAATTTGTAATAACAATCAGAAAAAAAAGTTTTGTTGGAAAAACTGCAGTGCACTCTATCACATGTATTTAATTACGTAGGAAGAAATATAATGTTATGACTATCAAGATATACTTGTGCAATTAGATACATATGTTTATTTACATAAACTGCATCACTGTAGCCCCGTGATAGACTGGCGACCTGTCTACAGGCTCCAGCACCCCTTGTGACCCTGGTTAAGGATAAGCAGCTGAGATAATGAAAAGATGGAAGGATAATGTACCACTGTAATCCATCTATAACAATGACTATGATACTAGTGGTCACATTACTGTTGCACGTGTAACTACAGTTTTTAGTGACATCGTAGAGCGGGACCATTATCTGTTTGATGGTAACAAAACCAATGCAGGAGTTTTAATTACTAAAATGAAAACTGTACATAATATGATGTATGTCCAGATTGTACTAATCCAGTGTCGAAGTCATATGCCGTGTTGCTGCTAGTTCCTGCGGTCTCGTCGCGATATAGCCCCCTAGCACACTGCACGCAGATAGATCATGTTAAGCCAAGAGGTGAAAACGCAATCAATATGTTTATAAATTCAAAGCCCCAGAGCAGTCAGGCTCGCTGAACTCAGATCCAGCTCCCTCGAAGAGGAATAACATTGGGTGACTAATGATCCGCTAAGACCCGCAGTGGTCTAACACGATGTTTCAAAAGCACACGCTCGGTATCAATGTGTTGGTGATTTTCCCCACCATTAAGCTAGCCATTTTAAATCTATAATTGGGTCCAATATCACTCTTTAATTAGTGACCTTCCCTGGTAGGGGACTTTTGAAATGCTGCAAGTTAATACAGTGCAGATGATGAATTATTCCTTTACTTGGTGTTAATCACTATAAAGGAGTCATAGGGCTTTGCCCCAAAAGCATAGTTTCAACATTAATGCTTTATTTCTCATAAATATTAATGGGTGCCTTTAGTAAGAGAGAGACAGATGTGAGACCCCTCTTCTCCGCACTGGAAAATAAAGACGTTCCTTCATCTGCTCGATCTGCTTGACGTCCTGAGTGGAGAGTAATGACCAACGCTGCAGGCTCACATTAAGCTGCCGTGTTAAATGTCTGTGTTAATGGACATTCTCTACTGAGTGCTAAAATCCATGTCAATAAAACTGACCCCTAAAACACTGCCTGCTTGTAACTACAGTTCCAGCATTTGTGCTGTAGATCGCCAAGATGCACCATCAACATCTTTCTAATCTTTCAAAATCTCAATTCTGACAGCAGTTTAACACAAGAGTATTATGCCACCGCACAGTCCACAATTTTTGTCATAGCTAATTCAGGAAAATTCAGTTTTATCTGTATGCCACTTTCCAGAACAGAAATGATCTCAAAGCAGACCCCCGGGATCAAACGGAGGGAGACAATATAAGGAAAAACTGCCATGTACATGAGTACATGAGGAAGAAACACTGAGAGGAACCAAGACAAAGAAAAAAACTCATCCTCCTCTGGACCTTGCCAGATAGTGGAGTTATAAGTAGAACAAGATCACAGGCACAGAAAGATCTGTGAGATAAATCAGCAGTAAAAGTTGCCAGGAAAAAAAAAAAAAAAAACTCTGTCAAAAATACATTGACTACCAGTCATGTTATAATACACAGTACAGAGTGTAAAGGATTAGAACTTGATGTGTAAAGAGCTGAGTGTAGGCTAACATGGGTCTACAATTTCCAAAAGCAGATTAAGAGTTCATGCAACTTTCTGGAAGAAACATAAATGCTCTATGCTAGGTCTTTTTTCCAGCTAGTTATAGACTGTCATTGCGAACTACATTTACAACTGATTTAGCTTTTATACTGACAGGTTTGAGTCTGTACCTCTGATGATAAAATACAAGTGCTACAAGTGAGAAATAATTAACGCAAAATTAAGACATGCATCTGTTATCGCTGGAGACAACTGTGACTTCTGAGAGTTAACCAGAAGAACATTCCTGAGGGTGTGCGGACGCTCTGCGCCAGGCCTTTACTCCAGCCAGCGGTGGACTTATGAAGCGAGGCTGCGCAGAGAGTGCTAATAGTGAGCAGCGATGAGTTTGACAGATGCCCGAGCCGATGACCATCTGCCCTGAACAGCAGAGGTGCTGAACTGCAGATTTCAGCCTGTTCCCTCCCCGGTAGCCCCCGAAAACCAAGTTGAAGAGGAGGAGGCCCCTGGACAAAGGGGGCAAAGCGGCGCAGGAGCCAGGCCTCGGCTGGCCTGCGCACCTCTAATTTATGATTGATGAGAGCAGACGAAAAGGTCACGCGGTGATAAATATGGGAGCGCTTGACTGGGGAGGTCATCAATTATGCCGGCGGCTGCTAACTTTCGATCTTGTGGATGAAATGGATCTCCCTGATATAAGAAAACTATCTCTCAGAAAATTGGAACTTATTAATCACTGAGAACAGAGTATACCCTCCTCCTGTCCTCTTGCTCAAATTGGACAATGGATGGGGTCCATATCAAGCAGGGCTTCCTGTTTTGATGCAGCGCGATAGCCGCAATTTACAGCAAAGACTTTCTGTAACTCGTAAGCGCCAAAATTCTCGCATCAACAGTTAATCAAATAATAGATTCCAACTGTATCAGAGCATTTTGACTTGAGAGAGAGATGCAGTTTTTTTTAATTGTGAAATAAAAGGTAAGGGCCTAATAAGAAAGCTCTAGTCTGGCAGCGAAGACCATTTTCTTCAATCCTTACACTCCAGTGTAAATTATGTAAAAACACTGTAAATAGCTGTGATACAAGAACTTGAAAGCAAAAGAGAAAACCAAAAGAGAAAAATCACTCAAATAAAAGCACAGTGACACTGAAATGGCATACTGGCTTTTTCTAAGGATACAGTGCCTTGTCATTACCGTTTTTTTCAGGTCACAACGAACTGAAGCATGAATGGACCAAATTCTAGCCTAAAGCTAATGAAATATAGAGGCTTTTCTTAAAAGGCCAGAGAGACAACAATAAGATCACAGTGGTGACCTCTGACCTGGCTACCGTCCCTTTGTCATGGGCAGTCTCTTCTCTTTTCTTCCTCTCTCCCATCAACTGCCACCTCGGGCCCATTTATTTGGTGGCCCATTGTTTCAGAGAGCGACCGGTTTCTTGGTGTGGAGGAGATGGTGATGATTACGAGAGAAAGAAAAGGAGGAAAATGGGGTTGATGGAACAGGAAAGCTCGGCGCTAATTCTCGCAATGCCATATCAAGCCGGTCTGGCAGAAATAATGGTCTTTTATTCAGCTGACAAGCGTCTGTGATGTCGAGCTCCTCCAATCGATGGGCCTCCATTGTCCGCCAGCGGGACCAATAGACAAAACCCCCTCTCTTGAATTATCTGTTACAGCACCAAAACAGCTGTTTTTCAGCATCACTGAAAAGATAATAAAATATATTAGTGGCCGCTGAACCAATCTTGACCCCCCCCATGAAAATTTACAGCCCCTGGGCCAATACTAATTTAAGCCTTTATACAAGTCCTTAACATGCTCAGAAAGGGTGCCTATTGTGTGGTCAGCCACTGTGGAGCCCATCAAACGTGCAGGCAATTTCACTGTAATGTCACAAGAGACCAAGGCTGGGCCCAGTATTGCATGTGAACGGAAAAAGAAGAGAATGAGTGGGTTAAACAGAATGAGGAATTAAAGGATAAAGGAAGAAAGAAAGAGAAGAAAGATGTGCTACAGGTAAAACAAAACAAAACAAAACTCTCCATATAAGAATTTTGGACAATTTGCAGTCCAGTTCTCTCTGTTGCAGTTTAGAGTGTTAAATTATTTTAGCATTCATCTGTTTTGATTGTAAATTTGTGTAATACACCAAAACCACAATTAGTTCTTTCTGGAGCAAAAAATTATTGGATCATTCCTATAAATGAGATTCATCTGTGATAATCTTCGTATCAACAACCTCTGATCCTGTTGCTGACAGCCGAGAATTATTTTGTACTTTTACATGTGTTTCTTTTCAAAATCAAACCACTGATTCTTTCTAGCTGAGTATTTGTATTTTTGGAGTTTTGGATAATCATGTCATTTCTGCCAGCACTCAGTACTAGCTAATTAATTACATGTAAGACGTCTCATATTGTAAGGCTGAGATGTGTACTGTCAGTCACAAGTGGTTCTTGATCACAGAGCAGATTTTTGATACTTTTTCAAAAGAGTTTGAACCACACTGCTGAGAGCCTTGTTGGTCATCACCTTTTCAAGTTAACGAAAACAAAAATGAAAAAAGATTTCTGCTTTAACAATTGGCTATGGCCAAGGCTGACCGCGTGGGCTTGGGGTGATGTGAAGGATTCTTATAGTTCTCATAACATTGTTCAGGCCTCTCCTAAATGTAGCATGGCCTATTGATCTCCTCCTTTCCTGCAGAAACAGCAAGGCCAGCACTTCCTTAGTCTGAGTCAGGTCTATAGTCGTGATATGGGCCGAATCAATTGTCTGAAGACCAGCGCTCTGCATGACAATGTCTGTCCTTGTGGGTCATTGTTGTCCTCAGTGTCTTGAGTGCTGAGAGTAATTACCTTGGCCATGTCAAACAGTCTCATCTCCTGCCCCCAAAGGTCAATGTCAGGTGAAAAAGTGAATGGATGACACCACTACTTATTTTCTGTATAAACTACAGTCCATTTTGTGATCACACTATAATAGCCCCTCTTAGTCAAACACCTTTGAAAAGCCAGACACAACAGCATCAGGGAATATGACCCAAAACTGCCTACAATGTCTTTTATCCTTGATTATTTCTCTGCACACAGCTCAAACGGATGTGTGTAAGGTGCTATTGCCACCCATCCACATAAATGCAATGCAGTAATGCATTTCTTCCTGAAAATCAATTCAATTCTTAAGCACTTGGAAGTGATATGCAACACCTTGATTTGTGAATATAAGACAGTTAAGAGAGTGATTTAGTAACTGCTCACTAAAATGGTTCAGTTAATGACATAGAAGTGATCTGCACACTAGGTATAAGCATGTGAAAGGAATGGTTCAGTAGATTGCATGCTAACTGGCAGCTAGTGGCATCCATTTGTTGTTAAGTAAATGAGCATGTTTAAGCGAACTATATATTTGTGCATTAAGGTCCACACTCTTAGTCCTACATGAGAGAACATGCTAAAGGCCAGATGCCCCAGGAATTGGGCTTGAGATGAAGTCTGGGCACGGATGGGTTAACCCTGCAGAAAATTGGTTGCATACTGTCATAAGTATGTTCCTCCCCAGAGGCAAGGCTGTGAGAGAGATTTGCTACCGATTAGCCGCTGGTCACGAGCCAGTTCAGCCCTTCTGATTTCAATTTAATGCGTGTTTAGAGCTTAAGCAGTGAAAACGCACACCCACGACAGTTTTTCCTCTTTAACTCACCCAGCTCCAGCCTTGAAAATGGGTTGTTCGGCAAACTTTTGTCTTGTTTCTGCTCGCAGAGGACTTTCCTCGCCGCAGCCATGTCCTTGCTCCCCCAGTGTGAGCTGGATTTATTTAGCAGACAAAAACATCTGCCTGTCTGAGGAGATTACAATTAAAGCATCTGTCTGCCATACTCACTTTGCAAGTGTTGTCAGTTAGCTGTAGGAGTAAAGATGGCTTTCAACACTGCCAGAGTTATCTAGAAAGTTCTTCTGGGGTGACCTTCTTTTCTTTACATGAGATTTGTCCCCATCCTCACATTCAGCCCTTGACTACCCTTTGTTGATTTCTGGTTCACATTATGGATTTTAATTCAGTGGAGGGCAGGAAACAAGTTCAAAAAGATCTGTATCTGAAATTGTTGATAACCTCATCAGGGATGGAGAGTCATTCAAGGCAGATAAATATTTCCAGTCCTCTCAAGGTAGCAATGGGAGCGCTTGGCGTCTGTGTTTCTTAAGCTCCTTTCACACTTAAAACCCAGAACATCATCGAGAAACGCTTAAAGTTTGGACTTTGAGTCATTCACACATGCAGCCCTTAAATGGTGTTTTACCTGGGATGCAAACGTTTATACATGCCATGAAAATCCTGTTAAACAGGGGGTGATGTTCTCAGCTTGAACAGCCAACTCCTTCATTTCTGAATTTAAAAAGTACACTCCCACAATGTTTCATAAAAACTAAAAACCCAACCGTGAAAACAAACGTTCTGCTTTGCTGGCCGCGCTGTGTCGCTTATGCACAGAAGCAGCCGTGCATGCATCCAGTTTAGATTTTAGCTGCTTTTTTTCTAGAATCATGTGCAAATACAATCCTGTGATGCTTTCACTCACAAAACTAGACCTAAAAACAAAGGCACTGAAAAACTGTTGAGCACTGCAGGCTATAATCTAAACATTTACAGTCATGACAACTTTACCAGGATTTTGACTCCAGCTTGTGTTGACACCTCTTCCTGTTTAACAGTTACATTCCCAGGTAAAAGTGGCTGTGTGAAAAGGCCTTCAATCTCTTAAATTCTTTAGTACACCTTATTCATTAATTCAGTGGAAACCATTGTGAAGATGAGTAAAAATGATGGGACCTTTCAGACCTGTATGAAAGGATGTTCTTTTTTCTGGTCTCTTTTAATGTCAAAAGCTCCAAAATATGACACTCACGTGATTGTTAGTCATAGGAGTGTGTGCATCAAATATGATCACATCAAACCACAAAACAAAATATAAAAACATGAACAAAAACATCCATATGTTGCATTCCCTCTGAAATTACTGAGAATGATTGTAGGTTTCTTTAGGGAAAGAAAAGAGAAAGAGGGAGTGGTGGAGGAGCGCTCATGTCAATCTGAGAGAATCTATGTGAGGAGCTGCTGAAAAGTTCTTCCTTGGTATTAAGTTGAATGTCCACCGTTATCTCAGCCCTGGAATTTCTCTTATCTGGAGAAGGAGAGGGGGGCTGACAGATTGATGTGAAGGCTCTACCTGCTCCGTCCCCACTGGCCGAGTGTTGGTATCCTGCGAAGGACAGATACTGTTAGTACGCGCAGTGATTTTATACTTAGCCCCCTCAAAAGCTGCTGAGTGACACCAGGGAGAGGCCCGTTATCCTGAGCGCCTGGGTGGTGCGGGACTCTGTTTGAGAAGATATTAGTCCACAAAACTATTTCAAGACTACGTTTTTCTGACTGTGTTTCTGACTGTAGTTACTCAAAATGTGTTAGCTCATACTTTTGATGTCCTCACTAGGTCCATGTAATTCTAAAACATGGAAAAATGGAAAGAATGAAGAAAAAGTCTGTGAGCTCAAACATTTTGACTTCTACTGTATGCTCATCATGTCAGGTTTGCTTAATCTGTGATTGTATTGGACAATGACCCTCTCATTTCTTGCCTCATTTGGATTCTCTTCTTTTGAAAGGATGAGATAGCAGTTTGATTTATGATGACTTAACCTGACTTCTATGTTCGAGGCACATCATAATAATAAAATAAGTGCAACGTAACATTTCCAATATCATTCCAAAATGTTAATCTCATTCATGACAGAGATCAGGGAAGATTGCATATGGTGTTTACCTCTGGCTGACCTGCACTGAGGAAACTGAGCAGATGCTTCCCTATGCTAAATTCCCACTTTAGTGTTTTCTAATCTTAGGGGCAGAAGCACCTATACAGATGCCATCTATATTCCAGAGTGCCATCGGACTCCCAAAATGGTTGTGTCCCTAACTATCTGGCGTGTTAATTGATCGGCAGCTTAACCTCTGGCTTAAATTGATTAGCTCAGTCTTTATAGTCAGCAAATTCAATAACCCTTGAAATTAACAATAATGCCTGCTTGGAAGGTGTTACTGATGAGCACAAGGCTAAAATGGATAGAGTTTGCTTCAGATACACTCATGCAGGGTGCATTTTAATTTCTGGTGCTAAGTGTTATGGATTGGTAGCACCTCTACATGGGCCATCCATCCATCCGTGAGCACTCGTGACTTTTAGCTTACTCTTTATATGGTTCAGATATATGTGTATAATTACAGCAATACTGCATTAATTCTGTTCAATAATGTATTGAATTCAGAAGATTAACCCCATTCTGAAGCGTATATGCAGAATACGTATATGTCTGTTTCTCCTCAATAGTATAGATGGCTTGATAAAAAAATAAATAAATATATATATATATATATATATGTATATATATATATTCATTCATTTTCTGTAACTGCTTAATACTAGGGTCGCGGGTACTCTGAGCCTATCCCAGAGCCAATAGGCACGAGGCAGGGACTCACCCTGGGCAGGGTGCCAGCCCACCGCGATATATATATATATATATAT
>JBBPCZ010000007.1:19574815-19594759 GCA_037974445.1 Brycinus macrolepidotus | reverse complement strand
TAAGTAAAGTACAGATACGTGAAAATGTACTTAAGTACAGTAACGAAGTACAAATACTTTGTTACATTCCACCACTGTATATATATATATATATATCTATATATAACTTTACAGGAGAAGGAATATGCATATATATATATATGCATACTCCTTCTCCTGTAAAGTTAGTATTTAGCATGTCTGAGTGAGCCATTCTTTCAGCTAGTATATTTTTGAATTAATGTGTTTTCACGGTAATTTGTTTTCCGTAATTTCTGGAGGTCTGCAACCTTAATTCAACCTTAGCTTCCAGATTCAGACACCTCTGACTGGATTCTATGGGAGAGAGACAGTGAACTGGCGTGCTCATATCCGCTATCAGCTCTATCTGTTCCAGCATACCAAGAAAGAGCTTACCTCAACAATTAAGTGCACCTGGCCACAGTTACTCTGTATGCTGGAGTTTATCACTGGGTAAAATACTTTTTCCAGATGCAGGACAGAGTTAAGTCAACTCAGACTTCACCATGTGTGATGAGCAGATGTCAGCCTTTCAAACAGATTTAACACTGAAGGTGAACAGCAATATTCCAGCGCTGTAGAGTGTTGGATTTATCTCAGACTTGGCTTTTGTTTTCCATATATCGGTTCATAAAATGATGGTAATTATGATGATTATGATGAATATTTCAGTGAAAAATATCAGTTCATAAAATGATGGTGATTATGATGATTATGATGAATATTTCAGTGAAAAACATGAGTGTGAGTTTTTCTATCATGATATCAGTGACTAATCCAGTGAAATGATCTTACTGTCAGTGCAGATCATTTCACTTGATTAGTTTTTAAGCAAAAATGTGTTAAATTAAGATTTATGATATTAAAAAGTTCTCATGACTTTCTTAGATGAGACATGTTACATGTACTGCCAACATTTATAATACTTTAATTCACTCACTTTTCAGTGAAGAATAATGCTAAAAAAGCACCCTAACATCGTACATTGATTTTTAAAAATGTAATTTAATTTAATTTAATTTTTATTTTAGCACGTTTAGGTGAAGTATTCATTTTTATGAAAAGGGAAGGCAGTTTAACCGGCTGGAAGGAGAAGGGAGTTTCAGGGAAAAAGAATCAGAGGGATTGCTGTAAGGGACAATCTGAAAGGGAGAGAAGGAACGAAACTATGTGCACTTACCAAATCTTGAAGAGGAGAGTTTTTCCTTGCCCTTTTTTTGGAGGAAGAAAAGAAAGTGAGACCTGAGTAAAGTCACACATTATGATTTAATTAATGATAGGTGACAATGTGTTGATCAGCCAACATGATATAATTTTATCAGTTAACATTATTTGATCCAAGCAACTGTGCATTTTTTCTCTATAAACATTAATTTCAGGGGGTGGCATCCATGGATACTTTTGCCTCTTTTTTCTAGATATATCAGTGTATCAGATGAGTTTCTCATGTTCCGTGAGAAAATTCTTTCCCAATAAAAGTGTGTGCGCATGTGTGTGTGTGTGTGAGAGAAAGAGAGAGACAGAGAGAGAGAGAGAGTGAGAGAAAGAGAGAGAGTACAGATCATTCCGGTGATGTATTGCCCTGTGGGCATTGTAATTTGTTATATAAGCTTCATGTAACTTTAGCCGGAAGATTAAATACCTCCAGCTCAATTTATCAGTCACCCGTCAAACTCTAGGTCAGTTTCTTTTTAACCCTTGTTTTGTGGTTCAAAGCCCTCATACAAATGTGACATTGTCATGCCAAAGTATGCTTTTTTCCCTCTCTGAGCTCGAGGTCTGTCTCTGAATCATCCTGCTTTCGACAATTTCCTATTCTCCCATTAAAAAACGATTGAGAGTTTCTCGTTTTTGAAATCTCACTATGAAAGTCAAGTGACGGTGACTCATAGTGATAAGTGCATAAAAGATAAAAGTTGCTGATTCTACAAAAAAAACCTCTGATTGGTATAAAACCTTTATATCATGTGATGGTTTAAAATGACCCTTTAAAATGTTCTTTACCCTCATTCATTTACAATAATACAATTATAAAGGGAACCAAAATGGCCCTTTAGTGATATTACTTCAAAACTCTTCTTTCTCTGGAAACAAGGGGAGAAAGTATGTGTAATTTTGTGGTTTTCAAGTGCACATTTGTGTTCATAAGTAGAAGTAGAAGAGGAAATTTATTGTTAATTTGATTTAAAACCTTTATATTGTTGCCATATTTTGGACATTGAAATGTAAAAAGTCAGAAGAGTAGTTTTGAGTAGTATTTTGTCAATAATTCTGTGATAATTGTTTATATATATATATATATATATATATTTCTTTTTTTTTCCTTTTGTTAACATATTTGACTTGCACACAAAAGGCGATTTGACCACTTTTGCTGACCACTATAACAGACTTGTGACCTAGTGTGTTTTCTTGCACAGGTGAGAATGACGGTCAGCGTCTTTGCTGCTACATGACTCAGTGCTGCCGTGGCTGACTGGGGGTGTGCAGGGGTCGAGGTGTGACAGCCGGCCGCCGCTGGGCACCTCACGGCTTGTTACCACTAATTCCCATCAATAAAGTTCATTATTCAAATGATATGGATGGGTCGGTGTCAGGTGGTGGAGAGGAGCGTAGGCCGCTACTTCTCTTTTTTTTCCTCTCTGACCTATTGTAAATGTTGCCACTTCAGGCCGCTGGCCCCCGCTGCTCTGACGGAACTCATGAATCCCAGGTGTCAGATGACAAGATGGCTGCCAATAAATCAGGGGTTTGACCACAAGAACACACTTCTACTACCAACAGTTTGATGCTGTGCTAATCTGCAGGAGCAGAGGGGGAAAATGCAACGTATAATTAAAAGTCAATTAAAAAGATGTTGCACCTTCAGTGAAAGAAGGGAGAGAGAGAGAGAGAGAGAGAGAGAGTAAAGTTACAGATAAAATGCAATTATATTTATAAGTGTGATGAAAAGAAATAATAGAATCAATAATATGTGAAAATGTGTTGATCTGCCTGTTAGTCGTGAATCCATAAATTATCCCAATTGTCACATTCCTTGTCTTAAAGGTAAAAATGTACACGATTTATTACGTTTTTCAACCCAAATGTTGTCGGAGGTTTGCTTCTTTTATAGTGAAACTACGAGGCTAATGTATCTAACAAGTGGTAGAAATGGATATTTCTCCTATTAGCATTGTGCTAAATGCATAAATCATCACACACTTGCATCAGACTACAGTAGCTTTGAATTATGTTATAAACTATAATGTGTAAAAAAAAAAAAAAAAAAAAAAAGATTTGCTTCTTTAAAATAATAAGTAGCCTCTCGTAAAAGTTTGTTTAACATCAAATATTTACAGAATATTATGTGACTTCTGTTTGCTAATTTTGGATGACATATCACTAACATTTTAAGATTCTTTTTCAGACTAAGGTCTGTGGTTGCTGAGTGTTTTCTGTAATTGGGGTAAGCGGTGTTTTTAGTAAATTTGATACATAATTTCAAATGCTGTTTTCACCGATCATATAAAACCAGCTTCATTCATTAATTCCACCCTCTGCCTGTCACCAAAGTGCACAGGGCCTGTAGGGCTCAGACGTCCCGAGAGCTTCAGGAAAAGACGCCCAACAAAACTGGTGTCAATGTAAATAGAGAGAGTGAGTGAGAGAGAGAGAGAGAGAGAGAGAGAGAGAGAGAGAGAGAGAGAGAAAGGAGCATAAAGCAGCCAAGTGTCCCTCGGCCCCCCCACCGACCTGCAGTAAGCTAGTCCACATGATGGAGTGTCCCTCCGTCCCTGAGAAAGAACGCTTGCTTACTATTTCATCATCCCCTGGAGGCATGAGGAAAATAAGCACATCAGTTGTCATTATGACAGCATAAAAATGGTGCCATCATATTTCAACTACACAATGCAGTTAACGCCCCCCCCCAGTCCCCACCGCCACCTTCGTCCCTCTTTTCCCAGATGATGAATTATGGACTCCTCCTTTCACACGTTGACTATAAGTTAATATTATCTCCGCTGGATAATTATACCTAAAGTTCAATTACTGACCCAGAATTACAGATCCGAGGACGTAGTAGACCCCCTTTAAAAAAGAAGAAAAGGCGTTTATCTCAGTGGCCCCAGTGAGCAAAATCTGCATGTTGGCAGTGATGTATCTGCACAGGCCTTCTCCACTCCTGGCCCCATTCTTCTCACCCTAAGTCTAAGTCCCTCGGGTCCCTACCGCTTTAACGTTAGCTCTTCTATTACATTTTGCTTTTACACCAATTTGTGCCATGTTTTTTTTTTCTCCATGAATGGTGGAAGACTACCTTATTTAGCTCATCACATATGACCTCACTCTCATGCGGTCAGTACATGGGTCATGTAATAGTGGGTGGGACAGACAGGAGATGCCATTCTATCTGGAACACTATATCTACTACCGACTTGATCAAGAGGGAGATTTGTTCAATTGGGAGTGCCTTGACACCTCTTGTGTCCTGAACGGTTTCATGTCACCCCAGTACCTGCTCTAGCAAGAACGGTTTAACCTGTCAGTGAATCATGAAGCAGTTTGTGACCTTTATCAAGTGTGATAAAGGCAGGACAAAACTCTATGGAGTCTTCAGGACAGAAGCTATAAATCCCTGTTTTTGGAATCACAGAAAGAAAGAAATTAGTCTGCAAAATGACTCTATTTACATAGCACCTGGCCTACACCACCTTATACAATGCAGCTTTATGGTGTAGCGCTAAAAATGAAAGGTAAAATAAAAAAAGTTTATCAAATGAGTAAAGTAAGCAATGACAAAATATTGGTTTGTAGCGCATCTGAAATCACTAGTGGATAAAAAGAGAAGGCTGCCTTTCCTTTTAAATTTCATACATAGAATGTACAAAAGACAAGCACTAGATGATCTTAAGACACAATTTCGAATATCGTTAGTTAAGCATTCAGAAGTGTAAAAAAATATATAATTTTAAATCTGAGACATGTTCGCTTAGAATAACAAACATATTGTTTGTTTATACATAATCAGGATATTCTTATGTCCTCTCAACCTGAACCTTGATGTAGCATGAAGAATATATAAAATAAGTAAGCAAGTGAGTGAGTAAGAAAGTATATAATTAAGTTTATTAGGTATTGATTTATTTTAACACACTATTTAATATTCATTTATTTTACCATTATATTTCCGTGCTATTCATTACATCCCAGAAAAGGGAAAGGACAGTTGTTTTACACATTAAATGGAGCACATGTTAAAAATAAAAATAAATAAGGTAAAATATCGTAGGATATGTAATTGTCTTTGCAACTTCAAATCCTGTGATTTCTCTCTCTCTCTCTCTCTCTCTCTCTCTCTCTCTCTCTCTCTTCTCCAGCTGCCTTGTTCGACTTGGTCAGGTAAATCTGTAGGGATTTTTTATGAATACTGCATTAGTCTATTACAGATCAATATAACCAGTTAACTACTTTTCATGTCACAGCGAAACCCAATTTTCTGCGATATTTGATCTACAGCTTATTACTTCCTGGCACTAGCACTCGGGCATTTGGATTTGGATCATCATCTGACTGCTAAATGGGATCTGGCTTTATGTTGGGCCTCAGAAAATCATCAAAAAAAACAACAAAAAAAGTGAGTGAGAAATTCAGCCCCCAATCCTGCTGTCGTACAATAATAACTAGCCTGTGTGGACTGTCACTCTGAGACAAATCATTTTCATGAGATGTTAAAAAGGTGTACGCTTTCAATCATCCCTCTGTAATAGTACATTCCTCTCTGCTTTATGCGAAAGCCTCCCAAAACAGACATACTAAACACCAAATCCAATTGGTTGGTTATGAAACATATGTAGAGGAGAAATGGCTACACTAATTATTTCATCGCCAGTGCCTGTCCCCCCACCCCCAGCCCAACTCAACTTAACTGGATATTACATTTGCTTAAAACTCAATCACATGAAAATGAAGACTCGATTTGAGAAAATTTTAATAAAGATAAGTCGCCACTATCGTCCAATCGTGGGTGGGTCCCTAATCGGTGCTTTCATTCTCTGCACCCAGATAATGTCAGCCCGGCTTGAGGCTCTTATTTTGCAATAATACATTTACATTCTAATCATTTTATTAAAGCTTATGCAGGCTGCTGGAGCTGGGCTTCTACAGAACCGCCAACCCCCCAACCACAGCCACCCACTTCCCCCTCCAAAAAAAAAAAAAAAAAAAAATCACCCAAGCAAATTGTATCAGCTATCAGCCCGCAGCGGTTTTATCAAGCCGGGCCACTGGCAAGCGGAGGCCCTCTACAATGAGCCGTCTAGCGCTTGAAGAGCCTGTATTTAATCATTCGCCTCAGCAGCATTGTTATGCTTACAGTGCATAAAAAAGAGCTTCATATAGACCTCCCAGTGCCTGTGACAATAAAACAAAGTATCTGTCTTATTTATCGCTCTGCATTCTTTTTCCTCTTTTCTCTTTTTCTCCTTCATTTTCTCACTCTAGAATCCCGTTTCTTTATTTGTTTTAAATAATTTTTCCTTTTTATTATTTATATTCAAACCTGTAGTCTCACTGGAAGTCACTGCGGAACTCTATGATGACAATCCTACATAAAGGTGTCCAGATGAAGATAAAGAACATTTTTGAATGATAAAAAAAGGGACAGCAACTGCAAGGAGAGGGACGTGGATGCCGGCGGCCCAGGACGTTTTGCTGTTGTGAATATGTAAATCAAATGGCTGTCCTCTTCCAGCGCTGACAGGAAGGCGGCTCTGGTGCCTTCACATCACGTCAGTCACGCCAGACATTAGTGGCAGCTCTCATAGAAGCTCTATTCACGGCCTTTGAGAAGAAATGACATTAAGATGAATTATATATTTCCCCAAACAGTCTAGGAAATGACCCAGGTGACACAAAGCAAAGGCAAAGGCTTATACAAAAATAGCCTGACTGTATCAATTTTCAAAATAGTCAGATCACTGGAGCTGTCTGACTGGATTATGTTCTACCATGCCCAAAAGGCATCTGAGTGAAACCTGTAGCCTTTGTTTTAGACCTTTTGTGTGATGGCCAGTTGTCAGAAGGATGCCACAATGGTTCAGACTACTAATGGTCAAGCTGAGGTAGACAGCATCTAGAAAAAACTCCTTAAGAGGAACCAAAACTCAAAAGGGGACAACCCACCCTCCTCCGGAGCACACCCAGTAGTGAAGTTATGAACAAAACAGCTGTAAAAAAAGTCTACAAATCCTGTAAAAATGGAGAAACATTCACTAAAATGTTATGTGAGCAAATCTGAAGTGGTCATTTATGTTTCTATTTGAGTAGTGCTGCCTCCTTACAGATTTATTTATCCCTATACCTCTCCTACTGTGTCTTAAGTTTAAGAAACAGGTTTCATTTAACTTTAGACTCTTGGGACATTGGGCATCTGAATTAAAAATACTACAGTGCTACTCACAGTGCTCAGTTTTTGAAAGCTGATCAAATGGTTGAAATGTGATGGACTGAAAGTCTCCAAACAAGTAAAAAATTAAAGATATGCATGAAAAAGCATTTATATAGAAGTACCAGGACCAGTATATGTAAAACAATGCTGCATAATTCCTTTAAAAGTTTACATGCAAGAGTTGAGAAAGATGTTATTATATATCATCCAAGTTTTTAAAGAATTGTTCTTTTATTATCTTTCAATTTGTATGATACCGCTTCAAAGTTTGGACCTATTCATAGAAAGGTTTGTTTTCACCATTTTCCAAACATCAAGACACCAAAATTAAGAAATTACAAACATTTTTTGAAGCAGCTCTCCTTTCCATACTTGGTTTACTAGCATTCCTTGTTGGCTGATGAAAACTTGTGGGGTGTAATTAAATAATATACATTTAAACTTTTGTATTAACTCGTGGCAAAGAAATAAGCCAGCAACCGGTCACAGGTCTGAATTCCTGAAATGACCAGGGTAACTCAGTTGTGCCCTTGGGCAGTGCGCTAAGCCTCTACTTTCCCAGGTAATGCTGCTCCATTGGCTTTGTTTTGCTGCTCAAAATCTGAGCAAAGTTAGGTACTAAAATTACCTATTTCTGTTGCAGAATAGATCAATAAAGTATAACTCAGTTTATACACAGACATCAACTTCACGCTTGGTATTTCAGACATTTAGGCACTGGCCTTTCGATCTAAATGTCTTAAACATGAAAATGTATATTCAGAACATTTGACTGTTTTTACACCAGGACTCTCCGAAAACCTTAAAAATAGGACCAGTTCCTATGCCAGTACCACTAACATTGAAGTTCTGAAGCTAACCTCAAATGCTTAATTCACAATTAAAGTCAGCGTTCTATACTTGTCAAGTCTACACGTATCACCTCTCTCCATAGCACTGATGATCTCTGTGATATCCCATGAATAGATGACATATGTAATGCTGACAGTTTAACATGAGCTACGTTCTCTCAAATAATGGGGATTAACTGGGTTTATCACTAGCTTACGGATAACCCGATTGTTGCCAATCTCTTTTGTATCAGGCATATCTGAGTGGTCACCTTATCTCAGGTGTGAGCAGGGAACAGAAAGGCGATGTCTCTGACATAAATAGGCGTCCTGATACTTTTGGCCCCGGTGGCATTGTACTGGGGCTTTAAAAAGAGCGCTTTGAACCTTTTGCAGGCTACCACCTGGGGCAGGTACGATGCGACCGCCTCATGTATCAACACAGGAGTAAAAGATCCAGACAGCGACACTGACAAATTGGAAGGTGAAAACCCTGGTCACGAATCTGTAGTTAAAACTTCATGAAATATAATAAATTGACACAAGCTTCAGAAGTCAGGAAATCTCCATTTTCCAGCCCTTTTAACCCCCTCCCTCCCTGCACCCACTTCTGGCTCCTTTGCTTTCTTTTCTTGGGCCTCGTTTAGGGGGGAAAAAAAGAAAGTTATTCAAGCCCCCAACCGTAAAGCCATCCTTCATCTGCACAGCGGTTAAATGGCGACCATTGTGCTCCATTGTCCTGTTATTGCTGTTGTCCCCCTTCCATTCAAATTCAATTCTTTATTTGGGTGTATATTATTACCCACAAGAATCTCTTCTTCCTCAAGGCAAGACAGCGCACCCACAAGATGGGTAGACCGCACAAAAGGCTTCCAACTCCATTCTGTTTTTTAATCTGGTGAAGGGTATCATGCTTCTCACTGTGATGATGTCAACTGAAAGGAGCCCTGTGGTTAGAGGGACGCATGTTTCAGCGAGTCCTGTTACCAAATGCTGTAACTAAAGCCTCCACCAGACTGGTAGCGCAGGTAATGATTCAGAGCCAGTGTATTTTTTCGAAGCTTCAAAATGCAGTAAATATGTAAACATGTTGTTCCAAACAATAACATTACTAGAGATTATTCTATTCCCCAAATAAAATTCCTAAATGATACATTTTCTTGAAGTAATTAAAATATTGCAGTGTAATTTGCTTTTCACTTGCTATTGCCAAGTTGCTGTCCTAATGTAGGTTCATCATCACTGCATGAACACTCAAACCCCTACTAACCCCTCAGGTTCTACTTGGTAATGTACCTAAGAAACTATAGCTCATCTGTTGCCAGACACATAGAACCACCCTTCACTGGATATTCTTGGGTGGTACCTAGTCATTCCAGTCTCAAACCCACCACCACATCACTGCAATATCAATGTCACAGCTATGCTGAGAATGTTTCACCACCCAAATAATATCTGATCAACAATGGTCCCGTGATCAGAAAAAAAGATAAATTATGAATGGGGTAGAGGGGCAGATGAGCTACAATCTGTAATTGCACACCTTTATAGTGGGCCTATAATGCAGGTGAAGTTCATAAAGTGGGAAGTAAACAGAAGTACAAAGAAGGAGTATAAAGTGGACAGGTAGTGTATTTAGCATCACTGTGGGCAGACTGAATACTGAATCAATGTGGGATCTTCTTATTTATTTCAAAGGCTCAGCTTCTTAAATCCTCACATTATGTCAAACCCAAGAGACACATGTTCTGATTCATTATTACTCTGGTCAGTGTGAAACCACAGGTGTTTTCTAGTGACTGCCAAATTAAGGCCTGGATAGCAATTTTCCACATCCAGGTCAAATTTTACATATTCCATCTAAAGTTCATGACATTTGTTTTCAACGCTTGCAGTTGCTTTGGGAATTTTTGCTCTCATATTAAATCATTTTGTCATTGCACACAAGGTGTCCATCCGCTGGCAAAAACCAGGAGCGTGAAATGCTGCCATTGTGTCACTTTCATATTAGAGGCAAGAACCTCTTTTATAGACTCCCAGTTCACCAACTAATTTACATTCATTCCATCTGTCCACCAATCATTTCGCCTTCACTCATATCATTATACTGTGTGTGTTCATTTCCTGTTGATCTGATTAAATATTTGATATATTCTTCCAACTTGACACAATGGTGCAGATAAAAAAAAATGGACAAATTTACTTTTTTTTTTTTGGATGACAGGCAGCAGTTGGAGGGAAATGAAGTTGTATCATAGTATCGCAATATACACGGCTCAAATATTGTAGCTGGAATAATCACTACCTCTGTCAGTTTAAACGCGTTATTATTTTTTAAACTATTTTATTAGGATTCTTTGATGTGATCATACTGAATTCCTGCAAAGATGGGCTATGAAATGAAGAAAATTATCTGGATTATATGCAGCGCCAGTCAATCTAGAATACGACTGCTTTATTTAGCATTTCACAGAATGGTTTTTGTAGTTAACTAGCCTGTCTGCACATCACACACTGATTGTTGCATTAACTACTGTCTGTCACGCTCTATCAAAAGTTACTTCATTTATTGTGGCTCAGGTTTTTTTTTTCCCTCTCTCAGCCTTGGCAAGTTTATTTTCAATCAATGCAGCATCCATAAAGCAGGCCAACAGAGAGACAACAGGACTGAATAAGCTGTGACAGTAAAACATTTTTAACCATTTACTACCTAACCATAAAAGGAACCTGAGCCTAAATGTATTGATTGGTGATAGACTATCCTCAAATCATCTATCATTATGATGATTCAGATCCTGAACACAAATATTCAGTATGAAAGAATAAAAGCTTTAGTTTGGGCTTCAAGTGCAAGGTGAGGTTTGGTTTGGTCAAGGATCCATTTGTTTTATTCTAAGGTCCTCTTTAAAGTCTTCACAAGCTTTAACAGCATCAGTTACTCTTTTTTTGCATCCTCAGAAACCTCAGAAAAGACCGTGGCCTTGACAATTCTTATCTTTGCTTGTAGAGAAACATCATTACATTTGAAGATCTTTTCAAGCTCCCTCATGCTTGTTCTGCTGAATGCGTTGTATTTCTTGATGGATGGATTCTTTGTTGTTAGTAATTGCTCCAATAAAAACAGAAGCTGTCCACCACCATAAATATTCAACTTAATGCTCTTTTCTGTTGTCATAACCTTTGTTTTCTTTGTATCAAACCACAGCAACATCTCCTCACTTTGTTCTTTAACTATAAGCATTGTGCTGCACATCAAAGGTCATTAATGTTTCTTTCTCTGTCACGTGCACTAATAGGTCTATATTTGTAGTTATCATTTAATATGAATCTACTTTCTACTTTAATATGAATTTTACTTTTAATGTCACTCGATTTTGCAATTCCACCTTTTTTCTAATGTATTTTTCTCAGCTGAACATGTACAGCAAAGCCCGAAAGTCATTCCAGACTAAAAATAAGTTAATATACCTAAGCACGCCGCTCCTGTCTGTTCCGTCTTTGTAATGCCTTTTGCAAAACAAAGAGAGTTGCTCATGTTGCACCCAAAATAGTATAATTCAGCGTCTGTTTTACATAGCACAATGCCCTAATACATGATTTAAGGGAGCTTCTGCCTATCACATGCATTAAGATAATGGAAGCCTATTATAAAACTTTCACGAGCATTAACATTTGATGCATAAAATTCAAACGGAAAGAAGTAAAATCAGCCATTGGAAGAGGAAAAAAGTATTCTCCGCATTTCATGAAGAACACGCATGGATAATGAAACTGTTCTAGCTGCCATAAATGCATTATTGATATGTTTATCAAATTTTGACTCCACTTTAGGAGGAAACTTGCTGTCTCTGCATAGTGCTGTGTACATTTTAAATGAATGGCTTCTCATATTCTGACTATATAACAAAATAAATTAATTTAAGTGACACCATGAAATCAGTGCATTGTGGTTCTCAAAAGTTTGCTTAGAATATTACAACATACAACATCAGTGGTCCTCCTACATATCTGATCCTGCTATGGTGTAACCCAGCTGTAAACAGAAAAGCATAAATGGCCTATTCCATAGCATGAGTGGGGAAACTGTCTACATTTCTTGCACCAAAGTAAGCATTTAAATAACACCCAATGTAAAAAAAAACAACAACAGTCATTATAATTATGGTACTAACTGATGCAAACAAAGTACCAACTAAAGTAAATAATGCACCAGCAACTGTAAGTACATTATACCAGTCTGATACAAACTGACACATATACAGTACCAGCCAAAGTAATTAAAGCACCTGCTCATGTCAGAAAGTACTGGTTGATGCAAGAAAAGTTCCATCGTTGTAAACAGACCAATGTAATTAAAGTACCTCATGATGTAAGACACCAACTGATGTGGCGTGGGTGGCACAACGAATAGCAGCATCACCTCACAAAAGAAAAAGTGAATAATTGATTCCTTGTTCAGGTAGCAATGCCAGTGCTATAGCAATAAGAGTCCTCAGACAGGTCTCCTAAGGCTACCATTGCATCAGTGTCTATAACATGGCAAATGTTATAGATGAGAGCATTTGCTTAATATGCAAATGTAACTAAGTCAAGCATGGCCCACTGTGCTACTCCATGATGTGACCAGCAGTTTAACTTGAGGCAGGTGGCAGGTCTCATGTCATTAAAGAGCAAGCAAGCCTTCGTCTCCAAAACTGGCGATACTGAAAAGAACAGAAGCAAAGGAAATAAACTATGACTAACATGACTAATGGAATGGAATAAAATGGAATAAAAATCCATTTATTTATTATTTTTCTACATTGCTTGACTATAGCAGCCAGTCTTTGCCCTGTGTTAAACTTTCATAATGACCTGATCAATAAAAATGGGCCAAAATGACTAGATTTTTGTACATTAATGTACATTGTAAGTAATTAGATTAAGATCCCTGTAAAGGTACCAATTTGGAGATACATTATTTGTTTATTTATTCATTTATTGGACAACAATCAAACACTGCAGAAACAAATTGTATCATGCCATATTTGTGACATTTGACTTGGACATGAAAGGTCACAACAACACACAACAAACACTTAATAGTTTCCCCAGCACACACACACTATACTATCTAAATGTATTATTGTAAAATGAGGAATGAGCAAGACATACTTTCAAGGTCACACACAATACCCTGACCTGTCCTTGACAATAGGAAGGCTCAGGCTGTCCTAGAGTGGCTAATTGTGATCAATCAACATGATGTTATAGTGATTTTCAAACAGAACATATTGAATTTTGTGGAACAATGCAGGACAATGGTTGCATCTGAACCTGGGAAGTGCCCTAAAAATTGGACCACGTCTCAGAAAGGTGGATGGAAAGTTAAAAAAAAAAAGCTCAGTGAGGGAGGGGTAAAGTGGCTTTTATTTTGTTGCACAATAGGTCTGCTCTTCATCCTAGTAGATCCTGTTATAACAGCTATGAATGCAGAAAGGAATGCAGGAGCAGAGTTCATTTTTCAAAGACTCATTCCTTGCAAGAGTGGGAAAGAACTGTATGGGGAGAAATACTAACATTATTACCTTATTTAAAGAAAGGGGTCTTGAATATCGATCCAGTGTAGCTTCATTACCTGGAAACTGACATCGCAGATTGATGTCTCTCTAAACTAGGTCTGTGGTCAGAGTTACCAAGGGAATCTTGCTATTGACTTTGGATGTTTGTGCAGCCAGGCCTCTGGAGAGTTTTTGTTGCTTTTAATGGGATCCATCAATTCAGCTTCCCTTTGATAATTATTGTTTTACTGTTCACTGGAGACTGGGACGTTTTTGAAGCTCATCTCTGCTTGCTTCAAGATGGCTCCGCTCTCTTAGTTCCTGCATTAAGAGAGCCTGGCTCGTTCATTTGTCTAAGGCTTGACAAGCTCCTGCTTTGAAAGCTTAACCTAAAAAACCAAAGAAAAATAACACTGAACAAAAAAGGAGGAAGATTAAATTCCATAGAAGGACCTGGCTGATTCGTTGATGGAGATAACACCATTAACCCAGATGCTGGAGAGAGGAAATTTGTCGGCTGCCAGTACCAGGATTAGCATGCTAGTATATAAAAAATTTCTGTGTCTCCTCTCAAAGACCATTGATTTTCATATGCTTGATGCCTGAGCTCCTGATGTTGATTTTAATTGAATCTTTAATTTACCCTCTTTTAGCACAATGCAAGCACTACACTGATGGAAGTTAATGCTCCAAAGAAGAGCACTACCCTCTAAACCTTTGCTTCACCTTGTGTGGGTGCAGGAAGCAGATTGCCTAGGGCTGTTCTGAAGTCACATCTCTAAGATGTAAAGGAAAAAAATAAACAAAAAAAAGTCTTAAGTGATCTCTGCTAGATGATGAAAAGGGATGTAAATGTTAAGCGCATGGATCAATGCAGTGCTCCATCCAGCTATATTGATGCATTGAAAACAACATTTGTATCAGTGGTTGTTTCTTTAATTAAGATCTGACCTAAATCTTTGCCATTGATTGGTGCCATTACATTATTGACATGGCTAATGCTGAGTACAGCCTTTTCCACAGTGTGTGGGATATCAGTTATGTCACATTCTAACTTCTGCAACTACTTAGTGGGAGATTAAAACCTTTTCACCACTTGTAATATATGATGAGGATGTCTAACTTAGATCATTTACCAGTCTAAAAAGTCTTCTCTGAGAATTTTTGTTGTCTATGAGGACAAGCATTGTTTGAAGCTATCAAGCACTTTGCTATCATCACTACTTGCAAGGTATAGTTTATGATCATTTGATGTAGTGGTATGTAGGTGGACTACGTTTTAGAGTTTTTCACACCCTTTGGCTCCCATAACGAAAATCAATCAGCCTTTCCCTTATAGATCCCTCATCAATACGGCAGACTGGAGAGGGTCCTCCACATGAGACCGGCAATGATTCACTTGCAACCATGGCCTATTCATCAACACTGGTGGAGTGCAACATTAGCTTATCTATGCATACACTTCATAGCTAAAGAAAATCTATGTGTGGTTCTCTCCACAAGGATGAGTTCCACAGAGAAATGGCCACCGCTGACATGGCTAGTCAATGCTATCTGCTCTGGTTCCCCATCCTCTGGTGAATGCAGCTCCAATTGAGCCAACAATAGACCATTTCTCACGCCGCCTTCTATTCTGTGTGGCTTCTCTTGACATGTGGAGGTGGGGGCTTGTTTCCTTAATTCCATTGAAGGTGTCTGAAAATGCTTCCCCTCTATTCCTTTCTCTCCTCTATGATGTGTGTTGGGGAAGAGCCTCATGAGCAGCCTCAGGTCGGACTCTCAGATGGTACCACACTTGCCATCCTGTTGAATTCCCCCCAACAGTTCAATCCCACTCGTCCTTCTCCCCATGGAGCGGTCCAGCATCCACCCACCTGATAAACACACCCAAACCCCCTCAAGTGCTAAATTTGCTTCCCCCTCTTTCCCTTGCTGCCCCAATCTCCCCTCCCCAAGAGCTCCAGGCTCCAGATCCCCCGGACAAGGAGCCCACCCCCCTACCCAACAAAAAAGAAAGAAAAATGGGTGAAAGAAATCAGCAGAGGCTTTGCATCTCTGTGGGCATTTTGAACAACGCCTGCTCTACTCCGATTGCATGGCGCTGCAAACAAAATCCAATAGCCGCCTAATCTGATCATCTCATCCCCACTTTTCATGCTGCGTTCCCCCCTCCAACACCCCACCCCCCTTTCGGAACCCCCTTGTACTAGTTCCAGTCTGGGAGTGTGTGATAAGACACTAGAAATTTAGTCATCATCTTCTGCGCAAAAGGGCCTCTGAGGAGGGATTACGATATTGCTATAACCTTACACTGACTACGGACAGGAGAAGGGATGCAGTGTGGTTGCAATCCTCCACATTGGTGCCCAGCCCCTGCCTCTCTCTAAAGGGTGGCTTTACAAGATTAGTGGAGACTAACCATCATCGTGTTGGAGGCGATAGCCGAGGGAAGACCGTGTTTACTGTTGTCGAATGGGTTGCAGTGATGTAGGGGTTGATAATAGAAGCTATTACCCTATTTTTGTGCTCGCTGACCACATGTGAAATAGTGTCCAACAAATATGTCAGTCTGACTGGGAGATATGCTCCATGGGTGCCTTTAAAACATGAAGCTTCAACTGAGAGAATGTTTTATTTGAATAAACATTTGACTATGGAGGGTAACTTTATCAATTTAGATAAAAAAAATCTACCTTATGTCCATCTTGTATATACACAAACGTATGATGGTATCTGTTTTCTTTTTGCTGCAGTTGTGAATACTTTGAATATTTACAACATGTATGCCTTTTTTGAAGCGTGCACCACACCAACTTTTCCAAAAAAAAACTTTGTTTGGGTTGGCTGGAGATGATTCTTTGGGAATGCTGGGGTCACTCACTTGAGAGAAGTTTCCAAAAACTTTTAAGAGTATTCTTTGGGGTTAATCAGTGTTTTTGCCGATTTTGTTATGTTATCGTCTCAAAGTAAGAGCCAGTCAAAATAACTTAAAAGTCCCAGACGACGTCATGAAGATTCTACAAAAGGTCAGCTAGGAAGATTTCTGAGGTTATAATAATGCATAAATTTGCAGGTTGTCAAAGTTTGTTTAGCACTACACATCATAAATACTGGTGGGGGAAAAACGAGGGTCTTCCAAAGCACCGCCAAAAGGACATGATGAAAGAAGACAGCTCTGGACTCAGGCAGAAAACCATTAAAGAACTTGAAGTATTATTATTATATTTTTTTACTAACACAGTTTGACACATCCACTGCTTTCATAAAAGAGAAAAAAGAAAAGAAAAAGAAAAAAAAACTACCCAGGATTTTCAGAATCACTCTGGTGGGCTAAATAAATACTTTGGTTGAGAAGCTGAACCTGAAGAAGCAATTTTCTTAAATTAAAAGTATATAGCCATTATTAGATGTGTAAAATGCCCTGTCTGATTTTTGGATGCTGGTGTAAGGAGACTGAGTGGATCAATAAGACATCATCAGTTTAAGTTCCTATTTTTAATGTGCACAATTTGTATTTTTTTGCAGAAATCTTGTCACATATACTTGTATATATTATTCACCATGCATGTGTATCATGTGCAGTTTTGCACATATATTGACATTAAGTATCAACAACAATCAATCTATTCTTTAGAGCAACAAACAAACAAACAAACAAACAAATGGTATTTAGTTTTTCAGAAGAGTAATAAGGGTAATGTAGCTAAGAGGATGGAAGTGTGTGTTAATTACCTCAAACCACATCAAACTAAATAATCTCAAAACGACTTGCTTATGTGGTTAAGTTTAAAATATATATAACACTGCTATGTAAGATTTTTCATATTATATTTTTGCTCCCACTTATGTAGTCCTTGGGCAAAACTGAAGTCCAGGGCAAAACTAAAGAAGCAAACGTCGGACACCACCATGCCTTGTACAATTGTGTAAATTTTATTGTTCACCCATCTATTCCTTCAGAATTGAAGAAATAGACTGGTGAACCATTTGCATCTGCTACAATAATATTCCATCCAATAAAGTGTATAAATAGTCTGTATTTTCAGTTTACATACGGCACTTATGTATAATTTGCTGCACTTTTGTAGCTGTTTTCTATATTGCTCATTTATGTAGGTAGCAATTTGGTTAAAACAGATTCTTTGGACGTGCAAATATACATGGCCAAATGATTCTGATTGTGATTCTAACACCACACGCCAGCTAAACCACATCAACTCTGCTTGAATGAAGTCTTGTTTGTCTTGTTTTATTAATGTTTTAATAAATAGAGCTGTAACTGCGAGAGTGCCTGAGGATGGGTTTTGTGTTATCTGAGTGTCAGATCTCCTCCCAGCCTGTCTGACAGTCCGGCGACAAAGGGTGTTTTGAATTAGCATCGGCGTCTCATATGTTCATATATAGGAGGGCACGGGAGCGTCCTTTCATCAGTAGCTGGGAACAGCTCTAATTAAGCATATTGTCATGGTGATGGCGGCGATCTGTAAGATGGAGATAAGCCACATCAAATTGCCGTTTGGTTACAAACGAGAAGATCCGCACCCGAACTCAACAGTAGAGGCCCTTTTTTCAGACTGGTGAAACATGTTATGAGTTAAACTAATCCATTTTCCATGCATCTCTGACACATGTGTCATATTACATTTATTTGAGTACGAGCAAGCATTTATGAGTCAAAAATGTCAGAATATGTTAATATTGATCCTTTTTCAGTAATAGGGTGTTGAAGTTGCCTTATATTTTCTTTAAGATATGAAAATGACCCACCAAGCTTACATTTAGATGCTGTTTTGACATATTTAAAGAGATGCATTAGATATCTCTGACAGGCATTGTTAAATATTGATAAGAGGCATGATTTTCACCTCCCCCCTTTTTTCCTGACTTTGCCTGGGTCTCTGTCACTGCATGGTAGTTCACATTTTCCCTCTGATACAGCCTCATTCAAAGTCAGATTAAATTAGGCTAAAACTGTCTTGGCAAGGCTCTGCAGTGACAGAAGATGGCCCGAGCTAGGGGAAGCTGCAAAGTCTCCAGCCGGGCCTCCTTTTCCTCTCAGCTCCCATCAATATTACATTAGGTAACCCAAGAAGCAAACTGTTCCTTTCCCCCCCTCCAGTCGGCTACCCTACAGGTTTGCTGAGTCTCCGTCTTGCCTAACGTGTAAAGAAAGCCAACCCCCCTTCTACCCAAACCAACCCCTCCTTATTCAGGACAACAAAAATCAATCATTCCATTCTCTCCGGATGGCCACCCATTCTGAAAGAGGCTCCATCCAAAGTGAAATAGACACTTTCTGCTGCTAGATCCCAGTCTATGATAGATTTGTGACACCAGGTTAGCCGTTTAGAATGGAAATGTGCCTCTTATGACTGCTAATCACTTTCATTTCACATTGCTTTCACACAAGAGCAGATTTATTTCCCCAGACAAACATTGAACACACTGTATAAAAAAAGGCCTGATTTAATCTATATCATTATTCAAGATGACCTTAAGTTATTTCGATAGCTTTGGGTTTTGGAACCGATGTGCTTTTTTCATGTTACTCATCACATATGACAGCAGTAACCCTGATGGTCTATTGTTAATTTTGCACAAAACAAATATTTTTAGCAGTTTTGATAGATTTTTAATCTCGATACCTGCATTACACAACTTAGTGTGACAGTATTTACTATATAATAGGGCTTGTGTAGACTAGTCAGCTAGTTGACTGATACATCCATTATTGGTGCTGTGTGCTGCTCTTGACTACTCAAGAAGATCTCGATTGCAACCACATGGCATCCCTTCTCCTGTCCATGAAAAGGCAAGAAAAGCTCCAGAAATCTTTTTTACAACACAATTCCACTGATGGTTGTGTAAAACTCAGCAGAAATCCATTCTTCTAAATCAGACTTTAACAGATAAGCATTATTTGATTAGCTGGAATCTGTACCATGATTAGTGTCTTTACCTGGCTTTGAATACACATTGTCCTCTGCAGCATGCCTGTAGCTTCACCTTGCCCGAGTATTAACACTTGTGTATGGAGCCAGAGTAGTGCCATATATACTTGTATGTGAACTTTTCAATTTACACCCGTAAAAAGAAGTTTGCTCGCACTGAAAACAATTTGTATTTGCAAAATACTGAACAGAAA
>JBBPCZ010000007.1:19561904-19574715 GCA_037974445.1 Brycinus macrolepidotus | reverse complement strand
TTTGCAAGAGCGCTTGGATTCCTGAACACAGTTTCAAGATTTGCACTACAGGTTTTGTATTTGAAAACCATTCTATCATTGTAAAAAAAAATGCATACAAATACAGATTGTTTTCAGTGTGAGCAAACTTCTTTTTACGGGTGTAAATTGAAAAGTACACATACAAATATATATGGCACTATTCTGGCTCCATACTTGTGGCTCATTTCCCCCTGTCTGTATATACTTTATACTCCACTATTTTCAAACACTCTGTGTGCACCATTGATGTGTTATTGCTTTGCTGGCATTTCGTTTCTGGTCTGTACTTATGTTTAAATTAGCTGTAAGCCTTAATTTAGTCTTTAGCAATTGTCCTACCTGTGCTTTTACTAACTGTAGCTGCTAGCTATAGCGGCTAACCTAAAGCCTCCTTGCTAAGCCCTAGTTTGTTTTTAGCATTAGCCATTATCTATTAGCTATCTTTCTTTTATTTTTTTCCCACGCATTCTTCAAACATTAGCTGTTAACTCTTTTTCCTGTGTTAAGGATGTCTGTTGTTTGTCAGTTCATCCTCAGTTTGTTTGTTGTGTTATTTTTGTCAATATACCCTGCAGTTGTCTCTGAACCTTACACGCATAGTCTCACAGTCATAATATTTAACAAGGACAGAGAAAATTCTAACATTTGTGGTTATTTTAGTGTGTAGTTTGCATCAGGTGGTCTGTGTAACTTTGTGAACTTTGCCTCACACCTCATAATGCAAGAAGTATCTGCCTCTACTGCTCTGTAACAAGCTCTAAACGAACAAAACACACTTTACTGACATTCAGAACAAGGGAACACATTTTAAGTTTTGATAATGACATTGACTGGGTGACAGCCTAATTCTGGGAAGGTAATTCTGAGTTTGTTCCCTGAGATATACACTTTCTGGAATGAGTGTTCAGAATCGGAAAACTTTATTGATCCTGGAAGAAAGTGCTTTTTTATGACTGCAGAGACACAGAGACAAGAACAATATAAAATATAAAGTCTAAATAAATAAAAAAAAATCAGTAGAAAAAACCTCAATGTGAAAATACACTATGGTATATACACAAATGCTGTGTATAAATACTATAGGTAAGTAACTTACAATTAAGTGAAATTTGACGCACAGATGGTAGTTAGGAGAACGATATTGCACTTAGTAGAGATCAGTAGTGCATAAGTAATATTGACAAGTAGTGATATTGCACACATAAGACTATTGTACATAAGACACTGCACATAGTGTTGCTGGGGTTTTTACACACAGTAGTATCACTGCTTTGTTAAGAGTGGTCTGCTGCTCAAACAATATCTGGCCAATAGCAGTCCCATGGTCTGAAAGTATAAAGTAAGGACTTGCAATTTATTTTACTGACAATGGACAAACAGGGTCGGTATTACAGTTTTTACATACACACTTTTCAGTACTCAGTACTCAGTACTCAAAGCTTCTCATGTAAAGTGAGACATAAAGTGTGATATAGATGAGAAATAGAATAAAAATATGTATTATTGTTGTACAAAATTGTTGTTTCTCCAAATTTATAGCTTCACAGGAGAGAATACACATTTGGTTACAAGAGGTTTTGGTGCATTTCCTGCGCTTTTTAAATTCTCTCAAAGAAAAAAATTGCACACACAAAAATGGAGATTTTCCGACAATGTATTAAGCAGTGTGTTTTTACTGATTGGTATGTGCGTTTATATATATATACATTTTTACATTATTCATTTTATATATTCTAGAATAATTCTATTTAAAAAAACATATTGCAGCATTTCAGTCTTTTGATATATAGCAAAGTACATTCTATGCAGTAAATATCCTTACATTTCTTATCATGAAATGCATTACCTGTATTGTGATGTGGTGCTTGCAACACTACCTGAGAGGGAGTGTTTTCAGCTCTTTGTGTTCTGAATGTCTGAAGAGTATTGTTGATGAAAGAAAGCTGCTGTTAGTGTTCTGGTAGAAAGAGTATATTTTGAAGAGTATGTTATTGCATTCTGGATGTGAGACGAACTTCTGTGCTGAAACGCATGCTAGTAAAGAGAACTGTCCGAAGATTTCTTAAAGGTTGCTTCAGTGTTGTGTAATACATTGTAAAAAAATTGTAAGCAATTATTATGTCAGATGCATAGAAAGCAGAAAGCAGTAAAATTATTAGTTTTGAAAACGCATTGTGAAACCTCCTCTGGAACATTCAGTCTCTCAGCAGTTATGACGCCAGCCGTGCCAGCTACAGAGTTTTGGCTAGCCTGCAAAAAGATGTCTGAGAATGAAGACAGAATATGTTTAGGTTTGAGCACTTAAAAATCAGAGCAAGTTTCTCACGACTAACTGACATTCGTCATCTCTGAATGCATGTTATCCAGTCTCAGACCCACTCTCTACTGGGAGCGATGCTCTGACTGTCAAAAGAATCAAACCAAATTAGGGACGTCATGGTAATATATGCTCTGGCATATGTATTATTTAAAGCACGTGAAGCAGAATACTGAGGAGTTTTATCCACAGAACTCTAGTCATTTTCCAGCACCAGCTTGAATATTGATGCGGGAGAAGACCAGAGTAGATAACACAGAAAGGCAATAAGTGAACGGCTCCTTCTTCCTCTTAAAGATTTGAAGTAGTAGCATGGTTTTCAGGTGAGCGAGAGAGAGGAGCAAGGCAAGGCTGACAGAAATTAGGATCAAACAGCATTAAAAGACGGGGAGGAAGCAGAACCCTCCGCTCGTGAGGATGACAGCGCATGAGCTCCACTGCAGGGCTATAAATGGCTCTTTCATTATTGCGGTCATTAAGGCCATCCAAGTTGGTCTCTAATGAGTCTGAATGACTCGGAGAGAGAGTCTGAGAGTTGTCATCTGCATCATTAAATCACACATATGTTAATACCACACTGTGGTTGACACTAAATAATCACAAATCTGAAAGCAGAAGTTGTCAGACAAGGTTTTAGAAGTAATAACTATGAGGTAGAATGGATACAGCCCTCTACAGGTAAGGAAATTACAAAACCACATGCATAATGAAGCAATGAACAGTCATTTAGGAACTATTTCTGTCAACTAGACTGCATTATTTTTTCCTTTTATTTACTTTATTTGTAATCAGGTTTGAATTTCAAGGAAGACTCATGTGGTCCTCCAATATTATGCCTTACCCACTGTAGGAAGGAACCATTTCTGGGCCGTCTTTTCTATGCGGGATGTACTGTATGAGCTGTTAACTACATGCATCGGTCCTCAATAAGTCAAGTCAAGTTTATTTATATAGCACATTATCATATGATCATTCAATGTGCTTTACAGTCACTGGCCATTTTGGCAGAAACTATTTGTAGCTCCACCTTGCTGCTGTGCAGTTAGGAAAATGTACAGATATACCAACACTACACACACACCCATACCACTACCATGTCAGTGTCACTACCGTGATGAGAACGGTCCATGAGAAGGTGTTGAGGTGAGAAATTTGCCTGTGATCAGTTTAACTGTGTCTGCATGTAACAGATCACTTTTAACTTCTCCAACACAGAGGGTAATTTCCTCTATAAGGGTTCTGAAAGACATCAGAGTGTGAGCTGCTGGATTTTGCCTGCAGACTTTCCTCAGGCAACAGACTGACTAGTGGAACACGCTCACGGCAATCCTAATCTTGCTTTGGGATGCTCACTTGACATGAAAGACTATTTTTTACACATTATCCAGGTTTAGAGCGCTTTCTTCTCAAGGTGCTCTTCTTTTTTTTTGTGAACCCAAGCACTCTGACAGTTTAGCATTCCGAGACTGTATCAGCCCGCTCTCCTCTGTGCTTAGGTTTCTCTGTGTTGTGACATTTGACGTTTAGATCATTCCAGCAGTATCTAGACAAAGGCAAACACAAATCTTCATCCAAACAGTTCCCAAGTTTAAAGCTCCCACTTTTTGTGAGCATTAATTCGCAAGGTTTTAGTGGAGATAAACCCGTACGTGTCTGGTGTTGAATGTAAGGTCATACACTGTCTTTTTTTTAACCCTCTCACATAGATCACTGCTTCTGCTCTGTATCCTGCAATCATCTTAGATCTGTCTATGCCATGAGATAAGTGATCATCCCAGCAATAATAATCTCCAGTTTCTTCCTTTTGAATTTTTTTTATGTTCAAATCTTGCACATAAATCTGAGATTCACTGTTAATATTTTGGATTAAGATTTTTTAACATGTAACCAAAATGTGAACAGTGAATCTAAGATGAAATACTTCATGAGCAAGATTTTCTAAGAGAGAAAATCTAAATGTAACATTGAATATTACATTTGATTCACATTTTGTTTCAATAGGTTCACTGTTCATATTTTGGTTACAGATTAACAATCTTAATCATTCATATGAACAGTGAACCTACTGGGAATCTAATCTGTCTTTAACCTTTTTTCAGGAACCTTTTTTCTATGAATAAAGTTAAGATAAGATAAAGATAATAAAGAACTTTATTTATCCCGAGGGAAATTCTTTCATCATTAGCATGCTTGGTGCTACAGGAACGAATGAAAGATAAGAAGGCAATAAAAACATTTTTAAAAATAGACAATGAACAGTAGTGCAACACAATGACAAGAACATTGTCACAAATAACAGTTATTAATCCAGTTATTTATAACCATTTTTGTAACATGTTTCTTTATAAATTAACTTTAAACAGGCTTGTGCCTAAACCCGGGTCAGATGGCATGAGAAGAAAAAAAACTTGATGACCAAAAGTCTGAAGTAAATCAGGCTTGCAAGCAGACTGCTGCATGTACATATGTTCCTGAGCACTTTGGGGAAATTGTTTTCATTTGGTCCGTGAAATTTTTCTCTATTAATGCAAAGCAATAAAAGCACACAGAACATGATACTCCCTGTAGTGTCTGGTTGCATGACATGTTCACATGACAGAAAATGCAGCTTTGGACAGGCTTTAATAAATTACTGATGATGATAATCAACCACAAGCAATATGGTCATAAAAGTAAACGGTGAACCCAATGACTTCACTGTCTGAGGTGGCCATGTCACACACAAGATTAGGCTTCCTTATAAAGTTGCAGTCAAAAGACAAAAAAATTTGAACACCCCCCTCAAAACAAGTATTTTCTACTGCCAATAAAAATGGAAATTTTTCAGGTTCCTCCTAATGAAGCTTCTTAAGAAAGAGTGTGTGGAGCTGCAACAGAGCTTACATTTTAAGTTTAAAGTTTGAATTTGTTTTCCACTTTTTTGAGTGTCTGCATAATTTCATATGTATTATCAAAGTTTAGATGTCTTCACTATTAGACAAAGTACGGAAAACTGTATAAATTGAGTAAGTGTGTTGAAACTTTTCACTGGTACAGTACCAAAGTCAAACTTTTCTGGACAGCCACTCCCTTCTGAGGCCTTCTGCATTTGGATCATAATTCTGGTCCAATCCCCTCCCCTCCACTTTCATGGTCATTAGGGTACTGAGCTCAGGCTTCTCCACACGTCACCTGAAGATGAATGGTGTATGGTCTGATGGGGGGGAAGGTTGGAATCTGAGCCCAGCGTCAGGGAAAAGGCTGGTCAGCTGTGAAAACAGTGGCTGCGCCAAGGCTGACTTGTATTTTTGTCCACTCCAATGCTAGCACTGGCGCGGCGCACCTCTTAAGATGTTAATTAAGAGCTACTTAAGAGGCCTTGGATGGCTCTTATTCATAAGGGAATCCCATGTCTGTTTTTTATGGTGTGATTTTTATTTATTTATTTCTTTTTTTAAGGAGTGTTATTTCTCTTCAGAGAAGACTCTGACCCTGGGATGGCTTCATGAAGTGAAAAAAAAAAACAGAAGGAGAGGAGGAGGAGGGATAGAAAAAGCTGCATGACAATGAAATGATAAGATGCGCCCAAAGTTGTGTCGACGGGGGGAATGTCTCCATCCCTTTAGAGCTGCCTGCTGTTTGGGCAGCTGGGCTGGAATGGGATTTGAGCTCCTGATCCCAGGCCAAAAGAGTACACTCTTTATCCAATGCACCACCAGCCCCTATCTCGCTATACAAACATGTCACAAAGCTATTGGTCGTCCTGCTCTGGATGCTTTTCCCCCCTTCCCTGCATGGCCTAATCTCTTCTCCCTCCTCTCTCTTTCTCTCGATTTCACTCTTCGATGGGACTACCTAGCTAGGATACACCTCCCGCAGGGCTTCTCCAATTCAACACACAGACATCAACCATTTTAAGACCCCCCCCAAATCTTCCCCCCCTCAAGAAAAATGAAATAAATAAATAAAAACTCACATGAACAGTGCAACTCTTTTTTTCACTGCTTGCTGAAGATGACGTGCCTGCTTTTCACTTCAAATGCAAGGCTTCTTAAAGGAATGCTGAGCAGCCTGAGGAGGTTTTATCTGAGACTTTAGTGAGGCACCCCTCCCCCGACACGTACACACACACACACACATTAATGGGATGCGATGGTGCTTCCTTTGGGCTGTTTTATAGAGCAGGAGATCCTTTCTTCTACAGGAAGTGGATGCAGCTGATTATTAACTAGGATTCAGCTAGTCTTCAGAGGGAGCAGAACTGGTCTGATGGATTCAGTGTGTGTGTGTGTGTGTGTGTGTGTGTGAGAGTGTTGGGGGGGTAGTATCTTTCACTTCTGAAAATCTACAGTAAAGGAGACTGGGATATTTGACATGTGCGATCCAGACCTGAAACCTGCAACCAGGTTAAGGGGTTTTGTTATTTATTGATTTATTTAAATTTATTTGAATTGTAGGTGAAATGGCCCAGAGGAAATGAAAATTCAAAATAAGATCTCTACTTTGTCCAGCGTATTTCTCCTAGACATGACAGAGCTCAGTTTAACATCAATATTAGAGTTTGACCATTTTCTCATACTTCTTAAATTCAGCTGCTGAGAAAGAGCCTTCCTCTAATCTCAGCCCGAACCCAGTTTAAGATCTTAAAATGCTCTTTCTTTTCTCTCAGTGGTCTTTTTTCGTCTCGAATAATCAGATCTTGAGATAAACCACCAGATCCAAAAAAAAATGTGGTTGGCTTATAAATTAGCCTGCACAATAACTGACATTTCTCTTGGTGATCAAAGTCTAAACTATTACAATTTTGAGATCCATAAGGTTGTTAAAGAGAAGAAAACTATGAGAACAGCAAAAGAACTTCTGTCTTAAGTTGACCTTTTCTTATACTCTTTATTTCTCCAAAGGGGGCGTTAGGAGAAACAAGTCAGACCTCATTAAACTCCAAATAAGAAGATGATTTATTTCTGATGAGACAAAGAAAAGACGGTTGTGAGCACCAAAATCTTCCTCTGGGGTGGCAGAACCTGTTTCTGAAGGCCCTCTCTGAGTTACACTTTACTACACTTCATTCATGTCCAATGCAAAATTACATACCAACTGTGCCTGGTCAATTTAGTCACTTTCAGTGACTCGAAATAACTTGAGACGACATAGTAACTTGATATTGGTCATCCACGCTCAATTATTAGGAATATATACTTTCTTTCTATGTGTGTCTAAGTGTGTCTATGTGTATTCGGCTTCATGTGCAAACCAAATGACCTCAAAATGATGGAAAATGTAAACATTTTGACACTGGGGGGTCATTAGGCTGCTGTTCACGAGGAAAATAACTTTTCTCCCATAAAAACTGCAATGGAGAGAAACAGTACATAAGGTATGTGAGTGTAACATTTCACATACTCATTCAGAAGAACCTGGAAACACCTCACAAAGATTCTGTGTGATGCTAAACTCTTAACAATGACAAACCCCGCATATACAAAATCAGCATATATTAATATTTTTAAGTAACTATTTAATAGGTTAATTTTACTGTCTTTACATTCTTTGTACTTTGTACGTTCAAAACCAATTAAACGATGAAACTGGTCCGGCAGAGTGTTCTTATGAACAGACCTCTTAATCTTAAAATGTAGCACTGTTGGTTTAGGCTACTATACCTAAGCTAATGTTAAAGCTTCAGCCTTGAAACTCTCAAGTATACTTCATGCATTCTTAATCAAATTCAGTTTGGACAAATGCTGGATTTCAACATTTTATTTGAATTAAAATATTAACTAAAAAACTTAAGAGCATATATTTTTTTAAATTAGATTCCATGGGCATGGTAAAGATCGAATAGCATATTAATAAAGTGATGGTATCTAGTAGTTACTTTTAGAACCACTGCTGGAATAAAAATTATATGAATACTCTCTTTTAACGTCCCAGTTGCTCTTAGCGCTCAGTGTGGCAGGGTCTTGGGGAGGTACCTGACAGGTACTTTGGTTGCTGCATTGCAATATTTAAGAAATTATTATTATTATTATTTTTGTAGAATCTGGGCTGGACAAATCATTCAGGGCTGGCCTAGAAACACTTGACGCATAAGCCCTAAAGGTTCAAATGTAGTTCTGCCCATTTCCCACACTGTGCTGTGGGCTTTAAGCATCTTGTGCCACATCTGCTGATGCAGTGGTGCAGGTTAGGGCCCAGTCCAGTAAGGCTCACGTCCAGCAGTGAAAAGGCATTTGTTTGCTTTAAAGCCACTGCACTCCTTCTGAGGGCGGTTGGCTCTCAGGCACAAAGCCACTGCAGAGGAGGCTACCTCTGCCTTGAGGGGACGTTGTGTATGTGTTTGTGTGTGTGTGTGTATGTGTGTGTGTGTGTGTGTGTGTGTATCTGCAAACGAGGACAAGGGAACACCTCAGGGCATCTCTGAATTTTTTTTTTCCCACTCTTTCATGAAAAAGCTTGCCTCGTGTCCCTTCAGCAAGGCAAACTCCCCCAACTCCATCATCCCCTTGCATCTGAAAAATTTCTTCTAAACCAAACATGCACTCATATGCACATGCACACACACTCACACACATGCACTTGCACAAACACACTCTTTTCTTGATAAACCTCAGCTGGCAATGTTTCTTCTGTGAGTCAAACTTCCTGTCCCTCACCGCCTGAACAAAAGCATCTATGAAAACAAGGTTTAATCCTTATAAGTCTAGAGTTCTCATTTACAATTAGATAAATGACTTAAATTCAGTTTCCATTTTGTATATACAGGGTTCCGTCTGAACTTCTGACTGTTTAAATGAATAAATAAACAGAAAAAAAATGCCAAAATATGCAAAATAAGACTGCACATACAACACTAACTTTTCCTTAAATGCATATCATAAGAAATATTTTTATTCTGCTTACAGATACAAATGATACTGATTGAAAATCTCCTCTTTTGTTACAATTTCTCAGCTTGTTTCAATGAGAAATAAGGATTATAAAAGTACATCACCAGCTATAACTTTTAAGGGTAAACGGAGACGTAGTTACTGTTGACTAAGATAAGATAAGATAAGATAAACCTTTATTAGTCCCACAAGTGGGAAATTCACACTTGTATTTGGCCAGTATTTTTGGTCAGTACATTTTGTTCAGGTGGCTGCTATGGCCAGACGGGCTGAGGGTAGAAGAGGGGAGGGTGAGAGTGGTGCTTTGATGAGGCTCCCTGCTAAGTAGGGGTCGGGGAAGGAAAACAAACATTTTGCTAAGCGGCCTGATAAATGAAGCGACAGGTGGGTGCTGAGTGTTAGTTCCAGGGAAGACACTTCAGGGTGGAAAACAAAACAGAGTGGACACAGGGAAATGCAGGGTTTCATTTGTTTTGGTTTCTCTGATATATAGTCATCAAATGTTCAAACCTGAGTGTATCTTTTTGTCTGAAATGGCCAAAAGGAATTGCTGGAATTGAGGAGAACCTAAAAAATACATGCGCTGGTCATTTTTTCTAGAATGTAAAAGGAGCATTTCTTTTTTAATTGATTTGCAGAGTAGCTTGTTTGCTCTCAGAACAAAAGTCAAATGGGTCTGGTCAAAGTTCAAGTCAATCATTAAGGTCAGTCTAGTCAACTCCCAGTGTTCACTCGGCAGCATGGGACATTATCCTGCTAATTATCCACCTGCCTCCAAGCTCCTGCCCAGCACTTTCAGTGATTTAGCACTCATACAAAACTCGCAAAAAGCATATTATAAAAACGTCTACCTTGTATAATTTCTCACTGGGTACATAACGAGGTCCTCCTACTTCATAAGTCCACTATATTACAGACTGGAGCCCCTGTGTTGATCCACATTTCATTTGGTCAGTTTCTGAACACAAAACTGCTGTTGATCAGACATCGTTTGGATGGTGGATCATTCTCAGCAGTGACATTAACACTGTAGTGGTATGGTAGTGTGGTGTAGGTATGAGTGTATCAGTCACAACATGTGTTTTAACACGTGTTGTACTGCAATGCCCGGGAAAGGGTCGCTCTGGGGCCAGAAAGTTCCCACTGATGAAGAACCACAGAACAGCAAGTGGCTTATAGTGTTTGTGGCCCTACGCTACAGGTACTTCTAATAAAGTGAGGAGTGAGGATAATAAGAATGAAGTGAGTTCCAGATGAAAAGCATGTTATTCTGACACAGATCATCTGTAAGAAAATCAAACCTGAAGACTCCAAGTCCAGTTGGGTGCGTAAACTAGCTCATCCTGCTGGTGACTACACAGTGCCGTAAGAACTCCTATAAAGGTCAAATGGGTTAAATGGTATTTGATTAAAATCAGGAGATGGCCAAGTCCACTTTCAGAGGTCTCCTTTGGCCTGCTGGGAATCTCTCTCTCTCTAGGTAAGATGTAGGAGTGGAAAAGGAGACCCTGTTTGTGTGTGTGTGTGTGTGTGTGTGTGTTTGGTTTTGCCCAAAAAAAGGCTTGCCACTGTTTATCAAGCCACAGCAAATCCAATTAGCCTGTGGCCTGCCTCCCAACCCTATTAACCTGCTCAGCTGTGAGAGCACTCCAGAGCCCTGCCAATATCTCATTTCTCTCACCGCTGATAAGATCAGGCCCAGATATTCAATGGCCTTCACTTCAGCTTCATCACACAGATGCTGAGACTCAAACCTTGCTGTCCATCCCCCCCTCAGATTCTCTCTCTCTCTCTCTCTCTCTCTCTCTCTCTCTCTCTCTCCACCCCCCAATTCGCACTCTTTCTCTCATGTCGCCATGGCCAGATGACACCCCCCTCCCATCAAAAAAGGGAGAGAGACAGAGGAGAGAGAGCGAGTAAGGAAAAAAAAAAAAGAAAGTAGGACACTAACTTGCAGCCCAATGGCTTGTTTCCTCCCAGACAGAAGATCAGGTGGAGGCAGTGTCTGACAGCAGGGAAACTGATTTTTCTTATCGCGGCTGGCCCACAAAGGCCCAGGCCAGGCCTGCGTGATTAGCATTCCTTGGTGGAGATGTGTCAGGCCTATTTCTATCACAGAGACAGATTGAGCTTTTCACTCGGACCAGCTGCTGACTGACACGTGGCCCGGCCCGGCCGGACAACATTGTTATTTGAGTTAAGAAATCAATTTGTATCAAATGTACACTGTAATTTATTTGTTGGCTTTGAAGGGAACCTAGCTAAGATAAATGGGAATGGACACTTTTTTTCCCCCGCTACCCCGCCCCCCCTTCCTTCGTCTTCTCCCTCTTCTTCTTCTTTTTCCTCCTCTTCTTTTTCTCCCTTCACCCATAGCTGAGCTGATAAAGTTCTTGT
This sequence comes from Brycinus macrolepidotus, assembly GCA_037974445.1. Lineage (NCBI taxonomy): Eukaryota > Metazoa > Chordata > Actinopteri > Characiformes > Alestidae > Brycinus > Brycinus macrolepidotus. The sequence continues at coordinate 19,563,111 of JBBPCZ010000007.1, read as the reverse complement.
GAAGCCCATGATAGTTCCAGTCAGAGCAAAAGTGACAAAACATGTTTAAAGTTGCGCAGTGATCTCTAAATCTCAAAAAGAACACCTTGTTGGACATGATAGACCATTTTTACCTTTCCCTTCCCGCCCGTCAAAGCACTGAGGTGACACGCCAGCTTTAGTATTCTCTCTCTCCCTCTCTCCCTCTCTCTCTCTCTCTCCTTTTTTTCTTTTTGCTGACATTTCCTTTATCGCCCCATCTCGTGTGGGGAAAAGGAGAGATATTTGTAGCTTCTTTTTGTATTTTAACTCCATTCCCAGTGAGCGTCCAAGCCACAAGATCAAGATGGGCTTTCAGGATTAGAAAAGATTAATTTCTGCTTCTTATACACCACACTTCTGAAACAATATTCATGCTCAGTGATATGTTTTTGAGACAGCTATATTTATCACACATAGTAGAAAGAAAGTGCAATACATCTTTACTATGTTTTTGCATAACAGATTGATGATAGCACTATACTATGCTATACTATACTATACTATACTATACTACTAATACCAGGCTACTGTATTAGTGCTTCACTACTTACACTTACTTACTTACACATCTTTTTACTACTATATTATAACTGCATTAATTGCTGTCCCACTTATTATATTCTACTAATATATTACTGAACAAAGATCCTGTAAATGTGTGAATGTGAAGAACCTTTTAAGACTATCAAGAACCTTGATAGAACCAGTTTGTGTTCTTTCAAGACCCTTTCCATTATGTGGTTCGTTATAGTCACACATTCCTTTTATACAAATTATTCTTTTAAGGACAAGACTATGCTATGTTCAAAAACGGCCTGCATATGGACCTGGATTATTCTTTAGGAAACCACTATTTTTTGTGGCATCATATAAAAAAAAACTCTTTTTGGCTCCCTGATTTTTAAGAGTGTACTACTAGCATATACTAACAGTACACCATTACTACTAGGGCACTAACTGCCGTTACTACACTATACACTAGTATATTAATAAGGACTTGACGACGACTACTGCTATTGTATTAGCAGCTATTATATTACGAATTGCTATATAATTAACAATGAACTGCCTGGGTGTAAATAGTACAGAGTAACTACACTTAAGTAAACTAATATAATATAATATAATATAATATAATATAATATAATAAACCGGTCCTTATGCAAAGACGAATTAGTTGTGGCCA
>JBBPCZ010000007.1:19547979-19561804 GCA_037974445.1 Brycinus macrolepidotus | reverse complement strand
TAATATAATATAATATAATATAATATAATATAATATAATAAACCGGTCCTTATGCAAAGACGAATTAGTTGTGGCCACTTTTATTTTACACTTTGAATATTAATTTGTTGTGATAGTTCAGTTGAAATAATAATAATAATAATAATAATAATAATATAGGAACTAGAATGAGAAAATAGAAAAAGAGAAATGTTTTATTTTTTCTTATGGACATGTAACTGAATATACGTATGATTAATCAAATTTATTAGTACTTAACAAAATACATATCTACCAAAATAATACTTAAGTATAGTAACAAAGTACAAGTACTCTGCAGCCATACTGACTATTAAACTACTACGTAACAAACAAAAACCTGTGAAAATAAATATTATTCAAAAATTACAAATATGTAGCAAAATATAAACAAATACATCTAACTGTTATGTTCCATCTCAGAACATACCCAACTATACAAACTAAGCATTCATTAGAATTGGAATAAATGACTTTAACATTACATCTATACCAAGAGAGATGAAAAGATTACTTTTGGGCTCAGCAAATTATTAGACCACATTTCTTTTTTTTTCTGAAAATTCTGCAAACTCAGTTTGAGCCAATGTAAACCATGTTGCATTATTTATTCCATCATAAGCATCAGACTTTGAAGACAGAAATGTAGCAGAGAATAATTTAATAAAGTATGGAGGGACAGGCATAATCACATAAATATGATGCCGTGTGTCCTGGAGTGTGCCTGAGTTTTGCAGGCTCTGGGAGAAATGTGAATATCATCATTTCTGTTTCTGAAGATGAGAGCTATAAAGACATTCTATCCTATTAGGATCAAGAGCCAGTTTTGCATTCTCTCCCTCTCTCTGTCTCAGAGCTTCAAGAAACAGGTGGTTATCTAAAATACATCAAATATATGCCAGGCCTCTGGGCTGACCCTAGAAAGCTTCTTAGTTCATTTTCTTTGCTCTCTCTCTCTCTCTCTCTCTCTCTCTCTCTCTCTGTGTCTCTTTTTTCTTCCCGTGGCGGCCGAAAGCAGAGGCTGTCCCGAGCCACTGGTCCAAACGGAGATATGTAAATGACTGCGAAGGAAAAGGCCAATTGAAAAAAGGATGCCTGCAAGCCTCAAAGCCTGCGCACTCTAAAGCTAAACAAGATTAGGAAAATTGAATCATTTCAAAAGCTGTGGGGCTGAATGTAAACTTGTTAGCTTTCTAATCCTTTAGGCCAGGTGAGCGGCTTAATATGTATTTACACACTGAAGAGGGAGGCAAACGAGGGTTTGGGAGATGCGCCTCTGCTCATTGGAATTAAATAACGCCTCCCCTCACGCTCTTGGTGAAAAAAAAAAAGTGAACGGTGCTCCGCTTTCAATCCTAACCTTTCAGTAACAGACTGACTGCAGTAGCCTGCCGGCCCTGGCCCACCAGCTCCGACACCACTTCCATCCTGTTCAACATCATTCACTTTCTGGGGGCAGTTGTCACCTTGTGCTCATCTTTTGACCATTGTTGCATATAGCCACTTTTATCATTTTTATACGCTGCTGACTTTGTTTTCTCGACTCTTTTAAGCTTCTTTCAGCCTACAATGTTTTTTTTTTTAATTAAATAAATATGCATTCTATGGTTTACTCAGTTTACAGTTATAAATTTACAGATGACACTTCTGTCTGCAGTTCATTTATCTGTTTACTCACTAACTGATGGTGACTATTAATAGGCACTAACTGAAGCAATTTCAGCATGGACAGTGGCTTAGTGTGCTTCAGATGAGCACTAAATATTTTAGTATGTGTAAATCATTTTATATAGTGTATAATGGGCACTGAAATTCTTGATGCTGCATAGGTAATGAATAGATTTAGAAATGCATACTCCTGTACAATTATACAATTTTTTCCACTGTTTGTTTTTTAACCTTTAAGTTCAACTAAATTGGAACTAAAGGATGATGTGCACAGCACAGTGTGGTTCAGGTAAACGCTAATGGGATTGTTAACACTGATGTAACGCAGGTCCCATTAAAAGGCACTGCATTGCTTGTTGGGATTTTACGGTAGCGGAGGTAGATGATTGGCAGGGCATTAAATGGAGCTTTTGTGTCAGCTCCAGATCGCTGTGCGAGGATCCAGCATGTCGGGTTACATCCCGCAGACACCCTGACTCCTTTGCTTGCCACCGGGCAATTTAGAAATACTTTTTAGGAAATTTATATTGAACTATGGGCTGAAGGGCGTGGAGGTCGCCAAGCAAAACTTTGAATTAACCTGTATGGGAAAAGCTGGCAAGGCACTAATAAATGGCACTTTGTTTTCTTTTTGAAATGACAGTGAGTGTTTAAAAAGGAAAAAAAACAACAACATGCATCCAAAGTCAATTGAGAAGGCTGGTAAGACTTGCTAAATGTCTGTGAGTCAAACAAGAAGCACAAAAACTTACATCTGAACCCTTGCAAAGTAATTGGCCTATTTAGGGTTCATCATAAGGAAGCTCTCAGTTCGACCCTTTGTCCTTTCTATTCTTAGCGGGATGCTACTCCTGTCGCATTAATAGCATGCTGATACCTTTCCTGTTCGCCTCTCGGATGTCTGTGTTTGAAGTGTTGGGCAAAACAGCACAGCGCGTTCCAGGTAGCTGTTACCCACTGGGTGGAGACACACACAGGTGGAGCTGGACTGCTTGAACATTGGCGTCCTGAATAACCTGAACATAAGAAGATGATCCGATTCCTCCTCGTGGAGACTGACAGCTGAGAAGTGCCATCATTAGTTCTACAGTTGCTATGTTAAATTGGAGAGGTCTTCTGACATGCTTCCAGAGATGCACTGTGCTGAGCCCTGCTCTCCGCACAGCTGACCTGTTTATTTACGGCCTATCATCAGGGATCTGCTTTATTTCGTCAAGGTTAGCCAGCTCAGAGGCCTTCTTTTCAGTCTAACTCAGAAGATCATAGGCTTCAAATCTCTGAGCCTTCTCCTAGAGCTCAAAGCTTCACAAGATCAGGCAGGACAACTTAGTATTGCTGATTCAAATTAGCGTTAATAATGTATGAAGGAGATGAAAAAAGGATGAAATGCCAGAATGTCAACATAGAATATCTCAATCCAGTTTGTTTTGTGAGGTTTATTGAAGATAGTTAGCTTGAATGCTCAGAGGCCCCCCATGTCGTATATATGCCCTAAAACGCCTTTTTGCATTTTGTCGAACTTTTTCTCATATTTTGTATATTTTTGTCATGTCTTTTGTGAAAACACAGGGAAGTGGAGAATTCATCCAGTCAATACAAAATGTAAATTTAATAAAATATTTTTCAAGACTTCGAGAGTATAAGAAAACAAAAAGAATATAAGAAAACAAAAAGGGGTAAATATGGTTAAGCTGGAAAACATGTAATGGTGAAGTTCAGCCACATTGTACAGATAATTCCTAAGGGTTGGAAAACAACTTCTCAACAGACTACTTATCTGTGGTGAATATTTTCCTATAGCTACCTAAAAATAAGCATCCACAGCTTGACAACAAGGGAACATGATCACAAAATCCGACAGCCTGCAATGCCAGACTGGCCTGGCTTGTCCCACTGTGTTGGACATATGTGCTCCATGTCCCATGCTTCAGTGTTAGCATTCTCGAATGGAAAGCTAACTCCTTATCTGGCCCTGGGAGGATTTACTTTGGCCACAACAAGGCAGTTCCAGAATGCCACGCCATTACCTTTCTATCCCAAATCAAGATTTACTACCTGCAAGATATTTTGAAACTACCCAGCAAGTGAAAACAAGATATGCTAATGGTGGGAACATGGATGTCACTGTATACTGGTCCGAGGTCTGGTGGTGAAAGTCGGGGAGCCATATGTTCCAGAGGAAGCTGAGAGAAGGAAAGGGAGATAAATCTTATAGCTAAGGGCCACGTTGAGACGATGGTCCACAGATGGCAGGACTGGACCAGAGGGTACAGCTGGGAGTATCAGATAGTCATACAGATTTCATACACAAGCATCATTCTTTCACTACTACTGCATAACATTAGTCTATGCAACCTACTGCATTTATCATATTATTTTAAAGGAAAATTCCACAATGTTATAATGATATGTTACTTTGCTTGAGCTATGCTCCTACTTGATTGATCCTGTAAAGTTAGCTTGACACAGAATTGCTAAAATGGTCTCAGAGTGTGAACTATGTTGTTTTTCAAGTAATTTCATGAGACTAGCAAGTCTTTCATACATACTCAATAATATTTCTAACAAAGCAAAACATTCCTGGAAAGCATGCAAAACAACAGGATAATCCAGATAACCCAGTTGTAAAAAAGACCCTGTAAAGCTAACTACCTGGTTAAAGATCAAATGATGTATCCTTCACATTCATGGTTCACATCCATCCAATAGCAATTGTTCATTGTAAAAGTACAAATTATACCCCGAATTATTGTTTGTGTCACCTGCCAGTGCAGTGGAGTTCATTTGCATTTCCATGCAGGAATTGGCGTACAAATGATTTCCTCTATATTCCTGTCATTCATGTTTCTAAGTACATAATGAGTTTAGCATATTGGAAAAAAAATGAAATATAAAATATGCAATAACCTTTGCACAGGTCAAACATGCCATTTCAACATTTCAAATTCAGCAGATAAACAGCTATTGTGTATTAAATTATGCAGAAATGTACATGTTAAAAATACGTTTAACATGTAATTTGAACGAGATGCTCAGACTTGAATATACCTGTAACAAGAATCTCATGGGCCCCAGAGCAAAATCTAGTGTTATTTTGTTATGGAGTTTTTTAAAATTATTTTATTATTTTACCAGTGCTGAGGTTGTCCTCCCTAACTACATTAATAACAGCTTGTTACACATACTGTTTCGATAGCAGACTTTGGAAGCAAGGGACAGATTGTTCATCCATTTATATGCACTGAACCTTTAAAAATGGCTTCGTCACTGAGGAATAAGGGTCATGCCTCCAATGAAAGACATGTAGCTATGAGGGACAGAATCAGAAAAACAGAAAGCTCAAGAAGAAAGCTGGGTCAATTTGCAGTTAACATGTCAACACACTGGAATTGATGGAATTTTTGTTAATATACTGCTTCTTATAAAGAGATTAAGTGAGGCAAACAACTTCATTATCTTGGTGTGAATCAGGGCTGGCACAGATGGGAAAATAAGCTTTTCAGCTTTTCATTAAAAACACAATCCTGCTCAATCTCTGGGGTGGCATATGACACAGCCTCCTCAAACAATCAGTTTGATGACAGGATGGAGGCATGATTAAGAGCTAGCTCTGGATAGCTTTAGCACATTATTTGTGCGCTAGTGCAGTTGATGAAGTGCTCGAATAAAATGATAGCAAAATCTACTGCCATAACATGCAAAACCCTGTGTCAGAAACTGGATCAAACCCTGCTTGCATTGTTTATATTGGCCAACGCAGCCATTAGCCCATAATGCTAACAGTTGTTACCTCCACATCATCTGCCACAAGACATGGAGAGATAATTTGAATACTTCAACAATCCCGACCTGAACCTTAAGCAAGCAACAGAACCCCTGTAAGATGCTGCACAGTTTCACACATGAAGGCATCTTTAATGCAATGGCTTACGTTTTATGTGTGGGTTTAAAAAAGAAAAAAAGAAAAAAAGAAAAGAAAGATGATTTTGGTGTTAAATATGAGATTCAGCAAGAGACATATGCAACTTAATCTCTCTTTTTTTCTGCCTCTCTCTTGCTGTCACTCTTGCTCTCTCTCTCTCTCTCTCTTGCTCTGACGGAAATTCCCATTTCGAAGGCGGGAGCAAGCCTAAATCAGGGTCAGAAAATGAAGGCGTCAGTAGAGAAGGAAACTGCTTTAAAAATGCTAATGCAGATCAAATATTCAGATGTTCCCCTGTCGATATGCCCCGTGTTTCGACTGTGCAGTGACGGCGAAGAGCCAGGGAGTGAGTAAGAGAGATTAGTGAGAAACCTGCTCGCTTCACCTGGGCCCTCCATCCTCCTTGTTAGTGGGAATCCAATCCGGTTTTGGCAGCTTTTCTGGTGAAGACATACAGTTTGAACCTCTGTGCATCGAGTTTTCACGTGAACTGCAATACCTATGTTTACCTTTTTATTATTTATTCCATATTAGTCAATAAAAACCCTCAAAAAACACTCACATTCACTACAGTGGGAGATATTAGTCCATAAATACCCTCATTAAGAACTTCCATACACCACAGTTTGAGACATTAGTCTATAACAACTCTGATGCACCAGAACAGGAGATATTCATCTGTAAACACTCATAAAAACATTCCTATACATTAGAATTGGATTATATTAGTCTATAAACAATCACGATAAACCTTTCTATACAACTGAATATTAGAAATTAGTCTACAAACAACCTCAGTAAATGCTATAATTGGAGATAAATAAAAAAAAATAAAAGTTCACCTATTGTATTTGTAAGACACAGCAAAACTCTGAGAACACAAAACTAAACCTGATCTATACAGATGAAAACTGATCTATATAAAGAACAATAGAATGAGGAATGTGTGAGACAGCATCAAACTGTCAAATTTCTGCAGTATGTTGATGACAAACGAAGATTCACATCGATAAACTGGGTCTTTTTGTTTAGATCAACATCTTACGTATTTTTTGGTATTTTTTCAATCAAATACTTGAGGAGCAATTATGGAACATTGTGGAACTTGGCAACTTTTTGGAATCAGTGGTCTGGCAGGGTTAATTTGTGGGTGGGGAGAGACACAGGCATTCGGAAATCATCTCTCTGACAGGGCACAGTTAATTCTCGTTTATATCTTGCTCTCTCCTAAAACAGATGCATCATAAAAAGCTCCGAGAGTAAATCATTATCAATCCTAGCATCATCCCACAGAGACACTGTAGCTACTGCAAATGTATACTTTAGCTGAATAAAACATACGAATTAAACTTCATAAGCTTATGCCTGTTTTGATATGTAGAAGGGCCTGAGGTTAATTTCCACATAAATCCTTCCTCTATTGCTTCTTCCTTCCTTTGATGCACAGAGGCAGGGTTTAAACATGCCAATCCACCATCCCTATAAATACCTACAGAAACCAGTCCCAGGGCTTAGGAGCCCGGTTTTTTTTCCCGAAGGTTTTCCTTGGAATTTGTGGACAAAAGGCAGGCCCGCGTGCACTGAAATACCGTCAGGCCTGGTGGGGTCATTTAGGCCACGGCTGAATTTCCCCTTGCTTTTGTGCCATCTTAATTGTCTGTCATTTCTGTCTGTGGGCCCGTCTACAGCAGGCCAAAATAAAACCTATGGAGACATGAAAGATGGAGCGCTGCCCTCACTTTCATCAGGGGGATCTCTTTCCAGCCCCGCGCTCCATGGCCCTGGGCTTGTGTTACGGACCTCATAAAAGTAGCTCTTGTTTCACTGTCACCCTGCTTTGTCTGGGTAACCCAGCTAATCTGTCAAGCCGGGCTCTCAGGCAAATTCTTCCACAGAGTAATAGAAACTGTTACAAACTCTCAGGCTCCGAATTTTAGGGACCTTTACCTGCTCATATCCAGCCAGGACAGCATTCAGGGTTACCTACCTTTGGTCATCAGTGAGTCACAGTTTGATACCTTCTACTTACTTACGATTGCACTTGATTCTTGCTGTAGTATAAGAGGTGCATGAGTTTGTTTCTTGTTAGCATACTTGTGAACATTTAATTCACTTTATTATTGCTTATCTTGCTCATGTGAATATTCTACAGGGCATAAAAATGTAGATATTATTCTCACGGTTTCCATAAGTTAACAAACGTAACATGTAGTTACACTTGTTTTACATGCATATGTGACATCTAATTTCCTAATTTCTTTGAACCCTTTGATAATTATTCCACTATTATTATAATTTCTATTAATACTTGTTATTTGGTAACTACAGTAAATAATTCAGGAACTGTATTATTCAATAAAATATTTAAATTATTATTTTTTCTGTAGCTGTTAGCTGTGAAACTAATCTGTAAGTTCTGTAGTAATGGGAGAAATTCTATTTATATATATGGAGTTACAAGGAATTGTGTGGACCCACATACAAACCATTAGAGTTTAAGGGTTAAGGCTCAGTTCTCTGTACACAGACTATATTATCATTGCTAACTTTCCCCTTTTTGTGAAATCTATGAGTAACGTATAGTATTTCACATATATTGAACCTGTGAATTTACAGAAAAAGTAGCTTCATCACTGAGAAATAAGTTTCATAATAAGGTCCCCTGGTGACCAGTGAGTCTGAGTTTGATATCCTCCATGGTTTCACTCCTTTTTCTTTTCTTCAACCTCCGAGTACACTCTCCCACTCCAGTTCTGTATAACAAAATCTTCACCTTTGTTGTTGCTGCCTCAACACACGCCGCATAACTTGTCTTTATGCTTTTGTGTCCTTGGAAAACTCTGACAGGCCCCAGCGAGACCCTGAAGATCGAGGTCACAGCGACCAAACCCCCGGTTCAGCTGGGGCGCCCAACTCACTGCATTAACTTAGCATGGAGACTGGAGCTGTGTACCCTTCTTCAGTCTTAACCTGTGACATCCTTTTGATGCTGCACTGCTTTGAACTCATTGTCAGCTTTGCCGTTCACCCGCCAGCCAGCACCTCTCGTCTGAAACACACACGCACATACACACACTCACAAACACACACTCCAACGCTTAAACACACACTCCTGTACAAAGTAACACAGCAAGAGTTGTGAAGTAACTGAAAGTGAGGTAGGTCTAAATACTGATTTTTGTTTTGTTTTTGGCTTTATTATATAAAATCAGTTCACCGGAGACTGAAGGGGGCAGAGATGGTAAGAATCCAGTTTATATTTTACATGGTTTCAAATTAAAGTATTGTAAAATAATGCAATAATAATAAGAATATAATATAATAGTAATAATAATAATAATTGTTGTTGTTGTCATTGTTATTATTATTATTATTCTTATTATTTATTTATTTATTTATTTTTATTACTCCTTATATGGTGTCCCAGCTTCTTGTACAATCTTAGAAAAAAGTTACTAAACTCAGGGTCACTGGGGTGGCACTTTCAAGGGTATGTCTTCAGTATCTTTAGTTAGCGAACATGATTGTACCACTCCATAGCAAATATATCTTAAGGTTCATTGACTCTATACACCCTGTCTCACCTTGTCTCAACTTCATTTTATTTTTCTATATTAAAACATTGCGTTATGAAAAGTTACAAATTTATATATTTGGACCTCAAGGACCGTGATGTATGCTTGAGGGTACGCTAATGTTGTTTGAACCCTGATAAAAAATGTAGTTGCACAGTACTATTTCTAATGAGAGGGTACTACTACTACTACTCCGACTACTACTACTTCTGTTTGTAAAAAAGGATAATCTAGATATGTTATACTGATATTATTGATATACATGGATAATTATTAAATACAATTTTTCACTTGTAAAAAATGGAAGGTTTGTTTTGTTTTATGGACAAAATAACAGGTGCATGCTACATTTTAGACTTAGTGAAAACATTTTTGAGCAAACACACTTGTTTTTAATGGAATGATTCATTTGCACATAACTCACTTAAATATGAGATCCTGACTCTCACATACCCACCGCACCCCACCCATCAGCCTGAAGCAACGAGAATTGTTACTCTCCACTCAGGTTGTGAAAGTTATGTGGACTTTATTTAGGTTCTTAGGCCCCCTTACTTTTTTCACCTCTCCTAGAAACTTTTGTGAGACTGGGACAATTTCAGTTATTCCCAAACAGCAGCAATATAATCAGAGGCGTGTCATCCTCATAGAGAGATAGAGAAAGAGAGAGAGAGAGAGAGAGAGAGAGAGAGAGAGAGAGATGAATGAAAAAAATGAATATACAAGTAAAATGACTTCTCGGTGGTTGTGAAGAGTCGTGGTGCTTAGTTCAATTCTAATAAAGTACACTGGCTTTAATTCTTTCTCTCTCTCTCTCTTTCTCTCTCTCTCTCTCTCTCTCTCAAGAAGCTGCTGACATGAGGCATTAAACATGGGGGGCTGTTTGAAACAGCAGTGTTCTCCTGAAATAATGTATGGGTCCCTGTGGGGGTGCAAATGAGGGGAAATTACTTGCATCTTTCCTTTTGAAGTGGTGGCTGAAATAAAACTGTTCGTCACTGCTGTATCAAAAGGACGCGCTTGTTACGGATCTTTGCTGCGCTGATCTGAAGAGTTCTGGAGCTTATTAGACAATTAGTTAGTGATCTTGGCGCGAGGTCTCAGCGGAAGTAAACGTGAGAGATGGGGAGACGGGGCCACGCTGGGGAGAGATATTTCATGTCCTAAGTATATTTGTGGATTGAGCGGTGTGTGGATATTAAACACGTAGAATAAACTACGAGCATCATCTTATTTGATTATCAGAAGTCATGGAATGAAATCTTGGAATTTGGTGTCCAGCATGAACACTTATGAATTAAAAAGCAAGACCAGCAGCGCAAGTACATGAACAGTACCAGTTAACAGTTTAAACACAAGTACTCAGAGTTTCTTTGGATGGTTCATAGTGTAATCATGAGTATGAAATACACACGCACACACACACGCACACACACACACACAGACTTACTTTAGTCAAAAAGATCTTTAGTCTTCATCCAAATAGATTTAGACCCAGTCTCATATCTGATTGGTGTGAGGACATTACCAGAGAGAAATATTAAACAAATTTATCAAGGAGTCACACATAGCAATTATAGCAATGTGGTTTAACATTATCCAACTTAAAATTTTGTTTCTAAAGAAAACATGTTTTTAAAAATGTTATTTTGAAATGAAATAAAAAAAGAGAAACTCCAGGGTAGCATTCATTATGTGTCATGACATCTGCATAAGCCTTTTATAACAATGGACACTTACCTATAAAGACATTTATAAAATCTTATTCCAGCAAGTGTTAACTGTTATTGCACTTTCTAGGGTGAAACTGACTAAAGTACTAAAGTTGTCAGAATAAAAGTTTAGAAATATGAGTTTATGTCATTTGTCATGAAAGACTTACATAGTAGTCATGTAACATTATGAAAGTGTTGCCATAATAAGGAGGCATCGATGTCACTACTTACATGTGGCTTAAAAAAAAACAACAGAAAACAACCAAAAAAACTCTGAAATAAGTATCAGCCTGTAAAGCGAAACATACATTCAGTCATGTGTGTTCAAGCATTTAAGTGGTGCTTTATATTCAAACTCCATAAAAATGACAGTGCCAGCTTAAGGGACCACCACTAGATATGCGAAATGTGTAGAACTGTTCTAAATGATTTAATTTACAAAATCTACATCTACTTTTTATTTGTGGTTCTAATAGTACAATGTCTATCAGAAAACTGAACTGGAAAGAGAAATCGCTATTCAAACTGGGTCAGGCCTTTCCCTGCCTACCAGAAAAAAAGAAGAAAGAAAGAAAAATACCTCCCAGGGCTACGGAGAGATTACCCCAAATGATTGCATTAGCTTGGCAGTGGAGGGGCGGAGGGGTTGGAATGGTAGAAGCTAATAGTAAATAACAAGCTTGTGACACTTCTTCTACTCCAGTCACAGAAAGGTGGGCCACACTGGAACGCATGGGACGGGACCTAACCCCCCTGGCTATGTTCCTCTAACAAACAGCGTCAATGAGATGGCTTCCTACCTCCGAGAAATTTGCATGGTTGTCAGTGGCCTGAAAGCCAGTTTAAAGGTACATCTTTTATGTGCCAGAGAAAGGATTTCAAATCCGGGCCCACAAAGAGGCTTTGATTTCTTGCAAAAAAAAAAAAAGCAAAAAAAAAAAAAACATAAGAAGTTTGGCCAGGACTTGGAACTTAAATCTACACCACACAAAGCTTTAAATGTATTTTTTTTCCTCTCGCTATCTCTCTTCGTTTTCTCCGAAAAAGTCCATACCAAAGAAAACTTTTATTTTTTACCTACACTGTGAAAGAAGTGTGTGAGGATAGCATTCCACCTGTTTTGCTCTGTAAACACAACTGAAACCGAAGAAAGTAAAAAAAAAAACTGAAAATATATTACCTTAATGAACACATGTTACAAGTGGAAACTAATTTACAAACCAGTCGAATGCTCACGACTGTGGTTGTAGCAGCTTGAGTTTAGCATATAGAAGCTCACATTTCCATAATTTCCTCCCCTTGCCTCGGCACTGCCAAACCAAGTAAACATGTTTGTGGGTAGCATTCAGCGCTCTCGCTTTTGTACACATCTGTTTGGAAAACGGCTCAAAAATCTGTGCTTCTCGGACATCGCAGTTACTGTCATCATCAAAGATGGGCTACATTGCCTACAACATTTCTCTTCTTTGTTCAAATATATGATTTTACAGCACAAGAATTCCAGTAACTGCTGCAGTGTAATCTTCAGTTTAGAGAATCCTTTAGTTTTGATTCAAATGATACCACAGATGAAGTTTGTGGAGAAAACATATTTACTGTGCACTTTATTGGAAACCTCTACCATCTAGCTCTTGGCTGGTGTACTTGTATAAGGAGTTTAGAAATGGACAGTGAATGAAAATACAAAGTATATCTGGATAGATTTTTCTTCATTTGTGGTCAGACTATGTTATCGTTAGTTTTGCTTTTACAGAGGATCTTACTTCTACCTGTGACTTTACTTCAGCAACAACTTAAATGTTGCTGGTGTGATGGCTAATTTCTCTGTGGACCACATTTCTCTGATGGTCAGTGTAGCCCGAACTTGGATTCAAATTATGGCTAAGAACAAGAGTCCTTTTTCTGGATCAGCTCCTAATTTGGATGTGGTGAATGGGATTGGTCTGGGGGGAAAAAAAAAGAAACTGAGCCTTGCATTTGCATGTGTGTGTGTGTGTGTGTGTGTATGTGTGTGTGGTGACCGAGCTTGCACACACTCCTGGTGTAAAGACAAACTGCCTCAGTCCTCTCTCCACCTTCCTAAATGTGTATGATCTGCCTGTACTACACAAAGGCACCGAGAAAGGGTTCTTTGGAGCAATGCCATAGAAGAACCACCTTCGGTTCCCTGAAGTACCTTTCAGTTGAGTGGTATCAGTGGTATCATCCACTGAAAGATTCTTTCGGGAATCAGAAGTGGCCAGGTTGGCACTTCACCTGTCCTTTTTTGTTGCAGTCATGATGTGTAAGTCTACCTAGAGCTGTTTGTGGTTAACGGGGAATTCCAGTCATCCTTCATTAGGAGTTTCGTTTATGTAGGTTAGTTGGAAATGATTCATTAGAGAGAAGATACTTCAGTAATTATTTTCATAAACAAACACACATCTTAAAATAGAGGAAGCAGACTATACCAAAGTAGGAAAGTTTCAAGTTTGCTGCTAAAATCGAATTACTGCATTTCAAGTTTGCTTGTAAAAATATAAAAAAAAACACTGAATAATTGCTCATTTCAAAGTGCCCAGTGAAGGTATAGCATAAGATCATTTCTGATATCTCCAGTTCTTATATGTGTAGTCATGATAGAGTTTAGTTTAAGTAATGTTTTTATATTATCAATAAGCAGACAGATCAAAAAGACACTGATGTCTGATCACAAGTACAGTAGATATGATGTCAAAACGACTATGTTATGTGTGAGTATGAGTCACTGTGTATGTAGTAGAAAAAAAAAATCTTCGTGTTTTAAATTTAGTCTTTTTCAGAATTTGTTACTCAACTTTGTTATCTCAGTATAATAAATAAATTGTTGAAGAGAGATTTTAGAAAAACTAACTAAATAAATAAATACAGTGGTCAACTATCTTTTCTCTGCTAAGTTAGCTGTGTGT
>JBBPCZ010000007.1:19499002-19527162 GCA_037974445.1 Brycinus macrolepidotus | reverse complement strand
AATAAACTAAAAATGCCATCCAAAAATAAATTATATGTATGCATTTTTAGTTTTGAATACTCACAATCGCCAACCATTTTTAGTCTCTCAATATAAACGGCCACGATGTTCGAAGAAATCATTTTCATATTTTAAAAAAAGTTTTTCTTTCAAAATTAAGGAAAGTGAAAGAGACACTTCTGTTTCTCATACCATCTGGGAGAAGAGGGCCAGGTCGGCGCTGGCGTAGGGCAGGAAGGCTCCGTAGTTGGGGTGGGCGTATGGATGCGCGTACACGCCGAGGACCGAGGCCACGGGAGCGGCGCCCGTGTCCCCGCTCGCTCCGCGAGAGGACGGGGCCAGCACGGCGCGCTCCGCCCCGTACACCGCCTGGGACGCGCTCAGGTACTGCGGGTAACCCAGCTGTGGGAAAGACATCCTTACGGCCAACGTGGGAACCAAGAACTCCCCCCAAAAACACCCCACCAGGAACTCCCCCTCCAAAAAACACGCTCTCGCACAGTTGCGCACACTCCGAGGAAGTCACAAAAAAGTGCAACAACCAAGGGGGCTGCAGTTCGCCTTTAAACCTCCGGCTTTCCTCCACCTATCTCTCTCTCTGTCGTTCGCTGCAACAAAGTCCCAGTCAGGATGTGATCAGATGGGCAATCGAGCTCCAACTGACGTGTCTGGCCCTCCGGGTGCCCGGGCTCGTTTCTCTCACGTACAATTTTGGAGTTGATGCTTTGATTGGCGTCGAGCTGGAGCTGCAGGAAAAAAAAGTAAAAGCAAAAAAAAGCAAAGCTCCTCCTCGCTCAGCGCATGTGCTCTGGTGCAGTGCTCTCTCTCTCTCTCTCTCTCTCTCTCTCTCTCCCTCCCTCCCTCTCTCTCTCTCTCTGCGTGCAGTGCAATGCTCTCTCATCTTAACCAGCCCTGCTCCTGGAGAAGCCCTGCCTTGCCCTGCCACTCAGCCTTTAAGACTCTCTGCAGGACAACTGTGGAGCTCCAGTCTGCTGGGCTGCTCCTCTCGTTCCTCGAGAGCTTTTTGGGGTTAAAGATGAACACGGAGATATGGAGCGCAACTTTGTTTTCTCTTTGTTTTAGGTCAGAAACTGAATGAACGATGAACGCAACGTTGAGTCAGGTTTCTTTGCATTTGAATAAAGCAAAAGTATTAAACAGCAATTTGTTTTCAATTTAATTTTTAATACATCAGAAGTGCACGACTTTTACTGAAGATCCTAAGGATTAAAAAACAATACGTAGCAAAATGACAGAATAGCAAATGGTTTTCTTTGGTTACTGTTTGCACTGACCCGGCAGAACTTCAGAGTCAGATCAGTTGGTGTTTTTTTCTTATTTAAATTGTTCAAACTTTGAATTGAGTAAAACTTGCAGTGCAACGGTAGGAACAGTTTAGTTAATAAATGCTGTTATTTGCGTAACTCTTCACTCGAGATCATCTTGGATTAGTGATGATAAATACAGAGCAGGACTTATTTCTCCTTTCGTCATTGCAATAGATCATGTTTGCCAGCACAGTTCCACACAGTGAGAGAGAACAGTGTCGTCTCTGATTGAACTTCAGCCTCTCCGTCCGTTTGAAGCAGACATGAACATAAGTACATAAATGTACTATGAACATAATTGAATGGAAGCTGAAACTTTGGGGTGAGGGTGGGTGTGTGGGGGGTTGCCTGCAAAACGGGCATTGGCTGGTCTGTGAGGTCTGAATGTGGTCATGATGGTGGGGGTCATTCAGTTCCAGCCGCACGGGAGCAGACCTGCAACTAAACACAGAACCTTTTGCTGAGTGCACTGTTGCCCCTCCACACCGGACACTGGGTTGTTTTCCTGCTTCAGCGCCTCCTTGTAAACCTCATCCAGGGTTTTAATGAGTGCGTCTCTACAGCACTGTCTCTAAATCAGGCCATCCAGAGCAGCGGGACGACCTGTCCGAGCTCTTTCTTACAGCTGTGAGACGTCAAAAGACGCCTAATGAAATAACACGCCTTCATGTATTTTAGTTCTGTTTAAAACATCTTATATATATATATATATACACACACTTTTTTTTACATGGCAACATACTATTTCTATAACAGTCAGGAGTTTAATTTTAATTTCTGTGTGTTAAACAACAGCTGTTTTACTGCTGGGAGTGTTTTTCCTAATTTGAACTTTTAAAACGTGTTATAATAAAAAAAAATAGCAACTCTCTCTCTCTCTCTCTCACACACACACACACACACAAACTGGAGGGTGCACGCGCACGGAGCTGGTTGGAGTGTTTAGTGTTTTTGTTCTGTTAGTGAACGTGAATGTGGCGTTTAAAACGGGGAGTAGCTCATTAATATGCATAAGCTGAGTTATTCTGTTAGAGAGAGACACACACAGAGAGAGAGAGAGAGCGAGAGAGAGAGAGCTGTGGTGTGTCTCTGTGGTCTAACGGTCAGTTTTCTTACTTAATGCAGTTTCATGTCGCTCCTTCACACCACAACGGAAAATAAGCTTAAAACACCTGCAGGTTAACAAAAGGCGAGCGATGTGTGTGTGTGTGTGTGTGTGTGTGTGGTAGGGGTGTTATATCTGTCTCGTCTCCTTCTTCTTTCCTGCAGTCTTTAGACTCGACTTTAAATGAGCCTATCCTATAAGGAATCTAGGATGGAAATTTTATTTTAACTTGTTAAGCACATTTTGAACCCATTTTAAATATTTTAATACATTTTATGAAAAATACTTTTGTCATTGCTTTTCCTCTTCTTTTCTTAACTCTTGCACACAAAGTTGGCAATCTAAAACAGACATTTTATCGAAATTCCGTCATTAATGAATGAATGAATTAAATAATAAAATAAATTAAAATGAAACTTTCAAACCACCACATTTTAAACCAGAAATATTTTTAGGTGATAGTTTTTATTGAAAGTAAAATCACAGTGTAAAAACTTTATTATTTTGCAAACTAATTAATTAATCACTTTATGGCTTGACACCCCCCTCCCCATAATCCCCCAATGAGGGCGCCCTCCTCAAACTCCAGCGGTTTTGGTGCTTGTAAAAAAGAAAAAAGAGAGAAAGAGAAGAAATCAGGATATTGTAGATGGTGAACACTTAACGGCTCAAAGATGAAGGTCAGTGATTGTGAGATCTGCTCCGGATGGCAAGAGGACCCTGCAAAGAAATATCTCTCTGATGGCAATCAGGCAGGAGAGAAAGGGGGTGGAAGCGGTGATGGAGATAAGAGGCAGCAGAGAGGATGTTTGTGTGGAACGTCAACCAGTGGTTTCTCTTCAAATATATAAAGAGGTTCATTATGACATGCAAAGCAACCACTTTTACGCGCGCACACACACACACACACACACACACACACACACACACACACACACACAAACGTCAACTATTTTCTTTGTTTGAAACTTCTGCCTTCAACTTTAAATCACTGGTGACTTCCAGAGGTCCACCTGGCTTACAGATCTATACTATATGTGTACAGACTGTAGAACGTCTGTGCATTTATCACTTTTTGACCACAGGACTACTTTTGACCAAAAAAAGGTGAGCCACCACTCACAACTAAACAGTGACAAGAACATGGCAGTGTGTGTGGTTTTTTCACACCTATGTGTGTGTGTGTGTGTTATTTTTTTTCTATGCATAAAGACTAAAATATACTGTTTCCCCCCTCTGGGGTCAGTGCAGAAAATAAATCCCATAATGGTCACAGAGTTGACCTCCTTGTCAAACAACGGCACGTGTAATCTATGGGCAGTAAAGTGTGTTCACACTTAACAGATTTATGGAGCCTGGTTTAAGTGTCATTATCACGTTCAACCTTGTGCTGGGGAGGAAGACTTTTACTGCGTACTTTCAGTCTTCTGCCCCCCGAACACTGCAATTACCACAACAGTAACAAGTAGGTTCTTTCTGAAATCACACACTTGCTGCTTTAGCTTAAGTGTGCAGTGAAGGTCTCAGCATTTAGTGGCTTGTGCATGTGTCCATGAACACACACACACACACACTTATATGTGCACGCAAGGAATAAATGTTTGTGGGTAGTCTGTGCCGGTGAATGTGGCTCAGAGTGAGACGACATGCCTCAGCCTTCCCACAGTCATCTAAACACCCCCCCCCACCCCCACCCCTCCCACTCCCCGCTCAGCCAGTGGGGCTAAATATGTTTCAAGTGTCAATGTTGACCTAAATATGTGTCGGTGTGGGTAGTGTTTCAAACATCAGCTGGATTGCTAAGTTTTTCAAAAGGCTTTTAAACTGCAACTGTATGCCAACTCAGTTGGTGAAATCAGTTACTCCAGCACCCCCCACAACACACTCTTTCACTTTTATATCAACAATCTGAACAAGCACTCACTCTGAACAAGAAAATAATGTTTCAGATTGTTTGACTGTATAATAGAAATGCAATAACAAATGACTCATTAAGATGTGTTGCCATTAATGGATTCATGCAGAAACAATGATGTTTTCTCATAAAGAAATGTCCTAATTCACTCCATCATTTCAGCTTCATGAGGGGAACTTCCCAGAGTGTGTCTCTGGATTACTTTGTATTTGGATTTCATAGCACTCAGAAATCAATGTGTTCTCCAAGCATGGCGATGTAGCTACATTCTCCCAGTGCAGGTGTAGCTGCAAGCTCTACAACACCAGAAAACTCATGTAACATAAATGAAAGCACTGAATGGCATTCAACCAGACTGTCAACTTTAAACAGCCGAAAGCAAAGAGATCAAAGTGAGAAGTGGGCGTCTCTTCTCTCTCTAGATTATAGCTCTCTTATGCTTTCAACCCCTAATGCTATTAAGGGAACCAGGACACATCTCCCATCCTTAGCTACTGCCTCCAGCCCCTCGGGGTCACCGACTACCAGCCACTGGTCGGGAGTCAGACGTGGTCAAAGCCAGTATCTGCACCCTTTTGAACATATTCCACATTTTCCAGCCTAATTCTGAAGGCATCTTTTGTTTCTGCAATTTTTATTTGGTCTTGGAAACCAGTACAAACCTGATGGGTATACTTAGTCTACCATCATTGTCCAAACAATTTCCTCCATTTTCTGATGGTTTTAAGATACATCTGTGAAGCAGTATGGTTCATTTTAATAAATAAATAATGTGAATTCATTAAGTATTCAAATATAGACCTTAAATCACTGTTGACTCCAGACCAGACGCTTATAGTATGTCCTGAATAAATAGATGGATGAATGATGCTGCATTTGAGGAGTAAGTTAATTGAGCTGGAAGACATTTACTGCCATAATTCTAGAATTAAAATTCAATTTATTTTTTTTCCTCTATTTTGTTCTTCTCAACTACATTGAAATTAATGTGTAAAGTTAGGTAATTGTGACGGTGAGGAACTGGTGTGTCTTTAGAGTTTAACTGGTTAAGTCTACAGTGAACCTGTGAACTTGCGGCTGGTTGAAAGCTTGCTGTTTGTATATTTAGATATTATATTTAGATTTTGCTACTTGTAATAAATCACCACACAGAGTGGCCATAGCACACTTCAGTGCTTGCCTTCCACTCTAGTCCTTTAGAAAACTCCACCATCAAGGTCTCAGTGTCAAGTAGGCCATGTTTCATTAACACATGGCAGCCACCATTCAGACCCTGCAGGACTACACATTCCATGGCCTGTTGCCTTCTCTGTTGAGGCAAAGTTGACATGAGGTTAAAAATCCCTGGTATGCCCCCTGCTCGCCTAATGTAGATTAACAAATTATATGTGCTGAAATCTTACTCTCTTCCAACCATATCCTCAGGAAGTGGTTATCAACAAACCATCACAAAGCACGGGTAAGTCCCGGCTCAGCAACCTCAAATACCTCCCCAAACTCCACACACACCCCATCAGCGCAATAAACCCGGCAGTTCAACACCCTGCTCAAGTCCTAATGGAGGAATTCCAGATAGGAATGCCATGGCCACACCCTGAAACAAAAAGCAGATATTTTCAGCTTAATAAAAGAAGCCGGTTCCAAATGGATGTGGCTGACACCTGAGTGCATGAGAAAAGGTTTCACCACATTGCTCCTCTTGCTGTCAGCAGTCACAGAGCCTGTTCATTATCATGGGTACATCCAGCTTTACAATATATTTTGATATTCTGTGTTTTCTTTGTCATTCTGCAATAACTTGACAACATTCCTAGAAAAACAGCAAACTGTTGTTGTTTTGGAACAAAAGCAAAGTCCACACTTTTCTTAATTAGTTGTGATCCTGGCATTCATACCTGCCCGTTGTTTAAACTACGTTTAAAAGACCAAAAATCTTTAATATGTGTTTTTACATCTTTAGTTAGGCAAAGCCTGCTAATCAGACCAATGAAGACACTTTTAATGAGCACAGAGCTGATGTACCCAAAGCATTACCTATACCATAATATTAGAATAAATATAGTTTAACCAAAGGTTTGCAGAAACGTATTGCTGAAAAGTCAAGCATTAAAAGAAACTTTCCAAAGGTGTTCCCAAACTTTTGACACATCCCTTACTACATAATTTGTGCATTATAAATATTCTTGTATTCCCCCACGCCCTGCTTTTGTCCCACCATAAACCCATTAAGCAGAAATGTCATAACAGACCTAGCGACTCTTGGAAGGCTTATTTGACATAGCTGTGGCTTTGGCTTATCATTTAGCATAACTCTCTAAATGCATATCAACAAACAACATAAATCTTCACTAGAAAAATAAAGCAACCATGCAAGCAGCATCCTCACGCCGACTGGGAGTGGGCTTGGAACTGACAGAGGTCCTCACCAATGGCTGGCTGGTTAAGTGGCCAGCTGGTTTCAGGGGGAAAGTGTGTGTCTCTGTGTGTGTGTTTTTTTTTCAGGTCACTCAGTGATTCAAGGAGTGCATCCCAAAGCTCTTGAAACACTTGTAAAGGTTTTAGGTGCAGGCAACACAAAAAAATCCCTCCCACCCACTAACCCAGGCTCTCACATATCAAAGGCTGGCCAGGGTGCTGGTTATCCCACGGGGGCATTGTCACCACTGATTAGCGGGTGGGTCAGCGGTTTGATGTGGCCAGCATGAGAGAGAGAGAGAGAAAGAGAGAGAGAGAGAGAGAGAGAGAGAGAGAGAGAGAGAGAGAAATGTGAGAGGCCATGTTAATTGTTTTGGCTCTTTTTCTAGGGAAAACATATCACCATGTGATCTAGAGGAGGTTAAGTACCCTCATTGCCATAAGGCCAGAGGTAATTAATAGACAGAATGTGGCTGTTTATGTGCATTAGTCTTTTACGGCCCTCTCGCTGGTAATGGCGTGTTAAACGGGAGGCCACAGCCACCAAACACAATCTGATAACAGCCATCAGGTGACAGATTCACTCAGCCAGCCCAAGCCCAGGTTTTGTTTTTTTTCTGATCACTTTAATAGCTATAAGCCTAGTAAAACACTGCACAGGTTCTCATTCACTTTTCTCAATACAAATCTCTAATCTTGTATTTTCAAAAATGAGCCCATTTGAAAAAAAAAAAACAAACAAAAAAAAACAGAAACAACATATGACATACAAGTTCTATATCACTTCACATCACTCACTCTATATCACTTCCATACAAAGAAATTCTGGTTTAGACTGAAGTCTGGAGAAGAGCAGCAGCAGCAGCAGCGTCATGCTCATGACTTCTGTCTAACAGTTGTTTAAAATATTCATTTAAGTGGATGCGCTGAATTTTCCCCTTTAGATATTTTTTCATCCAGAAGACCCCCCCCCCCCCCACACACACACACATACACACACACCCCACCGCTCAGTGTTTAACCAGAGCATGCAAATCTGCTTTCAAATGATATAATTCGCACTTTCATTCCCAAACGCAGTTAATTGAATTTTAAAGAAGGGCTGTCTCGCTAAAGGATTTTTAGCACATAATATTCTTTGAAATTACACGCTTTGATAGTGGTGGAGGGAGCGACGTGCAGATAAGATCACAAACAGGCATCAAGACAAATGGAATTCTAATAAGCGTTAAAGGCTTTTATCTAAAGCTACTTTATAATGGCGTCCCTTTTTTATGCACGCGTGTTTGTGCTGAGCATTGATTACAGTTGAAATCTGCCGTTTAAAGGTTCACCCAACCCCAACAAGACTCCCAACCTCCAGATTTCCCTTCTATGAACGTCCGATATAACCTACGTCTAATATGTGTGCGTGTGACTGGAGGGTAATTCAGAAGTGACTCACGGACATCAGAAATGGCGTTGACACCAAACAACGGATGCTGAGTGTTTCAGTGTTTTTTTTCTTTATTTTTTGTGTCTATCTAATTTGTGAAACTAGTTTAAATGTCTAACAGTAATATTAATGACATTTCTACATCCTCATTATATATTATGGGTATATAGCTCGTATACATTTGTCTTAAATGATTTTATCTAATTGTTATCTTCATAATATTGTTTAATATTCGACCCAGGAAACCAAAATTTTCACTGAATCTGAGATCACCGTCCAAAAAAAATCACATCAATAGCAATATTCCTTTTTATGTGACAGTAGACACCTGGATACATATAAACACCTGAAAAAATATGATTGTCACAGAAAGAGGATAAAAGGATAAATGGCGAATATATCGACATTTTATCCTTTTTATCCCCTTATTGTGATGTAGTGCTGCTGTTGTTGTTGAGGAATACATTTCCCAAGTTCTGCAGATCCTCCCATACAAGCCACTGAAGCTTATTAAACTGTCAGCATGCATGAAGCCAATTACGGCGTACGGGGTCGCCCCTGTAGCGACGACTGGTAAAGGGGGGCTACTAAAGCAAGCAGGTCTCCCCTCCTGCACTCCTGACCAGACGGCCACACTGTGTCAGATCCACTTAGACCTGAACGCTCCCGGGGCAGCCGAGGGGGCTTCACGGAGCGCCGTGCCGGATTGTGTGTGTGTGTGTGTGTGTGTGTGTTGGGGGGTCAGGTTGCAGGTTGCAGCCCTCTGCTTCGGAGCTCCACGCTCAGGCCACATTGATCCCAGCTGAAAAAAAACAACACCCCCACCCAAACAATGAAGTTCAATAACAACTCCATTTCAAGGGGGGTCAGATGATTGGAGCTGGGTAATGCCAGCATTAGAGGTACTCAGCTGGACCTGCCAAACATTGACCACACCATGAAATCTCTTGTTAAAGTAAGGAAAATAGTGTTTGCTCAGTAATTGAACAATTTTATTTTAACCCCCCTCCCCATCCCCAGTCAGTGCAACCCCCACCAAATCCCAGCCCTGCGCCTCCATCCTGCTTCACCCCCTCTGCCCCCCCTCCTTCCATCCACATCCCTTTCTCCCCCTTCCTTTGTGCGCGAGCACCCATCAAATCTGGATCGATCCCGCGGTGTCATTGTGTAAGAAGGGTTATTTACGTGGGCATCCAATCTCCAGCTGCTGTTGTGTTTGAGCAGAGGGGAACATGGCCAGAGATTTTTGTTAACACCAAAAAGAACATCAGGAGGAGGCACCTCAGCGAAGAAACCCCCCCACCACACACACACACACACACACACACCAAGAAACGAGCACTTTCACACTCGGTTAGCCTTTAAGTAACAGATATATAGTCCTTTACGAGTTCATCCTCGTAAAAGAGACAACTAATTTATATTTCTTTCCCCATCAACATGGATTAGGTTAAATAAGCTTTGCTGTGTGTGTGTGTATGTATGTTTGTGTTTGTGTGTGTGTGTGTTTGCGTGTGTGTGTGTGTATTTGGTGGTTGATTCTTGAAACCGAACCTGCTCCAGTTTGGATTAACTCCGAACCCCCAACCCCCCCCACACACACACACACAACACCCTTCGTCCCCAACCATTCGACGATAGCCATCCCGACCCTATCTGGCTGAGAAATGAATGATCCTATTTATGTTAATGCATACATGAACGTTACACAGGTTTTCCCCATGATAAGGGGATAGGTTAATGAAATGCTCATTTCATTTTACCAGTTGTTTTCTCTGTGAAGTTCCGATAAGTAGCAAACCAATGAAGCCTGTAATTACAATCTTACAGAAACCCGGCCAATCTGTATATAAATCTCGCCATCCAATTACAAGATGTAATAATTTTGCAGTCAAGCTGGTAATGAGGTCTAATACTCATGCATGTGATAATCCCCCCCGGATGCTGACTCTATCAGATGTTGGCTTTGTAATGATATGAGCGAAGGAAAAGAAAAAAAAATCATTATTTCATGTTCAAGTAGAAAATGAGGTTGGTGGGGAAGTTAATTTTCTCTATGCTCTGTGAAGCATAGACAAGAATTTAATGATTTAATTACAGTTGTTAGCCCTTTTTGGAGAGAGGCTTAAATTGAGCTAAGCATTTTTCATAGCCTGACATCAAGAGTTCGGGGGGAGAACATCAAAGATTTTTCTTTTTTTTTTGACAGCATACAAAATGATGAGCAGCCCGCTGGCCCAGGAATTTATTTATTTATTTATGTATGTATGTATGTATGTATGTATGTATGTATGTATGTATGTAGAGGAGAAAAGGATCTATTCGACAATATGAGAGGAGAAGAATCAGAATCCGAATCCGATTTCGAATCAGAATCAGAATCAGAATCAGAATCAATAAACTTTATTGATCCTGGAGAAAATTGCTTATTTTATGACTGCAAAGGCACAAAGAAACACAGTGACAAAAACAATATAAATTTTAAAGTCTAAATAAATCCAATAAAAGATCTGTAGAAAAAAAAACCTCAATATGAAATACATTATATTATATACACAAATGCTGGATATAAATACTATAGATAAATAACTTTCAGTTAAGTGAATTACTAATAACACACATGGTAGTTAGGAGTATGTTACTGCACATAGTAGAGATCAGCAGCATATAAGTAATATTGACATAAGTAATGATATTCACAAGGTAAGACTACTGCACATAAGAGGACGAAGAGAGAGAAGATGAAGAAGAAGATGAAGAAGAAAAGAAAAAGGAAGAAGAAGATGAAGAAGGAAAGAAGAGGAGGAGGAGGAGGAAAAATAGGGTTATATCCTCATTGCCAAGGTAACCAGAGCCCAGGGACAGAGAGCTGCTCGATAAAAGCGGCATCAACAAATATTAAGCGCCTCGGCTTTCTCCCTCCGCTGCTAATCCAGTGTGTGTGAATTTGTCATATCAGATTACTATGACAGTCATGGTGGGGACTAAATGGGAAAAGCATCCTCCTGCCTCAGAAGGACAATATAGTTTTCTTCCCACCTTTTTAGAATTTCAAAACAGGCGCTGAGTGGTGTCTGTAGCTCTCTGATTTCCATATAGCTTTTATGGAGAGGCCGAGAGAGAGGGAGAGAAGGAGAGAGAGAGAGTGAGAGAGAGAGAGAGAGAGAGAGAGAGAGAGAGAGAGAGAGAGAGAAACACAAAATACATTCCTCTACGTAATCCCTAGAAAGGGGACTTGCTTTTGCCAGAGGAAGAAAGTGCTTTGAGGGAAGTAATTCAACTTCACAGCAACACCAGCTACTTGTTTATTCAGGGCCCTGTGTGACAGGGTCCTCTTAACGGGGCCCTCTGTGAACGCTGCCAAAATATTTCGCCCCGTCCCCTCTCTCCCACTGCTTTTATCAGAAATAAAAAAATAAAAAAATAAATATTAAAAAAGGCCTGAGACACTTCTGCCTTACAAACTTCCGCCTATGATTTGAATTTGACTTTGCAATAAAAAGACAGAAAGAAAGGCCTGAATATTCTCTCTCTCTCCCTCTCTCTCTCTCTCTACACCTCTTCTTGGCAGGTTGAAATTCAGTCACTTTTATTATACACCACGTTCATGTTCACATGTTTACATAAATATCACAGGTGTGTGTTCCCTCAGGTGTGTATTACACCCAACAGGCTCAAAGTAAATGTCATATTGATGTAAAGCAACACCTAAGGACACTAAAATGGCACTATACTAATTTTACTGTTCATAAATCAATCAATAAAAGAATAAACAAATGAGTAAACATACACAGCTTCGCAAACACCCCTATCAGCTGTTATAAAAAAGATTGCTTAAGAAAAAGTGAATGAATGAGCAACATAAGCTATAAGTAAGTTTTGTGTGTCAAAGAGTTTGAGGTGAAAATGTGCAGAGAGTGGGCAGATGGATGATCCAACCACTAATGAAACAAACAAATAAACAAATAAGGCTATTCAGGATAACAAAACCCACATCTCTGAAAAAGTTCAAAATTCTACATGCACCTAACAGGTAATTATGAAGTGACTGAGAAGTCTGGTATTAGGAGAGAGTAAAGACAGTGTCTGAAGTGCTCGTGTCCCGAGGCCTGCGTGGTTTCCTGACCTTTAAGTCCTGCTGGCCGGGCTGTTAAACAGGGGGGGCTGTGACCCGTAATTGTGGGCAGCTTCTCAGCAGGTTGGGGCGCTTGCTCTTTGCCAGGGTGTCCACTCTTCCTCCATCTGCTGCTGTCTTTGCGCGGCTCCCGTGAGGCAGCCCGGCTAATTTTGCAGTCAATTAGCAGAAGGCCGGCTTTTGTTCTCGCGCCGTCCCGGTGGGCTTCTCCGGCCTGTCTGCTCCGCTCCGCTCTGAGGACCCCGCGCTCAGATGGTTACGCAGGGGTTTCAAGGACTATTTTTCATCCCCTCCCCAGTCCTTCCAGCTCCTCCACCAAGTCCTTCCTCGACCCCTTTGACATTGTTGGCCAAATGTTGTCTGAGGCAATAAGACGCGGCCGGGCTGACAGATTCTGAACCGAACAGGGGCGCTCCCGCGCCACAAGGACACGAGAACCGGGGCTGCGCGTAATTAACAGTGGAAATGATCTCTTAATGATCTCTTAATCAGACACTTTCATAAAGGATATATATAGTCCTTAAAGAAACACCCGTTTTTGGCAGATACGGCTTGACAGGGCGTTACGCACGTGAACAGAACGATATAAAAGAGCGGATAATTTCCAAATGTCCACGTGAATAAAACATCTATCTATCTATCTATCTATCTATCTGTTTATTTGTCTGTCTTTCTGTCTATCTGTCTATTTATTTATTTGTTCATCTATTAATTAATTAGTCAATTTATTTTTGTTTGTTTGTTTGTTTATTAAACTATCTATCTATCTATCTATCTATCTATCTATCTATCTCTACTATATCAGCAACTTATATCAGAATCAGAAAACTTTATTAGGAAATTGCGTGCATGTCGGCGTGTATTTTTATACGGCATGTAATGTGTTTCATCTCTGAGCCTGTAATGAAGGTTTTATTATTATTATTATTTTTTTTTATCAATAATGATGTTCATGCGAAGGAACAGAATATGTGTGAGAAACGTACTGATGCTACCTCACCAGGAATGCATTATACATGAGCAATAAATCGATTAAGAATACGTTTTTTTATTCCATTTTTTGCACACACGGATGGTTGAAGAAATTCGCACCTTGTCTTTCCCACTTTATCAGTGAGATGAGAGATCACCGTGTTATTTTGATGAGTGATTAAAGGCCTGTTTATTAAAGGAGAGAAGAGCCATTAGCTGGGTGTTAGGAGTGAGATCTCCTAGTCTTCTTCTTCTTCTCCTCGTGTTTGATAGATGGAGCGCCCTGTTGGTCTCACCCCGCTGTTCTCGGCATGCCTATACCTGGCCCCTCCGTGCACTACCTGTCTGAAGTTAATAAATCATTTTTTGGCTATAAAAAATTCAAGGGGGGGAGGGGGAGGGTGTGGTGGTTTGGTGGTGGTGGTGGTGGTGTGTGAAGGGGGAGGAGGTATCATGCAGGCACGGCAGGTTAAAGAATTTCTTAAATTTTTATGGCGTGACAGTCTGTCCCACATAAACCCCTCAGCTGTCTCCTGTTCCGGGGCAGAAATGATCTTCTGTGTCACTCTAATAGTCTCGAATTACACTTGTATCACTGTCTCTCTAGCATATGGGCCTCTGTATACCCCCTAGGCCCGGGCTCCCTTTTCTCTTTCATGGCATTTAAAATGATAACATTTGGCCAAGCTGGTTTTGACAGAAAGAGTGAGGCTCTGCTGCTCTCTTACACACGCGCGCGCACACACACACACACACACTCTCCACCCCTCTAACCCTCCGCCCTGCCTCCCCCCAAAGCCCCTCACGTCTCCTACAGAGACAGCCACCAGGGGCCTGCCACAGAGCAGCCAATCATGAGGCTTTTTACTGGCTAATGATGGCAGGGTCTGACTGTGTTAATAAGGAGGCGCGTGCGCGCGTGCACGCGTCAGAGAAGAGCTCGCTCCGGCAGATCGGCTCTTCTCACGGAGCTCATTCATCCTGACAGGTGCTCTGCTTCTCGAGCTCTCTCACCTAATCACGTCACCTAATTGAAGACGGTAGAGTTCCCTTCTGTAACACACACACACACACACACACACACACACACACACACACACACACACACACACACACACACACACCAGTGTCGTAACATTCAATGAAACATCACAAGTCATTCATGAGTGAGCTTGAAACCTGAACGTGGGAGCAGGTAGAAATTAATCCAAGTTGGGCAATATTCCTGGCGAGGCGTGGGACGATAGTTTTTTTTTTTTTTGTTGTTGTTCTTCACACGGCATCGGGATAAAAATTGCACCCTCCTGTACGTGGGTGAGAATGTAAACAGGCTTTAATTCGGTATGGGAAATCCAGAAATGAGAATGATGCAAAATTAATGCGCTTTGCTCTTCCCCCGAAGGCCGTCAGTAGTCTGGGGTAGCCACGCATTAAAAAGGTTAAACTGCATATAAAATAGTGATAGAAAGGCGGACGAGGCCAGCCAATTAGGCCCTCAGCGCTGCAATCTCTATCTCTCTCCTTCTCCTCTCCCTCTCTCTCCTCTCTCTCTCTCCTTCTCCTCTCTCTCTCTCTCTCTCCTCTTTCTCCTCCTCCTCTCTCTCCTTCTCATCTCTCTCTCTTTTTCTCTCTCTCCTTCTCCTCTCTCTTTCTCTCTCTCTCCTCTCTCTCTCTCTCTCTCTCTCTCCTCTTTTCCCCCTCCCTCTGTCCTCTCTCTTGCTCACTTAAGCAGACTCCAGCACTATGACTGATTCCCTCTGGGTTTGGACTTTCGAGCTGTTAAAGTGAGAACCAGCAGAGCCTGCTGTGTCAGAGAGAGAGAGAGAGAAAGAGAGAGAGAGAGAGAGACTGGAGACTGAAGATGAAAAAACACAGACTTATTGAGTGTGATGATCCTGGACATGATTCTTGTGGGTGAGAAGCCCTTGAACCCCCTCACTATTAATCAATTTCTGACCCTTTAACACTCGATTCTAAGTCTCAGCCCCGCACTGTCCCCGTATTGATAAAGTTCCCTGTTGATTTCCTCATTTTCTGACCCCAGCCAGCACTGACCTCTTTGAAATTCCTCATAACTGTCAGTAATTGTGCATCAAACTTCAATGCATTATTCTCACCCACCCCTCCCATCGCAGTCAGATGCATGCACACACACACACACACACACACACACACACACACACACACGCACACACACACACACAC
Source organism: Brycinus macrolepidotus (assembly GCA_037974445.1). Lineage (NCBI taxonomy): Eukaryota > Metazoa > Chordata > Actinopteri > Characiformes > Alestidae > Brycinus > Brycinus macrolepidotus. The sequence continues at coordinate 19,511,652 of JBBPCZ010000007.1, read as the reverse complement.
ACAAACAAACACACACACACAACCTTGTGCCTGGGCCTCATGTATTTTGATGATATGAAAGTTGACCACATTTACATGCAAATAGAAGTTCTAGATTAATAGGGAACCAAATAGAGGGAAAAAATAAGATTGCATGGTAATATGCTATTATGGCGTTTAAATACATTTACCCGTGTTTGGACGCAGAATTAGCATGGTCTGAGCACCAGGAAATCATGTTGGTCTGATTGCAATTTTGTTTTCCAATTGGTTGTACAATTTCATCAAGTTTGACTGTCATTTCTAATAATAGCCCAAGTTTGCTCACTAAATGGAAGATTTTCATTCTGTCAAAGGTACGGATCGAAGGACAGGTGGGCTTTACCTATTTGTGTTTGTGTTTGTGTGTGTGTGTGTGTGTGTGAGAGAGAGAGAGAGAGAGAGAGAAAGAGAGCTACAGTGTTTGAAATGCAAATATTCTAAAGACCTACTGAGGTCATTTCAACCATACTGATGCCACATACAAACATATAAGTATGAGATATACATTTTTTTCTGATCGCAGCTAAAATATCTGCATCTTACACATTCATACAGATATACTGACTGATTTTTAATTTCCCATAATCAAAATGTGCTTTATCCCTCTTTGTCTTAGATGACCCCTATATGGCCCTTTGTAATTGCCTTGGTCTTGGGAAGATCTGGAAGAAATCTTGCTATCTCTACTGCGTTACACTTTGTGTCACTTATAGATGTAACTATTCACACAATTCTTTTTTTTTTTTTATGGATGCAGTGATTGTACTGTAAAACAAAGATTAAGCATTTATGGATAGACAAACATGGCTAACTTAGTTAACTGCTCTAAATAATATCATCGTCAAATATTTCCCTTATAAGCAAAATATTAAATTCAAGGTATCTGAAGCTTTTTTAATTTGACCAAAAGTCAGTTCTTATTGTTTGATGACTGTGTTTCCAGTTTACCTTGTAGAGCTATTTGTGTGCTTCTTATTCAATTATTAGCATATGATATGTTATGAACTGTTTCAGTAGGTGACACTGGCCATTTCTGCAAATTTTATAAGTCAGGCACTAAGTAAAATGATTAAAATGGGGAATGAGACAAAGTCTTGCCTTTGCCTATAGTGTGTAGTTATGATACCAAAGCCTGTGTCCTACGCCCAAGTTTCAGCTTTCGCTTTCTTATGGTTGGATACCCCAACCTTTCTTCCAGACAGGGACAGGCCACCAATGCTGTTATGACAATGCAAACAATAATGCCTCTAGTGAGGGCCTTTTGTTTGCCCTCATGACTGAAAATGATCATTTGAATATTTCACAACATAATCTAACCATGGAATAATCTATTTCTCGCTCTCTCAAATGGCTGAGATATGAGACCAGACAAGTTCTCACGAATCATCCAGAACAAAATGTCAATCATCTCTCACCCAAAGTGGTGCTGACAGCTAAATGCAGATCTCAATTTTACTGAGAAGAATTCGTTACTGCTGAATAATAAATGGCAAAATAAATTGTCTAATCTTCTCTGTATACAGTGTGTTGGGGTGGTGGTGGTGGGGGGGGGGGGTTGGGGCTGATGAATATCAATATCAAATTGGTTGAGAAATTCAAGATGGCATTCAGGAGGGACTGCTGCAAATTCATGCTTCTTTCAATCTCTTCTTGCTGGGTATGAGACCTTTTTGTGTTTCTTATTTAACAATATGCCAATACACCTTTTGCTAGCACTTAATTTGAAGCATCACTCAAGAAAAAGTATTAAGAGAGAAAACCAAGCATACTCTGCGTTTCACAAAAGCATCAAAGTGATTAATTAGAGGTGAAGTTGTTTTTTTTTATGTGAATTATATTTATTCTGAGAATGCTTTCCAGAAATTATATTGTTCACAGTAATACTATACTTCTGTGCAGACACTGTATTGTAAATTAAAATCAACAAAAAATGTGTAATTGAGCCTTCTAACTGATAAGAGCTTGGGGAAAAAAACCTTGAGTAGTTTCTTTGAGGTGCAATAGAGCAGCTTCTAGCCATCATGTCAGTTGGGCATATATACAGTATTTGGTGTTGATCACAGAGACTGAGTACATGTAAACCGTCTCTCTGTATTCAGTGGGTAGGTTATGAACTCTCCATTAACTCTTCACATGATCCTTTGGGAACATGCACCGCAGAACCCAACTGCTCAAGCTTCCGTGGACAATGCCGGGCGCTGGTGCTCCAGCACGATAGGGCCCTAATTTGGCTCACGGGGGAGAAAGTGGCTTAGCAGGCCAAATGTTAGGCCTCTGACATCACGGATCGATTGCAGCCAGAGTGAGGGGAGGGGAGGATGGGGAGGCCAACTGGAGGCCCCACTCATTAGCTGACCGGAGGGGAGCAGAGGTGCTAACTCGGTCATCCCATGGGTACATACACACTCACTTAGCCACCCTGCTCACAGAGCTGCTGCTCTCTACAGGAAAGTTATTTCAATGATTGCTCAAGTTTTCCATCAGCTGTGACCTTACAGACAAGAACAGCCCAAAGGCAACGTCAAGACCAACAGTACAAAGCTTTTTAATGTGGCCAGAATTTACATTCTTGTTCTCACTCGGTTAGCTAAGGTAACTAACAGAGCTAGCTGTATATTTTGCCATTAGCGTATTGCATAGATACCATTAGTGGATAGAAGCTGTAGCCACAGAGGTTAGACAGCATTGACATGTGAGTGCAACTGCCATGTAAAGACAATGACTACCTTCACTTCCTCTCTCAACCCAGGTGAAAGCATCTTTATACTACAGCTTCTCTTGAAAAAATACAAAATTCCCAAGCAGTTAAGTAACAAGATTTTTCCCTCCTCAGTAATTAGCAGGACAGAAATGACTGATGCAGGAGTTTTAGAAACACAAATGGGCTGCTTACACTAACAAGGCTGAGATAAAGGCTTGTGATAATGAGACTCTCATCAAGAGCCCAGGTTTGGTCCGTTCATCCCTAACACCCCCTTCCCCCCATTATAAACCAGGGTAAAGTGCAGCAGTAATCACCGTAATGCAGCTTTATTTATTTATTTATTTATTTATTTATTTAACAGAAGGGCTCACTGGCTTGCATAATAAGGCTTTGCTGCTATCTTATCAGCACCAAGAATTAGAACAAAGGGAAGAACACAGTAATTGGTGGTGGTGGTGGTGGGGTGGGGGTCGGAGTGGTGCATCTCCACTGGCAAAAAGTATAGAAAGCGAGCGATGAGATGCACATTACATGCTTTCTGGAACAAGTCAATTTCTGTTGGCTCAGGTGCTAAAGAATGGCACTTGTTGTCACAGACATCCCCTCAAAATTGTAAGAAATTTAAATATATCTCTTACAACTCACTTTGAAGGCATGCATAATGATTCCACTCATAAGAATACCACTCTCTCTATTGAATGCAAAGCAGGACCTTGTGATACTCATACACTAATTGGCCTTTCCAGTGGCTCCAAATGTGTCTGCCTAACAAGTCTACATAAACTCCAGTCAATGAAGCAAATTCCTTCCCCACTCAGTGCAAATTGCTCTTAAAGTAAGTCCCAGTCGAAACCAACCAATTATTTCCAACGGTTTATCAACATTGGGTTTGGGCACGGGCTTCGTCTGGTGGCAGTTAAGCATTAGGCGTGTATGTGAGCAGGCTAATTGGCAGCCATTTGGTTCTCACCAGTGTCCCGGCTTTATAGTCACTTACTCCTGCTATTTGAGGATGAAAGAAATATGCAGAGCCCCAGGAATTAATGTCTACTGATGTCTAGTTGGGTGACATGGTTATAAAGAGTTTCAGATCTCTAGTACTCTAAGAATGTGTTTCAGGAAACTCCGCAGTTGAGGCACAGTGGGACTGAGATTTAAATTTTAACTGACCATGCATGACCAATTAATCACATGCTAAAACATGTGCCTTGTGTCTACCATCTTACAGAAGCTTCCACAATGGAAACGGGAGTCATTGACAAAGCCTGTGTTTTTAGGTCTGACAGTTCTTCTTGCTACAGCCCATTTTACAACACAGCAAAGATAGCCAAAAACAAGTAAGACTGGTTGATGTGTGTTTCTTTTTTAATTAAACTCCTCCAGTGTCTTCTTACTTCAGCCAGGGATGCAATCACTCCAGACCATTTCTATGTGCCTTTAAAAAACACAGAGGCTCATTCACAGAAGTCTCAGAGCTTGGAGAACCAGAGCTGCTTTGTAATGCTGCATATTATCCATGCCACAACATGGGGCCTGCAGAATCCAAGCTGTGTATTTACTCAGAGGCTGAAGCCACATTGCTTCACCAAAGCCAGCAGGGACTAGGCCAGGCCCTGAGATCAGGCCTAATATGACACCCAAGGCCTAATCTTCTTAGTGGACCAGGATAAAATGAGTATCCATTACAGAATCAACCTCTATGCTCCAACCCCCTCCACCAGAGCCAGCGGCCCTCCTATAGCCGTCCAGGAGACAATTGCTTGCCTCGGCCCTTAATCAGGTATTAACCAGTGAAGCTGTAAGGGAAAGCAGCTAATCTCCATATTTACTCCATCTGTACTGCAGAACCTACTGGCTTGGCCCTGCTAGATCAAAGATGGCTGGTAAAAATCAGATTAGGCGAGAGGGAAGAGGGGGCGAAGCGGAGGCCAACAGGGCCATGGTAGGCCCAATCCAAGAGAAACCCTCCACCACCAGCACAGTGGCAGAGCTAAGCCTGCTGTCTAAAGCTGCTCCTTTGAGCTGATAGCTTAAACGTGTGGGAGGAAAGAACTCCAAAGACTCTGCTCTTTAGTTCCATGCATTACGCATAACATAGGCTTCCAATTATTTCATCTCTGCATCAAGCAAACAATTAGTGCAAAGTGCCCAGTGAATAACTGTGGTGAATTCCTTACATTCCAGCTCTAAGAAAGAAATGTGTATTGGGGACACTTAAGAGAACTTCACAAATTAATTTTTCAGCTCTTGTAAAGCAACGAGTTAACTTAAAAGCTAATATCAACTGCTGAATTGTTTTACTGTAATATAAAATTGTTAATATAAAAAATGTAGTTTGCACAGCTGTATTCACACAGTCAATTATAATAACCTCAGTGGGCTAACAAGTAAAATCAACATTATTTTCTGTCCTCTAAGATTGTAGAAGAAGAGTTTTGGCTTTTCCCTTTACTCTGTTGTGGCTACATCAGGAGGCCAGAATGCAGAACCATCTGTGCAAACAGTAGAGGGAGAAAGCATGTAGGGTTAGCGAACACACATACAACAGACAAAGAGGGCAGAACAGGCCAAAGAAACTGAAAGGGCCACTGTCTGAGACAAGCGACTGTCATATCAGACAGCTAGCTAACTACATAGCTTCAAAACTAGAGAACTCGAAAATATCACTTGCCGCAAAAATTCTGCAGTTCAGATTAGTTGATTAGCATTAGAGGTCTGTTAACACTTTATATTAACACTTTATACATATTATCATATTGTCCATGAACCATTGCTGTTGCAATGACAAAAACCAGTCTGCCACTTATGGCAGGTTTTAATCGGCCCTGTAAGTGACTTCATTTCTTTTCAGTCACTGAGTAAGTGTGTGCTTACATTGTCAGAGTGCCTTGGCTTGCTTCTAAAACAAAGTTACTATGAAAGCCTTGAGCCTCCCTGTCCGAGCTCATTACTGTGGATTAAGGATCAAGGAATAAAGGTGACCTGCAGGGTGAAAGAGTGGTTTTAGGAGTAAGAAGGGTGTGTGTGTGTGTGTGTGTGTGTGAGTGTGTGTGTGTGTGTGTGTGTGCGTGCGCGTGTGCGTCTGTGTGTGTGTTAACTTTTACTAAAGCACCATGGAACAGGTGAAACACATTATATGTTTAAACAACCAGCCTGAGAGTTCTTACAGAGCAATGAAGAGTGTGTTGGCAGTAGTTATACTGACTCACTCAATACGATGTCTTACAATTCTATAAATCTTTACTGGAGTTGAACATTTTAAAATATAATGCATTTCATAGATCACTGAGACTCCATATATATCAATCCAAGAAAAGGGGCTTAACACAGATGTATGAAGTCGTAATATAACAAGAGGAAATATAAAAGTTACAGAATTTTCTGCTCACCAAAAATACAGACTTATAATAATATGTCACTATAATAGTGTAATATATCATTGCTGTTGGGACAAAACCAAAATTCTCCAAAATTGTAACTTTGAGAGTGGAAAAACTTTTGAATGAAAGTTAATGGAACTTTTATTTGTATTCTATTCTATTCTTTCTATTCTATTCATTTCTATTGGTCCATTCATTGTGAAATTCTAACAATATAAGTGGCGGCTGACATTTTCACATTATGTCAAAAACAAAAAATGACAGAAATAGTGAGAATATTTTGTCTCAGCAATAAAGATACCATAAAGATAGTACGCCATAGTGCCAGGAAATGCCTTAGCAGGCTGACATTACTTTTCTGATTTAGGCATACAGTTATCCTAGGGTTTCACAGTCTTGGTCCTGGAGGCTCATTTTAGCTATTTTTCTCCTATACCACACCCACTTCAATGCAGTAAAAGGTTGTTAATGAGCTGACTAGTCATCAGGTGTGTTGGGATCAGGATAGTAATCATTTTCATCAGTTTTATCTATATTAGGATTGCAGCTCAAGTTCAAAAGTAACAAGCAAACTTTTAGACCGACTGATCAACAACATTTAGTGGAAAGAAAATTGTGTATGTTTGATTTTTTTGCAAGACTTTTCCTTTAAATCTCAACAGATTCTGTGCGTTTCTCCTCGGATGCTCTTTCAGATGTAAACTCAATGTGCTTGAGTGTCCAGTAGCCCCTCGGAGAGTCACATATCTCCCCTTCGTTAGGCCAATCGTTCTCCTTCATTACGGTAAACAGCTGTGAATAAGATGGCCTTTTTTTCACTTTCTTTTACCCCCCTCCCTCCTGCTGAAACCGTTAAGTGCTGTTGGTGCAGTTTTTATCGAGGGGTCGCTGGAAGACTCAGGGGAGAAGCTCTATCTCCTCTGGCCCTGAAAATTGATATTGAACATGGGGGGTGTGGAGCGAGAATCTCACGAGCTGGTAGCAATTAGCTAAAAAGGATTTGCAACTCGGTGTGATTCATTGCACCAGAGATCGAAGTTGCTTAGGGAGACTGTTCTCCCTCTCTCTCTCTCTCTCTCTCTCTCTCTCTCTCTTTCTCACTTTCTCTAGCATACACTGCCTGTACTTTTCAAAATTTTATTAATAAATGAGTGCTAGTTTTCAGTGACTTAACAAAAACAGAAAAAAGATATCCCCCATAAGTGCACAAAAGTTAAGAATTAACTGCTAAAATGATATCATACATCACACCACCTTTAGCACAAAAGATTTCCATTGTGCTTTTAGGTTCAGATTGTTTAGGTGAAACATACTCCTCATACCGAGCAGACATGATGTTTGATGAACTTGAAGCTTGGAAAATACCCTTAAAGGGTTAACAAATAGCTGGTTTATGTTTTTACAGGGTACCTTTAGTGGTTATAGTTTCTGGCATAACTGAAAAAGCCAATGAAAATTAACATTACTGCATACCTCCAATGTGACATCTCCTATTTACCCTACAAGTTTAACAGGATGGTACTCTTGATGCTGGTCTGCAGTGATAATACTGGCCAATCCTTGCCTGGCTTTCAGCCCTGTGGAATAAACCAAAGAATCATTCATTAACAAGAAAAGTGATGGATAGATGGATCTCTAACAAACACCTGACCACTATAGTGCAACCAGCCTCAGCCATTCTCACCCTGCACATTCCACAAATACTAAATGATGAAAACACATAAACCTTACATTTTTACTGGTCATATTACTACACTTGATGTTCTTCCAGGGGTTCGTTTTCCAGGCTAAAATTTGGAAGCAACACCAATAATATAAAAATATGCCGAACCAACTAATTAGTTAACTAATAAGTTAAGTAACAACTGTGATTCCTAATTATACTCTTAAAAATACAGGTGGCAGATTTTTTTTTTTGCGATACCATTGAGGAACCATTTTGGTTCCCGAAAGAACCTTTTAATGGAGACTTTTAAAAAGAACTAGTTTTATAAGTGTGGGGTGTGAGAGGTATGTGTGAAGCTATAAAAAATCTATACAATGTAAAGGTTTTTGGAAGAGCCCATAGATTGGTAAAGAACCTTTGCATTATGTGAACGTTCTTTACACCTTTAAAAGGTTCTTCACACTCACATATCTCGTTTTAAAAAAGTGCTCTCTAGGAACATAAAATGTATGTTGTATAGCATCCTCAAAAAATGATCTGAGAGTGTAGTTAAACTCCTGGCTAAACTCCAGCAGAGTTTTGTTGCAGCTCTAATCACATGCACCTGAGTCTCACATTCAGATAGACTCGTATTGTGACAGTTTTGGCTAATTTTCTTAATTGTATCTGAACACTCTGGCAAAATCAATGCTTTAAAAATCATTGCTTCCTCCAACACTGTCTGGCCTGTAGTGTAAATCAGCATCTGGAAAGAGCAGGAGAGGAACTGATTTGATTATATGAGCAGAAGTAATAATTTCAAATTCCAGTGTCATATTTAAAGCCTGGCAAAGTTTAGGAATTCCACCTTCGTTTAAGAGCTGATATACGTCTATATATCTCCCTGTACAAACTCTGTTAGGGCAATCGAGGGAAATCCAACATATCTCTTATGACTCCTCTCGCAACAGTTCCCATATTGAGGCATTAAGTCTTATGACACTGCGATTTTTCACTTTCAGATGTGATTACCTCGAGATGAATATATCCCGGGAAGAAGCCAGACTACTTGACTGTCAATCCTGAAACATGAATGATGCCACACATTATATTTTCATGTGGCAGGCTGCAACTTTTTTTTATTTTTAGATGTGGAATCTCAGTAAAGAGAAAACATTATATGGCTCCACAGTCTGAACTGCCGCTATGCATTAGGCGGACATTAAAAGAACTTTTTTTTTCTTTATTTGCTTGTCTTGAGATGCCAGAGCTAGGGTGACAGGAGAAAACAACTTTCTTAAAGTTCAAGATTGGGACATGCACATAGGTTTCATATACTGTGTATGATAAAAGATGAATTAGAATTTAAATGTATAGCATTCAGTTTAGTTCTACTGTTGGAAATGGTACAAACATTGGTTCAAGTTCTCTTTCAATAGTACACACAGAAGAACCAGCTTTGGTTCCATAAAAAACAAAAAACAAAAAAAATAAATGTAAAAAATGAATGGATGGTTCTATAGAGAACGAGTTTTGTAAAATAGATGTGGGACTGTGAAGAACCTTTTGAAGTTTAAAGTACCCAAAAAAGTATTAGTTATTGGAAGAACCCTTGTATTAGTATTGAACTTTTACATTATGTGAAGGTTGTTTAAATCTTTACATTCACAAATCTTTTTTTTTTTATTATTATTTTTTAACATGGTTCTCTAGGGAACCAAAAGTGTTTCTTCTATAACATTGTTCTTATAGTATAGAGTATGGCTGTTTCTTGGTTGAAGTGTACTGTGCTTCTCTGCGTTAGTGACAGATCGTTAATCATTAATCATGCTGTCAAAGGAAACTACTTATTCTCTTGCAACCATTAATGGATTTCCTACCTCATCAGGATTGCACCTTCAGATGCTTTAACCTCAGCTGTTCGTCCACAAAATGGACAGATTCTGACTAAACCTGACTATGTTTCATTTAATTAACATATGCAGTTTGTTTCAGGTTAGACATAACATGCAGATTCTGACATTTGTTTGCCATTACCATGTTTATTGCTTGTCTCTATTGTGGGGATAGGTTAAAGCTATTTGTTGTTGCTATTTACAGATGGTTTTGGATGTAATGTTAAACATGCCTTTAAGCATTTAAATAATTTAGTTAGTTGTTCTTGTTTTCTTGGTTGCTCCAGGATGCATTTATTTTGTTGTCTCACTATTGTATGAACCTAGATCTAATCAAACTGTAAGGAATGCCGCCCTCAACAGCCATATTATGGTCAGTGGGCGGCCGGAGGTTTTGCCACGCTGAAAGCTAGTGTTTAAAAAGTGAGCCTTGGCCATTAACACAGTTGTGCAGATGACAGATGACTTCATATGCCATGCAAGCCAGGCCCAGACAGTGGCTTTAGCTATGACAGATTGCCTGGCTGTAACCCACTTTATGTTAAACTCATTCTCGCTGTTCAATTTCACGAGTGTAATTTCGTCCCCCTCTGCATGGCATTGTCCTCGGCGGGCTGGCCTGGGCTTCCTTTTGGTAATGATTCCCTTTTCTATTGTATTGTTTTCTGCATAATCGGGGCTGGTAGTCAAGGGTTTGGGTGACACAACCATCTGTCAAGTTCATTTGCTTTGTATGGGATGCTTGGAATAATGGCCCACACAACTGGAGGCTATCCGTTATCAAAGGAGAATATAGGCCCAGGCTCTCTGGTTCTGTGCGCAGGAGACGCTTTCCAGAACACCCCACCCCCTACCTCCCCTCGACTGCTTATTATGCTACACCCTCGGCTCCGTCACCTCATTTTTTTCCAGCGACTGTCATGCAGGCGTCTTGTATTATGAAATTTAAAGGCACGATTCAATTAAGGGTGTGAGTTATCACCCATGCTGCCTCACCTCTGCACTGCGGGGGAGGCTGCCATGGACCGCTCTGCTCACCAGTGATGATGCGCCACTGGTTGAGCCTGTCAGCTCTTGTTTGGGAGAGTCCAGATTAATCTGGAGCTGAGCAGAAACCTCATACTGCCTCCGTACCCTCCTCATCTGTCTTGCCTGTGAGGCCCGGTAGCTGACTGCTAAGATTCTTTTATATTCACCCATTTTGAGTGGGTTTGTGGCAGACAGGGTGGGACGACTAAAGGGCTGACCGGAGAGGTAAACACATACAACTCTAACGGACCTGAAAGGAACATGCAGAAGTCCTCCCAGTTCTACCACTTCTAACAGACATGTCTGGCATTTGCCGTCAGATGTTGCATGGAAAGTGAAGGAGAACTAGAGGAATAGAGCGAGACAGAGAGAGTGAAAAAGAACGAGAGAGACACAGAGAGAAAGAGAGAGAGAACAGAGTTGGCAAATTCTGAAGGGATAAGAATATTTTCCACGGCATGTTCCCTTATTTCACTGTAACGTCTCTCGCTTGGTGGCCTGGCAAATTCCCACATACATGGTCTATAAAGGGTTTAACATCCAATGTTTTATTTCCTTCTGTGGAACCCAAGTTCAGAGATCACATTGCACCGCTTGTGCCAACAGTTTGGCCTTGGGCCTCTGCTCTCACTGCTGCATTCACACCGAGGGTAGCCCTGTAACTTACTGAGCTGCTGGAGATCCTAATGTGAGGACAATCTGATGGTTCAGGCTGATGAGGAGGAATTATCCTTGTAACGCTACCTGAATAATGTAAACTTGAAGACTAGCCCATCTATTTATTAAAAAAATGTTTCAGCCATTCTATTACTCTTCATCAATAGTCAGTTTTTGACCATAGAGTTGCTCTTGTCTGGATATTTCTGGTGTGGCCCACTCGCAACCTAGCAGTGACACTGACATGTAATCCCAGCAACACCACTGTGGCTGATACATTTATACCAAAACCTCACGCACTATTATACTAGTACCATGTCAGTGTCACTGCTGTGTTGAAAAGGGCCCACAAACTAAATAATACCAGGTGATGGGCTCCTACTGTGGACAGAAACTGACCAAATTGTGCATGGCAACACTTATATAGTGCATCTATAAGGTAGCTGTACCTCATAAGTGGGCACTGAAGGGAAGTACTAGGTAGAGTCTTCTAAAAAGTCTGTGCAGATACACACTATTTCACACAATATTTCTTTTTTAGAAATTCAGCAAGCATTTCCTATTATTACTAGTTACAGCAATTAGATCATATTTTGAATTGAAAAGGGAAAGTCCTTGCACTGAAAGGAGAGAGGGAAATAGAGAAAGGGGGAGCAAGAGATTGTTGCCAGTCCCTCTTGATCCACATGGAGCCGTGCTCTCTGGCAGAGTAAGGAGCTAGGGATGGAGGAGCTTCAGATCAGCTGAATCAGGGCACTGGGCAGTGATGGCTGCTGCTCTACCTGGCATGGTGGAATTCATTAGGAGAGCATTTGGCCCCATTCTGTGCATTGTGACGCCCACAGCAATTGGCCTTGTAACGTAACAGCTTTGAGCAGCTTCCTAAGAGACCTATTAGATACAACGGGTGATTAGGCCTGTGCTCCACTCACTCCAGGACACCAGTTACCATGGCAGTTTAAAATCAGGAGAAATTCAGTTTTATTTGCAATGTTCTTTCCATAATTGTCCCAGATCAGCTTTCCAGAAATGCTCTTAACAATCAAGCTGAGGGAAACAGTGTCAGGAAAAACTCCCAAAGAGCATGAAGAAGAAACACCAGACACCATCTTCCTCTGGACCACACTGTGAGGACAGTGGAGTTACGATAAACAAATTACGATTTTACAAATTTACAAGGAAGATTAAACAGAGGTACTGACATCAAACAGAGGAAAGATCTAAGGGATAAACCAGTGACAGTGATAGTGTCTGCTAAAAAATCTGGTGGATCTGTAGATTGAGCTGGAAATTTTTTATTTCATTTGTGCAAATTATAT
>JBBPCZ010000007.1:19485277-19495850 GCA_037974445.1 Brycinus macrolepidotus | reverse complement strand
TTAATAAATCCTCAATTCAACATGGAGTTCCGCGCCTGGGCCTCTTCTTTGCACAGGGACGCACCACGCGTGACAGTCACTGTATGAGCCCCACCTACCTTATAGGTCTGCTACACAGGAGTACAATTATAGGCCATTGTCCATCTGTTATCATGGTCAATATGTTAATCACCCTCTAACCTATTCATCACTGGTCAATTTCTGACCACAGAACCATTCCAGATATTATCAGACAGGAGGCTGTTCTCATGATAGTGGCAAGCTTATGTATGTGGGGCTGGTACAAGCATAACAGTACAGAGGTGTGGCTGGGTTTTTATGTGTGTCAAAACCACTATCAGGTTGAGACTGATCCACCATTCAAAGGAGCAGACAAGAAACTAACCGCCAATGAGCATGGCTAACACAAATGGTACATCAGCAGGGCAGCTGGTTGAATAGTAGTTAAGGAGTTGCCCCTGTCAGTGTTGTGCATGAACGCGTTCAATGAATGGTGTTCATTGAACGCATTCCTGTTTTTCGTGAACGCTGAACTGAACAAATCAGTTTACAAATTATGAACGTGAACGTGAGTGACGTTCACTCTGGCGAGACTGAACGCCGCTCACGTTTTACGACAGTTTTAAACTTTGCTGATTACAGGCTAGGATGGCTGGTGCTTAGGGGCAGCTGGTAGCCTAGTGTTTAGGGCGTTCGCCCTGCGATCAGGAAGTCATGGGTTCGATTCCCAAGACTGGTAGACACCTCTGAGGTACCCTTGAGCAAGGTACCGTCTCCACACACTGCTCCCGGGCGCCGTGTTCCTGGCTGCTCGCTGCTTGGTGAATGGGTTAAATGCGGAGGAAGAATTTCGTGCTGTGGTGTGTTCACGTATGACCGAATGATCGCTATCACTTTCGGACTGAAAGACAGCAGGTGTTGCTGATTGTTTACTTTCTGTTCTTTTCTGAGCCCTTATAAGATGTCTGAATATTGCGTTTTAGGCAGACACGTTTTGTTTTCATTTTGCGTTAATGTTGTCTGAATAAAATTTCCATATACAGTATACCTGCACCTCGTTTTTTTTCCACTGTCAGCATATCATGATGCGTTGCTTAAGTGGTAAGGTCTATTCTCAACCTCAAAATTGTTTTTTAGTGTAACTTATGTCTGTAATTGTTCAGTGGTATGACAGATAGAAGGAAGAGATTGAAGGAGGTTCAGATAGAAGGACGTTGTGTTGAAAATGTAAAAAAAAAACAAACAAAAAAAAAAACGAACGAACGAACGTGAACTAGTTCATTTTTTGAACTGTGAACTTGGTTCAAAATTTAAAAAAATGAACTATGAATGTGAACTAGTTCGTTTTTATTTGAATGAACTGAACTTTGAACTAGTTCTTTTTCAGTATGAACTGGCACAACACTGGCCCCTGTGATCAGAAGGCTGTGGGTTCAAATCCCAGGACTGCTAGTGGCACCACTGAGGTAGCCTTGAACAATGTACCGTCCCCACACACTGTTCCTCGGACACTTCGTGAATGGGTTAAATGCAGAGAAAGAATTTCACACTGTTCACACTGTGTGCTGTGCTGTGCTCACACATGACTATAAGGGAAAAGCAACAACATAAATGTAAGCCAGAGAGGTAGAAGGTAAAAGTTTCCGGCCCTTTCATCGGTGGATCATTGAGTTTGAATACTGTGGCTGGGAGTCAAGAGAGCACAATTGGTCTCGCTCTCTTTAGATGGGTAGAATAGCCCTAAATTTTCCCTAATCACTCTGTATGATGTTCGCAAATGCAGGCATCTATCAGCTGACTCAACAGAATGGGCAATTAAGGCTCTCCCACAGGCACTCTGAACAGTCCAATGACATTACATTAGGTACAGATGGAACAGAAATGGTGGCAAGTGTCTTGAAGAAAGCATGTACTAGCTTTCCCCTTCTTAGCTTGGTGCCATCGTGTGAAGGGAGGAGTCCTTGATATTGGGTGGAATGGGACATGATTAAATTGGGAAGAAAACAGGGATCACAAAACAGGGATCTAAAAAAGCTAGCTGTTTCACTAAGAAAAGAAAGTGAGCAATAGTCAGTTAACATTATGCTAACTTTCCAGTATAATTTTTCACATGTTGTTAACATTGTCAGGAGACGTACTCCTTTAAATTTGTTGTACCCCCTCAGGTGCTGGCAAGAATGACCAGATCTACAGAACTTGAAGATGTAATTTTGTTTGCTTAGCTTGATAAAATCAGTGAGTCATGCTTCAGGAATAATACACCTAGGTGTTCATTCCCACAAGCCATTTATGCTGGCAAAGTCACCAAACAGATACGTCTCAGACTTTCAATGACCATTATCTGTTTCAAATGCTTCGAGGGGGCCCCATGATAACATTTTTAAAACAGGGCGGCAAAGGTTAAAAGGAAAGATAGCTCTTGTCATCGTTCATCTCGCAAGCAGGAACAAGGCTCCATGAGAATGGCACAGTATCTTTAAATAGTCAAGTGATGGAAGCACAGCAAAGATAGGGACCTAAAGAGGTTTGAGTCACAGTTCAACAAGCGCTGGTGCTGTCAGACTGCACTGCCGTCACTATCAGCATCAAAGCTGGTCTGCTTCTTCCAGCCATCGCCTGTTTCTTCCTTTGAAGGTTTGCTGTAATTATTTTTCGCACTATGAGCCTTGGGTGATTTTCACCTCTAAAAATTCATTGCTGTTGTTTGTTAAACAGCGTAGAGTGAAGTGATTCGCAGACTAGGAAGCCAAAGATAATTCTTATCAAGAAAGCAAACATGAGCTTTTGTTGTTGGAGCTGCTTCCTCGGTGCGTCGTGGAAGTTTCAGAGGGTAAAGCCCCGATAGAGACTCTTAGCATAAACATGAAGAAAACTATGTATTTCATTACTGATACACTTTTACTTGCCACACATATTTTGCAATCTCCTCATCTTCTGATAACTCTCATATGAATACCATTATGCAAGATTGTGCAAGCACAAAAGTAGCAACGACATCTGCCAGATCTGCTCTTCATCTTGAGGAAACGGGTCAAAAATATTATGAAATATGTTTTATAATCATCTATAACACAAACCATATTTCATATTACAAGTTACAGTAAGTCATAGAGGTTGCTTATTGATATAATTCTTATGGTTTTTAGGAGCTAGCTGTATCTAAACAGTTTGCACAGATCAAAAAGGGCTGTGTAAAGATGTGGAGAAAGGAAAGCAGAGAATCATTCCCTACAATGTTATACGTATTGGGTTCAAAGCAAAGCAGTCTCCTTCCTCCATGAACCGGATGATCTGGCTAAATAAGTCAATGTAAGTCCATTCAAATGAAAAAGAGACCTCTCTGACTCCCAGATAATGTGCTGCTGTTTTCCTTTAGCATCTGAATGACACAGGCTCTGAGAAAGGCGGTAATTATCCGGCTGATTACTATCTGCTGGCCTTGGGGCCAGTCTGCGAGGAGTGCCCTGCCTAAATGATACTTTAATAAGAGTTTACAGGTTCCCTGTGAGCCGACAACTCCAGCAGCACCCGGCCCACCGCACTCGCTTTCATCATTGCTGCCAAGGGATCTTTACCCCGACCCCACTCTGTCTTCCCCTGACCACCCAAATTTTTGCTGCTAATCACACCCTTTCTAAGTACATGCCAGGGTGCAAAAGACAGGTGCTGCAAGTGCTGTTATCCTGCAGTTTTGGGAGAGGGGAAAAGAACTGCATTTGAGTTAGCTGTCATTCATTCAAAAGTTTGCATTAATGTGCAAATATCTTTGGGAATAGCTGGTGTTATGCTAACTGTCCAAACTTTTTTATTAGAATTGTTGTGACAAAAATGTTCTACAATGTGTTGAACTGTGGTTGAAATACCTCCAGTCTTTATTTAAAGACATGATGAACATGGAAGAATGGGAATCAGCCCATTAGCTAATAGGTATTATTAGCAATTCCTCTTGTCCTACTTGAGGGGAAGATTACTCTGTGAACAGAGTGCAAGTGAAAAGGCAGACAGGCAGCATTCCTGTTGGGTGAGAGCAGTGGCGATGTGTTCACACACATGAACCACCACAAAGCCCTGCACTCATATTCAGTCTATTTATCAAGCCCAGGTCTTCAAAAGCTCCTTCGACTCCCACGCCTGTACATGTTTTACATATTTCTTGTGGTCTGCCTAACAACCAGTTGTTAGCGTTGCAATGTAAATCAGTGTCTTTTCAAAAGGATGATAAATTAACCACCGACTGCTACTAGCTTTCACTTTCAGCAACAATAAATGTTCATTTCAGTCGAGTTTAAAGATCGTTTTGTTTTGATGCATTTTAAGAAATAGCTTCATTTATTAACAAGAAAATACACATGCAAGAACGAGAATACTAGTCAGACACATTGGCTATGGATAGCAGCATTCTTCAAACAATGGGCAAAAAGATTCATCTCATTGTGTGAAATAAGTATTAGTCATTTAGTAATAATCACAAATAGGCAAAAGCAGCACACATTGCTCTAGCTTAGAAAGAAGATAATTGACAATAAAGTGATTGTCCAGTATTACAGTTTTTACAGATTTACAGATTAATGGTGATAAAATTTCAAGACATGTTGATCTGCAAGGATTAGCTTTAAAACTTTTTTAAAAATATCCTCATTATAAGATTGCGGACAGCTGGCATGGCAAGGACTTGAGACAGGATAGGAAACAGAGAAGGCCAGCAGCATTATTCCACAGTCACTTAGGCCAAATCTGCTGAATAGCTGTGGTTAGACACAGACTATGGCTCCACATATAAGCCTACCTGATCATTATCATGGAGCCTGTGAGTGTGTCGCCTGTAAGTGTTAGTATTTTAGCCAAAGTGTTCAAATTCACTCTAAGTATAGGCCTACATGATAGAGATTAATAAGGTGCTGTTATATCTCAATCTGGAAAACACTGTGGTATTTGATAGTGTAAAAATAATGTTTGCTTACATATACTAACTGAAATAATCTGTAGCATTTTGCCACGACCTTGTTTATGATGTAAATTCAGCAACCTACTTCCTTTCTTTTGGCTTCCAAACATCTCAAAGACATTCACACTATATTAAAATGGTTAGGGCAACATTACAGTGCAGGAGAATTATGCCTTTTGCTTTGAAGAGCTGTCAAAGTCTCAAGGAGAGCATGCGTCGCTAGTTAATTTTATTTCCAAAAGCATGAAACAATTAGTCTTTTAGCACATGCTAACTATGCTTTGTGCAACTAAGGACTTTAAAGGGAACTGTGGGGTGGGGGGTTAACCCGGCTATGGAGGAAGGTGCTTCTTCTTTGCTGGTGAGGGGGGATATCCCCACTGTACCCCTCAAGCCTTCAGCGGCTCCATGTCAGGGTGGGCCGCCAGCAATGCCTAAGCTCTCATATTCATGGTCACATCTGGGACAGTTTAATGACTTAATTCTAGTTAATTACTCGGCCCGGTGCAGCTGACCAAACTCTGTCACACACACTCTTCGCATGGCAGAGCACTGAGTGGCTTCAGGAGGAGGCCTGGAGGGAGAGAGATGGATGCTTGAGAAGAGGCCTGCAATACATGCATGGGTAGGACCGGCTCTGAGAGAGGGATTTGATGGGTCTGTTCACTGAGAACGGTCCATTTCTAGTAGGTCTCAGTTGAAAGGTTCAGGCCTGAAATGTATTCCAGATTCCATTATGTTTACACAACATTATAATACATCACAGTTAGCCTGGTAAATGCAAAAAAATGTTTTTTTGTTTACAGTATTTACTTTACATGAAATTTGAACTATAGTGAAATATGATTTCTCTACTAAGAAACAAATGTGGTGATGATGTTGCTGATGTTAACTGCAACCTTTAGTGGTTAATTATGTAAACTGTAAGTTTAAGTGATAAACTGTAATAGTGAATGTTACAAGACGCTTGAGCCTGGCTGTGGTGTCAGTGTGTGCAAATGAACTGATTCACAACGATTTACTGCTTCTGAGCGCCGGAAAATGAGGCTAAAACACACACACACACACACACACACACACACACACACATACAATAGAAAAAAAGGAGTTTTGGGGGATCTCCTGCTGGTCCCCAATTTGTCTGAGTACTGCCCTGACCAATAATTTATCACCCTGCTGGTCCATGGCCATCGATTCCACCCCCTGCTTTCTAGGTCTCCAGATAGCCAAGGCAGAAGCTGCTTCCTCTGGGCACTCTGGGGTCAGGCATGGTGTTAGAGAGGATGGCCTGGGGTCACAGGCTCCGCCATGCAGCACTGACCTAGTATGGACATGGTTTTCTGGCTCCATCGTCTGATCTGTCCACATGCTGCCAATTAGGCTCGGCAAGTTTGAGCAGCGCTTACATTGTTCCCGGGTGTGTAACTGAGCGATTATGAATAGCCATAAAACAGCATGGCTCACTTAAAGAAGAGGAGATAACCCATGCAGCCTTAAAGTGATAGCTGGGGAAAAAACTGAATTTACTCATCTTCCCCTTTTCCCCAAATCCAGTCAGCCAAGTCATGCTCATGAATTTTACTTTTTTTAGCTCTGAACTGCAAGCATGAGGCTACTGTAGCTAACAATTAGTGTATATTTTGTGTCAAGCTAGCACAGTGCATACGTGAATCTTCACATACTTCCCCCAAACCACTTTTGTAAAGTTAATTAGACTTGCCTATGTGGTTTCTGACAGTGTATGAAATACAAATGTACAAAAATGTGCTGCATAGCAAAAACAAAAGTAGCAGCCCTCATGTAGCCTGCATTGTGCCTTTTCTATTGTTAACAGAATTTCACAGTGTCTGAAATCACTTAAGGGAGTCTTTTTAACATTACCCAGCATCTTGCATCAGTTTTAAGGAATTTTTTTCTTTATCTAAATAGTGGGTACCATCTTCCATCACTTATATTAACCTTGTAGTCACATGGTTAAACTGTACAAAAAAAATATTCTGGCATGTTAATACATTCAGTGTATCTAATATCTTCCTGGGAGATTTTTTTGTTTCTTACTTAATGTTTTATTGTCATAAAATGGGACGATTTCATAAGAGAAAAGCCTAAAAATATTTTAAAAATCTAGAATGTTAAATAACCTTAGAATATACTTCCAATAATCTCAAAGTGAGAAATATTTGAGATGCTAGCTAGCTTTAAGAAGATTTTACTTGCCAAGATATCAAACATGTCTCAGTGAGTACATTTGGGGTAAGAAGTAAATCTGTGTGAATTTGATTGTTCACCAAACCTTCACTTTAAGACAGCATGAGTTATTTGTTCTCCACTGACTGAGCCATGCGGTTTAATGGCAAGTCATAATCACCCAGTCACAATAAAGGAAAGGTCTCGCTGGAGCTCCAAGAAGATGTGGAAGGGAGAGTGTAACGAAAGAGAGGCAGAAAGGAGAAAAGAAAACTAACTAAAAAAAAAGGACAACAAGGGGATGAAATTAATGACCCTTCACATATTGTCTCTGTTTCTTTTGTGGAGGCCATCAAAAGAAAGGCTGAGCAAGGCCTACAAAGTGAAGGGGGGTGTGAGGTGGGGGGCTGAAAACACCATTAATATCAGGGCTGTAAATTCCACAAAACATTAACTTCATTACATGGCAATTACTAACCATAAGTGGAAGGATAGAAGAGCCCACTTTCTCATCCCTCTTGCAGTGGTAGTCTGAGCCTGAACAGCTTCTCCACCCTCTCTCTCTTTCTCTCGCTCTCTCTCCTTCTCCCTCCCTCTTTCAGACTTCTAAAGGGGCCCAAAGGTCAAACCATTACATCGTCTGAATGAAATGCTCCTGACTTCCTGTGATCTATGGGTAGCCAGGTCCGAGAAGATGCCACTATTGTTCAGGTGTGTAATAATTAATGCAGCTTTTGGAGGGTCCCGCAGGAGGGGGCCATGGGGGTAGAGGACCACTGTCGAATTCCACTCCCACTAAGTTTGACCCTAGCTGCCCAGAAAAAAAAACAAAAAAAACATGGAAGGCCCAACCAAGCCTTAAAACACCTTCTTTCATTCCCCATACTGAACTACATACATGATACATAAACCCTTATGCTCTTTTTTTATCTCTCTGAATCAAGATCAAAGTAAGCTTATCTTTACCTTTAAGTCAACTGGTTACACCCTGAGATGTACCAGTAACACTTATGACAAACATCAGCACACAAGGTCTTTATTATACTCCCGATTAAATACGTACTTCCAAGCAAAAAAAAGAAAAAGAAAAGGGTGTCTCTGAACTACCACAACGATACACACACATATGTACACACACACCAAGCATTCACGGTTAAACCCCATCATACTTATCTCTTGATTACATATTATGAGGCAGCCATTCTTTCTGCGTGTGTGTAATTATCGGCAGCGAAATGAAAGCGTTCGTGTGTGATCTTTAAACAGGTGGGACTGCCGGAGTGTTTGTAGAGTGTTTGAGGCCCATTATTAAGTCATGAATGCAATATAATAACAGTGATACATTTTGACTCACACAGCCCTGAGCGATAAGGGCAGGCGGAGACATGGCAGAGCAGTGAACGCTTTGAAGTATGCCTCGGGCAACACAAGAGATTCAACACGAAAAAATGAAGCACTTCTCTCTCTCTCTCTCTCTCTCTCTCTCTCTCTCCCTCTCTCTCTCATGGCTAACTAATACAAGTAGAGCAATCAAGTAAAGGAGAATGCAATGTGGGGGTAAAGTCTTCTTATTCTAAAAAGTCTCATAAGCTTTATTAATATGACATTGGCAGATTTTTTTTATATTTCCTCATACTCAGCAATGTGGAGATGCATCTTTATTACTTACAGCATGTTTATTTTTCAGGGGTTTATTTTATGTTCTCTAAACTTGGCATTATTTCATGTAATGAATTATGAATGCTCATTTTATAACCTTAATATTATGTGAATATTTATAAATCTGTTAATTCATAAATATTAAAGGAACAGTTTAACAAAAAAAAATAAAATTCATATGGCCCCCATTTAAAAAGTCAAGACACGCTCTGGATAAGTGTGTCTGCCAAATGCCCCTTTATGTTTGATGTATAGGGTTTGCTTATTTAGGTTTCCACTGGAGGTACAATGCTAATTTGCAAGCTAATAAGAGATACTCAACAGTTACAAAAAAGTATAGACAAAGCTTAGACTTTTGTAGTATGTAGTGTGTACACAGTAAAAAAAACGTAAATGTTTACAAAAATTAGAGAAAAATACTGAATACTGATAATGTTTTTTTGCCAATGGGGTAACCAAAGTTGAGATTTCTTGAAATAATTTTAAAAAAGCAAAGAAATCTCACTTCAAGGTGATACATCTTTTTTATTTTAATTTTCTCTGATCTAGACAGTTTTACTTACCTTTTCCTTATGTTGCTTGATGTTCTTTCTATATAGAATAGTATGTGCAGTGTCTGAAGAGTTGACTTGCAAAATGCAAACAGTGCAAAATGAAAGACGTAGGCTTTGCACACCAAACCTCTTGGCTGATTGACTACATTTAGAGTAAGTATTTTTTTTCTTTGGGAAGTGTACTTTCCTACTACTTTTACTAGTCAGGTGAATTGTCACTACAGTAGCTGTACTCTTCCTCACTCTATAATTACATCACTTATGCATTAACAATGGAAAACTTACAGTAGTTCCTTAATAATGAAACTTAAGATTGAATGATAAGAAGTTAAGGGTTTAAGGTAGGAGTCTCAAACTCTGATAATGGGGAGCTGGAATCCAGCATTGTTTTGTGATTTCCCCAATCAAACACAACTGATTCAACTCATCAGTTAATTGTCAGGTTTATTTAGAATATGAAAATCACTAAACTGTGCTGGATTTTAGGACTTCTAGTATAAGGGGTAAAAATGAAAGCAAGATGAAAAGGAAAATGGTGATTTGTGGCCAAGCTTAATATTTTCTAGAGGCTTTCTCTGCTTTAAAAGATGCTGGCATTGTAATGCCTGATGGCTGTCAGTGTTGAGGGAATACACAGTGCTTGGAACAATGTGAAGAGTTAAACATCAAATGATGCCGCCTTCGCTTCTCAAAGGCCCTCACAGGCTGAACTGCCCACAAAACACGAAGCAGCACGGCATCTATTGTAGAAGCAACGAGGAAAGCAAACCTACAACTTCCTACACCGGCTGCTGGGTTGGCAGGACTCAGCGAGAAACGCTCTCTGAATGGGTTTCATGCGGTGCTGTCACAGTTCGGAGACTGGATGAGATAATTAGAGGGCTCTGACTGGGCTAACACACCTCCAGAACAGCCCTCATTAACGTCCCTTTATTATAGTGTCAGAATGTGAAAATAAGACTAAACTCTGGGTAGCTCCAGCGCTGCACAGAAAAGGCCACAATGTTTCACTTTTATAGGATTTGTTTTCATCCAGCAGGATTTAAATGAACACTGATCCAATCAATTTTTATTTTTCAGAAATACCAGACCTGTTTTAGGTATTAATCTGGACATTAATCTAACGTTGTATAGATGTTAGTTCTAAACTGCATTGGTCTAATTCAGTACAGCAGTCAACTATTTGGTCATTCAACCAAAGTGAGAAGTTACCTTCCCTTCCAGTCAA
>JBBPCZ010000007.1:19463769-19484163 GCA_037974445.1 Brycinus macrolepidotus | reverse complement strand
CACACCTCCACACCTTAGCCCAGTCAGAGCCCTCTAATTATACAAATGCATTTGAAAAGAAATATTGGTGACAGTTTGACCGCAAACTGTGAAAGATGTTACCTTAAATATATTTATATATAACAGATTATGACAGATTATTTTACATCCTTTGCAGATATTTTACATATATATATATATATATATATCACATCTTTCACAGTATAATATATAACATCTTTCACAGTTTGCGGTCAAATTGTCACCAATATTTCTTTTCAAATACATTTGTGGATAATTTACCTTAATCTTGATTTCACAGATTGCTGATTTGTCCCCCAAATCCATTTAGGCAAATTCTGACAGTATACCTTCTATGTAAATCCATTTACTGCTTTTAAATACAGTAAAATGCCCCCTTTTGCTTTAAAAAACTGAAATCAACACTAATGTGTGAGATCTTATACAGGTATTACAAAATTATACCTTTTGCCTCCTCAAACCCAAAGTCAACTCTGCTAATGTAAGTGTGGGTGTTTCTTTTTATAATATTCACATGAAAGGATGATTCACAGTGAATAATATCATTTGATCTGGTCAAGACAATGACAGGATGTAAAATAATCTGTCATATTGTCCATTTTCTCTGAAAATAAAAAGAGTAGTCAAGCTAACATACATCAGCCCTGTTACTTTAATACTGATGAAGTGTTAATGTCTTAAATTTCCACACACAGTAATAAAATATATCGTGTGAGACCCATGGCCAAATTCTTACAGGGCAAACATCTTTTTAGGAAAAGTTTGACAGTTTGTGTTTCACTAATGACTGGACCAAAATTCATGTCTTTGTAATGCCATTGTTCTAAAAATACTCAACTTATCTCTTTAATCTCTTTAATGGTCACTATCATGAGTCATACCTCTTTAAAACACCCTGAAAAAAAGATACTTCTCGACTACATTTCAGTGTGTCTTATTGGTAAGACTATGCTTAATGCTTTATATGTTCAATGCTCAATGCTTTATCCTTTCTTTATAGATTATGCACCACTCCTGTATAACTCAAGTGGTGTTTTGGAGGATTAGATTAGTATGGCCACAGGCATCAGTTCAACACTGTAGGTCTTAATCCAATATGGTAAAACATAAATTCAGTGATCATTGACCATCACAGGAATAAATTCGAACAGTGTAGGTGTTTATTCAACACTGGTCGTTTTGCTGTGTGTCCTAGAAACAGATGCAGCTGAACCGGAGCCACTGGCCCGTTTTCAGTCCCCTCTGTCCAAATGTCCTACTGACATTGAGAAACAATAAAGCCGACTGCTACTGGAAGGCCTTTGATTTCAGCGCTAGATCCAGCTGCCAAAGAGAGATCTCACCAGCAGCAATGTTAAAAATAATCAAATAATCAATCAGTTAATTAATTAATCCAGTGAATTATTGAAGGGCTCTCATTCCAGACTTCCTCTCAGATCTCTGTGAAGTCGGCTGCTGAGCGAGCACGCCGGCCACTAATGTATACGCGGCTTTAATCAGCACTTTGATCTTCTCTACAGCACTTGTATAAGTCAATTAAAACTAGGCTGCCGCAGATGAATTATGCAGCACGTTTATTAAAACATTTATCAGCCAGACTTATTATAAATAGATGATTTTGGTAAAGACAGACGGCCTGGATGAATGGGTCACTTTATTTGCTCCCCCCCTCACCCCCTCCTTACCCCCAGCTTTGTTGTTCCAAGTTTGTTGTTTACGCCTTTCGCTGTTTATTTCAATGAAGCCCAGCAGGACTTGTTGGGCTTTGATTCGGCCTGTGATTTTTTGATCAAACAAGGAGTATGATGTGGCCAGAAAAGACAGATATTGCCCCACATCTGTATGTCTGTCTTTCAAAATGTCTTGATTTCTCTCTCTCTCTCTCCTTCTTTCTCTCTCCTTCTCTCTCTCTCTCTCTCTCTCTCTCTCTCTTCCTCTTTCTCTCTCTCTCTCCGATCCTGACTTATCTGAGAGACACAAACTGTGATTGGGCTCCAACCCAGTTAGATCTTTGCCTTGTAATCCTGAAGGCATGAAGTGAGAAAGGTAACATACACACACACACACACACACACACACACACACACATTACAGACTGCCTGCAGGAAGTGTCAGTGAAAAACTGCAGCAGATCAATCCAGCATAGACACCTGAGGGGTTTGCAGGACTAAGAACAGAAGAAACTAATCCTCGCTATCACTGAAACTGAAAAAAGAGAGGAAAAAATGAGATCAGCCACACACTCTGAGACCAAGGTCACCGCTTCTGGAGCCGACACCAGCGACAGTATCTAATGACACAGGAACAACCCCTGAACAGCAAGATGGAATAAAGTGCACTATAATTGTTTACAAATTACACTGGCTGTAGCTGCCAGCGACTCGCTTAACTACATTTCTCTTATAGAAACTAGGGGATAAATGGACACATTGCAAAAACATTTTTGCAGTAAATTGCATTTGATCCAGGAACAAACGAGACCTTTATTCCTTTCTACATCCCGCTGTCTCAGCCACGGTTACAATCTCTAGCATTCTCTCTGCCACAAGGTGAAACCCTCTCCATCATCTCTATCTCTATCTCTTTCTTTCTTTTCTCTTCTTTTTTTCTGCTCATCTTTTAGATTACAAGGTCTAACCCTTGCAGGCCTAAAGAGCTGCTGTAGATGAACCTATCCAGGCTGCTCCACAAAATTCCTTCTTTTGTAGCAACAAGGTTTACATACTGTGAACAAAAATTCTCTTTAACAAATTTAAAGCTTTTCCAAGCTCAATACTGTAGCTATGGGAGACAGCAGAGCTTGGATAAGTCATCTGGATTTTAAAGATTTCTCACAGACTTTATCATTTGTTTGATCCCAGTGCCTCTGTTTAATCTTCCTTGTACTTGTATCATGCTCTTAAGAAATCTCCCTCAGCTTTATTATTAGGGGCCTGAACCTACATTTCTGGAAAGTTGTTTTAGGACAATATGATGAAGTACCATAAACTAAATGAAAAATTGACAAATCAAAGAAGACAATTATTTTGTAAGTGTCTCCCTCTCTCTCTCTCTCTCTCTCTCTCTCTCTCTCTCTCTCTCTGTGTCTCTCTATCTCTCTAAATATTCTTTGGGGCTACTTGGAACCTGTTGACACAGATTATTCAGGTGGTGGTCCCCAGAGGGGAAGCTGGTGGCTGAACTGCTCGTCTCTTTTCCTGCCCAAGCATAATGGCCGCCGGCCACGTCTGCTCGACTCTGATAATGCAGCCCCCTCCCAAATCCCACATTACGCTACCAAACACTTCCATTAGCCCCCCACCACACACACACACACACACGCACACACACACATACACCTCTCCACAGCAACATTCCTCACTCCAGTTCACTTCCATCTTGTATGTCCATCTTGTTTTCTTCCAACTGCAGATTTTCTGTGCCGAATCATCATAACTGCAGCAGCAAATGAAGCCTTAAACTTTCAAGTGTTTCTGACTTCTGTTGAACTTCCAGCAGTTGAAAGCAGTCAGTTTCTGGCCGGCTCAGCTTTAGACTGTTTTTTTCTCTCTCAATGCTAGCCACCCCAGTTAATTTTCAGTAATGCAAGGACTAAACCAACAGCAGCAGGACGCGCTGTTTTCATTTCCGAGAAAGAAAACGACACCAGCCGCATCTCCGCTTGCAGCAGCACATCTGGAAACTGCGATTTGACCTTTATTTGTATTACCAAGCTCATCAATTTGAAAAATAATTTACACACACAGCTGAAACTAATGGGGAATATTTTGGCAAACTCCATCAGCGCTGCAATGCAAATCTCATCTCTCTCTCTCTCTCTCTCTCTCTCTCTCTCTCTCTCTCTCTCTCTTTTATAGCACAAACAGGAGAGCGCAGCCAAAATAACTGCACTACAGCAATAATTCAAACACAGAACACACTACACACACACACACATACACACACACACACACACACACACACACACAGTCACACACACACAAAATGCAGTTATGAGGCCAGACAAAGACTAAACCCATCCCCTTTGGCAAAGGTTTCTCCAGAACGCTTCAGCACAGGGGTAATTCAGTCTTCAGCAAGAAAGGCCATAACTCTACTCTGCCTGCTCTCACCCTCTAGCAAACCTGTCAGTTATCCACATCAGGTGGCACCTATCTGCACCCATATGTATAGTACCTGTTAATAGTTAGGACCACATACTCATATAGAGTTTTTCTTTACTTTTGCTATTTTTTACATTTTAAATAACATCAAATGCATCAATTACATATAAAATTCAGAAATAGTGTCCTTTACTAAATAGATTTGTATAGACCCACTCTACAACACACCGAACTGACGAATGAATTGTAATTAGGATGGTGCAACAATTTTGCTTCACTATTTTCCAATTCTAAATTTCATAAAGTTTAAAGTGACAAATACTTTCCAAGGGAACACTGATGTTAGTAATTTTATTTGACTTTGCACTGTCATCTAGCAAGACCCCTGAGTGGTGTAACTGTATAAGCACTGACCTTATCATTGGGAGACTGGGAATTTGATCCCAGTGTTGCCACAGCCATCTGTAACTGGGAGTCCAACAGAGCACAACCGACTTTGCTCTCTCTGGATAGATTGGATAGCACTTCCTCTCCCCCACCACATGCTACTCATCCCAGGCATCTCTTAGCTAATGTAACAGAAATGGCATTCTCCTCCAAACATATTAAGATGTCCAATGACCATTTTTTGGCAGTATCTTGAGAAGATGTGGTGACTCACTTCATGTGACTGTAAGTTGTGAGGTGGGCCTCCATAGATAAATTAAACATAACATTTATGTTAAAATGTTTCAGTTTGGAAAAGAATGTATCAGGCACCAATTTCACTAAAATATGAAACAAGCAGAAAGAGCAGATCAAAAGTTCTTGAAAAACATTAGTACTGTTTGATGGGAACATTTTCTTCCCTCACTTCCCCTCTAAAAGGCTCTGTATATTCAGGAAGAAGATGTCTCCACACACACACACACACACACACACACACACACACACACACACACACACACACACACACACACTTCCTAATAGCCTGTATAACACTTTATCCAGATGTTTCTATTTTGAACGCACTTTTTTGACGAGGAATTGAGCAACAAAGAGTGCTTATGTCTTGGAATGTCTGAGGAATTTCAGACATAAAGTTTAAACTGCCATTACACTTTATACTTACGGTACCAGTCAAATGTTTGGACACAGTTGATCGATTTTAATATAATCCTAAACTCTAATCTTAATCTTTTTAATCTTAAATGTTTCAAATTTATTTCTAAGACAAATGAAAATGGAAACATTGATGTCTACATTTTATTTAGAAAACAAATCAATGTAAAAATAATTTTTGAATTAGTTTTATCTAGAATATGGTGAAAATGTCAGCAAAAATAATAATAACAACAAGAAGCTGGCTTATTAAAAGTGAATCAGTTGAATGGCTATCCTGGTTAATACATTTGAACCAATCAGGTACCAATCAGCTGATTGAAGTAGAATATGTGTAAAAAGAACATATATATACATATGTATATATATGTATATATACATATATATACATACACACACACACACACACACACACACACACACACACATATATATATATATATATATACATATATGTGTGTGTGTGTGTGTGTGTGTGTGTGTGTGTGTGTGTGTGTGCGTGTGTGTGTGTGTGTGTGTGTGTGTGTGTGTAATAGACAGAACAGAACGGAATTGGTAATGTTTATGTTTATTCAACAGTTGCATCCCAGCATCACAGTGATGGATTTACGACTTTGTCTATCGTTAGTTTCGAGATATACCTGTATATCTGTAAACCATTATCTTATTACGGTGCCACGTTACTATAATTTTTTTTTCAGTCCACTGAATAAACCATTGCAAGTAAGTGCTGAGAGCTGCAGAACACTGGACGAAAACAGAGCGGTTGTGCTGCAAATAGTAAGATAAACCTTTATAAGTAGTCAGTCAAAGTGGCTTCAACAATGTAATCTTGAAAGGTTATTCCTGTTAAATGCTTGAGGACACTAATAAATAAACATTTTTATCAGTTTGCATCACTGCTAAGTCGAAAGCAGTTTAGATCTTCCTAATTTACATTGCGAGGACTGACAAAACTATTTTGGGAATAATACCAAGCCCCACTCATTTTATCTCTAGCACTCATCAGCCCTTAAACCTTGCAGCCGTTTAAAGCAAAACATGTAGGAGAAAACATCTGAATATAACAATATTTTGGAAAATCAAACTGCCAAATCATTGTTTAGATCGTTTTTTCCAATCACTATTTTGAACCAGTCTTTCTGAAGACATTATATTGAACACGAAGATGTCTGCTGTAAAATGTACTCAAACTACAGTAAATGGTTGTTTAAGCCTTTTTGACTGTTTTCTTGTTATTTTTTGAAGAGGTAAGTTGAATAGAACAGTGAAAATCAAAATGTTGAGAAAAAGGCATGGTGTCCCCATACCTTTGACAAGTGGTGTAAACCTGTGATTTTACCATCTCCTCCCTGATGTGATGGAGGGTGTGCAGAGCTCAAGGCTTCAGCCCCACGGCAGAGCCACTGGAAACTACTGTGGAGCTCCGAGCCACACATCTGAACCGTGGGAGTTCTAAGTCAGCCAAAGTCCAAGCAGAGGAATAGGTTGTCCACAGATGTGCCGTGATGGAGTGTGTTTTTGTACATTGCACAGGCATGTAATATAATGGCAAACTCATAATTTAAAGGCAAACAGGGTTTTGTATGTCAATCCAGTATTGTTGTAGTAATTGAAACCCAGCAAGTCTTGCCGTAATTGGCCACATTGGATCAGGATAACTTTCCTGGTTTGACAGCGTGAGTAATACGGCAGGAAAGATTTCATACATTACAGAGCAGTGAAATTTCTGTCAGAAGTACTGGAAATTTGAATACGGAGGTGGAAAATATAACTGATGTGGCCATGCATTATAAAATATATGACATTAAGGACAGATCTATGCTTTAGAAAAGGCTGCGGTCAGGTAATGCAAGCACAAAATGTCAGAAAGTTTGGCTCCTGCTACTGGTTCGATTAGTGAACTTCCAACTCATACAGCACTCTCCAGCTTTATTGCCTTTCTTGGTTACGGATCAGCTTAAAAGACAATGAAAACATGCCTTTGTTGCTTATTAGATTGATCGTACCTTGAAAATAATGTGATAAACGTTTTGTTCGAAGTTTCTTTTTCCTAGATATCAGCACTGAGTCTTCTTATATGATGCTGGATGAGATGAGGTGCACATACAAAGCTGTGTATTTCTATACATCTATACAAATATATACAAGTCCTTGTATATATTTTATTTTATTTTGAGTTGAGTTGAAATATGCTTATGAATGGAATGTTATTATTATTATTGTTGTTGTTGTTGTTTGTGCTTTTATTTGACCATTCTACCATAGAAAATCTCCCCACGTCCTTCAGATACCCTAGTCCACCCTTGCAGACTCTCTTCTTCCTCTCAGGCTGCTGTACTCTAATGGTTACAGTGCAGAAGTCATTTGAAAGTCAGGGGACTGCACTTTTGTAAAAGTCTTCAGTTCTACATTAAGTGAGTCAGTGCCCTTGGTAATGACGGGTATGGATGCTTTTTCACAGTGTTCTCACTGCTCAACTAAAAGTTTGCGAGTCAAGGAGAGCGGGTGTCAAAAAAAAAAAAGAAAGAAAGAAAGAAAAACAGTGATAAAAGCTTTTCCTGTATGTGTGAAATCCCAGCTAAATTTGTTCACACCGTGAGAGTTAAACTGCACACAAGCACTGGTGTGAAGTACTTAATGTCTTAATGGCTAGTGGGATTCACACACACATAGGTGAACTATGGCCTTGTTGCCACAGGAAGGCACTTCATAAATCCACAGAACACATCCATCTCCTTAACCTTTTAACATGTCAACACCCTGCTCTCCTGGGACGCACTGACAGTAAATAAAAACCAAACATCTCCTCTGCTGAATTCTTGCATCCTCATTTAGCACCCTGAGTATCAACTATGATCTCTGCCATGATTACTAAACGCACCAAATACCATTTTAGGCATGAACAGGAATTTCACATGTAATGAATAAATAAATGTACGTTTTTCATATGAACTTTCTCACATCATGATACACTACTTTTCATACATGGAGCTTTACACTTTTCTAATTTGTAATGTTAAAAGGGAATTTCTCTGTGTTGTCATAAACTCTCATAAAGCTTCTACTGTACTTGAAAAATGTGATCATAATTACGGGGCATAATCACACATTATTCACAAGATGTCATGTGTGTTACCTCTGAACACATGTGGAATGACTTCTGATCCCATTTGAAATGTGTAGGATTTTCCTGTAAGAGTTGTTTATTTGCAAAGAGAGGCCTTTTGAAATTTGTGACAATGGACACTTATGGTTTTTCCCCCCACAATCAAATGTTGTAAAAGGAAAAGAGCGTATTTGTCCATTTTCCCTGCCTTGCAGTAGCCATTGTTGTTGTGGCTGAAACGGAGGCTTTGGCGTGCAATCCGGAAATCTCAGTATCCATGCTCTGGCCCGTGTTCTCCGGATGAGGTTACTTTCGCTTGATGGATTTGTCAGCGAGAAAACCAGATCATAGCTGCCGCTGTCCAATAATGCATCAATTTTGATTCCAAATAAGACTCCACGCCTAGGCCCCCTCTTATCGGAACGCATGTCCATGTCAGGCCCCCAGATTTAACCACTGCAAATTCCTCAGTATTCATCCAGCTGAATTATATGGACATTTACAGAGTCCAATAGCTGCAGGGCTGCACCTCTCTCAATAGTGTTCTGTACATAAGCTTAGCCCGCTAGTCTGGCATAGGCAGCCAGTGCTTATCCATGTTAACAGAAAAACCTTCTAAGACAGGATTAGTAGGGAAATGAGGGCTAGTGAGGGGGACAGTCTGTCCCTCGGGACAGACTTGGGGCCTTGGTGACTGGGGCTGAGGAATCATCATCAAATCTGGTTAAAGGGGGATATTTATGGGGGAAGAAGGGGGTTATATTTGGAATACTACTCACAGTGGAAGCACACATTGAAACTGAGCTGACCACATTCAGATTTTGTTTTCAGAATGAAATCATTCAATTCAGTTCGGTTTTATTTGTATGGTTCTTTCTTCAACAGACATGATCCCAAATCAGCTTTGCAGACCTCTTCTAATCATGCTGAGGGGAGACATGAGGAAAAAACTCCCTAAGAGTATGAGGAAGAAACACTGAAAAGAATCGAGACTCAGAAGAAGAAAACTCGTTCTCCTCTGGACCGCCGAGGACAGCGGAGTTGAGATACAAGTGGAACAAGTTTAAACAAAGGAAGATTAAACAAAGGCTGTGCCATCAACAGAAGGATCCACCAAAGTAAGAAAACCTAATTAGTTGATTACAAGAAACTACAAAATAGCTCTAGCCAGTGGACTCATGCAGGTCAGAATGGATCTTATTACAATGGAAGTGCTACACCAAACAGAACAGGAACGCAGTCATTGTAACAGAAGGGGAGTCGGACAAATCCATAAAAGCGCGGAGAAGAAGGGAAAAAAAGCATCTTGACTGTCAGATATGACCTTCTGCTTCTCGGAGAAGTCTCAGAGTCTCCTTTATGGGTTAACCATCCTTAATGCGTTATGTATGCCTTCTGTGGCACTCTTTGCATAAATGATACCAAATAATTGGGATTTATAAATTATTCATTGTGTATTAATGCAGGTGAAATGGCTTCCTGGCTTGGAGTGCTGTCTGTC
Source organism: Brycinus macrolepidotus (assembly GCA_037974445.1). Classification (NCBI taxonomy): domain Eukaryota; kingdom Metazoa; phylum Chordata; class Actinopteri; order Characiformes; family Alestidae; genus Brycinus; species Brycinus macrolepidotus. The sequence goes on along the minus strand of JBBPCZ010000007.1, from coordinate 19,474,328 downwards.
GTTCAAGAAAATAAAAGAGAGAGAGCGAGAGAGGGAGAGAGAGAGAGAGAGAGAGAGAGAGAGAGAGAGAGAAATCAGACACTTGAGTGTGAAAAAAAATAAATACCCAACAAAAACACATGCAATAAAAATGTATGAGCTGCAGGCGGCCAAGCGTGTGTTTTAAGTTCTAATGTGGCGTGCAGCTCTAAAAAGCTGCACTGGACCAAACTACGCTTTTCTTTTTGACGTGTATAAACCTAGATTTTTGTTTCTTTACTCCTTCCTAGTACGTTTTATTTTTTGCATAAAACAAAGAAATAGCCTTACCTTACATTCATTTATTAATATGTAATATATATTTCTGTATTGTTATTCATTTATTAATGTTTTTACTACTAAATGTGTTTTATTTTTTAAATTAGATATATTTACACAAAAAAAGGAAAGATAGAAATCAATCTTACCAGCGGTTCAATAATTAATCTAAAAGGGTTAAAACAGAAAAAATTGCACACCAGTTTTAGTATTTAAGTGCTACATGACACAAACCTAAAATAACTCACAAAAAATACAAAAAGTCATGGGTATATCCGCACGGAGACCTGCTACTGTGTAATGCATCTACTGCACTGTCTGGACCACTTGATAACTCCTCCAAAAGGGCCTGTGTCATTTTCTAATTTAGTCCAGAAGAGAGAGAGAGAGAGAGAGAGAGAGAGAGAGAGAGAGAGAGAGAGAAGGAGAGAGAGAGAGAGAAAGAGAGAGAGAGAGAGAGAAGGACACAAAGGGCCTTAAGTGGATCCTGTTGCGGCTGATGCACGGCGGAGGTGGGCAGGGATGGCGTAGTGTCTGCGCTGGGCTCTCCCAGCATTCCCCTCGTGCTGCCCTTAAATGCCTCACATTATACTGGTCATTACAGGGCTCCCATGACCCCTGCTTTAGCACATACTGACCTGCACATCTGAAACCAGAGGGGGGTGAGGAAAAAATGTTTGGACTGATAAAGGCCTGGGCCTCGGTCAGTTTTAGTGCGACATAATATTTCTTTTGGCGGAGAAGGAGGGGTCAGCCACGCTGGCTGTACATCATCACTAACTTATTAGATCTCCAAGGCAATTAGCCGAAAACAAACAGGCCAGACAGAGGCGGCATTGAGGCCCTGTGAAAGGGAGTCAGGAGGGCTAGGGGGGGTAGAAAATAGCCCGTGGCAGTGGACTACTGCAGAGCCGCATCAAAGGGCAGCCAATGGCATGGGCCAAAAGAAAGCATGGCATTGTTGCGCTGTAACTCCTATACAGTAGAGAGGCTTAGAGCATTATTTTGCTGCTGATTCAGGTTACAGGCCAACTCGCCCCCAGAATAATGGGCCTGGTAGAAAAAACTTTTCACCTGAACACTATGTGCAGTGTGCAGCATGGTTAGTTTAGGATTAAAAAGTCACTACGTCTGCCCTCCCACCTCCCCCCAAGGGTGTACTGGGCCGGGAGTCTCCTGTCATTAAGGTCAGAGGTACATCTTGATGCTGTCCGCTCACGATGGCTTACTACAAAACGAGCTGCAGAAATCTTAAACCTCTGCATCCCCCTGCTCCAAAGGTGGGGTAGAAACTTCCTCGGGTAATTGTGAGCAGTAATTACAAATTGTCTGTGAATGAGGCAGACGAAAATATACTCAGACTGGACGCAATCTTGGAACAACCTTTTACGATATTTCACGCATTTGCATGATTCTCTGTATTTTCAAGATTTTCAAACGTATTATCATTCCTACACTGTTGGCCAAAAGTTTGAAACACTAATGTTGTAAAAATGATCACAGGAAAATCCCTTTTTCAGGAGAAAACAGACAGTAATATGATTACTGACAAAGAACAGAAGACTTGGCATTAGTGCATTATTATTATTATTATTATTATTATTATTATTATTATTATTATTATTATTATTATACACTCATAATTTAACACACCTGATTCAGTTCATCAAGGCTTCAGGTGGATTTGAGAGCTACAAAAAAACAAAACAAAAAAAAAACAAGAAATGAACTAATTAATAATAACAGTTAGAATGATAAATGCTCTTATTATTACGCTTATTATTAGATTAAGTCTGGTTAAGATTGTAAGTTCAGGAAAAGGACTGGATTTGAAGGTTAATTTAAAAACATATAAAGAGAAACACTGTCTAATTAGAGACAAGGGGCACGTCTAGAAAATGCTTGATTACTGACACTGGAAGGTAAATGGAGTTGTTAACAGATGACCTGAGGATTATTTGAGAGTAAACAAACAAATATTTCATTGAAGTTTTCTGGAGATTGTATTATGATAGCAACAACTTGCTTCCATATGCTTCCAACACACTAATGTGAAGCCGCTGTGATTAGAACAAGTGGTGTCATCTGAGATCATCTTAGCGCTGCTATTCTACATTGCATCACTTCAACAGTCTTGCTGGCCATAGGCTCTCCCCGTGGTACCGTTCAGGTACAAGGATGATTAAGTTTTAACTGCGCAGGGCTAGCCTGGCCTCCTGTGTCGGTTCAGCACGTGAGCCGATAGGATCGGGGGCCAGGGCCCGGGGCCCAGGTAGCGGCCGTAGTTTGTTGCAGTAATTTGGATGCAGACAGACAGATGTCAGGTCGAGCGGCTCCAGGTGGAGATTATCATGCGTGAGTGATGCACGTGGGGTGGCTATATGGGCCGCTCCGCGACTCGACCCGGCTGCGTGGTGGTCTGACAGATGGCTGAGGGGGCTGCGACTGTCACACAGCACCATGCCAGGTGCGGACGAGAAACACAAGGTGTCAGGAAGCATGAGGGAAGTGTGCGCTGTCCTCAGCTTGTCAGCTACAGCCACGTTAGAGCCCGTCCACCTGCGTCGTCCAACAACACCAGCTCTGTGTGCTTAGGGTCTATAAAATTGTTTTAGGTGGCTTCTTTTTTTTTTTTTTTACCATCAGTTAACTCCTTCCATCTTGTACATATCGCATGTTTGGGAAATGTACAAAACCACTTGAGACATTCTCAGCCTCAGGCTGAAAATGATGATTTGGCAAAAAATTGAATTTACGCATTTTCGCCCTTTAATCCAAACGCAGTTTAGCAGCTGAGTTTGGTGTCCAGAGTTTGTACATTTAGTTTTGAACTGGCTAATGCAAATAAGTAATGGAAACTTTTAGCATACCAATTAGCATTGTGCCTAAACCGTCCAACATTCGCCTCAAGGCACATCGCTTTTTATAAATTACAGTATGTTATGCAGTGTCAGACACTACATAAGTAAATTTATTTTGAATTACTTGACAACTTGACACATTTTGAGGCAAATATGTGAGATATAAGGATACGAGTTATCTATAAGATGTTTGATCAACTACATTTGGGGTTAGAAATGTGTGTACATTATATTTCTCGTTGAACTCTTTTTTGAATATGCAGGTCATGCGCAATGCTTTGCAGAAGTTTGCAACCCCACTGAACTGATCTGGCCCGTGCATGCAGATTAGAAACATGCAATTGTCTGCAATTGATTTGCACAGTTAAACTAGCTCTAGAACAAACTAGCATGTCCGTCATGGATTAAAGAGATCTTAAATTAGCCTTCAAACACCCCTCGCTCTGCTTTGATCATGTTTACTTCTGGTTGACAGCAGTTCCGGTCCCACAACACCAGGACACTGGGGTAGGGCAGCACCAACAGACACTTGGACATTGGTGTCAAGGAAGAAGAAGAAGAAGAAGAAGAAGAAGAAGAAGAAGAAGAAGAACCAGAACAGGAAGAAGAACAACAAGAAGAACAAGAACAAGAAGAAAGAGGGAAAAAAAGGTGGGACAGGAGGGGCAAAAAACTGGGAGGGGGACACGTTTCATCAGACTGATCAGTTTCATGTGAGTGGCCACTGGAATGCTGGGGTTTGGGCCTTGCTCTTTTCCCACAAGACTTCTTTTTGCCCTTTCCTTTTTTCTTTCTTTCTTTTTTTAATTTGTTCTTCATTCTCTCCCTGGATCTGGTTACTGGACACGATATGCTGAATTACCTGGAGGATCAGTGGTGCCGGCCTGGGCTGAGAAGCGGCAGCTTGAGAACCAAGTGCAGATCAGACCTCTCCGTTGTCATTTGTCTTATTGTCTGTAGATCGCTACGGTCTGCTGTGTCTGCTGCCTCTCTGGAGAAGAGTTCTCTGGCTATAACAGGCTCCATCATAATGATATCACTGGAAGCAGGGAAAAGCAAGGAGCTGTCTCGAATTGAGACGTCCTGTAAACCTGCTGTGATCTGATCACCTTTCCTCGCTGACCTTGTGGCAGGAATTACAGGGCGTCTCATGGATGCAATATGTCAATTTTACAGACTGTAAATGATTACAGCCTCTCTTGAAATATATCTTATCAGTCCACTGACAGAAACAGTTGTCTGTTTAAGTAGAAAATTACATAATCTGATCATTTCTCTCAGAATATAGAAGTTCCTTATGGGTCAAGTCCTTCAAAAGTGGAACCATTTTGATGATTACAGTTTTTACCTCAGCATCAGTATCCCTGCTGTATTTTTTAATTGGGTTTTAAGCTGCTTAAAACAAGTCTAGTTAACAACAACAACAAATTGAGACGTGGCATGGGTATGAATATTGGATGTACTCAAGTGGTATTAAAATCAACTCTAATTCAGTTTTCTTTGTTAAAGTAAAATCTATGCTTAATATGGTACATCTCGTAATGTTCCTCTTATCTCAAGTTTAGCAGATGATCCTGATGCAGCTGATACCTTGAGTGTCAGTCCAGAACTGCTAACATTGCTAACAAGCAGTCAAGGCTAACTTACATCAGCAAGCATAATGTTTAAGCAAGCAAACACAGATAGTGTACTGAAGTCAGTGCATACTTCCGTCAATACATATCCTTTAGACAAATAAGACAATGCTTCTGGAATGTCTGGAAACATCTGTCTTTTTTGGTATTTTTATGCAAATCCAAATTAGATTCTCATCCAAATCGCTGCTACCTGCTCTGACCAGAGACATCTGGGCTGTTGTGTTACTTCAAACCTCACTGCATGTGTGCTGTGGGAGTGCTTGTGTTAAGCTGCCTCTGTGCAGATGTTTACAAAATTCCAGGAAACAATGATTTGAAGATAGGTACATTTTGAACACATCTATGTTAGGCTAAGTCAGTACTAGAATGCACCCTTTCTTGGAAGATTTTGCTTATTTGAAAAGCTAACTAATCATCCTTTCGTCGTAAAGAAAGCGATCCCAAGTTCAACATGGAATTTTGATTTTTTTAGCTGTACGGAGTGTAGTAAAGCATTTTGAAATATCCCTGCGAGCTACAGGAGGTATCCATATATACATATATACAGGCTTGTATACGCATAGTTTTAAAATGTAGTGTTTTTATCATTTCAGTGTGCCCTGAGTATCAGGCTTTCTTCATGTTACTCTCAACAAGGACCTCTTATGATTTTCTCTCCTTTACAACTTTATTATCATGCCAAACAGTTAAAACAGTAACATCTGTTGCTGTTGGCCACTTTTGAGGTAGGAAATGATGGTAATTGTGTTATTACCTTAAGCAATGCTACATTACCCATTAAATGATATTGGTAATATCCCAAATGTAGCAACTTGTTGTAGAAAATTTAAATTTGTGGCTACAAAATTTCTTGATCTGCAGCATTCAGAAGAAAATCCAGAAATACTTAAATCCATTGTGTAAGAATGTTACCCTTCTCTAGCTTTATGACTGTTAACTGCATAAAATATTTGGACTAGAATCATACTCCAAAACTTAAAGGAGAAATATATCAGTATCAAGTATTAAAAAAATCAATACATTTACACTTGTGAACAACACTGGTGTGAATGACTTTCTAACAGCTAACACTATAATGTTTTCATAAAAGCAGGCATGTTTTTTTTTTCTTAGTCTGATTTATTAAGTGTACTTACACAGTTTGTATGGTAGTTTTATATAGCCAAGATAATTTTAACTTAATGTAATCAGATTTTGCATTTTGTGGGATGTATACAAAGTACACACATAATTTTGAGTATGCACAATAGGCAGTTTCCAGAAGCAATCTAAATTCAATGTACCCACAGGCAGGTGGAAAAGCACAGAGAAACTATACTTCAGTGAAAATGTGGCACTGTTTCAAAACAGTGGACAGTATATAAAAGTATATAAAAGTAATATAATAAATGTGTAAAAGTAAAAAGTAAAGTTTTTATCCAATAAAATGAGAGAGTTAGCGAATCTGCCATGCCAAACTCCTAAATGTTAGTAAAATTCAGTGGGTACATGGTGTCATAGTGTCATACTGTCATCGCCACTGCATTGCACAGGGTTATGTCTCACTCAGTCTCCACAGTGCAGCAACACACTGCATTCCTGCTCCTCATTCTCCAAAATAGTGTGGACCGCGAGTGTAGCACAGCTACTATAGGTGGGGGCTAGTCCTTAAACAAAAAATTAAATAGCTTTAGGATGTTTCATTTAACACTAATACAAAAAATAATAATCAACTGTGCTGGAACTCAACTCACTGTCAAAGAGGAAAAAAAGAGAAAAATGTCCTAGGCTTTGAGTTTTTTTTGTTGTTGTTGTTTTTTTTGGGGGGAAATATAACAGAGTAAAAGTGTGTTACTTGAAAAAAACACAAATCTTCCAAATGAATAACTATGTAAAATACTATATTATAATAAGTGTAGTAACAAAGTACAATTACGTAAGTATCCCCCACCCCCTCACCCCACCCACAATCAAGCGAAATTAATTTATTTATCCAAGTGTACAAAACCTTTTGGCAGTTGATCCACTGCACTAGGATGTGGGGCCTGTTCCACTGATTTTATATTATTTGTTACGTGTAATACACCAGAAAGAGTGAAGTGTTTTTTGGAAAGCCTCCAGTCCCTAACAGGCTGGCTTAATGAAACCCAGGAGGTTGCAGTGTGTGGGAGCACGGCAGCTCATAACGCAAAATCAGTCGCTAAAAAGATTGGTGCCAATTAATCAGTTATTCTGACACTCACTTCTCGTGGCTTTGGCAGCATGTAATCCTTCCGATGAGGACGAACAGTTGACTAAATAGGATTTTCTGACTTCTTTCTACTCTGGCTCAGTGGAAATAATGTATAGAATACAGCAGTTATGTTATGCCACCATACCTCTATGCACCAGTGTGTTTTGAGATTGTATGGCTCTCATTTAGTGGAGGTACACATCATGTCCACGCTTGCTCGCTGACACCTATATTAAGACGAAATAGTCATCATTATGGCCAGCAGGAATGATGAGTGTGAAAGAGAAAATGCCATTACAACACTGTATTTATTTAATGACCACCTTATTGTCCCTCACACTCAAATGATTAGGCGGTAATCTCTCCCTCGGCAGACAACGGCTGTCACACCACCGCCAGTGAACAAACGCCCAAGCAATGAAATGTTTCACACACACAGTGGATTGTGGCTCTGTGTGAGTGTGTGCTATTCCTGTTCTTAGGGAGATCTGTATGTTTAATGTTTATCTGTGATGGAGAGGGAGACTCTCTAGAGGACACAGAGAAAAAGAGAGGAAGAGAGAGAGAGACAGAGAGAGATAGACTGAGGGGTCTCATTGCCTATGCATGGAGGCGTTGTAGGCAGATTAAAATAACATTGAGTAGATTGTGTAAATGAAGGGGAGAACTAAGGAAGGCCTCTAGAGTCCATTATAAATTTTAATAATACATCAAGGTAGTGTAACTGAATAACCGATCTCTTAGGGAAGAAACACGACATTTGGCTAATATTACAATATGAATTATGAAAACAAAAAGAGCTTTTAGTTAATCTTGTCTTTCTACTTTTATTCTTTAGGCCTCTTTTTTTTCCTTCCCCACTCACTTTTCCTGAATCCAGAACAGCATGTAAACAAATAAAAGTGGGGGAAAAACAGTTTGGCATCTCGGTAGATTAATTAATGTGCCTCCGACTTGGCATCACGAGGTGGAAATTATGTGCATAAATAATGTCGCTAATTAAAAAGATGCAGATTAACATGCAAATAATGTTAATGAGGATCTGCAATTCCAGAGTGTATTCGCATAACATCAACAATTTAATGTGTTGGAAGGCTTGTGTTTGCATTACATTAATAAAATTCAAAGGGCCCCCCGCATAAAAAATTCTGTCGGAGTCTCCACTTCCACTTGTGAGTTGTAAATTCTGCGGGCAGTCACAGGCCTTTCCTTTGGCAGATGCAGGAGTTATTATCAGAAAAGGCGAGGCTGAAGTGGTGCCATGTGCCAGGCTGACCAGCTGTTTGGACCTGGGCAGCCACAGCAACTCTCATACAATTAAATGTATTAGCTGCCTGTGGCACGCTTTGTTTATTGTGCCTGAAGTTTTATTTGTTCAGTTTTTACAGGGGTTGACAACAACAAGAATAAAGCAGATTAGTTCAGAAATAGAGATCGAGAGGTAATATCAATGCCTGCTGTGTTCCCGTGTGAACTTAGTGTAGTGCAACCTCTACATACTGTGTGTGTGTGTGTGTGTGTGTGTGTGTGTGTGTGTGTGTGTGTGTGTGTGTGTGTGTGTAAAGTAAATCTACTATATGATTGAATATATAGACTTGTGTGTCTGTGTATGCAGTGTATATATTTGTGTGTGAGTGTTTGTGTGTGTGTGTGTGTGTGTGTGTGTGTTTATATAGAGTAAAAGTAGTATAGAAGTATGCATATGTGGGTGTGTAGTGTATATATGTGTTTTTGTGTTAGTGTGTGTGCATTACAGTGTATATTTGTCTGTGTGTATATGTGTATTTGTGTACAGTAAATGTGGTATATACGTATTTATACCTGCACACCTGTGTGTGTGTGTGTGTAAAGGTACTATATGATTGTATATGTAGACCTATATGTGTCTGTTTATGTATAGTAAAAGTAATATAGAAGTATGCATATGTGGGTGTGTAGTGTGTGTGGGTGTGTAGACCTGTATGTGTCTGTGTATGCAATGTGTGTGTGTGTGTTTATGTAGAGTAAAATTAGTATAGATGTATGAAGATGTGTGTGTAGTGTATTTATGTGTACGGTGTTACTGTGTGTGTGTGCGCATTATAGTGTATATTTGTGAGTGTGTGTATATGTGTTTGTGTAAAGTAAATCTACTACATGATTGTATATATAGGTCTGTGTGTGTCTGTGTATGCAGTGTATACGTGTGTGTGACAAAGACAGAGAGAGAGAGAGAGAGAGAAAGTCCGTGTATGTGTGTGTGTGTTTGTATGTAGTGTATAGGTGTTTGTGTGTGCGTGTCCTCTGTGTTGTGTGTTTGGAAGAGGGGGGTGTAAAGATATCAGGCGCGCGCTCGTGCTCTGTGTTAATTGTTTCATCAAGCTCGTGGTGACAGGGCCGTTCTGAGAAACAGCGCTGTCCCTCACACACACTTCCACTCACACACACACACACGCACACACTCACACACGGCCGCGGCGCGAGAGGGCCGCGCTGTCTAATGTGTTTCACAGCGGAGGGAGAATGGCAGCAGTGAGCGAGCTGGTCCTCCTGAGGGTCGACTGTCTGTAGGATGTGGATCGTTAGCTGCAGAATAAACAGATCTTTTAGAAAAACAGCGCGCGTCTCTCAGCGCGCGGCGCTCTGGGGAGAAGCGGCATTTTACCTCCTGTTCACGAGCATTCAGCTCCTCCAGCACGAGCCCGGCCTCTCTCACACACACACACACCTTCTTCAACGGGCCAGGGGGGTCCATTATATATATATATATATATATATATATATGTTAGTTATAAAATAATAAATGAATTAGTACCAACTAAATTTATTTATTATACAGTGTATATAATGTACTAATTAATTATAATAATTATTATAATTATTACAGTACTAATTATATTATTTTTATTATTCCTGTATTGCATCATCTTATTAATATTAATATTATAACAACAACATCAATAATAATAATAATAACAATAATAATAACAATAACAATAACAAGTGCTTGTTACATATTGTTATACATTATTGTAATAATAATAATAATAATAATAATAATAATAATAATAATAATTATTATTATTATTATTATTATTATTATTATTATTATTATTTTGTGCATTTACAGGCAGGCTCTCAGAAAAGCTCCTGTCATAATCCTGTTGGAATCAGCATGTGCTGAATCAGATGCAGCTTTATTATCTGTCTCTGGGATGGAAAGCCCTACAGCCTAACGCAGGCATTAAACGCGGATCTGAGATAAACACATTTATTGGTGAGCCTCAGGTATTCTGTGACACAGATCAGCCAGCAGCTGTCTACACATCTATCATGTAGTATTTGCCAAATGCTCGCTTTAGAAAAAAAAAATCTTCGTGGTGTTGTTTAGAGCATAAAATATACACATTAATATGCCAGATAAGGTTTAACGTTGAAAATATGCTGTTCAGTGGACAAGACATGGCCAAGTGTTAGGAGGGTGAGTATAGCATTCTGTGTGTGTGTGTGTGTGTGTGTGTGTGTGTGTGTGTGTGTGCGTGTGTGTGTGTGTGTGTGTTTGTGTGTGTGTGT
>JBBPCZ010000007.1:19437804-19457897 GCA_037974445.1 Brycinus macrolepidotus | reverse complement strand
TCTATCTATCTATCTATCTATCTATCTATCTATCTATCTATATAATTTGTTTTTTGGTTAGTATGTGCATACTGTAGACTTCATTTAAGAAGGTGTATCCAAATTTGTGATTCAGTACTGCTTTATTTTTCTGATTAATTTTCACTTTTTCAGATGGATGTCAACCAAAACCTTGTTTTATGTAGTGACATTACAATTTGTTTCTTAAGCTCTGAAATATGTTGTCTGGTTATTTAGTGAGAAGTGAGTAATGAGAGTGACCTCTTGATCTCTGAGTTTAGCTCAGGTCGGAGTAGTATGTGTGCGTAGTGTGTTTAGTACAGAAGGTCTAACTGATATTGTGAAGGGCAGTATGGGCAGGGGACACAGCTGTTCTCTTGGTCTCTTTCTCTTTCTCTCTTTTTTTCTCTCACTCACACACACACACACACACACAATGCACTCGTTGTTTAGCTGAGCAAATGCTTCATTGTTTATATAAAGAGGCAATAGCAAACGTATTTCAGCCTTCTAGATATCACCAGCAGACAGCTTTCTCACTTTACTGCATGTCAGTTTGCTTCTTTTTGATCTATCGTGATTCCCCAATTATGTAAACGAAATTGTTCTGAGCCTCACGTTGTAAATTATGCCCATTTTTCAATTGCTTAGGGGCCTTTTTTGTCAGGCAGTGCCTGAGACTAGTTGTTGACTAGACAGGATTTTCAGAAGAGTGTTTCTGTCCAAAACCAGGCTTAAACTCTAAAGCACTACATTATTAACACACCATGATTTGAAACCTGACTAGTTTTCTAAAAAGAAGCCCAGAAGTAGAAGGCACGCTCTAGTATTTCCAAACTTAGCTCTTATAATAGTTGAATTCAGAGTGTAGGCTTCTTCTAAAGCCCCAAATACGGCGCCTAGCCCGGCTAATTTGGCATTTACATTCCACTCAGGTTTTATTAATGAGATGAAAATAAAGGATTTTATTTTTTAATACCACATTTTTATGCCTGCCACGCTCTGCGAATCGTAGAGAATAAACAGTGGTATCAATGCTTGGCCAGAAAGAAATGCCACAGCGGCTGCCATGAAATTTGTTTATCTAGCCGCAGAATGCTATTCAGCTGGGGATACAGCACAATGATGCTAGAACTGTTGGGTTTGCAATTAAGTCTGTCTTCAGATGCTTCCCGAGCAATTCATTAACTCCACTCATTCCTGCCTAATGTGTTAAAAAAACACTGCGTAATTACACAGCAACTTAACACATAAAAGACCTTCAACTTTTATTCTTTTTCCTTTCCAGCATCCTGGAGAACTTTGTTGCCCATTACGGTACAATTATGCTTTCTCATTAACCACTTGACAATGTGAAATCTTCATTTGCCGCTCTGCAGAGAGTCATTACGAACAGTGCTGTTTTTAACATGTGTGTTTCTTTGCTAGTAGAAAGTATGGTTGAGAGATACGCCGTTGTGTTTGGCGCGTTTCTTCATGAGGGCTGACGGCCCCTGCAACTTTGCCGAACTATTCTAAACCAACTATGCACAAATATAGTCAAATAAGTGGTGAAATGCAAAGCGTGAAATTCATCAGCCTCCTTTATTGAAATAATATCCTTTTATATCCATTCAGTGGGTATATTCAGGACCACTGTTGACCAGATGTTATTTGGGTAGTGTATCACTCTCAACACGGCCTGGTACAAGTGTATCAGGCACAGGGGCATTGCTAGGAAGTTTTTACACACATCAGTATCAGTGCTTGGATGAGAGTGGCCCAAACATATTCAACCAAGACAGCTCTGTGGCCAGACAGATTGTGCATTGCTTAGATGTGCTCATTTGCCTTTTTAAAAACCAACTGAACATACTAATTAGTTCTTAATATCTGTATGTGCTCATTATGTAAAGTCTCTCCACAGGTATTCTAGTATTTGGACACAGGTACAGGAAACTCCACACTCTCAGGTCCAGAACAGACTAGACATTTACTTAAGTCCGAGGAACTCACACTTGTACATTAATCATGGCAAATGGTTGTATTTCAAGAGATGCAAACCATCCGCACCATATCATTTATGGGAAGTATGAAAGTAGCAGGGGAACCTTTCAGACTCCAGACTGGGTTTGGGAGTGGTTTAGCTTGAGTTATTCCCTTTGGTTTGTAACTGAACTGATTTTTGAAAGCTTATATTTTCACAGGCAGCCCAAAATGATTAATTGTTCCGGAATTGCACTTTAAAGATTTTCGAAAAACGCTCACTCTGGCAACGGTCGTCCCCGAGGAAGGTGGTAAGCTAACACCATGCAGAGAGAGATTAAAAAAGCACATTCCACAAAATATACTAAATTAAATATCACGGGGTTGTGTGCAATGCTCGGCGGCTTCTTTGCTCCAAACCACAGAGGATCTGTAGAATCAAGGCTTTATTATGTTTAATGCATTAAGTAATTCACAAATCAGCATACACACAGAGTCATTGCGGCGTCTTTATCATGATACTTTTATATATGCTGGTAAAACTTAAAACACCTGCCTACAAAGTAGAATCCCCAGTGTTGAATTAAACAGTTGAACATTCCCCTGCAGAATTAAATTACATTTCATTAAACTCTGTTTGAGTTCATTTAATACTGAATGGAGTACCAAATATCCACATACAGTATTAACCAGCACAGGCTATGAACAAACCGACTATACACGCAATGGATAACTTGAATAGGAAAATCACTTTTGTTGTGGGGTGTATCAAAATAATTCAATTCTGTTTGGCTTTAATGTCATTAAACCAGTATAGCATAACAAAAAGCATACTCACTAGATAGTCTGGTGCAGCGTGTATGGTATACACAACAATGAAATAGAGCAAGGCAGATCAGCATAAACATAATATGATGGTCGACACAACCTGAACGTAGACACAATATGAGAGTAGACACAATACAAGTGTTGACACAATATTAGTAAAGATATAATACAAGTATAAAACAAGTTTAATTTATGTAACGTCTTTGACCGACCAAAAGGTGCTTTACAGAGGGAAAAAAGTGTACACACAGATCAAGTGTAGACACAATACTAGTGTAGACATATACAAGTTCAAGCACAATATTAATGCAGACACAATACAAGGGCAGACACAATACTAGAGTAAACATATACACGTTTTGACAGAATATTTATATACACACAATGCAAGTGTACACATGTACAAGTTTAGATGCAACATTAATGTAGACACAATACTAATGTAGGTACAACACTAATGTACGCCCAATTATTGTGTAGACACAATGCAAGCGTACACAATACAAACGTGACTGCAATACAAGTGTCCACAAAAAACTAAAATGCCATATAGTGACAGTGTAAAATAGTGATTGGTGCAGGTTGCTGATATTAATATTTGTACAGAAGTATTATACATACAGTACATGTAGTATTTGGTGAATACTTAAAAGTACACTGTATGCAAAAAGTCAAAGGTGGTAGAATGGTGTCACAGTGATGCGGGTAACACTAAGCGTTAGAGGGATAGAAATTATGCCATCATACTGACTGCAGTCACTTGAGGATGGTTATGTCTGTGTTTTTTTCAAAGCAACAACAAAGCAGTTAGGAGAGGGCCACACACTAGATATTTTTTCAGTCAACGCTGATGCCTAGCCAAGTAAAAACCTCCTTCGAGATCTAAAAACACCTCTTTTGCCACCTTTGTGAAGACGCCAATTGGCTTGCATGCAGAGCTATCTGAGGAGAGGAGGGCTACATCTCAAAGCTGGCCTAATTAAACATCTTTTGACGCGTTAAATTGCGCCGCTGGACCATTTGGATCTCTGGACACCCCACCGTGCCCCTCCGTATCCGATCTGCTTCGTCCAAAGAGAGGGGCGCTTTTTTTACCCTTATCCCCACCCCCTCCCCACCATCTCTGATTTGTCTCCATCTGATGTGCTTCCTGGGTCAGAAAGGGGTGAGAAGAATTATCCACTCATAAACACACTTTTTATGAAGTGCCTTTTTGAAAGCACACTAATAAAAATAATAAAAGATAACGTCCGGGCAGATGCATTCCAGTGATCAGAGGCGTCTGGGGGGGCACAGGGCCCGTCGTCATCCGTTGACAAAACAGTCATCTTATTTACACGCTCCACAATAAACCCACCACAAATGTCGAAAAGAGGAATAAGGGAGGGGGGATAATTAGCATATTAATCTTTTTTATGCCGTCATCTTTCAGGTCTGGGAGAGCACGGTGTAATTTAAATCTAAATGCTTTCCTGGCATTAGAATTCATTTTAGATGGGTCAATTGTTCCCTAATAAAGGGATAGAAGGTGTACTTCATGCAGGAGATTTATGTTCGCCATTTGTTCATATTCATGTGCTGCTGAATACCCCTCAATTCAAATGGTGATGGCAGGCCATATCAGCTTCCTCGCAGCACCACACATCACTAACCACCAGCAATGAATTTCATTTGTAGGACAAAAAAGGGAGAGAGAGAGAGAGAGAGAGAGAGAGAGAGAGAGAGAGAGAGAGAGAGAGAGAGAGAGAGAGAGAAAATGCAGTGAAATTAACTCCAACCGTTTATTGATTTTTTTTTTTCCTTTTTTTTCCTGCCTCGGCCCAGGCCTGTATAACAGCTCTATTGCCCCATAATGATTAGTGACAAAAGTTTAATTAAGCAATTATGAAGGCAATAATAGAGTTGTCTGGTTTGCTTAGCTTTAGACTGTTTAAGACTTATCTCCGGCCTGCACGTCACAGCAGCCGGGATGTGCTAGAGCAGATTAATGCTTGCAGAACACACATGGCCACTTCAATTCTCCAGCGCCGATGCTCGCCGCCTCAGTGAAGTTGAGAACACAAGCCCGCCTTTATCAAATTACAACTCCGCTTTTCATGAATATGTAGTAAAAAGGACGGGGGGTGTAGAAAATCCAGTTGTGGCTTTAAGGTGTAATTATAAAGACATACAATGCAAGCAATGCTTGCAGTTCTTTTCAGAGTAATCTCTGCAATGAGAAATGGGTTTGATAATAGAGGAAAGAATAAAGACATACAATGTTCTAAGAGGCTTTGGCGTATTGCTGGGCAGTTTGATTTCACCTCTTTTTTGTTTGTTCCTTTGCTTTCTTCATTTTATTAGATTATCAGCCCCCTTGCAACACACACACACACACACAAATACTCACACATTCTTAGAGATACATTAAAGCCTCTCATTTGTAACTTTAAAACCAAGTTATTCAAGTAGCTGGTGGGGGTCTGTAATGCACAAGTGAAGGAACCAGCATCTTAATGTTCAAAGGCTATCATTGTTTCAAAGCCAACATTTAGCATCCTTTTGTTGACTTTGTCTATTCCTGACTACTTCTTTGTTTCATAGAAGGATGAGAATATCCTTGTTATATATTAAAAAGAGGATGAAAAGTCTTCCTTTAGATTTTCCTAAGTTTTGGTTTGCAGTTTGAGAATGTAAATGGAAAGAGTTGTTAAAAAATGAAATGTTTGATGAATGCATTATGCACAGTGGTCACCCTATACAAGACAATGTCCTTTTGGTTCGCAATCTGTGCGTAAGCTTATTGAGTTTAATTTTGACAAGAGCATTAGTATGTGCTCAGTGTTAGCAATATACATTTCTCGTCGACTTTGTGAGATGTACCTACCCTTAGATCCACTACAGATATTGTTGACCAGATATTATTTAGGTGAAGCACCATTCTGAACACAGCAGTGATACTGACATGTGAATGATAGTGGCACTGACATGAGTGTATTGGGCACAGTGGCGTTGCTGGGCTTTTTATGCTTATCAGTGTCACTGCTAGTTTGAGACGAGTCCACTACCCAAAGTTATAAAGCCACAAACGGGTCAAAACTGACCTGTGCTGGGGGACTAGGGGGTAATTAACTCACATTGGACGTCAACAGATAAGCTACAGTTTCTAACTGTAGTACAGTAATTTAATGACGTGGGAATCAAATGGAATCATGCAGCCAGATGAAGCTACTGTAGTGGCTGTTTGGTGTGGAAAAGTGTGCTTAGGGTGAAACCAGTGCACAGTGGGAGATTTTGGGGTGCATCCAGCAGCCGGGAGGAATCTGGGAGAGGAGATCATCTGTTTGTTTGATGGCATGTCATGCTGGTTTATTAGGCTGTCACCCACCCAGTGCTTTGTCAGGGGCTGATGCCTCTCTCTCTCTCTCTCCTTCCCTGGAGTTTTTCTTCAAACTCAACAACTTTGCTGTAGTAATTCCTCTTAAAGCAGACGCTGCATATAACAGGCACAATAAGCCAAAGTGAGGCTAATCTAATACTTCAGTAAAAAAGCTTAACGCCGACGCCACAACTACACAGTGAACACAGCTACTTACACATGTGAGAGTAAAACTATTAGAAGTAGTGGAAGAGGCATTTGGAAATGTTTACACAAGCTTGAATGCTCCCCTTTGCTTAAGACGGCAAATATAACAGTTGATTAGCTTAATAGTAAGCTACAAGGCCAAACCTAAAGGGTTTTTGTTAAATACCTTTGCATGGACACCCCGATTTGGAGGCTGTGGTCAGCTCACGTGGGCGGTATCAGCCACCGGCAGAGGACGTTTTTCATCTGCAAACCGCATTCATAGTCCCAAGCAAAAGCTCTGCACTGCCAAGATGGCAGGCGTCTTTTTGGTTAATGAATTGAAATCCTGAACAGACAGTCAGGAGGGAGGAATACAACACACATGACATTTAGACAGACTGTCTGCCAGGGGGAAAAATAGAGGAAAACACTGAAAAATAGTAAAGGTTCAATTCCAACGTTTCAGCAGCAGGTAACTTATTCTAACCCCTATTTATTTCAGTTCATATTTACTATAACAAGAGACCAAGTCATGACAGTATATTGACGTTTCAGTAGTGCATCATAATGTAATAATGTGTAATATAACAATACATCACAAACTACTTCTGCCATTAAAAGTCTATTAATAATCTTGAAAAGTTATTGTCCTTTTGGTATACTTTTGATTGACATTTCATAATTATGTATAATGTAAGTATGTAATTATATACAGACATACTTCCATAATAAGTCATTATTTTGTAATTATAATGAATTACAGTTACATTCAATTGACATTCGGTATTTCCAGGTTTAAGTCTTTGTGTCTAAAATCTAGGCGTGAGAAGTAATTCATTTTTGCAGCATAAAACCAATTTTTACAGCATACTCTTGCTATCACTGATGATAGCTGTGACTCTGTGAGCATGTGGAATTTTGTGATGGGAGCCCTTTGCCTACCTCTAACCAAAAAGTCTTTGAGTCTTCTGGTATTTGCAAACTAGTGAAATTGCAGCCATTTCCGAATGAGTGAAGGACTGGATTTGGAGAGGTTAAGGACTCTCATGATGCCATTAGTGTCTGTGCTCAAGGTTGAGGTCAGCCGAGGTCACCTCTACTGTCCTGACTCTCAGCTGCAGTATGAAGGAGTACAGGGGAGAGAGGGGCAGCCGGCTGGACCATGGCCTGTCGATCTGTGCCCTGTGAATCCCTCCCCACACACACACACACACACACACACACACACACACACACATACACAATGAAATGACACGCTGAAGGTGGAACTGCATCTGGCGTCGTATCCTAGCAGGCCTGCCACGGCCCGGGAAACACACGCTGTTGCCAGATTGCCAGCTAATTAAGGAGCTCTTGGATGACCATCAGTAGTTCTTTTTGGGTAAGGTAGCTCAGAGCTGATCCCCCACCCGCTCTCCTGGTGTGAGGCCTTGGAAGACGAACGATGAGAACCCCCCGAGAGATGCTCTTCTACATTCTACCCCCAAACCCCCCCCCCCCAACCACCACTCGCCCCACAAACACACAAAAGACACATTCCAATTGGATTATTCAAACAATCAGGCCCGATCAGGCTTCTGGACAGATTTTTAAGCGGCTGACCACTGCCCAGTCTCTAATTAGTCATGCAGGACCTATAATCTGTGCAGATCCCATCAATCCATTTCTGTAATGAAAGTTTTTCAGCCACAGATTTAATGCAATTAATTTTAAAAAGAGACCCCAAGTTTGAAAAATTTTGACAGAAAATGTCTCCTCCATTCTATTTTGTTTATGCATAATATGTGTGTATGTGTGTGTGTGTATGTATGTGACAGGCGGGCACAACATGGTAAAATGTGCCCAGTTTGACAGCAGCTCTGTGTGAGGGCAGCTGCTGTTGTTTACCCGACTTTATTTCTCCTGCTTACTGCCTTTATTTCTCACGGCTGGGAGGAAAAGTGAAGAGAGCGAGAGAGCGAGAGAGAAGGGAAAACAAGACATGGAGGAGAAATGTTGCTGCTCACTAATAAGATGCCCATCATGTTAGCTCGACTGATTTGCCGTTCTCTCTCTCTTTCTCTCTCACTCTCTCTCTCCCTCTCGTTTTCTCTTTCTCTCTCGCTCCCCCCCCCACCATGATTACATTCTAAGAAGCCCTCACTCCTCCCCAGCTGATCCTCATCTTGTTCTCTGGCATTAATGATACTTCAGTCACCGCAGCTTTCAAGCGCCGCCCCCCCCTCCCAACGTTGAACAGAGAGCTGACATTTCCTGACATTTTCCCAACTAATTACAGTACAAATAATTAAGCGTGTTCGCGTATGTAACAAATGAAGGCGAAAGTCGTCTGTCAGGCCACCCCCCCACCTCAGTGATTGATGACACTCGGCGGGACTTTATCTGATGGGTCCCTGCCACGGGGCCCTCACGAAAGAAGCAAATTTATTAGAACGAACAATGCAAATTTAGAAGTCATCTCATCCAGTTAGGCGCCTAGGCAATATCCGTGTCAAGGTGAACGTGACAATGAAAGCAAAATATTTGCATTTTTTTTCTCATGCGCAGAGCAGGGTTGAAGGCGGGGGGATATCAGAGCAGGGAAGATGACAGGCCTAATTATTTCGGCTCACACGGGCCAAGACAGCTGTTTCTGCTGTCCTGAACAAGCCTGTCACGCAGGCAACCAAATAGGTCTGCACGCGAGTCGCTACCCGCCACCGCGGCAGGGATGGGTGCCGCTAATGACCAATGCTAATGTCGCTGCCATGTCTCCCCGGAACCGCGGAAGTGTCACCATGCACTTTCTGCAAGCCAGTCAACATTTTGCTCCATAATTACCTGTTAGAGAATTAATTCCTGCCTGTCAAGTCACCCACCCCCCGGCTGCCTCTCCATGGCACACGTTGACGAAGACGAATGACATTGAATAACCATGGTCACACCATTGCGCATTAAAGTAATGTGAGAGTGAAAGATGAGGCGTACAGTGTTTATGAAGAGCTCACTTACTTGGTAAGGTGGTCCTGCTACAATTGTGACACACATATATGTGTCTAAGCACCCAACACACTGGCTTAATTAACATCTAGTGTCATCTGATATGCTGGTAAATGTTCATATGTGACATGATGTGAAGGTCACGGTTTTTAGACTCTTTAGACCCTCATAGGAGGCATTTATGGCTGGTGGCAACAAAAGCTGGCTTTTGTTTTTTGAATATTTCTTAACTTCAGTTGTTTTAAATAAGAAGATGAATTCTGTAAAGATTTTAAACTTTTGATTAATTCCATGTTCATGTTTGTGAGTAAGTAGAAGCTCTTTATGGTTTAAATCTGATGAAAAGTCTTTATGGTTTAAAATTGATGAAAAGCTTTTATGGTTTAAATTTGATGCTTTGCCTCCTACAGTCTTGTTCAATCTTGACATCAAAACAAACAGGTAAAGATCAGAAGCATGGACACAAATCTGTCAATAAAGAATGTAAATTGAATGAAAATGTAAGCTAATGAATTATTACATTTTATTAAAATATTACAGCAAAATGGCAATAACTCTAGACTTCTAAAGGTTAACAGCATATATGAGGAATGATATGATGGTGAGAACTTTATTTATTTAGGCCTTCTTTTCAAACTTTACTCAAAAGTGAGTCAAATGAGCACCGTTGAAAGGTAAAATCTGTAAAACTGCAACTCTACACTAATGATATCTGGAAAAATGCTTTTTTGCTCTAATACAACCTCAGAAGGTGGTGGAATAGCAGCTCTTTTGTGCCACCAAATACCAATATGTTGTGTGTGCGCAAGTACTTGAGGGAATAAAAAAGGTCGCCTCTTACACTTACAATGAATTTACAATTTGCGCACTGGAGCCAGCTCACAATGGATCTCGAGGGCTGCACAAATCCTGACGGGCCTTACGAAAGCTACATCGCGAGCGAAGTTTGCCACTCGATGGCTAAGCTCCTGCAGTAGAGCAGATGGGCTCTGGGTCACACTGAGATCCTGTTGAGATTCAGGATTCAACACTACTGCTGTTTGGAAGGAGAGCGTGCAAAGACTTCTTTGTCTAATATCCACACTCACTGTGGTGTACAGCAGGCTTATGTAGAGTAAAAAAATAACTTTTTTTCATTTTTTAGCCTACTTACATGAATCTGATCTGAACAAGAGAAAGGTGTTATCGCTTAACCGCAATTCCCTTGCCTCAGAACAGTGAAAAATTTGTGCTTTAGTAGCAGCCTCCTTGCTTGTATGTCTTTTGAGCTCCGTGATATCAGGACAACATTTGTAATATCTTTTGGAAAATGTCTGTGATGTGTGTGAATGATATTAAAGTCGAAGTCTAAAGCTCCCAGATGAGCTATCATCTCAGTCAATATATTACTCAACATTTCAGTGGGCTCAGGCAGTGTCAGATTCCACAGCATTTGACCTCTGACCTTCCTGAAATGTGAGCCAAAGGCTCGATTATCTCTGCAGGACAGCCATATTGCCCTCCAGGTGCAGAATAAGCTCAAGACATGTACAGACCACCACACATGACCTATTTGAACTCACTCAACTGGCTATCCAGATCTGGGAGGCAGTTAATTGAACTGATTTGTAGTTTCTGGGGAAAATGATCAAATGGGTTATCAGATACATGTGTGTTAAGATTCTGGTCAAGAATCAAATAAGGTTGCACACATGAGGCATATTTCCATAGACCTGCTTAACGCACAATGTGAAACTGCAAACGAGTAATGAAAACATTCTCGGTCAGAACTTGCTTTCTGAGATGGCATGTCCCATGAGGGGTCCTATTGCACTGCATAACTGAAATGTTGAGCAAGTCATTCAGAAATTCTGAATCCACAGCACTTATGAAAAATCATTGCAGACAATGTCCTCTGCCTTTCTGTTACACATCACTACAGCTATTGCGGTGGATGTGAAAATCACACAGATCATAATTATAGTATCGGAATTGATAAGACCTTGTAGATCAGATCATCATATCATGTTTAGTTAGAATGATTTGTCACTGGAGGAGAAAACCTAGCTTTAAATGCATGACATTACTCATTGGAAACACAGACCACTGACAACTGCGTTTTGTTGACTTTTTACAAATATTGCTTCTGTTTAGTTCAAAACTGCAATGGAAACCCACCTGTTACATAATTGTTTGAACATTCCTGATCACACATTTACTGTCAACTTTATTAGACACCTCTCCCTTGGAGCTTCAACTTTCTGGTGATGCAATCACAGCCCATCTGTTGTCATGCATAATTTTGATTTGCCATTTTCTAGTCAGCTTCTGACCACCACTCTTGACTGGATATTTCTAGATTTTGACTTGGCAGTAACACCCTGTGTTTGTTATACTCAAACTTGTGTGCCACTTCAGTGTCAGTGACACTGTTGTGTTGACAGTGCTTTGCCACCCAAATAATGTCTGGTCACCAGTGGTCCTATGGTGAGAAACTGGGGTAGGTGGTGGCTGATTAATTGTGCATGACAAGAGTCTCTACACCTACTCAGTGGGCCAGTGAATTGAATTATAAGGAATATCTAATAAAATCAATGGTGAGTGTACACTGTGCACACCAGTTGGTAGTGACACTCTCTGGTTACAAATATCCCACTCAAAATCCAAACTAGAAATTTGGATTTCATTTCCCTTCCGATTCGCACATCATGACTGGATGGAGGTCCGTGGAGGTGTGTGTAACTATTGCGTGAAACCTGACAACTGCCAGCTCTAGTTGAGCAAGAAGAGCACATGAGGCCACCTGAAACTTCCCGTGTTCACCTCGCCACCTGTCTCCGTGTTGAGCAGGAGACCTGCCTGAGAATGCCAGGTTTTCCATAGAGACAGCACCGTCAGCATCAAATGTCACAGACGTCTCTAGGTTCAGCGTGGGCCAGGCGAGAGCAGGAGCGAGAGCAAGACAGAGAGCTTTACATCGTCTTAGCTGACTCTTCACATTCAGACAAGGCAATTAAGAATAAAACAAAGGCTGTCACAGGATTTAAAGAAAAAAAAGACATTAAACAGCATAAAACAGGTTTAAATTTCCCCATTATGAAGCCACCAGTGATCCCCGAACCCTTGGGATAGAGTACTTTGTTCACATTTCGCAGTGGGACCGCTAATTTTGTCAGTTTTTCCTTCCTTTTTTCTTATTTCTGTCTTATGTTTCTTTCTTTCATTATTATGTTTTCAAATGCTCCCATAACAAGAAGGTTTCAGCAGCCAACAAGTGACAGCATTTGCGGAAACTCCTAGAAAAACATCCCAGATGTCTCCTCATGAAGCTGCTTTAGAGAATGCCAAGAGTGTGTAAAGCTGCATCAAGACGGGGTGGGTTGCCCTCGAAGAGAATGTGTTTAACACTTTTATTGCAAAGGTGTTTTTTTAGTTTCAATGTTTTACTATCATTTTAAAATGCATAGTGTGGTTAAAAAAAGAGAAAAACTCTTGATGTATATTATGTTTGCAGTAAGTGTTGTACAGTTTTAATTAAAAATAAGCAAAAAAAGAGTCAGTCAAGCTGGTGGCATTGTTGCTAAACATCTTTAATTAAAAACAAAATGTGTAATACAGCCATGCATTACCTTCATGAAGTCTCAAAGGAGTTGCCATCAGCTCTAGTGAACTCTTAGGGCAATGTTTGTCAGTCAACACTGATGTGTTTTACTCTGTCCATAATCTTGCAAAAATCATTGCACGACTTTAGTAATGCAATACGCCTGAACTCTGTACCGTTAATGAATGCAAATGCACATCTGAGCGTAACACCGCCTCTCCCGCCACTGCGGTAGGGCAAGAAAGAGAAACAAAGGGACTAAAGGGACTAAAATAAACACATGAAAAAAAATCCACCCATGTGAAAGAATGGCCTGCAGCTGTGTGTTTAACCTATCTAGCAGCTCCAATCAATGTCGATCCTCCACCTCCTCTCTCCTTCATGTCTGCAGCCTCCGCTAAAGAGGGAGCCACTCGCTTTGTCGCTGTATGAAACATGCACAAACTAATAGGATGAGATACAAAAAAGAAAAAAATATGCTGACAGTAAATCATATTACATTCCTAATAAGCATTAACTGGATAACTGGGTCAAAGCGGTATTATCTTAATTGATTTTTTTCTTAAGAAACCTGACAGGAAAATGTCAATGCTTGAATATTTCTTCATGCATCATTAAAACAAGATTGGCTTTTAACAAAAGGAGATTCCTGTGCCGAATTGATTCTTGCTCCAAGCTGCCTGCAAGTAAGTGTATTACATAAAAATCTATACAGGATATTAAAACGACGCTATTCGGTAAGACAGTTACAATTAAAAGCTGACACCCGCCCCCGTTCCCCCCTTTTGTGTGGGCTTCGGCAGCCTGCCCGCAAATGCATTGGTGCTCTGCTGAGAGCCAGACTAATCAATGGAGGTGCACAGAGGCGATGGGTTACGAGACTGGCAGCAAGGGGTAATTGAGCTGTTCTGGCTTCTGCAGTGACATGCAAGAGTTTCCTTCTCACAGATCCGTTAACCAGAAGGAGCAGGGCTTGCCTGGTCTGAATGGATTGGTCTAAACTGTAAGATCATTGGCTAATGGCTATTTGTCCTTCTGGAAATTAGCAAGAGACACACACACACACACACACACACACACACAAATAAAATAACATAAATAAATAAATAATAATAATAATTCAGTGCAATCAGGAATTTGCTAACAGCTAACATTATAAATGTAGATGCAACTTCTCCTAATGACCACTTTAATTAAAAAAATAAAAATAAAAACTACCATGTAAGCCCACCTTGCTAGCGTACAGGTAGACTGTTGCCCCTCTGCCCCTATCATGTGGATACCATCATGTCCATGGTGGGCCAGTTTCAACCAAGCAGCAACACTGCTGTGGTGAAAATGGTCCACTAGTCAAATAATAATGAGTAGGGTTGATGGTGACTGACAAACTGTGACACCAGATGATCTATGGTCTGTAATTGTACATCTATAGTGAACCTATAAGGTAAGTAGAACTCATATAGTGGACAGTGAGTGGGAGTACAGGGTAGAGGTCTCTTTTAAAGCAGAATATTATTGCTAATAATGATTGTCACGGAGCTACTGAGACCCGGTCGAACAGTTGTGCTGATTCCTCACGGGGTCTTCAAATCTTTCTGTCTAAGATTCCATCTCAGTGATATTTGATGAGGAGCTGAGGCAGCAGTTTGTACTGCCAAAGTTCTGGCAGGGGAGTGACGCTGTCAACGAAAATATGAACACAGTCATCAGCTACTGGTTAAGCAAGAAGAAATCTGCATTTCTCTGCAGGACTAACCCTAAAATCTGTCATTTATCTTTTGCAGAGATTTGGGGTTCTAATTCTGCAGCAACCCATGCACAGGCTGACATGAAGTCATAAGTCATTTACTTCACTACTGAGATCATGCTGCAGTCTAGAACTTAACACTGCCCCTCCTGCTTGTCTACGTGTCTGAAGCTGCTGTTTTGATCTTTGTTAGTAATTCCTTGCAAAGGAACAATATACAGGGAGATAGTCATACAACAAACATTCAGTGTACTGAGGGGCCGACCTTCTACAATTACACACATAACAGTGTGGTGTGACCAGACTCTAGATGATGTAAGAAATCTTGCTAAGTGTTGCACTAGTGTTATAATTAATGCCCTTCAAGAGTTTGAGGACACCTGGTCTACTTTTGACATGTTCCCACTAATGTGACTTTCCTGCCATTACTTTTCAAATAAGTAAGCATAAATAAGCAAATTCTTGGAACAGTTTATAAAACTTAAAACAGCAAGTTACTTTGGGTATATTTTACAGCACTTAGCTTCATGTTTGTCCTAAGTATGAAGAGTAGGTTTGGATTATGCAATAATTTAAAAGGTTTTTTTGTGTCTACAAAACAAACAAACAAAAAAGATTGACAATGACAATTTAAACACCTGAAAGTTTAACTATTCATGTGAGTCACAGTATACCCTTGTTGGCATCAGTGCTAACAAATGACAACAAGAGGAAAAAATCTGGAAGGCAGGGCATTATTCCTTAAGGTAGAACTTGGGAACAGTTGATGCTTAAGTTTTGAAGTTTTTGCACAAATCAGGGAGATCCAAACATTGTTTTATTTCATATGTTAATTTACTCCAAACTGAAAACAGTCTGTCTGGATCAAGGCTTGGTGTACGCAAGCTTTAGATACAATACTATATCTGTGAAACTGTGGAACTGTGGAGCTCCAGCAGCTAGAGTCCCATCCCCTGAGCTAGAGGGAGACTGACAGAGATAGGAAGAAAGAAAGAGTGAGAGAGAGACAGACAAAGATGGAGAGAGAGAGAGACCAAGGGAGAGGGATATTGGCACAGAAGCCAGACAAGTGTGGTGGAATAAATGAGTCTCACTGACACTCCGATACTCATCAAGCGACTTCCCACCGAGCGCCATCAGTTAAGACCCAATAAAGATGTTGGGGCTGAAGGAGACACAGACACACAAACAGACACACAAACACACACACAAACACACACACACACACAAACACAGCCTGTTGACAGCTAAAGCACTGAAACACACTATTTGTTTGCAGACACACGGGCCAGTGGGTTTTTATTTCTTTATTTTTTATTTGTCAGGTTATATTTCAGGCAGGAATCTCCACATTTGATACAGTTAAACTGTAGTGATGTGCGAAGCGAAGGTCCTGAGATGTAACTTTGTGTTTTTGTGTTCATGATAGAAAGAGGGTTTGGTCACAAGTTACTGGATGATCCGTGTTGTCTTGCAGGACTAGTGGCTGTTGCATTTGTTGTTAAAAGAAAGTACTGTAAATCTCACACACACTCCTTAATTTGGTTGGATATGCGCAAGCCACTTTCTTTTGAGGGTTCCTCCTGGAAGCATGCAGGGAGACATGTAATGATTGCATAAAAACAAACCTAACAGAAGTGCGGAGTTTGCTTTGTTGTTACAAATTCAGCTTGTGTCTGGAGTGGCAGGACTGGTGTGTATGTGTGTGTGTGTGTGTATGTGTGTGTGTGTGTGTGTGTGTGTGTGTGTCCATGTGTGTGCAATGCAATGCAATATTCATGACAAATTCTGCAGCAACTTGTCTGTTTTCTGAGCGTCTGGAAAACAGAGAGAGAGAGAGAGAGAGAGAGAGAGAGGCTCACCTGACATCTGCATATGCCATTCAGCATTTGCAAGGGGGGCACACTTGTGCCTCTGCAAGACTTCCTAAACACTTTGAGGTCAACAAATTATTAATATTTAGCACTGGCACTGATGACAGCATGGCGTCCTCCTGGGAGAGGGAGAAAAGAGGAGAGGAGAGGAGGAGAAAGGAGGTGAACAGAGGGGAGGGATGGAGTGAGGAGCAGAGGGAGACAGAGGAGAGGAGAGCTCCAGGGGTCTCATCTCTCCTCGGCACCAAGCTTGTTTGGCAGATGGAGCTGTCAGTTTGGCTCTCCGCTTAATGCCTTCATGCATATGGCAGGCTCCTTTAAAACTCACGCTCATGTATTATCTATGGGGCTAAAAAACAAGCAAGGTGCGGCGAGGGGGAGGGGTGCGCCGGGCATATCACAGGAGTTTAAACTTCTGTAAACAACGTGGGCCACCGGCGTAAGACGTGATTTTACTGTCAGGAGCGGCAGGAACATATGGGCTGGGACAGGAAGTGGCTGCGTACCTGCACGAGGCGCCCACCTCCACCTCCTCCTCCGGCACGCGGACGAGGCTGAGACATGATGTCGTGTGACAGTGAGAGACAGATGAGGTAGGGGAGGGCTAGGAGGAGGGGAAAGGGTGGTGATTACTTTTTCATGAGCTACCTGACAACTCATGTCCTGACCACTAAAAGAGCAGCCTCAATACAAGGAAACAACTCCATTGCTACTGATTTATGAGGAAGGTCTGCAGAGTCATAAATGATGGGATACAGACAGGACTGAGAAAGGAAGAGAATGTGGCAGGAGAGTATTAGCACGGGATGAGGATACAGTGAGGATGAGACTGGTTGAGGATGGGATGGGACAATAAGAGGGCAGAATGGGCTGAAGATGGCAGGAAATGGGACAAAAATGATGTAGGACTGTATGAGGACAGGATGGGCTGAGCTTGGGGCAGGACAGGATGAGGTCAAGATGAGGATAGGTGGGATAAGGACACGATGGGACTAGATAAGGAAAGGAGGATATGATGATATGACAGAATAAGGAATGAAACAAAATTAGGGCAGGATGGACCCGTCCCACCCCATTTCGAGGACAGGACGGGCGATGAGCAGTCTGAAGCCATCATGAGCTGTTAGAGAACGAGTATACCATTATTGTCAGAAGAAAATCTTGTCATGTGTTTTTTAATCTCATTTATTACATAACTGAAAATGCTTCATATTTTTCTCCAGTGACCTACATATATGTGAATAGCATACAACACATTTCTGTAAACACAGCTCTGACCAGATAATGAAGAATTATATGAATTAAAGTCACAGTGTATGTTTTATCATCAGTAGAAAGAGAGTCAAATTTCAAAGTTCTAATACACACCAAAATGCCAGAGAGTGGTTGTGCTCGCTACTAAAGCAGGCCGCATGTGAGGCAGATCCATCCTAGGAGAGGAAAGAGAAATTAATCAAAGCTAATGCTATATTACAGACAGATGATGAGGACAGAAAAAAGAGAGAAAATAAAAGGGAGAAGAGTGTAATATTCATATAATGATGCCTTTTACTCTCACAATTGCTGTCTTTCACTGAACACCTCACAACCGTAATCCTTTTGAAACTAGAGCATGGGGTAAGCTTTAAAAAGGTGAAGGAAAAAAGAAAACCTGCAGTCTGATCAATAATTAAGCCTTTCCCTTTCGTCTGTCATCGTGTGGCCCTGTAACAACAGCCAGCATGACTGACAGATCTGGAACATTTGATGCTGGACCACATTCATTCTGTAGGTCAGCACTGCATGTCTCTTGGTTCAGTATTCTGTGTAAAGTGCCAGCATCAGTCACCTGTTTGGAACCCACCTACAAACAGATGAGCTTTTCATTATTTTTACTATGTTCGATTTGACATTTTCTATTATGTTTGAAGAAATGTTAAACCATTTGTTACTTGGCCAAACTCATTTTTTATGCCAAATGTTTGTGGTGCAATACAATACGATATGCGCCGTTAGGGCACAACACATCCCAATAGACTAAACTTTTGTCTATTAAACTCCACCCATTGACAAAATGTTCTTCAGATTCACCCCAACCCTGCTGACAAAAAAATTGGTTGATTATCCCACCCCCCACCTCCCACTGACAAAACCCACCTAGAGCGCTAGAATGACCAGAAATGCCACTAACTACATATTTTACATTCATTGATTTTGTAATACTTCATCTAGGACATTAACTGCATTTAAATATCACAAGGCTGGGTGTACTGTTCTTTCTCAAAAGACTGAGAAAACAGGCAGCAAATAAATCTAGGTTCTACACACCTAATAATCAAAAGTGCTTTGATTTAGTAAACACCATTAATTCGCTAACACAAGACAGCTTCCTTGCAACTTAAACCTCAGTCCAATAACCAATTTATTGTTCACAAATAGAGATCATGGCATTTCTTGAAGATAATGGAAATGTCATTGAAATTGTGTAGGGAGAGAAACAAAAACGTTTGATATAATTGGACAGCTTTTAAACAAAGGTTAAATAAACAACGCCTTACAAAAATTACTAGATCATTTCCTTTCTTTTGTGTCATACCCACTAACTTTGCTTTATAACGCATGAGCCGACTTTTGGAAATTTTAATATGAGCTTACTCACTAAAATGTTACAAACACAGAACGCACAAAATGACATTTCATTAATGTTCAATTGACCAGATTTGCCCATGATGCCACTGAGTTTGTCCGTGCACTGTTAAGTCCAAGATGAAATAGATGTTTATGCTAGTTGTCAGTTGGCTTCCATTATTATCATTAGGCTTTTTTCTTCCTTGTGTTTTCTAAGAACGCAGAATTAGACTACAACTAAACTTGCTTGTGTTTTATTGAAAAGTCCCCAGAGCAGCCAAGAGGTTTGCAACAGCTGGCATAATGAAAAAGTAGCATAAGATTCAGTTAGATGTGTCAAAACATTTGACTGGATTATCATGAGGTCTTTTGAAGCCTAACACAAGCTTTCCTGAGAGGCACTGCTCCTAATGGCCAGATTTACCATGCTGTGCTGGCCAGTAGTAGCTTGTTATGGCCGTTATGAAGAGAGACAGGCCGGTAAATAAAGCTGACGGTAATGGAGGAATCGATGGGCGTATTAAGGGCTGGGGAAATATTGATCAGATCTATCAATAATTCAGAAACACAAAAAAGGCTCACACTAGGCTTGCCACACTCTATCCTTCTGTGTGTGCGTGTGTGTGTGGTTTAGTGTGTGTGTGTTTGTGAGTGTGTTTCGAATTTCCGTTGTCATCATAAACCCAGCAGCCCCCTGCTGTCCTTCTCATCACGTCCATTTTTCAGACCCCTTTGCGCAATTCCTCACGTCTCCCTCTCGTTTGTGAGCTTGCGGCCGTGTTATTCTGACGCATGGCAGATAAACGACTCCTTTTATTTATAGCTCGGACAAGGAATGACAGCTGCTGTTTATTCGGTGTGTCAGAAAAGTTATTTTCAGCACGTCAGACGCACGGCAAATGTGGAGAGGCGGTTTGCCTTCGCTGAAGACGGCAGGGCCGCGAAGCGAGAGGGGGACAGAGAGAG
>JBBPCZ010000007.1:19427278-19433905 GCA_037974445.1 Brycinus macrolepidotus | reverse complement strand
CGCACGGCAAATGTGGAGAGGCGGTTTGCCTTCGCTGAAGACGGCAGGGCCGCGAAGCGAGAGGGGGACAGAGAGAGGGAGAGAGAAGAGAGAGAGAGAGATTGAGGGAGAGAGGAAAGAGAAAAAAGAAGGGCTTGGCCTAATAAACTGGCATCCCCCCCTCGGTGTGCGGTATGTAGCGAGTGTTATTCATTATTCATGCTCATTAAACTGGAGTCCTCCTAAGAGCTCTGGCTGCCAGCTCCCTGCCAAAGTCTGCTGGGTTTGTGATGTGCCCACTTGAGACCGACAGGATTTAAATCCAGGACACTACTACTGAATAACGAGCAGAAAAACCATCCCAACCACCCCATCACACACACACACACACACACACATGCACACACACACAAGGTGCATACACACATAGTCTCTAAACACATTTGATAAAATAGAAAATTATTCCTCTATCTCTCCCCCCTCTGTAACCCCCCAACACACATATACACAAACATACATGTGCATGCACTACACACAAATTTATGCATATACACACATAAACATGCATGCAAACACAGACAAAAAGTAAAATGCATTAAAAGATGCATTTAGTGTAGGTTTGGTTGATGCTCGTTTAGTTATTGTTTGACAGACTGCAGTGACAAAATACATCCATACACATGCACACACACACATACACACACACACTCACATATGCACACACAAGGCACACGCATTGTGTGTCCCCCCTCCCCCCCTCCCCCCCACCCCAACACACACACACGGCATTAGGCTTTGATGGCCTGTACCGTCGCTTGTCTGCTCTGAACATTTGTAAAAACATAAAACAGAGTGAGAAGCATCTCGCGTTTCCCGGACCCCCTGCCGCCTCAAGATTTTCTCACCGTTCCGGCTCCAAATGAAAGCACCGCAGCCTGTGGCTCTCAGCCGGTGCAGGCGGGAGGCTGGCAAGTGGTCCGAGGCGGTAAAAAAAAAAAAAACAGAAGTGGCCAGATTCAGTTTGTGCAGAACAACTGGCCTGACTGGGGAAGAAAGGGTTTGGTTGTCCCCCCCCCCCCCCCCCCCCCCCGCCTCCCTGCTGGATCGCTGAGAAGCTTTACAAGCTGAAACTTCTCCTTTTCCCATTTCCAACAGATGAGCGAGGAGCGGAAGTGGCGTCCAGGAAACTATTATTTACTGAGATGTGTATGCCCACAGGCCCTGGCTGCAGTCAGGGTCTGTCTAAGGGGTCTGAGCAGCTTGGATAAATAAAGCTTTGTGCAGGTAGGAAACTTGCACTTTCCCATATGTGCATGTGTGTAGCGGCAGGACAGACCCTGGCCAGCTCTTTCATATACTCCTAATGTACTGGAAAGCCGGCCACAGCCGAGCGCAGCAGGCTCTGGTCCAGAACAGCGCCAGCCTTCGAAAGTAAGAGAGAGAGAGAGAGAGAGAGAGAGAGAGAGAGAGAGAAGCCATGTGGGTGGAATACCCAGTGGACCATTCGTTGTCAGTTTGGGTTATGTTTTAATAGTGGACACTCCGGGGCTGGACTGGAGCGAGACAATGTCAGAAACAAGAGGTCTAAGCAAACACAGCGGCCGCAAGAGCCCCCTCATTTATCATGGGCCCGTCACACACACACACACACACACACACACACACACACACACACACACAGTCCAACAGACGACGACGGGCCGTCCACTCTTGTCTTCTGCGGGCCTCAAGCAGGAGACATCTGAACCATCTCCTTCCTTGTTTCGCTCACAAATTCCAGATTCATCTAATGCAGCGAAACGTTGTTAATAATTCTTGTCAAACAAGCTAATCAACTGGTAAAAAGGGAACAAGGAAAAAAAAGCAGAAAGGGGAATTTCAACAATTTTAACATTTATGCAAAATTCTGACATGTACTAACTTTATTGATGGTAAAAATTTTGGGAATAGTAATAACAATTTAAAAATTATTATATTGATATGGGAAAAAATCTTCTTTATTTCATTCAATTTTTGGATTAATATGATACTAAAATAACAGCAAGACTTTCAACAAACCACAAGCATGTTTTTTATTCCTTTTTTTTTTTTTACTTGAGTGCAAGCTATCAAATAAGTGCTAATTGTAATTTACACCCGGCACCATCAACTTTAACTTCTCTCCTCATTCTACGTAAGTGCATTTAGGTTGCAGTGAGTTGATTGTGATTCACTGTTTCTTGAGCTTTGCTCTGGAAGAACAAACACGACTTCAAAGGCTGAGTGTTTGGCTAAAATAAGGTGAGGGTGAACGCAAACATGCATTCAATATTCCTTCTTTTTTCCATCTCTCTTTAAAAGGATCCGTTTGCTCAGATCAAAAGCCTAACCTTTCGACCGTGGAGAACTCCCTCGCCAGGGCTTGATTTTCTAAATAAAACTTTCTGTGGTGGCTTAGAGGCTCTGGAGGGCACCTCTCGTCTCTCTTCAGTAACTTTACAAATGCCACATGTTTGCAGGTTGGAGAAGAACAAGTAAGTGCAGCTAAAACAACAAGCGTCAATTAGCGATTTTCACAGCGTGTTTTCGATTCCGCTATGGAAATCCATCGCCCTGTGGTCAAAATAGCAGAGCAAGCTTCTTTAGCCCACTTTGGCTCAAAGCTTTGAGAAGAACTCAAGACTCGGGTCATTACTAAACCAAGACTGCACGCTTGAAAATAGTCATTTTGGAAACATTGTCAATGACTGCCACATACAGGCATGAATATACTCCCCATCCGCTTTATCCTGCATTGTACATCCAGTACCTCGCTACTTTATTGGCCCCCTCTTTCTTAAAGCTCCTATATATGTGCACATTCGCGGACTGGAGCACTTCTGTTTATACAAACAGTGTCTCATCCAACCTCTACCACATTCAACATTGGCCAGTGGACCACTTTTAACCAGATATTATTTGGGTGGTGGACCATTCTCAACATACCAGTGACATTGCATGGTAGTGGTATGGGCTGGAGCCTCTTAACTACACTTATATCTCAGTATTAGAGCCTGTATTAATGTTTAAAGTTCCTATTTGGAAAGTGGATTATTTTCAGCACCATATTATTTTCAGTGAAACACGGTAGTGGTATGGTATGGTAGCATTTTTGGTGCTTCTTAGTATTAATCTATGTATTCTGTGTATTCACTTTATTAGGTACAGTGTTGTTGTTAGGGCCTTTTATACATGTTTCACTGCTCAGATAAAAATGGACCATCACCCAGAACTATCCAGCAATGAACAACGATGTGGTAGCTTGAGGACCACTATCAAATTGTGCATCAACAAACGGACTATAATCTCTAACTGCCCATTACTGAGGTGTACATTATTAGAAAAAAAAGAATGTGTTTTTTTTTTTTATTATACTAGGAAAATTTGGTCCCCACAAAGAAATACACACAAAGAGCAGCCAGACACTGAGGCCTGTCATCAAGGACGAGGGCAGCTATGAGGAATTTAACAAAATTAATTAAAAGCAGATTTATACCCCTGAGCAAATCTGTGAAGCTGAATCAAGTGAATGGCTACAATAAGACACTAATATTAAATCAGTTAACCTCTTCATAGTTTACTTACTAACCATTTCATTCATTAACCTGATTTCTGATTCCTGATTTTCAGTCTAGAGTTTATGCAGCCATTTCTTGGTTTGTTTATATTAAATATATATTTTAATGCAATCCAATAATTTCATAACTCATTACGAAGTGAGTTACGTAACGAATTACATTCCTTTTGGTTTACATTCTGTATTGACAAGCTCACACTGACTGAAAGTTTAAAATGTTCCCTTTCTCCATTCATTTCGGTGAGTTGTAATGAAAAATAATGACAATTACAACATGCTTTAGCAATTGCGATCAAGAACTGTGACTTTTAAGGGTTAATCTCCTGCCTTTACATCAGCATTTGCGATGTCAGAAGTGAGAGGTTTCAGCATGGCTCAGTGTGCGAGGGGACTCATTGGAACAGCAGGCTTGTCAGATTCTGTCACAGTATTTCTATCCCCAGGCAAGCGACGACGATGGCTAACTTCATTTTCCCTTTCTAGTCCCCCAATCACTCACTAAATAAATCAATACTGTAAATAATTGGGACATGGGTGTCTAAATATCCTACTGTGGCTCGGAAGTGTAGCCAACTCTGAACTTCAAGAGGCGTGTTTTCCTCCGATTTTCACTCAAAAAGGAGAAACTTGAGCAAATATTTGACACAGGCTTATCCTTCCAGTTGGTGCTTTATTTTCCCCCATAAAGTCATGCTACAATATTTTCAAGTTAATGGTAATTTTTGCATCATATTATTGTGAGGACTGGTGTCTCTTCCACCATTAAATCATCATATTATATTAGCATTTTTTAAAACGTTATCATTCAAACTAATAGCCTGAGAGATTTCCAAAACCTGCAGTTGGTGAACATCATTCCAAGCCATTACAGACCATTGACACATTATTCAGTATTCTGAATCTTGTAGGTCCATTCACTGGCTGCTATGAGCTCCACTTACTTAGTTTGACAAAATAGGTGTACAGTTGCAGACAATAGCCCATCTGTTCATCACTAATCAGCACAAGTATATTAGGTACAGTGGTGGTGTTGGTGTCACTGCTAGGAGGAGAGTGATCCACCCCCCAGAAACATCCAGCCAAGAAAGACTCTGTGCTCAGAAACACAGGCTAACACAAATTACATTTTAAGAGATGGGCTTATTCTTTAACTGTACAGCAGCAAGGTGGAGTTACAGTATATGGACAAAAGTATTGGGACACACCTTTTTTTCAGGGTTAGGGCTAGGCCCCTTACTTACAGTGAAGGGCAATCTTAATGCTTCAGCATACCAAGACATTCTGGACAACACCATGCTTCCAACTTTGTATACACAGAAGGCCCTTTTCTATTCCTGAATGACTGTGCCCCAGTGCACAAAGCAAGGTCCTTAAAGACATGGTTGGATGAGCTCGGTGTAGAAGAACTTGACTGGCGCGCACAGAGCCCTGACCCTGGCCTTCTCATCCAACATCAGTGCCTGACCTCATAAATGCCCTACAGAATGAATGGGCACAAATTCCCACAGAAACACAGAAGCCGTCCAAGAAGAGTGGAAGCTGTTATAGCTGTAAAAGGAGGGACCAACTCCATATTAAAGTCTATGTTATTAAAGTCCCTGTTTGTGTAATGATCAGGTGTCCCGAAACTTTTGTCCATAGTGTAGGTGTTTCTAATAAAGTGGACAGTGAGTATGTGTTGAGTGTGACAGGTTGGGTTACACAAGAGGTTGTTCTGATTCACCTCTCACTTCATAAAAAAATGAAATTCTTTGTCTTTCTTTCTCTTCTTCTCCTTGTGTGATAAAACACCTCATTAATTAGCCGTCCCGTAACCATGACGTTAAGCTACGTGGTTGGGACATCACATTAAGTGCTTTAAAAGTTGTACCTGTGCTTGTGTGATGCTGTCTGTGCTGCCCACGCTGGTGTGAATCACAGCCTTAAGTGTGAG
The DNA here is from genome assembly GCA_037974445.1 of Brycinus macrolepidotus. Classification (NCBI taxonomy): domain Eukaryota; kingdom Metazoa; phylum Chordata; class Actinopteri; order Characiformes; family Alestidae; genus Brycinus; species Brycinus macrolepidotus. Next base: position 19,428,398 of record JBBPCZ010000007.1, on the reverse strand, counting down.
CTCTACTGATAGCAATGCCAAAATTAAATTATGAGCCTATGGAAATAGAGCGATCATTCGGACAATTTTCATTTTTTATGGGCCTCAGCACACACAACACAGTGCCCTGCTTTATGAGCCGTCTTAAACCCATTTAAACAGTGGCAGTAAAGAAATGCAATTATTAATAAAAACCCTTATTGTTCAGCCATGCAGATCTTATATCCCCGCTTTCATGCAAGTTTGTGTGTGTGTGTGTGTGTGTGTGTGTGTGTGTGTGTGTGTGTGTGTGTGTGTGTGTGCATGTGTGTGTGTGCGTGTAGATGGGTGGGTGAATGGGTGCAATTGAAATGACACTTAGGGGAAGATGGTGGCATTCATATCATAATATTACATTGTAGAACAACATACATTATGACGTCCACTGCATGAGTGCACACACTGACACTGAAGCACATGTGACCTCCACATGGTATTTGCTGCAGAGTAAAATCTATGGGGAGACCTAGCATAGCCATATGAGCTCACAAAGCATAACATGATAACAATATACATAGTCCAACCAACTGGGCTGGACTAACTAATACATTTTAGGGGCTTAATTTCATGACAGTGTTGCTCTAGTCAGTTTTTTATGCTCACAGACCATTTAACCAGAAACCCGTAGCTTGTAGATTCACTATAAGTTAGGGATTGTGGTCTGTCTTTTCATGCAAGATTTGCCTTTTATAGTTGAACAAATTTAACGATCAGGAATCAAAAGTTGTTAGTTCTCTCAGCCCCTCATCAGTGTTCAGTTTAATCTTGGCTGGACCACTCTAAAACTAGCAGTGACACTGACATGTGTAAAAAAAAAAAACAGCAACACTGTCATGATACACTCCTACCACACACACCATACCATTACCATATCAGTGTCACTGCTCTACTGATGGTTCATAGCATCTAAACCAGAATCAGAATCAGAATCAGAATCGCGTTTATTGGTCAAGTATGTGAGCGACCACATACAAGGAATTTGATTCTGGTTGATGGAGTCTCTCAAGCACAATAGTATAAAAACAACAACAATATGTAAGATACAAAGAACAATATACTGAGCAATATAATATACAGTAATGTACAATCTACGATATGAATA
>JBBPCZ010000007.1:19419778-19424778 GCA_037974445.1 Brycinus macrolepidotus | reverse complement strand
GTTATTGAATGTGAGTTGAGTGTCTTGCACAGAGTGGCTCAGCAGGCTTAGGCATTTAAGAGATTGTCCAGAAGATCATAAGGGTCAGAGAACTCTTTACCAATTAACAGCAGAGAGAAGAACATCAAATAAAGGTGTAAATTTCAGTGCAGTGCTTCTGAGAGGGACAAGCATGAAATGTATCCTAATTTAGCCACTGGTGAGAATGCACGCACACACACAAACACACTAGTGTGTATTCCTGTATTTGTGCGGTGATTTCATGTCCTGTGTAAAAACTGCGGTTCTCCAACCTTAACCTCAGCAAACTTTCAGAGGTAGCCTACCCTTAAAATTGTCTTTTAATCATAGGCCAAGATAAGCACTTTTGTACGATATATTCTCTGGATTTTTCTTCCAGAGGATTGAATCTGATTTGAACTAACTGCACATCGAAATATACTACTAACACAGATCCCTTACAAACTGCTTATTAAAGAACTGAAGTGTTTTCCTAGAAGAGTTAAAAAAGAAGATGGAAAAAAGATGGAACATGAGCCGCAAAGGCCTTCAGTGTCAACAAAGTGACTCAGACTTCATAGGAAGTGCATTTCACTTCATAGAAAAACTGAAAGAAAAAAAAAAAGAAAACAAAAAACATGAGTAAAAGGCAGTAAATTAGAAAAGAGATTGTGGGCCGAGAGCACGGGAGAGCCTCCAGCATGCATATCAACCAGGCCTTGGGGGCTCTCACCTGCTTACCCGGGGGCCAGAACACACACACTAGGCGAGTTTCAAAAACAAGCCTCTGTACACACCAGATGACAGGAGTGCAGAGAGTTCGCATTGAGAGAGAGAGAGAGAGAGAGAGAGAGAGAGAGAGAGAGAGAGAGAGAGAGAGGCTTTGAATCTGCTTTAGGAAAGTCTGTTCTCCCCCTTACTGAAAGACATTTTGAATAGACATGTCCCTTGCTGAGAATCATTTTTCTCCATTAAAAGAATATTTTGGTGAAAAGAAAATCAAATTTAGCCAGTTTCCCCTTTGATTTAAAGGTAGGCGGTCAGCCAAGATAAGTTTGGTGTCTGCAATATTCTAAATCACAACAGACATGCCTTAGAAAATGCCTAGACTTGCTTATGAACTGCGTAAAAAATGTGCAAGAAAGTGTAAGAAAGCTTTCAGCTAATTGATGTTCCACGTCTCAAGTAGAGGGACTCCTTTCACTTTAGCCGCAGAAAGCCGCTGTACCCGCTGCTTCTGCTCTCTCCGTGTGCCTGCGGTGGGCCACGGGTGCCGACGGCGGGAAATAATCATTTGTAATTCAGCGGAGCAATCGTAACTCATTTAGCTGTGCCGAAGGCTGAGGGAGGGAGACAAAGAGCTGAGCGTTTTTGCGCCAGAGCTCATTATGCCTGCTTTAAAACAATTTGCAATTCAAGGCCACACGGAGCGGTGGAAAGAGGCAGGGGCATTCGGCTTCAAAGACAAGGAGCTGGGAGTGACCCCGTAGCCCATTTCTGGGGTCAGACCCCTGACGGGGACTGTGGAGACCCAATTAAGAGAAATTTGAAAACAATCCAACACAAACTGTCTAGGCAGGCCGGGTACACCCATCCTGATGGGTCCTGCGATGTTTTCTGCTTCCGCAGAGCTGGCTTAAGAAAGCATGCTCAGGGTGCTTGACCCAGGCACATAGTTCATACAAACATACTTATTGCCCACTTATGAGCTCACCCATCCAGTGTATCCAAAACGATCCAGTAAAGAGCAGCTCTGTGGTCAGAAACTAACCACTGATGAAGGGGTAGGAGGTGGACTATTGGGTAAAGTGGATGGCAAGCACAGTTCATGGTGTTACAACCTTCATCCAGTCACGCAAAGAAAAGAAAATAAACACTGAAAATATATTGCTATTTTTGTTGCCAAAACTACATTACAGGTGCAAACTGTGGAAGCTCCTCCTTCCAACCTCTGCACACGGAGGGACCTCTCAGATGCGAAGCGCTGCAGTGGGAGTCTTGGGTAATTAAAGAAACATTTGATCATGGAAATTAAAGAGTTTCTATCAAATGGGCCACAGCTGGAATACTCATTAGGGTCTACCAGTTCATTAGTCATCCCCTCGTTTGGCTCCCAGCCTCGTGTTTCCCTGACCGATGAATATTTTCATAGTCACCTATTGACTGATGCTCTCCTTCTTTTAATCATGGCAAAAATGATTGGTGTCTCAAATATTTCCCAAAATTTGTGCATGTACACATATTCATATGGAAATGTTGCTGTCAGATTGAAAAGGTTCTTTAAAGTGAAAGTTGGCAAAGAATCAGATTTCCCCCACCGATTAGCATCTCTCAGACTGCATGCCTAAACCATCACACACTTTCTTCAAACTGCTCTGTTGTAAATAGGTCTGTTTGTGTGCTTTCTGACATTGGATGCCACTTTTATCAAAAGTATGGTTAGGGTTCACATTTTCCAAGTTTTTATGCAACGCACATTGGCCAGTATTTGGACACTTCAACAGTTTAACCACTGGTAAACCTTAATGAGTCCTTTAAGTTACTTCATGAAGTGTTCAACAAAAGAAGATTTGTTCCAAAGAAGAAAACACACAAAAAAGAAATCGAATGATGTGTGTTTCAAATTGATTTTCTTTCAATGGTGTCAGTTAACTTGTCTTCACTGATGGGATCATGGACTCGGAAGTGTGCAAAGAGATTTTCTCCAATCATTGCAATCTGAAACACACCAGCTGCGTTTGGAAAGAATACCTTGCCAAAACAGAAAATTACAGTCATCGCATGGTCTGTTTAAAATGCCACTTAATTTTAAGTCTGGCAGAAAATGTCCAAATACTGTTTGGGGCCACTATACTCTTGTTCACTGTTACTAACACCAAACAGTGAGCCCTAAAAATGCTAGACCGTCCTGAAACCAAGGAGTGAAGGAACAGACCCACAGAGTTGGCTATGGGTGACTGGTGCACCTTATCAGAGGTTCTGATTCTGACGGCGCTGACAGTGACACAGGTAATTCATCATGTCATCGGCGGCACTGACGGATGGAGCAGCACCTTAGCTGAGCCAGAAAGGCAGGTGAGGGGCTCTTAAAACCACCTGTCCTCCATCTCCACCGTCCGTCTGGAGTTGCTTCCCCTGCCTCTGAGCTTTGAGGCCTCGGCACAAACAGGACAGGAAATCTATAAGAACGCACCCGATCTGCGTCCTCGACAAGTTGCCAAGGCTGTCGTCCAGTAAACTCGTGATCATGAGGGGACCGCAGAGAGCGAGAGCGAGAGCGACACAGCTGGCAGGGTCAAGGAGAGCATCCACGGAGCGTGCCACTGTGGCAATGACTAATTCAGTTCTGGGTGATGGAAGGAAGTCAGACAGCAAGGGGAAGTTGATATGTCACACGAAGGCAGTAGCATGCTGAATGTGTATGATAAAAAAAAACAAAAAAACATATGAGTATTCTCCCTGTGAGAGAGAGAGCGAGAGAGAGAGAGAGAGAGAGAGAGAGAGAGAGAGATTGTATCACTGAGGATTTATATAGCCTGTATGTTTACTTCTGTGCAGTGCAACATTGTGGAAGGTGCCTTATGATACAGAGAGTTTCTAAATAATGTGAGTTTGCAGTTTCAAAGACCAACTGATGGATATCCACAGAATGCTCTTTATAATATTCAAATGTTCAAAATTTTAGAGTAATATATCGCATGCTATAGCTAATGCATGCTATTGCTATGGCACGCAATGAATGACACTGATCTACAAATAGCAACTGCTTACAATCCTCTAATGGCTTTCTTCTATTTTTTTTAGAAACAGTTTCAGAGTATTCCTGTAAATATTATCACTACTTAAGAATGCCTTGAGGGGAATTATGGTCAAACAACTGAGCTAAAAGCAATATGAAAAGCGCACAATATTATCAACATCACCAAATATAACGATAATGATAATAAGAACGAGAATAGCTTTATTTATAGAACATTATTCATGCAGGTAGCAGCTTAAAGTGCTTTATAGACAGGTGACAATGTTTGAAAGAAATGAAAAATCTGAAGTTGAGTTTAATGATCTTCCCTTATTACTGTTAATGAAAAAGGCTTAAACACATAAGAGTTAAGAGCAGTAACATATACAGTCGAGGCCAAAACACAGTTTGAAAAGGGGTATGCAAACTTTGCATTCAACTATGTAAGATTAAAAAGATAAATAGAAGCATAAATATTTTAATTAAAAGCTTAAATGTGTTGTCAAATTAAATGCTAAATGTGTGTACCAAGCTTCACTGCCTAATCAAAAGTGGAACTGAGTTCTACAGTCTGGAGGTGCAATAACAGAAAGAGACCTCTCCATGTGTTCTGTAGGATATTTGCAGAAGCCCAGTATCTACCAAAGATAGAACATGTGCTGAAACATAAACAGACATTCGGTGAAGTATGCAGGCCCTCAACCATTTATGGCTTTAAAAACAAGCACAAGAACATCAAAATCTATCCTACAAGATACAGGTTACCAGTGCAGTTCTTGCAAAACAATGGCGAAATGAGTTTTTTTTCTCGTTTTCATTATGACCCATGCTCCTGCGTTTCGTATGAGTTCTAGAGGATGCACTGTTTTCTGAGGAAGCCTAGTAAGGAGAGCATTACAATAATCAGTTGCAACAAATGCATGAACATGTTTCTCTGCATGGCTCTGAAATAGAAAATAACTAATATAAGCAATATTTCTTTTACATGTGGGATAAAATGTGAAAAGGTTTCTAACTTCAGATTTTTTGGTATACAAAGGAATAGGGGCAATGTCTTCCTAAAGCATGTAAATGTGGAGTGCCAGTGGAAGTCACTGAGCATGATCTAGTTTGCTTAACCTTTTGGCCTCCATGGACGCAATTTGTGTCCATTTTTGTTACCTTTACTCTAAGACTCATAACTTGCGACAGGAGTAACACACATGTATGATACACATATCACTGAAATCGAGAAGACTTACCCTATACGATCATCTAAGTC
>JBBPCZ010000007.1:19379826-19414439 GCA_037974445.1 Brycinus macrolepidotus | reverse complement strand
ATATAAATATTAGCCTTATACGAGGGGGAGAAATTTTCTTTTCGACATTGGGAAGAGATGCATCTCTCTATCCCTTTCTTAGACTAAGCCCCTGTCTAACCTCTCAGAAGACCTGCATGGGCCTGTAGATCATCAAAGCCAGTTTACTGCAGGGCAACCTCTGCAACAGCCACAGCCTGAAATAGCCTCTTCTTTTTAAGCCTGCAGTCTGGATTTCATCTCACCTCAAGAGTGCCTGTTCTCTTCCTCAGTGGCTGTTTTCCCTCTCCTCCCCAGCATGTGTGTTGAATAACCCGATCGCCAAGGCTCGCCTCCCTGCATCCACTCATTCATCCATCCATCCATCCATCCATCCATCTATCCGTCAGCACAGGCTCTATAGAAACCAAACATCTCCTTCAGTCCTTCTGGGAATGTGATCAGAGTGGAACGCTGAAAAAATTCAAGTCAAGCTTCATTAGCTTCTCATTACCTTTGCAAACTGAAAGCGAGAGAGATATAGAGAAAGAAAGAGGGAGGGAGAGAGAGAAAGAGAGTGAGAGAGAGATAGAGAGGCTTTGGAGCACTAGGCCATGGGAAAGCCAGACGAAATCCCCTTTTGAGCGCGTGCACACTGAAGCATGCAGATCGCCCTTCGCCAAGGGAATTAAAGTTTTATTTCCATTCCAGTAACACAATAATCCCATCATTAAAGGCATTGTTTAAAGTCGAATATGCTATCGCTTACCATTGCCCGAGTCAATTTCCAGTCCTTCAACTGCAAGTGGCAAGTTTTATAAACCTGTCATGTCGTATTACGGCAATGGAAAATATAATCTTTTGCAGTTGGTTTCTCTCTCTGTCTCACTCTCTCTCTCTCTCTCTCTCTCTCTCTCTCTCACACACACACACACATACACAGTATATTTTAATAATTTCCTTTTCTTTTTTTCTGCTCCCTTCTCTCCAATTGCCTGCCTCATCTGCATCTCTCAGCCCGTGGGACAGAACAGCGAGCTAAAACTCTCGACTGGGGAATCCCTCTCCTCCTCACTCCTTCTGCACACAAAGAGAACATTGATTCTGGGCGAATTAGGGCATTGGAGTTGCTCATCAAAAACACAAACATTGCACAATGCTCCGGAGGATGGCATTATTACAGAAACAGTGACGTAACGGGGGAAAAAAAGTTGTGAACAAGCCAGGGGAAAATTATTCCATGTTTGTTTGGAGCTCTTGTTTGTAGTGCAGGTCTATAAACAGGGCAGAGGCCATGGTCATTAAATGCAGGTCTATGACTGCAGGTGCAGTTTAATTCAAAATGTGCACAAAATAAAAGTTAGAGGTGGTTCTTGCTTTTAATCAAAAGTCAGGAGGAAAAGATTGTTTCAAAAGGCAAGCTCTGAAGTTAACAGTATATTTTTTTGCTAGTCCTTGGCCCTCTCAGGAAGATGAAGCCAACATTAAATGGCCAATAAGTCTTATTCCATCTATCAGCCTAATCAGCACATCTAACTCTACAAGTAATTGTTGCACTGTGATGAACTATGAACTAAAAATTAACCGTTTTAACTAAAAAAAATCAAACAACTAGCCTCTTCTAAATTTTGAAATTTCATATTAAATCAAATACAAAGTTAACAAAGCAATACTTTGTGTTTTACAACAATGAAATAACACCGAACACAAACACTTAAAATGCTACAGCAGTGTCTTAGCAATGGTGAAATAGTCTTGTCAATAGAGAGATAATATTTTAATTTGCTAACATTGTGTGTCTTGTTATTATTGGATATTCAATAAAATTAAAGGTTTAAGGCAGTGTCGGTACATCACATGAAATTTTAATGCTGCTTTAGCATTTAAAACTAAATGTGTCCTAACATTACTTTTCAACATTGTCATTGACATTGTCATCATCATATATATATATATATATATATATATATATATATATATATACTTTAAGCTTTAAGTGTCCGCAAGTTTTATTGAGTTTTATCGTCTTTGGGCAAAATTCCACCCCATAGGAAAAGTCAAATTTCCAAAAATGTCAAACAGACAAATCTCAAACACAACAAATACAAGATAATCTGTATGTCCATTGAACAGAAAACAAAAAGTCTGGTTACTGTCGCAAAATGACCAACATGTTATTGTTTTATGAAATCCAACAACAGGATACAGTTACAGAATAGCTTTACGTCCCGCTTTACACTTTACAGTTTTAGGTAATCCTACATAAACTTAAACTTATGTCTATACTTTCTTTTTTTATCATTACATGATAACCAATATATATATGTTAGCTAGCTAATGCTAGTCATGCAAGCCACAGGAAGAGTTTAAATGCAACACAATGTCTTCATTTTAGACTGTTAAGATCCTTTTCAGTTGCCATTTGCTTGTTAAGAGTGTCAGACCAACAATGTCACACCAGCAAAACCCATTTTAACCCAGTTAAATATTTTATGTGGGGTTTAATGGGTCTTTTATTACAATTTATTTGTAAAGCCATATATATGTTTTATCTAACCATATTTACCACACATTTAATACCCAGTATTGTAGCAGCAATGAAATAACACCGAACACAAACACGTAAGACAAATTATACCTCAATGTCTTAGCTATGTTGAAACGGTCTTGTCAACAGGGAGACAATAGCTTTATTTGCTAATATTGTAACAACTTTAGCTGCGGGCTGGGTTTATTTCTACAAAAACTTTGAGTATCATTAGAAAATGTCCAGAGTTTAAATTCTACAAGTATGATAATGCTATGAAATAAAAATTAACTAAAAATGCGGACGTGTAGTTTTTTAGTTCCCAGAAATCATTAAGCGTTCTCTGAAGGCCTAGAAGGCCCTGAGGATTCCCTACTGCTCTTAATGAATGTATGCATTTCTCAGATGTGCTTGCCAACATCGTAATATTGTCTAATCCACTGGTCATCATTTGTTGGCAGAACCACATGGAGTCTTTAAGGAGGAGAAGCAGTATGTGGCGGCCCAGCGAGGATGCAGTCGGCAGGAGCAGCAAAACAGGATTATCCCCTTACAGTTCAAGGCCATCTTTCAATATGGGTCCCATTCCTCATAGGTCGGCGGGTATTCATGCCCTCCCTCGTCCACTGCCATTCATGACCATGTGGTGCTCATCCAGCCATTGTTGCATCTGAGTTAAACCACAAAACAGGGCCAAAGCAAAAAAAAACAAAAAAAAAAAACATATGATTTAATTCCACTTGTGCAAAATGGAAGAAGAGAGCAGGCAAAAAAGTCCACAGAGCTGTGTATGGATTTGTATAGGCATTTATTTTGGACTTTACATTTCAAGGGAAGAATTTGTATCTGACTCCTTTTTAACCACAGGTCAGTTATTACTGGTGATAACAAAAGCATGAGGTCATTTTATAATATTAATTTGTCCCTTGTAGCTCACAGAAACAAGTGAAAATTGTCAACATTCAACAGTGTATAACTTTCAATCGATGCCACATTTGTGTTTGTTAGTAGTTTTGTCATTTCTTAAAATTGAAACAAATGAAAAAGTAAGAAGTATGAGACCTCTAGATTAGAAAGTACGCTACAGGCCAGAAGTTTGGGCCCACCATCAGATAATTATTATTATAAACAATATGCTGCTCTTTCAAAATTGTATTACAAGAAAACATTAGAAATACCTAAGTCAAATGTAACTGACTGGTTTTGAAGTGTAATGTAACAATATACACCACAAGTGCAATTTAATAGATGCATCCTTTCCAGCATTTTTTGGAAATAACTTGTGTCCAAACCCTCCCAGCACCTTTTCAAGCATGCAAACAGTTCTGTGTCATTTGATGGACGCTAATGTCATACTTGTTGGTCCAGCTCGTCCAGCTGCTCTCAGTCTTCGCTTGAATGTAATAAGAGATGACGTTCATTGTTAGCTGTGCTTTTCTAGCCATTACGAACATAAAAATAAAAAACAATATCAAACATTTTGACTTTTAAGTTTTGATGCAGTACAACAGACAATGGAAACGAGGAGCAGAAAGTGCTCTCTTATCACAAAACGATCCGGGACAAGGCAGACAGGTGGCTATTGTTTAGTTAATTAAGGTGCAATCAGGTAGGGGCAGGAGCAAATCAAGTTCTGACATTAGTAAATAGCCTTCCAACACAAAGTGAATGTCAGTTCATTAAAGACTTACCTGATGTGTCTTTTTCAAAACCAATAGAGTCTTTGTGGCTAAATAATGTGTTGCTACACACTGTAAAATATAAAAACTTGTCAGTTTTATTTAGGAATTTCTAATGTTTTCTTGTAATAACATTTTTAAAAAGTAATGTATCATTAAATAAATGAATAAATCAAGGGTGAGCCCAAACTTCTGATCTGTAGTGTAAATCAACTATATATGCGATTCATTACATGCTAATATCATTAACTATGTATTTTGTCATTTTACTATGGATTTAATTTACAGCACACAATGTGTTGAAGGAAAATTTAATGTATAGGAAAATGACAAAAATAACACTGGACTGCTAATGATAAAATATCACTGCATCACTTGTCTGTATCATAAACGTGAGTTCACTGAGCTCTGAGACTTTTTTTTTATCGTATTTTCAAAGCTTCTTTTTTAAACCATTTCAAATGTCAGAATGTTGATACTCTCCAGAGCAACTCCTGATCCTAACGTCAGCCATACATACATCATATACTGCGAAATGCCAGCCAGTTCTCCCTCCACGTTTTTTAATAAAAAAACAAACCAGTTGATAAATATTTTCTCAGCACTCCAAAATAAGGTGCGGCGCAAAGTTATCTTTCCTCCTATACATCTACAGACTTTTTTTATTTATTAATCCCTTAGACTGGTGATAAACAGACCTCCTTTTTTTAACCATATTTGCATCAGTGCCAGGAACCAGCTACTATCTGGAAACAAATGAAGAGCTTGCCGTGATTAATGAAGTGGTCTCGGATGTTAAACTTCCATGATAAAAGTCTTTCAAATAATAAATTGGAACTTAACGTCGGAGGTGGGAAGAGAGGAGAGGAGAGAGTCACAATTCTTCCTGGCGAAGATAATCTTGAATCCTGTGCAACGGATTCGAGTCCTAGTTAGCATTCGTGGCAGGTAGAGGCATTACATAGACTTATCATGCCAGGCCTTGTTTGGCTGACCTCTTCTGGTCTGATTGGCCACAGGATAGAGGAGGGAGGAGAGAGAGGGAGAGCAGGGCTCGTTCCTTGGTGTATTGTATGTAAGTTGTAACAGGAGCTACTGTATTGCTATCCCCCTGAAGCCCAGTGCTAAAAGCCAAAGGAAATTGAAATGCCCAAGGAAGCCTGGCGGTAATTAATCATTGCCGGCGAAGCCTGTCAGGACACCTCTAGACGGTTGATATTTCTGTCAATTCTACCTCTACCTCTGCCATCTGTAATTGTTTAAAATAGTAGCCTGATCCTGGTGTAAAGTTCACACACCCTGTGAAAACCCAAATGAGCCGTGCCAAAGCCTCCCTTTACGCCTGAACTGAAATAAGCCTATTTTAGTCAAATTACAATCGCAGACACACAATATTTCAAATTCTGCTGAGTCTGTGTGATCATTTTTAGTTTTTTTTTTTCTGTCCTTTTCTTACACCACCTACTGGGATGTTTTTCAGTATTATCACATTATCATCTGTGCATTTAGGACACACTTAAAATAACTAAACTATAAGCCTAAGAAGTATAAAGTTATTATTCCTTTGCTATACATGCAATATACATGTTCACAAAATAATGTAAGTGTAATTACATATTGAATATAACTACATAATAATGCAATTATTGAATTACTAGTTACATAATTAATTATATTTATTTTCTATTTCCATTATGTATCTGTCATTTTTGTCACATACAAATCACAAAAAAATCCATAATAACATTTCATATAAAGTCATAGCGCCAGGAATCTATGTATATAAAATAATTTCACCAGCAATAACCAAAACGTCTAATAATTGGCAGAATGTCTGACATCTGTACAGCTCTACAGCCCAGCGTACTGTACGTTTATTTATTTATTATAAGGATTTCCGGGTAGATTGGGGGGGCTGTCCCTGTGGGTCTGCCTCTGTCTTTGGAGACCCCTCGCATAATTACCATTAACCGGCCCGCTACAAATCTTTCACTCTTCCTCCATCAGGGTGCCCCAGGGAGTGGTCCAATGGGCAGCCGCACGCTACAGCCGCTGCCAGGAACAGATGTCTGAGAAATACCATCTCCTCTGCCTCACTAGTCAGACCCCAGTGAAAACAAACCCAGCCAAATGATGACAAGTATAGACATTTCTTTTTTTTACACACAGGACTGTTTTATTCTTTTTTTGATACCAAAGTGTGTTAGAATATAGTAGAAACTGTATAGTGTAGTCTGCAGTCCATAAGTAACTGGATGCTAACACAAGTTTTCTTGTTTTTTCATTAGCATTTTGAGTTTGTTGCTGTCATGTCTCAACAAAGAAATGCACCAAAGAAATGTCATTACCAGTAAAGCAGGCCAGTAAGCAAAGTAAAATTCATCAACACATGTTGAACAATGATTGTGTTTAAATGTAAAAAAGTAAGCAAACAGACATCAAACACAGAATAGTGTTCTGTTATTGCAGCCAAGTTACTGACTATTTTAATTAAAAAGCATGTGTTTTAGCTAGGATGTGTTTGAGATAATGAAGAAAAGAAAACACCAACATGACCTTAGAGGGTTTAACAGTGGTTCACAGAAAGATTATAGGTTGTAGAATAGCAAATCTTAAAAAAAAAAAAATAAAATATGAGAAAACTAAATGATGGAACATTTGAAGAACAAAAAGCAACAAGTCATGATTCAACTGATGATACTGTGATGGCTGAATTCTGAAGTGAAAAGAATTTTAGCTGTTCACATCCAACCAAATGCCAATCTCAGTAGAAATGGCATCACCTAGCAGCAGGACAGGGACCCAAAAGAAACTGCTAATGCAACATTTAGAGGAATTTTCAGAGACATTTTCAGTGAAATTGACCAGACAAGTCAGTCATGCTACCTTAACCCCACGGAGCAGCATGTCACTTACTCAACACAGAACTGAAGACAATGAGCCCTTGACAGAAGCAAGGACTAAAAATCTCACCTGTAAGTCACTAAGATGGTCAGACCACAACTATCAGAATTTTATCCATTGCATTTTAGTTAGCTATCCACACCCGTGTGTACACAGTTCTGTTCACTACCAGAAATAGCAGTACAATATTAGTCTGAAGGAAACAAACTTTTTTGCAAAGTTACCTGCTCTGCACACAATGGCAAAAACAAGCCTTTCAGAACAAGATGCAGTAGCTCAAAAAAGTTTTTAACCACTTTAAAGTCTTTTAATGTAGTGACTAGTAAACAATATTGAGTAGCTGCTTAAAAAGTAACCCACTACAAGTTACTAATTACTTAAAATATAATGGGATTACTTTACTCATTTCCTCTCAAAAAAATATTCTCATTACTCTTTACTTCTGCATTACTCTGTAAAATCTACTTAGTCAATGATGGTAAACATCATTTATAGGACATGACACTATCCTTTCCTTTTTACACAGCCAGTTACGCTTGATTAAAACGAATGACTGATACTGTTTGAATACCAAAAACCTAGCTAGTAAAAACAGCTCTACACAGCTGCCTGAAATCAAAATCTTCATGTATAAAATGTCAAGCTGAATTAGTTATTTTTGGTATGTGGCCTGTTTAGGTGAAGTTGGACTCTCTCCTTCAACTCGATTTTTATCCAGCAGTTTCATATTAGCAGGATTAGATGCACTTCTCTGCTCACAAATACTCACAAATTGTATCTGTCTGTCACAGTCAATACTCATAATACCGTATCTGTCATAATACTGTACTCACTCACACTGGTATTGTCAGCTGGACTGCATGTGGTCATATCCTGTAATATTGTATTGGTGCTCTTGTGTTTTCTTGTTCTTTTTGCCCTCTGTGTAGTCCTGTCCTGCCTGCACTTACATATACTTTGTATCTGTTCTTTGTATTTTGTGTTGCATTTTGCACATGGTTGAAAATGTATCTCTTAATGATGTATGTATGAGTAACAAAGTAAGTAACAAAATTCTTACTGAGTCAGTTACTGCAATGCAGAAGAATTTACAATGTAATGTGCTACTGTGTTATTTTTGTGTTACATTGTAATGTGTTACTTCGTGCTGCATTGCTCAAAACATTGTTAGTAAATAAGGTAACCGAACGTGCATGCACAAAACGAATGACTTGGGTTCTTGGCCACATCAAGTGAAATCCGTCAGATTGGCGCACTGACAATAAGCATTATTTACAATCCCAAGAAATATAAGGGTATTAAAATATATTGTTATTCTTAAATGATTCATATATACATACTGTGTATACAGTATAATTTGTATTGGATCCAGTATGCAATGTTTTCGAGTGAGGAGAACAGATCCATCCATTTAGTCCAATTCTGCTATATGTAATATCACTGTGAAGAGAACAAATCATGTGTGCTGAGATCCCAGAACAGATTGGCTAAATTGCCATTATCCCCATCTTTAGGCACACAAAGGATTGGGGATCCATGCATGAATGTTCTTTAATCATCTTCAGTCCGCTGCCTCTCCTCCCAGTTCCCCGGCAGCAGCAGAGACAGAACGAGAGAGAGAGTGAGAGAGTAGAGAGAGGGAGGGAGAGAGAGAGAGCGTGACCCTGCCCAGTCCCACTGGAGTGCTGTGGCCACGGTGTGATTGCAAAGCATTACTGCACTCTCATTAGCATAATGATTCCCCCTTCTCTTCTTCCCTCCCTCCTCATCTCTCTCTCTCTCTCTCTCTCTCTCTCTCTCTCTCTCTCTCTCTCTCGTGCTGTGTGTTGTTACCCGAAAGCTCCCAGAGGTCCTTGAGTATTTTAAGCTTGTTAATAATCATTATGGATGTGCAGTGAAGTGGGTGAAGAGAATAATTAACTCACCTGAGCCAATCCAAATTAACCCTTCACGCTTTCGTTAGAACATTCCTCTTCAAATACGGCGTCCATCAGGGACCCATTAGAGACGAGTAATGGATGGAGGGGATAATGCCGTGCCTGTCCCATTTAGACCTCTGACTGTGCACAGTGAGCTGTGTTAGTTTTCCTGTAGATGACACAGAAGACATGACAAAAAAAATTATTCTCAATAAAAAGATATGCTGTGCTTTAAACTGTAAAATGTGGAACCGGGCAGAACCTATCTAACCTACTTATTTTCCTTTGTGTTTTTTCATTTAAAGTATTTATAACACATTTAAATATTTGTTGCTTGTTACCACATGAAGTAATTGCTTTAGTTTGAACTGAGTTTTTTTTTTACACTGCAGGAAACAGTGAGCTATTTCTTAATTGAAAAGATAGCTGTGTGGTACAATTGCACAACAACACTTGAGGCTGAATACTTAAAAACTGTGCCCTCTGAAATAATCATGGACTCTGTTCCTGGTATGCCCGTGTTAAGCAGAGTTTGGTGATTTAACTGCTCAGACACATCTGGTTCAAAACATATTTTTATTTCCACATTTAGTGATTGCGTTTGAATAGAGAAGCTATAAATCTGTGCAGGATATCAGCCCTCCGGAACTGGGCTAGGCCATGTATGTGCCTCATCATTCTTTTTTAGAAATCAGTTTTTAGTTGGTAAATCTGTATGTTTCGGGGTGTGTTCTTATTGAGACATCCATCTTTATATTTAATTGCAGTAGAAAACTTTCAGAAATTCTCCTCTAATAACACCTGGTACATAGATCCGTTCATTTTTTCTTCAATGACTTGTAGTGCCACACTACAGCTTTCAGAGAAGCATTCACATGTCATGCCTCTATTCTTCACTGTAGATATGGTAATTGTGGAGTCGTACGCTCAAACCTCCAAACACAATGAGCTGAATTATTAAGAGTTCTGTTACGATTCTAATAAGTGATACATTTTTGTTTTGACTAGAAAGAATAAATTTGTTACTTATTACAATAAATTTTGATTTGTCTAAATGTTCATGTGAAATTGTAGATGCACATCTCTGTGCAGACGCACATGCAGATGATTGTGGTGCAATATATTGTTTATTGTTCTCTGAGTAACGATTGTTTCTGCTGCATTTAGGTCATCCTGCTGGCTCCTCTCTTTCCTTCCTTATCATTAGTATAAGGGTGCATTGTGAAACTGAAACCAGTTTTTGTGTGGATTTAGATGTATGATTTGAGTCATTGTCCTGCTGGATGATCCAGCCATGACCCAATTTTAGCTTTTTGGCAGAGGCAGCCAGACTTTCATTTAAAATCTCCTGGTACGTGATGGAGTCCATAATGCCATGTATCCTATCAAGGTTCCCAGGGGCTTTGAAGAAAAAACAACCCCAAAACATCACAGATCCTCCTCTATATTTAACAGTGGATAAGGTTTTTTCTGTGTACCTGTTCTCCTTTTTATGTCAATCCCACCTGCAAAAAGCTTTATATTGTCTGACAACAGAACCTGGTTCCAGTCAAAGTTCCAGTAATGTCTTGAGAAGTGCTTACATCTGTAATTACATGAAACAAAGGACTTTCTTCTCGCAGTGCCAAGCCTACAAGTCACAGTCACAAAATGACATAAATAACAGATTATGAAAATAAATGTATAGCACCGTTCCCATGATAATGTAGGATTATATGAATTTTAAGGATAAGATGTAGTACGGATTGTTCAAGTGTTTCAGTTAGCTAAACTAGCTGACAAACAATGTTTAGGCATACACAAAATGCTATAGCGAAACTGCCTCATAGAATGCACCCAGTTTATTTCTACGTCTGGCAATTAATTTTGAGGCCTTGTTCACAGTCTGTACAAGTTTCCTTTTGGTGTAAGAGTCTGTGCTGCCATTTTAGACAGTGATAAATGATGTTAGAATGCTTTGGATGATGCAGCTACTTCTTAAAATGTATAATTCTTTTTTTTCTCTGTTGGACTTTCTTGAGGACGGTGCTAATAGCCCCATTTAAGCAGGCATGCTTTTGGAACAAAACCTGCTATCAGTAAGGACTCTTCATTCTAAACACAGAGGCTTTCTCTGCATACAGAAAATCAGTTCTTGAAGCCCTGGAAACACTTTATATCTTGAGAAAGTGCACTCACAAACACACACAAGAAGCACTCTGTCTTGTACTACTGACAGTCAGATGTTAGGAATCTTTCCCCATTCACAGAAACACAATCAAGGATTTGTTCCCATCATACACATGTAATAACCGCGCCGAGATGAAATGAAGGCTTCCCTTGATGGGCGTCCAAGTCTAATCTCCACCTAGGCTCCGAGTTAGCTTTGTGCCGCAGACAAGCTTTATGGCGTCTACTACAAACAGTCATTAAAAAAGTCAGTTGGTGTATTTAAGGCTGAAGGAGGATTAGGCCTCGATGTGATCTTGAGCGTACACTCATGTCACTGCATGAACCGACAAGAGGCGAACCTGGGAGGTACAGCGATGGGTGCTCTTTAATTCCTTGCCACGTTTGAAGGTGGAAATTATTTGTCTAAATGAGACTGACCCAGCTGCTCCGCCACTTATCAGCCTACCTGCTTTACCCGGGTGAACATGCTCGTCATAATACAGTGTTTGTCAAAAGTTAGATACTTCGTCTTCTTTTAAAAAATCTGGTCTCACCTCTTATTGTCTCTAATAACTGTGTAGCAACACTTTAACAATGCGTGCAGCAACACTGTAACTACTGGTGATGTATTCACTGTTGCAGATGAATTATATTAGTGGAGCTTATGTAGATACAGATGTGTGTTAACTTAAGTCCTTACTCAGGTAATTATGAGGAACACACCTGCTTAATTATAAGAGTAAAACGTCAAGTCAATACATATATGTATTTACATAAACTGCACTAATATAATTCCTCTGCAATAGTGAATAGTGAAAGTGGGACCAAAACGTCTCTTAAAAAGTAATGCTTGATTAAAGTAATAATTGATTAAAGTTGAAAAATTACCTGCAAATGATAAAGGTTCTGAAAGTGGTTTAAACAGCTGAAGGATCTGACAACTGCAAAATGTGTGGGTCGTGCCTGTATTCCTAAGGTGGTGCTTTAGTTCGTTGCTCCTGAGGGAATTTTAGAAGGCTAGGTGTCCCCAACCTTTCGATAGGAAGTGTAGATGTGTCTGCTCTGTGTTTAGGAGTAACTAAATTAAAGAGTGTTAGAGCATTGTGTTTTTACTGGGTTTGAACAGGCATATGGGGACATGCCTGACAGGAAACAAGTAAATAGAATTTGCTGATTAGCATGTAATGCTCTAGGGCGATGTCATCCAGGCTTTCTTTCTTTCTCTCTCTCTCTCCCTCTCTCTCTCTCTCTCTCTTTGACTTCAGCAAAGTAGATCCAGCTTTCAGAAAGCCTTATTGCTCGCCTTCTCTTTTTGTGTTTAATTGCTAACAGGGAGGTCAATTAATTTTGCTCTCCCCCTCTATCTTTTGCCCACATGACTGCAAACAACGCTTGCCGTTTCCTCTTTCCTCCTGATTTTTTTTTTTTTCAAATTCCATGTCACTTCAAATGGATTAATTGAGTCCCTTTGTTGTTAATCTCTGTGGTGCAGAGAGAAGGGAGAGCGAGACTGGCCTATCTCGCCTACTGAGAGAGGCGCGGTCACGCTCGGCCCCAAACCAAACACGAAAAACAGCTCGCAAATTCCTCATTAGCAGGAGAACACATTGTACGCAGAGGGTGTATAAACTACTTTGCTCTGGGGTGTGGCACTGAGTTCAAGCATCGTGACGTTGCAAAACCATGAATCGCAGGTGAGCAGGGGCTGATACCACCTATCCAGCTGTCCGGCTGGCAACGCAAGTGGGCTTCACAGCAGAAAACATTCAGGAAACTGGTACAGACAAGCAGTACTTTCCCCAGCTTTATTTTACCAAAACTCCACAGATCAGCTGTAGCCTAGCCGTTCTACTCTTCACTAATATTAGTGGTGTGTACATTAGTAGTAAACCACCTGAGATTTTATTCCCTTTATGAAAACACACTATACAGATACACAGTAAGATACAGTAAGTCATAACAATAGATTGAGAGAACCTGATAAAAATGAATAACAAACAATAATACGAGTTTTTGTTCATTTATTGTACAACATGATCCAACGCGAAATGTCTTTGTATGTGAACCTCTGCTTTCAATCACTAGTCTGACTTTAGTACTGACTACTGATCAGTCCTGCACACTGACTTGGAGAAATTTTGGCCTTTTCCTCCTTACAGAACTGTTTCAACTCACTTTCTTGAATACCACTCTTCAGGTCCTGCCACAACATTTTTGTTGAATTAAAGTCTGGACGTTGCCTCAGCCATTCCAAAGTGGGAAAATTCTTCTGCTACTACCATTCTTTTAGTAGACTGACTGGAGGTCTGCTGTGCTTCAGTTAAGAGCTGTAGCTTCAGAGCATCCAACAGATGAGACAGGTGGCTTCTCCCGTAGAATTCTTGGAATACAATCCAGAATTCATAATATTATGAAATGATAACAAGCTGTTCTGGTCCAATACCAGCAAAATATATCCAAATATTTCTGTTTTTTTGGCTCATCTAATATTCATGCAATGTTCTTTCTGAAGAGTTGTGGTGTTCCCCTTTCTGTTATTCTATACACAACGTTCATGTATAGTGCTTGCCAGATGGTTGACTTAAGAAGACTAACATTAGCCAGTGCAAGAGATCTGATAAATTTAGAGGCTCTAATACTTTCGCCAACCGCAAAAATAATATTGAATTTCTTTGTTCAGTAAATAAACATACAACACTAAATCTATATGATTGTATTGTTTGTTTAATTAGTTTCTTTATCTATTGTTATGACTATGAGATGAAGATGTGGCATTAAAATAATTTAGATAATTCAGAGACTTCCAGATGGTCCAACAGTAGCGCTACTGTTCATCCTGGAAAATGCTCTTGATCTGTTCAACAGTTTTTGTTCATTCAGATAAACCCAGCCTTTGGACTTATTGTTACTTATTCTGAATATTTCAGCCTCATTATGGTCTGCTTCATTAACATTGGTGCTTCTTTGGCCGTCATATAGAGAGACAACAGAGAATGGCCTCACCTAGAATCAACTTTAGACCTTTCATTAGCCTTTTTAGTGCATGAACAGCGCCGCATGGCTAGCCTAACTATCCATTTACCATTGATCTGTATAAAAAAGATTGTTCCTATAAAATGACTGTCACTATCCTATTTATATATACAGTATAAGTACCTTTGAATGGCTGACATTTTGCACTTTCATTTTAACCAAATCAGAGCCAAAAAATATCAAATGTGTCACTTAAGCAACCTCACTGGGTTCAGAAATTGTACTGAATTGTACTGTTGATGAAAAGGTATTTTTTCAGTTCTGCTGAACATTAGCCACCACCTAGCACCACACCTTTTGGTGTTTTATAAAAAGTATTTAACACTTAAGCACAATACTGAAAACCTCACTGAATCCTTTCTGAAAATAAGTTTGCATGCTACTGATTAGCCACTCAGTAAAACCGAAGCACTTTGTTTCCGATAGCAGTTTGCTGATGATAAGCTCCCTGCAATCTGTATTCATAGACGCAGTCGTGCGCAGTGGTAATCATTTTAATTATTGCATTTACAAGGACACCTAGGGATGCACTGTGAATGGAATGAACCAGAACACCAGGGGACATGTTTAGTCTGACTTTCCCCTTTATTCATCAATCAAGCTCACAACAAACAACAACCAACAACAACATCTGCTTGGGGCCAAGCACCAAAACACACAAAAATGTTTTATTTGCTTTGGCAATTGCAGTAGTTTTGGGTGAAGTGGTGGAAAACATCTTAGGAATTATTTGTAGGTTCTAATTAGATGTTTGATTCCAGTCATGAGATGAACTCCTTGAGGAAAGCCAGAGAGTAAAGCTTGTCGTTTCAGGGACCCAACTGGCTGCACCACCCGTTGATGACTAATCGGCCCTGTGATCCCAGACGTGTTCGTTGTTGCTTATCGCCTTCTCCCTCTCCTCCACTCCCCTCTTACACTGGCCCATTAAACACGCGCTTGATGTTTGCCACATCTAAGCATTTGTTGGCTCTAAAAACAATTCTTTTTGGGGCGGCCTGCACTCGCAGACCCCCATCACCGTCTTGCCTGTGGCCTTCTGTGATATGCTGGTAGTTCTGAAGCCCATAAAGGAATAGTTTGGCAAAAATTAAATATACACCATTATGTAAAAAAGTTTGTTACATATGTAAAAATAGTTCTAGCAGCCACTAGCAGTATTTTCGTCCATTTTTATAGTTAACAGTATGTACTACTGTGTCAGAAACCACAGAGGTCTGTCTGTTTGAGATTACTAAACGAAGTAAAGTGGCCCCTTATAGTCACGTGTGAACACACCACAGCACACAGTGTGAACAATGTGAAATTATTTCTCTGCATTTAATCCATTTACTAAGTGAAGCAGTGGGCTGCCACCAACGAGGGGTGCCCGGGGAGCAGTGTGTGGGGACGATACCTTGCTCAAGGGTACCTCAGTGGTTTCACTAGCAGTCCAGGGATTCAAACCCACAACCTTCTGATCTCAGGGTAAACCCCCTAACCCCAAAAATAAGCCAGATAAGAATTTTTGCATGCACTGTATGCATTTAGGCATTCAAGATGAAAAATTGATGAGATATAACCATGAGCCAGTTGTTAGCAACAGTACCCATGTTCCATGAGTGGTAAACAAAAGACAATTACGCTAAAATCTCTATTTAAAGCAGCCCCTCAAAACTAGGGCTGGGGATTGGTGCATTATTACATAGGTTTTGTTGTAAAAATAAACAACTAAGTAAATAAATAATTAAAATCAATTTATTGGCAGAGGACAGATGACCTTTTTCTCACCACACCTCCTACTGTAATACACCTGACCCCACCTGACACTGAAGGGGCCCAGAAGAGATGCTCTCCTCTTCAGTGCGCTATTGTCCCAGCTGGAAGTCTGAACTTACCAGTCTGAACTCGCAGCACGTGTGGAGAGTACTACTTACATAACTATGCTGGGCCAATCCGATGAGCAGTTTACAGGAAGTAAAGAAATGCTTCAACACAAAATATATGAAGGTAGGAATGCTTCAAAACAAAGTATATAAAGCAAATTTATATCACATATCTTCTGCTTACTCACACAAAGCCAGGAGGCACCCACATGGCTCTTCGTTTTTTCCCCAATAAGATGGTTTCTTCTGCTTAGTAACAAATACTGCAGCATATCCTTTCTTTGTCTTTCTCTTATTTTAATGTGTTGAGATTCCTTATGGCTACGGTTATGTATCATTTTCACTGAAGTAAAGTTACTGGCTCTGAAGACGTTTCTGTCTAATGAGATCTCATGAGCGCTACATCTTAAATGCAGCTACTAGTTTGTTGAATATTTCCACAGACTTTCCTGGACATTTTCCAGGGATTCTACATTTTGCAGATAAGCTGTATAGCTGTTATGATTAAATAAAGGCTTGTTGAAGAAAATAAAATACACTGGTGGACATTAAGCTCTTAGAAGAGTAGATCTGCTGAAAACCACTTCTTAAAGTTCTGTATATGTGTTAGGCTGGCCTTTCAGGAGCAGTTTAGTGGACTGTATACTTCTGTATGGAATAGAAGCTGAAATCTGAGCCCAGTTGCAAAGTATTATCACTACAACCACTTAGAATTTATATGTTAACTTTGATCTATAAAGCATTTTACTGAAACACTACAACTAAAGCAGGTGACATTTCAGATAAAGGTGTAAGCCGGGTGTGTTATCTTACCTTAGCTTCTTGGAAATGTATATTGACCTTACCAGAGATTTTTTTATCTGCTGTTAATCAGCCTCTACTTTGTAGCTCCACCTCACTGGTGTACAGTTAGAGACTAGCCACTGATACACAAGTTGTGTAAGCTATCCTATAGTCCTTTGTCAATGGTCGGTTCCTGACCACAGAGCTTTCAGCTCAGTATTTTTGCATGTGATGAGTTCTATGTGACAGATGAGCTATACAGTGGATGTATAAGGTAGGTGGACTACATAAAGTGGCTAGAGAATGGAGAGGGTATCATACAAAGTGACTAGTGAAGTGTACACCTGCATTTTTCTAGGTTTCATTCACATATCAAACATGACAACTACTGAATCTGCCCAAGCTGCCTACTTCAGCTGTCTGTTGCTTTTTTATTGTGAACGAAAGCTACCTCTACTTGCAGCTGTCTTGTATAAACCCTTTTTCCAACAGCTCAGTCTTCTGTAATCTACGCGCACACACATACACACACCCACACGCACAATCTGTGTGGCCTATAATCATTATTACACTAAACCGTACACTGTGAGTAATTATCTAATAACCCCCCATAAAGGAGCGTAACTTTCTAATCTGTTTATAATTAGCATTTCAATGATCCAGGCACTAATGGCCGACCTTCAGCAACTCTAGCCTGATCTTAATTAAGCAGTAATATCGCCATCATCACTATATAAGAAACTAGGCATGACCGAAGGCAACTGGCCCCAGGTACACTAATTTCGGGGGGCAATTATCTTTTCATGTTGAGAGATTTAGCCGATTATCCACACGATTTGACACAGTTTTATGCAATTCTGCCACTACAAAAATGGACTTAAATCACTTACAGTTACAGCAGGCACCGTCTTAAAAGGCCTAAGTGCCAGAAGTATTTGTTGTTTGCAGACGCTTCACTGTGTATGTGTGGTCCAAACCAGGGAGGAGATTATTAACTATGGTGATCTTTCATTTCCTGCAATGTGATATACAGTAAATAATAATATAGTTCCATAAAGAATGATACATGACTTCTTTATGGCGAGGTAAACACAAAAAGAAAAATCAGAACCAAACAATTTCTGCAACTCTTCGATGCAATATGTAAAATAAATGCCAAAGGTAAAGAAAAAAGGCCATAAAACATATGATTCAGCAACAAAAATATAGCCTATTAGATATAAGCAATAAAATAAATGATCTGTTCTTTTACAAATGTCTGATATTTGAAATGCAGAACGACCACAACGCAAACTCTATTTGCACCCACCCTCAGAGTGCAAATGGATTTTTGGACAAGTACGAAATGACTGAATGAAATATGCATTACTGTGCCTTAGAGGATTATGAACGGAGGACTCTCCATAGCCACCCTTCTTTTGATCTCTGTATTACTTTATTATTATTAATATAATCCCATATGAAACTCTTTACTGCCGTTTTAGCCCAGTCGTTTCATTTCAATGGATCCTTAATCTAGCAGAAGTTATCATTCAGCCCTCTCTCTCTATACTAAGTGGTGGGCATGAGGATTCTTGACCAGGATTCTGTTATAATGCTTATTAATAAAATGTTTTTCTTAGACAGTGTCAGTCAAAACATAGTGGAGGTAAATAGATATTGATAATATGATGCTACCAATAGATAATTCAATAAATTGTGCATTTTGAATTGTCTACTGCACTCTATTATCCATCTTTCCCCATGCAATAGAGGCCATATTCAAATGAAGGGGGAGACCTTTTCACATACATGAGGCTATAATGGGGAGCTTAGCATAACTTCCACCTGATTTCCAATGCAAATATTAGCGAGTCAAGTTCAGTGTGTGGCGCTAGATTATGGTTTATCCCTCTCACACACCGTGCAATTCTTTACGCTCTGGAAACATTTTAGCTTATCAGCGCAACGCAACGATCAACACTCCACATCCTCGGTCCCAGAGAGACTTCAAGAGGAGCGACATCAACATTCACACATGCCGCCTGCTGCCACACGCTCGACCAAACTTTAGCCATCCGTGCTTTTGCCTCATCTGAATACTCCAAGCTAAATCTGTAAATTAAACATCATAATTGCTGTAAGCCCAGCCATCAAATGGGGAATTACAAAGAACTTATGAATACCCTCTCCTATCCTTAATAACACATTACATCTCATTGTTTTGGTAATGAAACACAGTGGTTCATCTGAATCCAAAGACGCATTGTGTGTTTTAGCAGCCTCACAGCAGTGCAAACAACTTTGTGGCTAAATTAAATTTTTTAAATTAATTTAACACATTTTTGCAGCAACATTTCAGGCTAATAATTGCCAGCTCTCTTTATTTGTGTTTCACTGTGCACAAGGAGCCACTTTGTCAAAATCTGTTGACAAATTTTAGGAAATCATTTTTCAGTGCAGTGATGGGCTCTTTTTGTGTCAGAGACCATAAACATATATATATGCAGTTATATTCAAAAATGAAAATAAGTACACATACTCTAAGGATAATTTTTGCAAATATGTAAAACTGAGCAATTAGACAGCATTTGTGCAAAAGTGTGTTCTCTGTAAAGTATATACACATATATACATACATATGTAATATATATGTAAATGTATACATATATGTGTGTGTGTGCATGTGCGTGTGCATGTGTGTGTGTGTGTGTGTGTGTGTGTGTGTGTATGTGTGCGTGTGTGTTTATATTTATACATACCTGTGTATTTAATGTATACATGTATGCATATATACAAAAATCAGCCACAGTTTTAAAACCACTGAAAGGTAAGGTGTATAAAATTGATTATCTTGACATAGTGGCATCTGTCAAGGGGTGGGATATATTGGGCAGCAAGTGAACAGTCAGTTATTGAAGCTGATTTGTTGGAAGCAGGAAAAATTGACAAGTATAAGGATCTGAGTGACTTTGACAAGGTGGCCTGG
The DNA here is from genome assembly GCA_037974445.1 of Brycinus macrolepidotus. Classification (NCBI taxonomy): domain Eukaryota; kingdom Metazoa; phylum Chordata; class Actinopteri; order Characiformes; family Alestidae; genus Brycinus; species Brycinus macrolepidotus. The sequence continues at coordinate 19,394,652 of JBBPCZ010000007.1, read as the reverse complement.
TCTGATGAATCAAATTTTCTTTTACATCATGTGGATGGCTGGGTGTGTGTGTGTGCGTCACTTACCTGTGGAAGAGATGGCACCAGGATGCACTATGGGAAGAAGGCAAGCTGGTGGAGGCAGTGTGATGCTCTGGGCAATGTTCTGCTGAGAAACCTTGGGTCCTGGCATTCATGTAGATGTTAGTTTGACACATACCACCTACCTAAACATTGTTAAGACCAAATACACCCCTTCATTGCAAAAGTTTCCTTATGACTGTGGTCTCTTTCAGCAAGATAATGCTCCCTGCGAGACTGCAAAAATGTTTCAGGAATGATTTGAGGAACACGGCAAGTTCAAGGTGTTGACTTGGCCTCCAAATTCCCCATATCTCTATCTGACTGAGCATCCGTGGGATGTGTAGGACAGACTAGCCCAACCCATGTAGGCCCCACCTCACAACTTATGGGACTTAAAGGATCTGTTGATGTCTTGGTGCCAGATACCACAGCACACCTTCAGAGGTCTTGTGGAGTCTAGGACTTGATGGGTCAGAGCTGTTTTAGTGGCATGAGGGGATCTACACAGTATTAGGCATGTGGTTTTATTGTTATCGCTTAGCTGATCAGTGTGTGTGTATATGCTGATGTCAGTTGTTTGATATCCATCACACTGCATGATCAATGGAATTCAACTATTGCACTGCAGATGATTGTCATGGATTGTTATTGAGAACCCTGTGTTTGTCAATGTATTGGATTCAGTCGTTCAGTAGAGACATTAAGAACTTTTCTATCCAGTGATTGTCTTCTGTGACTGTACGGAGATTCTCCATCAAAAATCATTTCAGCCTTGAATTTAACCTCAGCACACCAGAATCTCTAATATTCACACCTGAGCTGGGCCTGAAACAATTACGCCACTTCAGCCAAGCTCTAATGTGTGAGTTTTACAAAATTCATGAAAGACACAAGTCCATTGTCCAGACTTATGCAGTCTTGCCTCCAGACACTGAATTGTGTTTGTATTTTTTGAAAGATGCCCTGTAGGAGTAGACTTTAGACCAGTCTTAAGCATCTGTACTTACTGACTCTGTCCTTGACTGCAGTTGTTTACCAAGCCAGTCCCCGCAGAAAGCATGCAATTTAGGGCTCGCACCTGCGTAGTTCACTCGCTCCGTAGAATATTCAAGAAAGCTGCTGTGAGCTGTAAACAAACAAAAAGCTTTAAAGCAACAGAGCCAATTAGGAGTCTAGCAGGGTCAGCCTAGGTCTCCTCAGGGGAGAGGCGACGATAAATAATTTCTAGGTTAAAAAGCAATGGGTTGGCTAGAACAAAATGCATTGTGTTCCTTAACTCCCGCAATTTATATTGGCAGTAAATTATACATGAAGCGCGCCGCGAAACACTGTAGTGCCCAGCGAGGGGGAGATAATCTTCAGTCTTTGTAAAGCACTTCGACAATGGTGTGTATGACAAACAGAGAAACAGATTTGGCATGAGGCTGTGTGTCTTTTAGCATCCTCTACAAACAGCAGCCGGGCAGAGAACAAAGAGCTGCTTGCCTGAGCTTTATCACGAGAGCGAGAGAAAGAGAGAGAGAGAGAGAGAAAGAGAGAGAGAGGCAGACATTACACCGCTCCATCAAAATAATCAATCCTACTCCACACAGAGAGTGTGTGTAAAAGACATCAAACACACACTGAATGTTTCTGTCAGATTTGAGATCCTCTGTAGGCTAAAAGCTTTATTTGAGTTTGATTTATAAAAAAGTACTTTGGCAAAACGTCAGATTAACACAATTTTACTTTCACCCCAAATGTAGTCAATCAGGTAAGGTTGGTTTTGAGCCTGAAATATGTTTCCTCAGTTTTGAACTGGAGCTATGAGGCTAATGTAACTTACAAGTGATGGAGGGGAATACCCTACGAATTACCGCTGTGTAAATACCTGCTTCTAACTGTGTCAGAATCGGCTCATGGGGTGGACTGCATTTTGTGTGAAAATGGACAAAAGTACAAACAAAATTGAGGCTTCAGGATAGTTGCTACTTTTGTTCATTTTGTCCATTGTCCCTACTTTTGTCAATTGTCAAGTGTTTTAAATTACTTTGGACACAAAAGTCCAGTTATTGCTGATCTGATAATCTGGAAGAGAAAATTGTGCAGATTTGATTTTGACTATTCCTTTAAGCTTGATTCACAAACTTAATTGTAGAATTACATGGATATGACACTTGTTCTCAGAAATCTCTGAAACACCTATACTATTCAGGCCTCAAAGCATTAGTTTGAAAGTGTTGTTTGGCATTTAGTGCTTCACAAAACACAAACCAGGTTTCGTGCAAAAAAGTGCAAAACACAAGGAAAGTCTGAAAGAAAAAGGGACCCTCTCTGGCTGGGCTCTGATGTGAATCCACCATGCTGGAGAAATGTTTGCCATATGCTTTAATTAAGTGTAAGTAGGCTAGCAGACAAAGAAGGAGATCTGCGTTGTCGGTTCACTACTTTTCCGTTTGATGCGTTGTATCCAATTGGTGTGTTCCAGCGCAAATGAGTGTTGAGAAAGGGAGAGCTGCAGTTCATTCTTTCCCCCGTACACTTACACAATGGCATAATCTGTCATGAAGACAAGGAGATGGAGGCAGAGAGCTTATGCATTCAAAGTTTTCTGCCTCAAGATTAAAAATTTCCACTCCGAGAGTATCGTCGAGAGAGAGAAAAAAAAAGTTGTCCTCAGACCGTGCACATTCCTTTCAAGCAAATCCAGTCTCACGGCACTATTGGACCATTGTCCTCAGCCTACTCTCTTTTTCCAAGATGTTAGTCTTGCAAACTTACCGAGAGCATAAATGCACCCGCAATACGACGCCTCCACCCCCACTGCGTTTTATACTGTGCAGAGTAAAGTATGTGGTCAAGGTTCTGAGAAGCCAAAATATAATGAGATCATATCCCATTCTCCTCTTTCTTGCCTGTCAAAGTTTGTACAAACAGCTTGAGTTTCTACACCCAGGAACTTTGAATGAAGGACTTCTCAAAGCAGAAAATGCTATGAGTGCCATTCACCCAGACCCATTGGAGTCTAGCAGCAATAACTGCAAACCATGTTCCCTGTTCTAGGATAATGACAGTTCATCCACCTCCACCAACCTCAGTGAGCCAATCCACAGCGAGAAAAGCTTTGGTTGAGGAAGAGCAATCCAAAGCTTAAATATAGACAGTACAGACACTTTATTCTCCTCTCACCTGTAAGAAACATCTGCAGAGACTGAAGACAAGAATGGAATTAACAGCTGGAGTGTTCACGTAAAAAGGAGGTTAGTCACAGTGTTTGGCAGCTTTAATGATAGCATGTTGATTTCAGGCCATATGGATGCCACTTGTGTTTTTAATTTTGTCACGGTCTTATATCTCCTAAATGGTAACTATAGGAGAAGTAAAATGTAGGCAACTTTAAAAAAAGTGAATAATAATTTTAATTTCTTCCACAAAATGTTTACACAGTTTTCAGAAGCTGCCATTTACAGATGGTGAAAAGAATGCAAAAAGCAACGAGGTATGAAGTTTTCTTAGGACAGTAATCCTGTCTCAATCTTGTTGCTATTTAGCCTCATGCTAATATTTTATCCATCTATTTACATATTAAGTCAAGTGAAAGTCTTAATTTCACATATGTTAATATTTTACTGTTCTGAGTTTTTCTTGTCTGCTTTTGAAAAAGCAAGGATTTCATGCTCAGTAACTGGTATGTGTAAATATGTTCTATAAAGTACTGTCCACATAAAGTGAGAACACCTTTAAATTGGGATACTTTAAGCTTTTTCATATTTGTACATAAGGGTACAAGCCAAAACCAACACAATAATCACTTAAAGGTATATTATCATTAATATTTTCTTATCTTGTTCTTATATTCATAACATGACATAACAGGTAATATACAGACATTTGTGCACTAATCACTAATCGCTGACCACTCAACGTTGTGGTTCACTTATTTATAATGCATTTGCTTGCGAAGAGTGCTAATGTGCAGATTGTCATGACAATACAGACAAACAGTATGAGCCAACATAGAAAGGAACCTCATACGCCTTTGCAATACAGATTGGGCGAAATCAACGAGCGATCCAATTGTTGTTGGTTTATTCAATAAGCATAGCCCACAAATCGAGGTGACACACACCTACAATCCCACAGTCAATAATCCAGCATATGATGTGTCAGGAATTATGTCTTTCATTTCCAGGAGGGTCTGGTGAGCGACACAGGGTCAAGCCAACAGCCGCCGCCTGCATGCGTCCAGTAGGGTTGATTAATTCCCACCCAGCTATGCTTCGTCTTCCCCAGCCCACTGAACAACTTCATTTCGTCTGATGAGTTCAGCCGGGGGTCAGGACAGTCCTTATGCCTGCCATTACACACATGAGAGAGAGAGAGAGGGAGGGTGGGTTCAAAATCAGCCAGATGTAAGTGAGACTCATTCAGACACCCAGCAATTAAGACCACTGCAAAGCATTAGCAGAAACTTTCCTAACTCTTAGAAGTGTTGTGGGGTACTCTGGAAAGTGAATTAATCCCCCCTCCCTCCTTTTTTTGTTTTTTTTGCTTTCCCTTCATTTGAAATGGCAATGTCAGGCATGTACGCTTCCTTTCCCAGCAGTCTCCAAAATAAAAGAAATCAAAAACAAACAGACAGAAGCAACTTGCTCAGCCTTCGGAAAAAAAAAAAAAAGAATCAACCCATAAGCTTTCGTCTGCAGGTCTGGGACAATCCGCTCAGTAGTCTGGCGCTGTGCATTTAGTATTTCCCCGGCAAATCAAAGGCAAGCGAAAACTATTTTTTGATTTCTGCATGGTCTCCCATCTGTTACTATACATCTAAATACTGCAAGTCCAATTCTCCCAGGCATTGGCTTTGCCCGATTTTCCTCTCCCTCCCTCTCTCTCTCGCTCTCTCTTTCTCTCTCTCCCTCCGCAGTCAATCACGGAAATGTGTCTCAGCTGATGACTTCCTCGGCACAGTCGTATGCAAGGGATGAGGGCTTCATCAGAGCGCCTGGACGAAGGTTATTTCAAGTCCCAGCGTTGCGTGACGCGAGCGGCCTTTTAAGGCCGCGTCTCCGCCAAAGTGGAGACAGGAGGTGTTTTAACATTTAAAAGGATGAAGGGATATATTTTGCACCCCAACAATACTGTAAGCATATACCCCCACCCAACCCCACCCCAATATTTGGATGGCAGCCACAAGAAGGATATGAAATGCACTAATAAATCACAAGCCTTTCAGTTCGTCTGTGCAAAACTCTCCCACACACACACACCTCTCTCTGTCTCTCCTCCTTTCTCACTCTTTGGCTCTCTCTCTTTCTGTCTACTCCCCACCCTCCACCACCCACCACCTCCGCACAGACTGCTCGCGTTATTACAAATAAATATTGGTTTGAATATATAGCCTGTCATTCCCCAGCTTTATGGTTATGAGCTCAGGAATAATTGAATGGCTGTCGATTAGGATCAGAGTAGAGAACTGGTTGGGCGTTAAAGTAGATATGGAGGATTTCATTTCAACAAGAACAATGCACTGCTGGGGGTGGGGGGTTGCTCATAGGAGCCACGTATTATGACCAGCGTTAGTCAAAAGATTTTATTAGCAGTGTTTCATTGTCTGTATCAGTGAATGCTAAAGACATTAATGAAGAAACAACATGTTGAAGATGAGCAGATGAGCTGTGTCATGGTTTAGCCCTTTTTATTAATACCCCATATGTGGGCCAAAAGTCCAGTCCCTCACTTTTATAACTATATCATTTACCTATTAGAGTTTCTTTAGTAAACATGGCCATAGACTAGAATAAGAGAAATTAACCTGAAAACACCCTCACTAAACACTCCCATACACTACCACAACAGAAATTAGTCTATGAAAAACCTCAGTAAACCCTTTTATACACTGAATAGAAGACATTGGTCTATAAACACCCTCAATAAACATTCTTATACAAATAATTGACATTCTTATACACTAAGCATAAGATATTAAAAACCTATTTAAACACTCCCATACACTAGAATATGGGATATAAATCTAAAACCACCCTCAATAAACACACCTATACACAAATATTGGAGATATTGGTTCATACACACCCTCAATAAATGCTCATTTACATTCAAATAGGATATATACGTACAGAAATAATCTTAATCATCACTCCTATATAGTAGAATAGGAGATACTACTCTATAAACAGTCCTATATAACACCCCAATAAACACTCTTACACACTTGCATAGGAACCATTAGTCCACAAAGGACCCTCTAGTGTCATGGCGTGGGGTGTGTTTCAAGCAGACGTACATAAAGGAAATACTTGTGAAGCTTTATTGGCAACAGAGAGTACAAAGCAAGAGAACTAAATGAGAGCTGATAGCAGCGTGAATGACTGAGGTAGCAAACTGGCACAGAGGATAAATAAGGTTCAACACAATATGTGAACTAAATGAAAGCAGTCAAGTGCTGCAGCATCGATAGTGATGCCATTAAAGCAGCTCAGTGGCTAGAACAGAAGCAGTTCATTAACCAAGTGCCAGGTACAGCACCACTGCAGCTTCACAACAAACTGAGGAGTAATAGAAACTGCCTTTGCAGAGTCCACTGTGATGTAGCAAGGGAAGGCCCAGGGAGCACCAGGTCCAGCCATGAGAGGTGTGCTCAGACAGCAAAAAAAAAAGGAGCTGGCAAGCTACTACTACTACTACAATCATTTGGCAGAAATTTTATCCAAAACGACTAACAATATGAGGACACAATTAAGCTTCAGGACAGTGTGAGAAACAAAGGGGCAAATATTAAGTGCTAAATTTATATAAGAGCAGTGCAAGAGTGCACTAGATGGAAGATCAATTCTTAGTGCCCACCTGGAATCTAGAGCACTTAAGACATCCACTCATGTAAAAAACCTTGGTATAATCATGGATGGAGACCTTAGTTTTGATGATCACATCAAAGCTGTCACAAAGTCAGCAATTTGGCACCTCAGAAACATTGCTAAAGTTAGACACTTTGTGTCCAAACAAGACTTACAGAAACTTATTCACGCTTATTCAGCTCGCTGCTGGAACAAACTGCCCATTACTATCAGATCTGCACCAACTGTAGCCAGCTTTAAAAAACTGCTAAAAACTTCAGTATTTTCCTCTGCCTTCTTTTAAATATTTGCACTTTTACTGCTCTTTTAATTCTCTTTTATGTATTCGTTTAATTCTTTTATCCCTCTCATTATCTTGTTTTATTTTAATCTATCTTATTTTTATTCATTCTTATTTTATTTTCCATTTCTGTAAAGCACAAGGCAGAAGATTATTAAATGTGTCTAAGATTTCAGTCTGTATATCACCAACAAAGATGTTGGATGACAACAGAGATGTTGAAAACAAACAGTAATGCACCCGGTTGCAAACCACTATTATTTTTTTTCTTCTTTTTCAAATGTAAACAGGATTTTTAGAATGATTCCACAGAAATAAAAACACTCACATTGACAGACTTCAGCTTGCTATTTAGCCTGGGATTTCTAGGTTTGTGGGGAAAAACTTGCTCAGTCAAAGAATTTTCGCTCCAGCTGGTCTGACAAGGTTAACACTGACAGTTTCTCCAGTAGGTCAGACTTAACTGTAATAGAAGATATGATATTAATCATCTATCCCAGTTCATTTTACTGTTTCAAATGACCTCAGCATCATTCCTGCCTTATATATTTCAGCTTTCCTCTTGGATCTTTAAACTGGCCTGCGACTCTTGGCCACTTTCTTCTTAACAGAACCAAAAGCCTACAGACCCCATTCCTCCTTGTGAAGTCAAACCAAAGTGAACTGTGAAAGGCTCCAGGCTCCTGTCTCAGAACAAAACTCAGCAAATTGGTTCCTGAGGTTCATCTCTCTTTTTCTGGAGTCCTCTCACCTGGGACAAGAGGAAGAATTGCCTGGTAGGCTCAAACTGCAAGCTGCACGTTTCTTCTCCCCTCCCTACTCCCATCTGGTCTGTTCGTGGACTCCCTGGGCATGGTGAAAAAACAGTTTCTACCAAGTCAGAAAGAAAGATGTGTTCCTCATGCATTTTTTAAGTTGGCACAAATCCCACTTACTACATCCCAACCTTTCAAGTGTGGTTCATCAGTGGCAGGTCATGATGGTCCGGAGGTCAGAGCTGGGACCAATTTGTAAACATACTGTGAATGACAACACATTAGTCTCACTTTTCCCAAATTTTTTCTCCAAAGAACACCAGGGTGGTACAGGCATGGAGAGTTCAGATAAAGTGGGTTTATTTTTCACCCACAGAATAGTCCAACAAGTCTACTCACCAAGACAATGAAGTGCTACTAGTTAATTATTGCTTATCTAAATTTCTAAACTACCTTTCTAATCTGTTTAAAGAGAATACAACCTCTCCTGATGAGGACAGTTGGACTTTCACTTCTTAGGACAGTTGATCAGAACAAATAAAATGAGAAATGCTGATTCTACATAATTTATTAATAAACCATTTTCAAAGCTGATGAAAGTTTACATTCTTTGGGAATATTATAGGTTACATTCCATAATTGCTAGTGTTAAAAGGAAAAGCAATTATATAATAATCTAAACCTTAGATATATGCATCTTAATGTCACTATACATTCTGTGAGTTTCAGATGAATTAAATTTAAACCTGTAGCCACACCACAGTAATCACTGAAGAAACATAAATGAAAAATATGATGTGTATTCACATATGTGCCACCATTTCAGTAACATTTGTTTGCATTCAGCACACCTCTAGTAACATTCTGATTCGCTTCATATACATCAAGATCTTCAACACAAAAAAATGCAATGTTTAAGTAACATTTAGCTCACATATGTCCATGTCATATTTATTCAAAACGTCTATATAACATTTGCTGCAACTGGCTGACAAAAACAGGAAAGCTATGTTTCAGTAAATGTACATTCCTTCTGAACTAGGTTACATGCATTTGTCAATACTGAATTACCGTCATGCAGCTCAGCACAACTGTTAACCTCACTTCCAAAATGAACTAAAAACACCACACAACCGCCTGCACACTTCAAAACATTCTGTTCTTTCTCAGTAAGAACGTTCTAAGAGAGTCCTTGACAGCGGAGAATGGTGGGTTTTCCAAGGCAATGCTTTTCATTATTTTTAGGTTATAATATGGCCCTGCTGTTTGTGATTTTTTTGCAACTTTATAGAAACTGGCTACGGATAGCATCAGCGTGCTAGCAAAGATGTGTAATGGAGAAGTCCTGGGCGTTGTTCTACATCTAAAATTTACAGTGATCACAAATCACTTGTCTAATGTCCCTGGTTGAAACTGTGAAATAATTCCATGAGGTCAACATTTTCAGTCTGGATCTGCAGCTGGCCAAACTGTCTGTGCTGACTGATATACAAAAGCATGTTTATACGTATTCATATTTGCCCACTACTTTTTTAGGTTTTCCTGTTCTACCTTATATGGTTCCAATAATAAAATATGAATATATAAAATAATACAGTAATTCCAGCTGTGTGATCCAACAAAGTGTATATGCACTTTATACACACATCACACCCAGAATCTATTGACATTCATATTCCATACCTTTTCAGACAGTCCAGACATGTAGGATACATTGGACTGACGAGGGGCATGTTGTTATACTCTTTTTACCTCTATGAAAAAAAGAGTTCTTCTGTAGGTTTTAGAGTACGGTGGGGAGAAAAGACACCACTCTTTAAGTGTCAGTTTACCTGACCTCGTCCTAAACATGTTCCCTTTTGTAGAGATGTTATATACATTCCTCATGGAGAGAGGGGCGTCTTTTCACTTCTTTTCAGAGGCATTAATAGCAGTAATATGGCAAATGATTCCAATCTATTGAAAGATGGTGTATTTTGGGCTGTAAACAAATGGAAAGCAAAGCTCATATAGCAAACTGCAGAATTTCTGTTACATGTACTGTATCAGAAGCTGTCCACTGAAGAGATGGCAGCTCTTTCACTTTGGCCTTTGAGTACTAGGGGACATTACAATGACAACAGGATTTGTCTGGTAATGCTTCCTGATGTTAGTGTTATGGAAGTGTTCTTGTTGAGAACATATTTAGCTAGGGTTCTAGGAGGTGATCATGTTTAAAGGTTGGGCTAGTTTTAGTGGTTTATGAATGTGATATTAGCTGGTGTACTGAGATGCATGTTGGTAAAGAGTTCTGAAAAGGAGTAATCAGTGTGCAGCTCATTATAAATTATGTTATTATTATTATTATTATTATTATTATTATTATTAATAATAATAATAATAATAATAATAATAATAATAATACTCTTAGTAAGTAATCTTAGTGTGCAACTTGACCTGAACTGATCAAACTCCTCACAACTCCAGAAGGTTTAGTAATCATGAATAAAATAAAATAAAATGCATGCTCAGGCTGTCAGGAAGTCTAGTCCTTTTTTTCTTTTTTTCTTTTTTTTTGTCCTTTCCAACAACAAAGGACATAAAAAAACAGAGCCTTAAAACAAACCCCCTGGTTTGTTCTCATTTTTTATTTAGCTCCGGAACCAGGCACAGGGAAGAGGAAAGTGCTCAGGTTCCCTTTTTCTTTTTTTTTTCAGAATTTTCTGCTAATCTGAGCAGACGGACTGAGGTTGTGTGGTCAGGGGAAAAAGGTCTGCCGTGAGAGCGACAGCACTCATCCAGCCACAAGAGCACACGGTCAACGTCCCTAATCCTTTCACCTTCAGAACAAGAGAGGTACACGCTGTGCATGTGTGTGTGTGTGCGCAAGGGGAACACTACCGGCTGGCCTCCTCACCCTGCATGGCAGGAAAATGGATTTCTATTTATGGGCCCATATCGCCGATCATAGTTCATGGCCCTTTCAGGAGCAGAGTTAACATTGTTGCCTGCTGTCAGACCCCCCGTTGACGGTGCCTGGAGACGGCCTGACAGCCCCCGACCTGCCAGCACCACCACGCCTGTTCTGCTGATAATATCAACTAAATTCTATCACTGCCACTGTCGATGTCTTATCCTGCTGCTCTCTGCCTGTCACTGGACCCCACCCGACCCATATCAGCCCCAAGTAGCCCCGAGAGAGGCCAGATAGAGTGGGCCTTTCAAACACACCTCACCTTCCGAATAGACACCTACTAATAAAGGCTGCCTTTTACTCTTGTGTAAACTGTCACAGGGTATTTCTAAAGGTATTTATTAAATCATTTATTTGTTTTTGCATCTATTTACTGATTTGCTTAATTTATTCATTATATGTTTAGCAATTCTCCTTACATTTCTATAGCGCCTCTCAATTAAATAAAAAAAAAAAATTACAAAGAAAGAAAGAAAGAAGAAACTCTTTTATTTCCAGTGAAAATACAATGTTCCTCATGTTCACAAAGAGCTCAGTGGCAGGTGGTTTAACAACAGAGTGAATGGGGATGGAGTTGCCTGATCACAGACAAGCACATATGACAGATACTTTATTGTCTAAAGCCGTGTGTGTGTTTGTGTGTTTGCCATAAGCAAAAACTGGAGTCCAACTTGGGGAAGCACCTGACACCTGTAAAAAAAAGTGCATAGTTGAAAGAGCTTATTGCCTTCAACCCCTCTTCCCCTAAACACACGCATACACACACACACACACACACACACACATACACACACTCTTTCATTAAGCGTTCGGGCTGACAGCAATAGGGCTTTGTAAACAGCGCTGTTGGCTCAGTGGCTGAAGGTAGAGAAAGTTTGACAAGATGTGCTTACAGATTCTCTACTGCTGGCAAAGTCTATAAAAGCTGCAAGCGATTATAGTAGTAGAGGAGGTCACATTAAACCTGACTGCCTCACGCCTGCAGTGCTTTCTGCGTTTGGAGAACAGGTAAAGTAAAGCCTGACTTTTCAGAACCTTTAACAATGCCTGTCATAGTGCCTTACCCTCAAACACAGCCTGCTATTGCTTAACCTGCAACCATGATTGGAAGCAAGAGCTGAGTATAATACGTTGTATATTACAGTGTGATGTGGAACTCTTAAACCTCATTGGCAACAGCACTTGTTATTTAGTTGACTGATGAATTGATCTGTGTAGGAACCTTCCTAAAAAAAGTAATAGACCTTAAATTACAATAAGGTCACTCAGTAACGTTTTAGCATTTTGAATCATATGTGTGATACACACATTTAATTCTATTGCAAAGAAAGCTTTCTGAGTCCAGTACTTTTAAAAACAGTTTAATAGGCTCATGAAAGGAAGTTGGGCCTATCATGGGAAGTCTGGGAATTCTATTGCCCTCCATGGCCAAGAGTCCAAACAAGCACAAATGACCTTCCTCTCTCAGGGTCAGTAGGATGGTCCTCCCCCTCCCCCAGCACACAGCAAGACGTTAGCCCATGCAGGTGTTTTTAAGCTAATGGAACAGAATTGGCAATTAAGTATGTTAAGCTATCCAGTGACACTGTGATAATGGCAGCTTGAACAAGTTCAGGTGGCGCTGAAGAAGCACATGCTTGTATTGGTAGTATTGGGAGACTGGAGGAGTCCTAGCTATTGGTTAAGGCAAAAAAAAATGTAACAACAGCAAATAAATAAATAAATAAATAAATAAATAAATAAATAAATAAATAAATAAGCAAGTCAATAAATAAATTGAAATAAAAAAATGTAAAAACTAAATTAAATACATTATTATATACTTGGTAAGAAAAAATCTGAGAACTGCCTGTACTGACTGAAATCATTACCCGAGGCATGTGCATTGTGTGAGATATTTGTATTTATTGTTTTGAATTGCTGTCTGTTGTACACAGGAGGTATGTGTCCATAAACAACTCTCCTGTACAACACCATACAATTTATCTTTATATTATATTTAGACATATATCTATGTCTTTATCTTGTTCCTTACCGAACATTGTTGAACAAATGTGAATGTAGTATAATGCATTTAATACTAAATCAACTTAAATCATACATCAGTAAATCAGAATGGCTGATTTTGTTATTATTATTATTATAGCACTATTATTACAAAAGACCATTGAATGTCACATAATCAATTATATTAACAATTATTACTGTATCCAAAAATTCAAATAAAAATGTCAGGCCAGCAAACTCCACAGATCCGCTCCTATCCAATGACTGTGATGTTAAGAATGTGTAATGGTTATATGTGACAGACCATTAAAACAGGCCCCATATGTGTGATGGTGGAGGTTACTGAACCCTATTTACGAGTTGGCTCCATCACAGACCAAACATGGACATCCTGCAGGGAAAGGCTGGAGACAAGACACACCTGCTGTTCGCAAATCCAGCTGATTGGACACCCCTGTTCTCTTGGGAGAAGAGAGGAAAAAAAAAACTTTCCATGAAGCACCTGACTGGCTTGGACATGCAGCGGGGAGCAGACCATGAGTAAGTTGCATACACATAAAAACAGAAAATGTCTGGACTCACAGTCATAAGATCTTCAAAAAACTGAATGGTTCCCTAACCAAAAAAAATATGGTCAACAGCAGTCCTTTTTTCAGAAACTGATCGATAGTGAAAGGGTGATGGACATTTAGTCTATAAATGTATACCAAGATAGTATATCTTTAACAAGACAGAAGTAAAGTGGATGGGGAGTATTTAACAATGCATGCCTACGAACTACTATAAATAATTTGGTGTTGAACCGCTTTCATCTGGATAGTGTTTGTTTGTACCCCTGTATCGTATCGGATTTGGAATAGTGCGTTCTCTCATTGTAAACACACCATGGTTTGTTTGCAGGGCTGAATCTCCAGTTTGTCCCTCAAAGTGTAACCCAAGCCTGCTGGTACACAATCAGGAGGGCAACACAATGAAGGGCGCACAGTGTACTCATTGGCCAGAATAAAATATTAAAGAGTTCTGTAATCTAAATGGCCTGGCTTTTTAGATGCAGATAGTGTTAGCCTGGTAGGAGGACGATCAACGCAAGATCTCAATCTCTCCAGGAACTAGGGGTGAAATTCTACCTGGAAGGTGCCCCGTGCATCGGCAGGGCATTGTCAGGGCTATTTCCAGGCCACATTTCTGAACTTCCCACTTCAGCCACCTCACCCATATTCATTACGAGCTTGTAAATGAAACTCAATTAGGTTCTATTAATATTTAAGTGATGGTTTGGCAAAAAAATCCATTTTAACTCTTTAAATGGTCAGGACATGCCAGCCGTTCCAAAAAGTTTTGCATTGTAGTCCATGTAGTTATTCAATAATAAATTTTAGGATGTAATAAATCTTATATAAAAAAGGATTTTAGGGGATTTAACCATTTCTCGCTTACTCCCAATGCAGTCTGTCAGCCCAGACATTCTTGATTCCTGAAGTTTGCTTTTTTAGTTTTGCTTTGAAGCTACAAGACTAATGCAGTTGACACATAATGGAAGCTTAAACCTATCAATTAACATCATACAAACTGCATAGCTGAAAGGTCACACAGTACTGCATCCAGTGTTTAGTTTTTCACTTCACCCTATGACATACTATTGTCTTTATAAATGGACAAAATTATGTTGTATAGTTAAAAACAGGCATCATCAGCCAATCAGGTCAGTTTTGTTTTCTTGTTGTCCAGGTGTGTGATGATTTAGGCATCTAATCATTGCTGATGTTTATAACCTTACATTATTTGTTAGCTACTTTAGCTATATGGCTCCAGTGAAAAACTAAAGATCTATCCCTGTCTTGACCGCTCAGCTACATTTGGGGTTAATGCTGTTAGGTAGTTTAGCTGGTGAATGAAAACTGGCAAGTTATATATA
>JBBPCZ010000007.1:19362241-19373365 GCA_037974445.1 Brycinus macrolepidotus | reverse complement strand
TATATATATATATATATATATAGAAAGAGAGAGAGAGAGAGAGAGAGAGAGAGAGAGAGAGAGAGAGAGAGAGAGAGTAGATCATAATCCACTGTCATCACCTAAGCATATCTTCCCAGAGGTTAAAAATGTGCTGCTATGGCAACAGACAGGGTCAGCTGATGAGATGATCAGGCACTGGCGGTCTTTGCTGTCCTCCGTCTAGGCTCTCGTAGCACTTATCAAGGCCACTCCATCAAACATTACACAGATAACGGCTGAAAACTCAATCAACCTTCAGGGCAATGCAGACTGGCACCCTGTGAGGGAAGTACACCAGCAAAGCACTTTCTTTCTCTCTAACACACACACACACACACACACACACTAAGCTGGAAGTCACATGATAAGATTAAATCTATTATGATTACTCTAATAGCCATATCCAGAAAGTGTATTATATAATCGAAATGTGTATGTACACACAGACTATCATAGGAAGTGTTACCCTTTCACTTCAGTATGTTTCCTCTTTGTAAATGAGATGTGTGAAGAACCTTGTAAAGATATAAAGAAGCTTCACACTACACAGCCTAACTGATAATCAATTATGGATTTTAATATTTGTATTTTGATTCAGTTAAAATTATCCAAACTAGGCTAATCACTGGCCATCACCATATATTCATGCAACATACCATGGAAATTACATTTATAGAGATATATACAGACTTCAGATTCTGTTTCACAACACAGACATTCTGAATTTATCCATAAGATAAAGAAGCAACATGAAAAAGAAAGGGTAAAAGGAAAAAAGTTAGAGGATACAGAGAAAATGCTACCAGTAAATGTTCTTATTGCAACCCTGAAGAACCCATTGTCAATCCACGTTTTCACTCTGTTTTACCAGCTCACCAGTTCCAGGTGATGCAGGGCTGCAGAACTCTTTCTCAGGTATGATTGTAGACAACACAGACAAGAAGCTGGAAGTGACCAGGGCTTTAAGGACCTCCGTGACCACAGTATCAAACTAACAGCAATGTTTTCATCATATGACGCTGAAATCCAGCAAGATGGCACTAGCATCCTGGTTCCAGTTACATGTAAAAAAAATAGTTTTCAAAGTGTCTGTATCCACCTGCACAATGTTCTGACTACTTTGCTCATTCGTACACTTCCAAAGTATTTTCGCTTCCTTCATGAATGGTTCATCTCTGGACTTATTGTTTGCTTTAGTGCTTCTCCCATGTGTGAAGGAGATGGCCATGTGCTGCTGTCACTGCTTGTGGACTGCAGCCAAAAGCCCCATCACAAGCCTTCACCTCAACTCACAATAATGATCCCTCCCCCTCTACCCCAGTCGAAACTGCTGACCATTAAATTATTCATGCCCACGTTATGAATAAATAAATCGACAGCCTCCTCTCTCAACAAATCTGGGAAATATTTACTCACTTAATCACAGAATTCGAACAGAAGCTGCAACACATTGCATAAGCACTTCCCTCCCCTTGGGCCAGTCCAACTTGACCACTGGCCAAGGCCCAGCTCTTTTCCACAAATATTTGTTGTTTCTTTTTTCTTTTTATTTCTCAGGGACTCCCACTCCTTCTGAAGTAGGAGGCCACTGTATTAAACCTTTTCTTGTCCCTTGAAAGTTTGACTGGTTTTAATTGCAAGCACTGAATGCGCACAACCCATTTCTAATTAGCTGGATCTCCTCTACTGCACTGGATGGTGCATTTCCTCCAGCGGCTCTGCGTTCAGAGGCAGTCGATACCTCAGTGAACCACCACTAAATGGAATTTATCACTTCTCTTGCCTTACAGCATGACCTGTAAATGCCTCAGAATGTGTAAATGGCCCCTATCCAAACTTTGATCGTGGATCAATGAGCGTTTGCTCTTGACATTTAGCACCGGCGAGTCTCGCCGCTACCAGGACAAACGCCGAACACAAAATTAACAGCATAATATTGAACACTTTGAACCGGCAAGCTTATTGTGCACCAGGCAAACTAAGGAAGATAAGGTGTTGCATAGATTAATGGAACAGACGCAGCATAATTACTGTTTACTCATCATGAATAGCATAGCTTACAGCTATGCGGTAAATTAAGTGTGCATAGTAAAAGGCTCCACATTCTAGGAAGCCTCGTAAGGTGAACGGTTTTGTAATAAGTCTCTTTGATTCTTTTGGTTTAGTAACTTTTATAGGAATTTTTCAAATGTCCCTTTTAAAGCATCATAATGATCTGTCATAAAAACTGGGAACTCTCATTTAATGACTGTATCACGAGATGCCAAGGCTAGCACTTCTAAGTATGTAATATAAAAGGAAAGTAAATTAATGGTATAATCACACCTTTTTCTCAGATTGTTGAGAATTATAGCAAACATTTCACCTACTGAATGCCCTGCTTTTACTTTAGGGTGAGCTGATATGGTTGGATTTCAGTGCTGTCGTGGCACATATCAACAACAAGCATCCTGCAGGAGGACTTGCGCTTCCTGCCAATTTGTGCCCAAGAGCAAGAAATGAAATGCCTATATTGTCCTGCCAGCTTGTCGGATTGTAGAAAAATCCACCCTCAATTTCGAAGAGAGCTGGAGCAGTTTTGTGATGGCTAAGGGTTGGACTGTCACCTGACATCTCCAGTAATCATTCAGTTGGCCTTGGCTGGATTTCAACGCTAAGGGGATAGGAATCCCATTCTTTTTCCAGTTTGCTTTGGCCATGGCTTCTTTCAGAGATCCTCCAGTTGGAGGTGAGCTCAGAACATGCAGCAATGTGTTCTCGCTCCCTCTCTCTCTCTTTCTGTCCACATGATTGTTATGTTCCGGAGCCACTATTGCTGACAGCTATCTATCCTTCTTCCATGACCACAATTTATGGAGAACTGCTCCTCGCCTCAGCTAAGCAAACAGTGTCTAGTCCACAGACAAAAAAAAACAGACGTTCTTTATGAATGTTGAAGGAAATGCCACCATGATTGTGAGGTGAATCAGCATAAATACAGATTTCATTCATGTCCTTTGAGAACGCGATGTATTTCATTCCCACTTTGTTGGCAAGGGAAAATAGGTCATTGGAACCCGAGGCCAAAAATACGCTCTTCTATTTTGATTCCACAAAACGTAAGGCTTTGATTGGTTCCTCGCCATCTCTGTCTCTCGTTCTGCATCTTAGTGGATATGCCTGTGTTTACACAGCTTTCTCAACTTCAAAGTTTAGGCTCTTTCTTTTTTTTTTTTTTTCAAATGCAACAAAACGTGTGCCAACACTCCTCTTTCTGTCGTGGCATTTTCATGCGGCGTTCGTGTCTGCCGCCCTAACATTTCATCGCGATAGGGTTTTCTTTTAAGTCATCGAAACACTCCCCACTCCCTGGCTGACCTTTTGAACCTAGCGCTACAAACACACCCTTTCCCGAGCCACTTTAAATGTCACCTTGCTTGCGCTCAAACGTTGTTTATTTCCAGTCCCAGACATGCAACCCGATAACTCCACAAAAGATTTGGTGCAAGACCTGCGCCGATAGTTATATGTCAGTATCATCATACCTTTTCAGTTGTCCGAACTGTACAAAAGCATCCTCGTTCAAAAAAAAAGGGGAAAAGAAAAAGCAAGTGAGGTCAACATGGATTAGCCGCTAGTAACCCTATCAGGTCCTGCACAATGCCTACAAAGTCTACTGACGCTAGCTGTCAACAGCCTCTTTCTGGGGAACTCTATCTGCCCTGACCCCTTGGTTATGGGACTGGCTGAAAGGAGGGGTAGCGATTTCAAATTGGGCCTCATTGTGTCTCCTTTTATTACTCTTTGATTTCAGGTGATTCATTTGGCTCATCATTCAGGCTGTCTGGAAGGCTGCGCCGAGGAGATCCATCCAGTGTATAATTTCTATAATTTGTGGTGCTTCTGTCCTCTCGTACCTCCCTTTGTACTTGCACTTCCGAGAGACAGATGAATGGGAAAAGTGGCTTAATGCTACATGACATGGATTAGGCGTGTTCCCATAGGATCTGATGCTAAACCAAACAGAGGCTTGAGGGGAGAGTTTCACAGGTTCATACGCTAATATTCTTGTGAAGATGGGTTATGCTGTTACAAAAATTTATCCAGGGTCATGAGGGACGGTCAGTTTTCGGACTTGTCGAGAGTCCAAAGCAGCTTGCCCTGTACAGTGAAAACCATGGCACAGAATCAAAAACGACTGGAGCCTGGCTTCTGCATGGTGGCACACACTTAGTACACGCTGTATTTGCACTTCTTGTTTGCCTCATCCTAAAGCTGGATTGCTCAGAATAAGGAATCGCAGCTTGGTAACACCTGGTTTGGTCCATCAAGTCATAAGTGGAAGGTCTAATGAACGGGCTCAGGTGTGTCTGATCAAAACACAGCTGTCTGGATTAGTGGGGTTTAGCATGAGCTGAGGGTTTGAGACGTGCTGATCTTGTTACTGATCATTAATAGCTGATAGTTATTTTTGCATCTGGGTCCGTGGTAATAAACCCTTAATGTAGGCTACGTTGGATCCACAATCCAACTGACACGTGTTCAAATCCACAGCAGTGTTTTTTCCCCCTCTCCACCCCTTCCTAAGAAAGTCAGCCTACCTTGTTTGAACTGCGGTCCTTAACATGTAGGTCATGTGGTTTCGGGCTGCAGCGAGCTTTGTTGTGGAGACCTTGGTTTTACCTCTATGACAAATAGCTTTCATGTCCTTAATTGATTAACCGCAGCAGAGCCAACGAAAGCGGATAATTTAAATCATTAAAACACAGTATATCAGCAGTCCGGCGAGTGCGCTAGCCCTGAATCCTGGCCCCGGCAAATATTTGAAAATAATTATTCTCCGTCATGATTCTCTTTTTAATCCCCCTTCGGACAGTTGTGGATAAGCTGTCCAATCAAAACATTTTAATGTCGCCTAAGGTAAAGCGCAGGTGAGGATGATTAACGCTGGCAGCTTGGCTCAGCAAAATATCACACATTATCGCAAAATATAAGAAGGTGTGCACAGATATGTTTTGCGTTAGACTATACAGACCAAACATATGTCAAAATCAAAGTCTGGTCTATGAGTCTATGGGCCTATAGCCACCTATTCCGTTCTACTCATGTGTTAATCCAGTAAAATCCCAACCTTATTACATACCAAGGCTTATTGTTCAAGAACTACAATGACCACCATGCAAACTGGCTTATTGTAAAAGGAAATTCAGCATTTTTTTGCAGGATTTCTGCGTGTTTCAATTGTTTGGATAAAGTGCATTGTGTAGAAGGTTGTCAACTCTTATTGATTACAGTAGTAGGGATCTGAAACAGGGGTCAAAATCTCTACAACACAAATATTGGTGTTTTATTTACTATCCAAAACAACCAGTGAAAATACGGGTTTCTTCTGAGTTTTAAAATGTAATGCTAATTTAATAAAATATTGGTAAATCTGCAAAAATGGTGACTATTTAGCCCCATAATGCAGAACACAGTAAAAGCCAAACAAAAACACATAGTCAAAAAACATAGATATTTTTAAAAAGTTTTAGGCTAACACTTTTTTAAGAAATTGTTCGGGCGATAATGCCAATCTTGCTAAAAATGAACAAAACCCAATAGTCACCATTGGCATTATTCAAATAATATTGCCCTAACTGGTGACTACAAGCTTCTGTTCTTTGTTAGCAACAATAGCATGTATAGCTGAACTTTTCTTTTAAAAGGTTAAAGGAACAAGACTTCAAATAGTTACTTTTAAGACTAGATAGACAGATTTTTTTTTTTTTTTTTTACAATAGTTTCCCCATTGGATTCCTGGTGAATACTGAGCCAGCAACAGAATGGTCGAAAGTCAGAGGTGAGATTACGAAGTGTGGTGATTTCAGTGTGAGACAGAGACTATGTTCAGCAATGCATTTTGTTGCTGTTAGTGTCAAAGCCTTATATCTCTGAAAGTGTAACTTTACAGAAACAAAAAACTGTTCTTAACTTTCAATGCCAGTTAATAGAAAAAAAAATTATTATAAATAATGTATTATTTCTATTGGTCCAATTTGTCGATAATTTCTTAATTTCTTAATTCATTCGTTATTCAAGCTACTTATCCTTATCAAGGGTACTGGAAAGACATCCTGGCCACGTCACCAGCTGCAGGGCAGACACACACATTTACACTGTGGGAGGAACCCGGAGCACAAGGTGGAAATCCATGCAATCACAGGCAGAACATGCAAACTCCACACAGAAAAGACTCTCCGGGAATCAAACTCAGAACCTTCTCGCTATGAGGTGACAGCACTACCCACTGCATCAATATGCCACCCTGTTTCCAAATTAGTTAAAAAGAACAACCATAAACAAAAATAGTGATATGAGGTTTTCATCCAAAAGTGACAGTATTTCCAGTAAACTACCAATAAAAGTTTTCATATTTAATGCTTTTGTTGTTGTTGTTGTTGTTTATTACTTTTTGGAATTACTAGTTGTCCAGCAGAAAGTAACAGTTGTGCATATATTAATGAACTAGTATAATACATTGTGCTAATAAGTTGTCTCATATTAGTTCACTCACATTCACTATATAATACAGAAGATTAAACCAAAAGTTGACACAATGCTATTCAGTCCTATGCTTGTTGGTTGCTTATAGCTAATTGCTCACCACCTGGTGAAAATAAATTGATTTTTAACAGCATTAAGGTATGAGTGAGGGCCAGATGTGAGTGTTGCATTAGGGTCAGGGAAATGTGGAGCTGAATTTTGTAGATATTTACATGAATATCAGTTGGTAAGCATTTACAAAGTGCAAAGTAGACCATCAAAATGTTTACAAAAGTGAAAACCCTTCAGTCCTGCTTGCTCAATATGAACAGCCAGCTCAAATCTGTGGTGTTACTTTGTTGTCTGAAAATTTTGCATTTGCCTTAGAATGCAGAGCGGATGAATCCAAAAAAAAGAGTGGGAATCATTTTCAACAACATTTGTTTAGTGCTTCTTGGTTCTGTTGCCCCAAAACTGCTTTCTCAAACACGCATGGCTCTCTGTTGCATGTTAAACAAATCAGAACAGTGTTTATCAGCGCTTCGTGACTCCACTCCACGAGAAAGTGTGGCTCGTGAGACGAGGGACATCACACTACGTCGCCCGCCGGAGTCCCAGGCTCACCCGGAGGAGACCCCAATGGGGCTCCGGTGGGCCGATTCGAAACCCCTGCGCTGCCAAGCACATGGAGGGCTGCTGATTAGAGGGACTGGCAGGAGAGAGAATGCTGCGTGAAGACTGTCACCGCCCTGCCTACCCCTGCAGGGCTGAGGGAACACACACACACACACACACACACACACACACATATACATATACACACACGTACACACACACATACACACATACATATACAGACACACACACATACTCACACACACACACACACATACACATACGCACACACACACATACATATACACACACACACACACACACACAGAGACACACACACACTCACACATACACACATGCACATACACACATACACATATACACATTCACATACACACAAATATACACACATACACACAACACACAACACGCAAAGATACATATACACACACATACACATACAACACACACACACACATCCACATCCACACAGACACAGACACACACACACACACACACACAAACACACATACATGTATATACACACACACACTCACACATACACACATGCACATACATACACAGATACACACAGATACTCACACTCACTCACACACACATACACACACACACATTTTCTCTTCCCATACACCCCTCCCTCACTCCGTCAGCCCGGCGGATCGCCCCAAACCACAAACAGGGTGTCGGTGCTGAGCGGAGCGGTATCTCCACCCTGCACAGCATCTCAGGAAAATCCATAAATTAACTCTCTGACAAATTGCTTGTTTGTTGTGTTTATCTGCACTCATGTTCCCTCTGTTTTTTTTGTTTTTTTTTTACTAATTTCTTTGTGATATTACACTCTCTTTTTCTCTAAAGGGCTACCCTTTTCTCTTTTTTTGTAAATCTGTTGTAGGAACATGACGAAATAAGAGTAGAAGTTTGCTAAGGTGCCTACAGACACACACACACACACACACACACACACACACACACACATACGTATTCTCTACGGTCTCTCTCCCTACATTTTGGGATTCAAAAGAAAAGTTCAAAGCAAATGTTTGCCGTGTTCAAAGAAAATGTAAGTTAATACAGGGGCATTCACGGCTACCTTATATTCTCTCCCCCAGGACCTCCTCCTCCTCTCTCTCTGCACACAGACCAGCTGATAAAAAAAAGGAAAGAAAACAGAGGAGGAGTCCAGGTGAGGTGAGGTACGTAACGCTCTCTTTTCTCTAATTCTCTCGCTCTGAGATCCTCAGCGGGGCTGCAGGGGCGTCCGGGACCAGAACACAGAGGAGAGGGGCTGCAGGAGGGTGAGAGAATGAAGACGGCTCGTCACACCCACAGGCTCAGAGCAGGGCTCGTCCCGGAGCTGATCCCGGACAGAAAACCTCAGCTGGGGTCTTTCTGACGGCACCCATCTCTGCACTGTATAAAGCATTCCTTTATCTTCTTTCTTTTTTGGGCTATTGTGGTGGTCCCAGTAGCAGTCATGACCCCCCTCACACCTAAATTGCATGTACACACCCATTTCTCATCCATGTTCTGTATTAGTGTGTGTAAGCTGCTGTTGGATACTTAACCTTAAACTCGGCAAAAGATCAGTTTCTTTTACAGTTTTGTTTTTTGTCCCCATGACATCAAAACACACGCGCGCGCGCACACATACCAGACACACGCGCGCACACACGCACACACACGCATACATACACATAGACACATATATATGCACACACACACGAACAAATACACACGCACGCACACAGACACACACGCAAACACGCACAAGCACACACACGCTCGCACACACACACATCATGCAGTAGGTCAAAGTGAATTATGCCTGCAAGAAATAAGTTAATAAAACAATCCCCGGCGGCCTGCTGATTTTCACATTTCAGAAGCTTAAAAAATATAAAATCAATAATCATTTGGTCAGAAGGGTAAATGAAGCAACAAAACATCAGCGTGTAGCCTTTGGCCACTGAAGTCATACTGAGCAATTTGTCTCAGCAAAAGTGAGTGGGAAGAATCCCTTTCCCGGAAGCCCCCCACCCCCCCCCCCCCCCACCACCACCACTCTCTCTCTCACACACACACACAGCAGCGGCA
This sequence comes from Brycinus macrolepidotus, assembly GCA_037974445.1. Taxonomy (NCBI): domain Eukaryota; kingdom Metazoa; phylum Chordata; class Actinopteri; order Characiformes; family Alestidae; genus Brycinus; species Brycinus macrolepidotus. The sequence goes on along the minus strand of JBBPCZ010000007.1, from coordinate 19,364,107 downwards.
GTTACACTTACGTTGGAGTTTCCGAGAGTAAACAAGTTTAGAGAAAAATATGAAAAATCAATAGCTGTTTCCTTCTATCAGACTCAATGGCATGCTTCATAAATCTGACTTTGTAAGGAGCCGTGTGTGTGTGTGTGTGTGCGTGTGTGTGTGTGTGTGTGTGTGTGTGTGTGCGTGTGTGTGTGCCTTTGCCCCCAATTTAATCAGCTTTATTGAGCATAAGGACTCATATAATTACAGAATTTGTCAGTAAACCTTGATCAATGGCCTAAAAGGCTAATGAGTGAATATACTATTGGGAAATCGAGCTGATTGTATTGCTTTTTTTATGATTGGAAACTGCACCTCCAGCATTTTGCGCTCCATCATGTTTGTTTATAGCGTAATATGTAAATATACTCGTAGAATGAAAGAGAACTTTTATAACTTTTTATTTACACAAACAAAACAATATCAAACAAGATCATGCTAATAGCGGCAATGCATCTATAATATAATATAATATAATATAATATAATATAATACTGATAGCAGCAGCAATAGTTATTTTTAATAATTAATAATTTTGTAAGTGTTGATAATAGTGGTGGTGGTAATAAGTGCATGTAATAGTGGAAGTATTAAAACAGTAGTGGTACTAAGAGGTATAGCAGTAATAGCTAAAGGATAATAATAATAATAATAATAATAATAATAATAATAATAATAATAATACTAATATGTGTCATATCTAAGTATCTACATTAACACACACTACAAAAACAAAATAAAACATGCAAATGACAAGTACTGATCACTTTTAGAGGAGGAAAGAGTCAGGACTACTTATAAAATGGACAGTAAGCATTAACCCCCCTGCAACAGCTGCACTGTTGTACTTCAGTGATGTTCAGTCACCTGCTTGTCATCATGATGAATGATATTAAACAGTGATGGTGAGTCACTGTATTCCTCTCTGGATTGTAATGGACTCTGTGTAATTTTACGCATCCAGTCAGCCATGCAAGCCTGCTCTTACTTACCTCTTACTTAATGCCATAATTTGATGTTTGAATTTTTTTTCAGGGCTCAGAACTGCTGTTTTAATTTTAACTGATGCTGAAGCTCATGCAGTTCCATCCTTTTTTTTACTAAGACAAAAATATTATACATTTGGGTTTGGGAGTATTTTCTGCTTTTTTATTGAGTTTTTTTTTTTTTTTTTTGCTTCTAAACTTTAACCCAGACTCTCCTGCCTGCCTGCGCGTGCCAGAGGCCCCTACTGCCCCCTGCCGTGCAGCCTGGGCAACTTTCTAATCCTTCATTTGTGCTGAACAGGATCGTCTGACTGGTCAATCCAGCATCTCCAACTCCAGCGCGCGCACTGTGGACGGGACTGCGTGCCGCGGCTGCGTGTCAGATACACAATACTTAATGCATTTTAATTGTGTGTGCATATTGTTCTGCGGATCGTTTGCGTGTTTTTGCGCATTATTGCGCTTCACCGTTTTTGTGCGCGGGTTAAGCGCAGGCAGATCAGTTTTAAAACAGTTTCATTTAAACCAGCGCTGCTCTCAGCTCTCACCAAGCTCACGCTTTTGTTTATCTCTCCTTCATTTTTCTCCACTTTCTCTTTCTTTTCTTTCCTTCCATAGCTGTTTAAACATTTACAGCGATGCCTTTACTGACAGAGAGTCGTGGGAGGTAACAGAGTGTGTGTGTGTGTTGCTAATGTTCGTAAAGTGAGCTTTAAAGGGACAAGTCGGAGCAGTTTAACACTCACAAAACAGTACAATATTGTGAGAAGGAAGGAATATATATATATATATATATATATATATATATATATATATATGTATAGTGTATATCTATATTATATCTAGATAA
>JBBPCZ010000007.1:19326619-19346619 GCA_037974445.1 Brycinus macrolepidotus | reverse complement strand
TTCTGACTGCAAGCTATTTGTACATTTTTACTACCACAGATCAGTCTAATTCAATGAAAATCAGTCCTGAGATTTGCAACTTTTCCTCTGGAAAGAAAGCCAGTGGATCTGGTTACGGAAGAAAAAAAAAACGTAGTATGACAATGCTTGTTTATTTAATGTGTGCATGGGCACATTTAGCTGCATATAGAAAGGGAAAGGATTATAGGATATATCGTGGCTGATCTGGACATGAGTCGTGTTGCGCTCCGAGAGGGAGGTGCAGGCGGATGTATTTGCTTAAAAGGGAGGCGAAGGGGCAGAAGGGCGAGAGTGTGTGTCTGGAGAGTGCCCTCTGAGTAATCTGCCATGGGGCAGAATGGAGCTTATGGCTTAAAGTTAATGGCGGTTGACTTGCTGATGGTGCTGCCGTGTTAGACAAGTGCACCTGACAGCAAATTCTTTATGCGGAGTGTATACGGTAGGTTGGAAATGCTTAGATTCCCAACTGAACTTGACATCTCTCTCCCTCTTTTTCTCTCTATCTCTCTTCCTGTTGAAAGAGCTTTCCTGTCAAAATCCCAGTCTCTATCCTCAGCCCTTTTTTGCCTATTTCCATACTGCAGTGGCTCACTGCCCAGCTTTGCAGTGCTTTTTTAGGCCAGAAACAAAGGAAGCATAGGATCTCTGAGCAGCGCATGATAGCACCGGAGCAAAAATCCCTGCAGGCCAGTGCAAACACACTCAGATTCCATACCAGCTATGATAACCCTGTTTACGTGCGTACAATCCTACATCTGCTTTATATAGCCAGTTCTATTTCGTGTAATACCATGCAAGGGCTTTTGTGGTAACAGATAAAGAGAGACAGGAAGAAGTCAATCTTTCCATCAGTCTAGATTTTTATTCCTCACTTCTATAACAATCATATTTTATTGCCTTTTGTGTAGTTAACAAATAATATGCTTAGATAATAGACTCACAAGAAACTTTTGGGGGGATAAAATAAATATTACACTATTCTTTAATCCTCTTAAACCCTAAGGGCCTAAGGGTCCACACTTCACTCTCCGGAACTTGTGTATTAGTGTCATACTAGTGACATTTCAAAAACAAGCTTTAATATTAATGAATAAAACCTAGGGTTCAAGAGGTTAATATACATATATATGTATATTGACCCTATAAGTACATCATATGAATGCTGTAGTATTAGAGAGTATAACAGGGCTGTCCAAATGATATAAACACATGGATCATCAGCCATTTTGACTGTGCTTTTGACCACCTCCCAGTTTCAGGCCCAAGCCTTGTCTTGTGCTGCCCCCTCTGTACCATGGCTGCAAGTGAATTCAAGCGCTTCCTTGTTTTGTGAAACAGCCATGTGAATGAGCAGCACAGCTGAATTGAGTGGTTGAAAGTCTAGGATTTCAGACCCTCACTCTGGAGCCTCTCAGGGAAGCTCCGTGAGAGAGCCATGTGCTCTGGCGCCTCCCCAGGGCCAGTTAGTGGGGTCAGAGAGGCCAGAACGGAGAAGCGGGGAGAGACGCCCCGCTCGGTTTACAAGCTGTGGATCAAAGCGCAGCACGCGTTAATGCACTGATCAGTTCAAGGTCTATTAGGCAAGAGTCGCCTTGTTCATTTTAAGGCCAGTCTCATTCGCAAGTATGTTCTCCTCTGTGCTGTATGAATGTGTTTACGTCTGTGGACTTCTGCGTCCTTGGCTTGATATGTCACACCTGTTTCATACGCACACACATGCACCACACCAACCCACCCAACTGCCAGCGGCCCTTGGGATACCAACAAAGCCCCTTCCGAGAGTTTCCCCTGCTCCTATCCCTTTAACAGCAGATGTGTTTAATTATTGTCATAAACACCAAGATGTACGTGACCATTTCCTCCCAAGTGCGGGCAGACGCCCATTCAGAGAAGTAAACAGATTGTCTAACAAAAACCTGCCTGCGAGGGATTTTTCAGGGGGAGAAAATAAAACTCTTTCCTCTCTCTGAATCTGGCTGAGGAGGGGGCCACACACAAGCAGGCGCATGCTCCCGGGGCAGCCTGCACAGAGTAGGGAAAGCTTTAATTAAAAGCTTGTCAATTCATTTTCACCTGAGATGAAGCTCAGGCCTGTTTGGGAAAAATGAGCCTGTTTTGCTGAAAGCGCAGGCTTCCTTTCATTTAGTAAGTAGAGACCTGCTTTGCTGTTGGAGGTGTGTCCCAAATTGAACCCATGCACAGACATTTAGAAAGACAGCCAAAAGCAATATTGCATATTACCTTTTATCACATTTCAGAAGTGTCACTGTTTTTTTATTTTAAGTCAGAGCATGTTATATTTCAGACGCTCAAGCACCAAAATGTGTTTTTGAAGATTCAGTTAAATTATCTTTCAAGTCCAGAAGATTTAGTGTCTCTCTTAGTGTCTTGTCTAACTCGTTTTTCTCTCTATATATATAAGACTTTATGTAAGACTATTTACTGCAGTGGACAGTGTTTATTATAGTAGCTCTAAAGCTAATATTATGAATAGAAATGATTGCTTTGCAAACTAATTCACATTTAACATTTATTTCATTGCATTACACTAGTTAAGTGGTTACAAGTTGTGCAAACATTCATTATTCACTGCATTTATAAAGTCAGCTAACATTACAAATCAGACAGAAAAGGACATAATGTGGGTTAAAAGAGAGAAGTTTGGTGATGTTAAAGGGATAATTTTAAAAATAATTAAATTACGCCATTTTCTGATAAGGCTTGTTTGGACTCCACATTTTGATTCTTAAGTCTAGAACTGCACCTGTGAGGCTAACGTTGCTGACATCAGTTATCACACAAATAATTTCTGGAAAAATGCCTCACCTAAACTTCACGCATCCCACATAAACTACATCCAGGTCTTCATTAAGGTGGTGCAAACTTGTCAGCCTGCTTTAGGATACAGCATGAGCTATAAAAAAACTTCAATGAACTGTAAACACCAATTTTGGACAACATCAGGTACAGGACATATCTTAGACCAGATTCCTCTGTATTTATGCTGTTCATTGTCAAAAAAGTGATTGTAGATCAGTATTCCTACTTCTGAGGCAATTGTGAAAACAGACCCAATAGCTATAAAGATTAACAAAATGTCAACATGTAGCCAAACAATGCAGACCGCCTTTTTTGGACGTTTGTCACAATGTCATAAACACAGAACAATCACAGTGTCAAATTTAACTTTAATAAAGAGGTGGATGTGGTTTCAGAGGGTTGGGAGAAGTTAAGAGTGAATTTGTCAGCAATATAGGCCTTGTAGTTCTAACCTAAAAAACAAAATATGGACTCCAAACATGTCTTGGCGGATAAACTACATATAGAGATAGTGGAATATTTTATAACTGTGTTTTTTGCCAAACGATTCCTCTAAATCAGAAACAGTGAATGAAGATCAAGCTGATCCTTTGGTTGCTGAAGTGAAGGTTAGGTGTAGAACAGTACTTACACTCATTCATGAAAATACCCCGCACAGATAGAAATACAATGCTGAGTGTTTATGTGCATCTCTGTTGAGTATAATTCAGTACTGCTTCAGCTTTAGAGATCGTAATGCAATTATATTGCTGCTGTGACAAACATTGTAAGTACTGAAAACACAGAAACTTTTCAGAAACATCTGAGGCTGCTCAGAACTCACAGTAAAATGCATTTGCTGACTGGGTAGAGGCTAATTTGTGTTTTGTAGCCTTCTGTATTATTTATACTGCAAAGGCCAACATCGCAATAATAATGATTAATGCAACCTAATTGATCCAGTAATTAACACAGCTCATATCAAAATATACATCCATATCTGTGCTAGACATTGGTGAATCTGGGCCCTGCAGGAATGTTGTGTAAAAATGCAAATGAGCTAAATAATGAAAAGTTTAACAGCTTAGTGTTCACAGTATGTGACATTTTCCCGTTCAGCTACATAATACATAACCTTCATTCGAGTATGCGGTGCTGCATAACACTGGGTATATTCCTTTAAAATTTTAATACAGCTGGCGACGTCTGAAAGGGGAGTGGTGGCGAGTTAGCAACATTTATGAGATGTGAGTCCGGGCCTTCTCGGAATTAGTCTCATGGCTAAAGCCGTTATAAAACTGCAGCCATTGGCTGAAGCAATTGGCCATGTCTTACTTGATCTGATTAGGTGCAAATGAAATCTTCATCCATTGTCAGAGCACATTAAGGGACAAAGAGGAATGATTACTCTTTGCTCTCAGGTGTGCTACACTTGAGAAAAAAAGTACATCACAATATGCGGCACTTTATTAGAAACCCTGCTGATGCCCAGTCTGAGTATGTTAGTCCTTCATCAATGGTCGTTTTTTGGCCATAGAGTCACTCTTGGCTGGATATATTTAGGGGATGAACCTGTACCTCATACCACTCATACCAAATGCTCTCACACTGCCATGCCATCTATTGTCAGTGTTACAGCTTTACTGAGAATGGTCCACCATCTCAATAATATCTGGTCAGTGGTTCTGGTGTAAAAAAATGACTAACGATGAATGGGGTGGGGGGCAACAGACAAACAGATGCGCCACATTCTGTAATTGTATACCTATGTGGTAAATCTATGAAATAGGTGGAGGAAATCACCATCTCTTTTAAAGTGGATGGTGTAAAATATAAGAATATTTTACTTTTAAGTGATTTTTCATTGTAATTTGATTTGAATCATGATGAAGTTGTCTCTCCGTCAAGGTGCGCCCAGTAAAAGCACCAGCTCCACATGGCAGAGGTGCCCAACAGCTGGCATTGAGGTCGGGGCTTTCTCTGGCTTGGGCTTCTGCATGGTGGCAAGGTAAAGTCGACCACTTAACGTTCTCCTTCTGTGCTCATCATTGCGTGAGCAGCTTGAAGAGATGTGGCAGCCTGCTTCATACGCATCAAAGAAGGTGTGTGTGGGCATCCACCACCCACCCCATACTAGTTATCCCATTGTGTGACGGTAGAGACATATATTATAACTGGCTACGATTAAATTGAAGAAGAAAGGGAAAAAAAAAACAAACAAATGAAAACATTTTCTTGAAAAAAAAAGTCCTCATGTTTTATTCACTTTCGCTGTTGACGAAAGATCATCCGTCAGGGTAGAGGGAACAAACAGGGCATGGGTTGCAATATTGGAGGCAATTTAAAAACCAATAAAATGTTTTCAGAAAGGAAACATGTTTCGTAATTTCTGTTCTATTACAGCAACGTCCTTATCCTGTGACTGTTTTGGGTGGCTTGTTTGGTGGACAAATCCACTCAGTACGCAATGCTCATGCTCTTAATTTCAGGCACTTCCAGAGGCGGCCGGCACGAGAAGGCCCCCGAACATGGATGAGTGTGCCAGCCCAGTCTGTGTTCTCCACCGTCAATTACTGTATGGGCGCACACGCTTTGCAATGCAGATCTGGGCCTGCGAAAAGGCGTTGTGCAAAATCCATTACCCTGAACTCGCAGGCTCTTCCTGCCCAGGCAGGGAATTAGTGTTTGGGGAGGGGGATCTGCAGGCTCGCTCTGATAACGCGCGGGCCCAAAACTAGCCAAAGAGTGTCTGCAGGCATGCATTAAGCAGCCCGATGCCACTTAGCAAAGCCTTGTTCTTCCCTCAGCTGTCTCTCTAGTCCAAAAAAAAGAAAAAAAAGAAAGAGGGAGAAAAAACATGGGCGAAGCTTTGATGTGGAACTATGGAAAACGGCTTTTGACTGATTGAGTGTTTTGGGGAGATACTGAGAGTGTGTGTGTGTGTGTGTGTGTGTGTGTGTGTGTGAAAATGCATGTTTGTTCCCAGGCGCTAAAAATGAAGTGTGAGGGAATGGTTCCAGAAAAGATATGGCATATGATTGTTGAGAAGTGAAAGACCAGAATAAAGATCTAAAGAGAATGGTGAATTATCGCATCACACTGGACAGTGTAAAAAAAAAACTGAAAAGATTTCACCAGTATCCAAGTTGTACTGACATTCCCAGCCTCTTTGTGTTGCACTGCGTTTTAAGTTTAGCAAAATCAGTGTTATCTTCTGCATGTATCTTTTGCAGTCTGTTGTTACTGTCCAACACAGCAGCTGGCCTTTACATTGTGTGAAACTTTTTACATTTTAACAGAAATGCTCCAAAATTACTTTTAATAAAAATATCTTCCATCATCAGAAATTACATAAGCAAGTCTATTTGTGATTACTTAACATCTTGATGTGGTTTGAGGCAAGTGTGTAATGGACTGGGCGTGGAGTTTGCACAATGTATAGTTACAGATTAATAATGCACACAACAACAATGTAACCGCTGGTGATGTATTCACTGTTGCAGATGGATTACATTAGTGCAGCTTATGTAATGGGACATATTGCTGTTATCTTAATTTTCCGTTAATGTAATTAAATGAGTGAGAACTGAAATTGATAAACAAGTGTCGTTACATAAGATGCACCACTATAATCTTTCTGCCACAGTGACTACATCACCAGTAGCTAGGTTGTTATTGCATGAATTGTTGAAGTTTTAGTGCACAGATAGAGTCACTTAATATAAGTGGAACCACCAACATTAGCCTTGTAGCTCTAGTGCAAAACTAAAGTGACTTCAGACACCACACATTTTTGGCTGATCGATACATTTGGGCTAGGCAGAGAATTGTTTAACTGACGTTGTTGGCCTGATCATCATCTTATCACATTTCCTATCAGTAATCTGATATTAACCAAAAAGGATCAAATACATATTCACGAGAGCTCAATAAAAGTGCTTTTATTTTCAGGTTGTAACAGGTTTCATATGGGTTGGATTAGAGCTCCTGCTCCGCATTTCTTCCAAGGGCAAGTTCATTTGAAACCGTCAAATAAATATGCTCAGGCTTTGATAGTAAATTATAAAGGCATTTTGTTGGCCTGGGCTTATCAGCCACCTGCTGTCTTGAGTTGAGCAACTCGCTTTACTGGTTCGTATGAAGGCATGTCGTCAATGTTGAATGGGTCACTGTAACCGATTACTATAAAAGACAGAAGAATACATATATAGGAGTGTTTTCTTTGGCTTGAAACCACAAAGCGATCAAGCAGATGTTGCCACCCGGTGTCAGGATCAATACTAAGTCTCTCCATCAAAAATGGCCTGCAGACACGACCGATCCAAATAACTCTCGCCAAGCTCTCTTTGTATGACACTTTAATGACTTGTGCAGGAACTGCTATGCCTTCAGAAGAGGCCTGTGCTCACCCGCCCCTTAATCACCCAAGGCCTCTCATTTAGCAATGTCAAAACACGACTTCGGCAGCGGAGGAATATGAGTAAGCACATGAGCGAAAACATCCAAGTCTGCTCGTGGGATCGAAGCTCTGACAGATAGGTTAACGCCGGCCGGTGTGAGTGACTTTGACAAATTGTTGTAGCACCTGGGCCGCGATTTATCAAGCTTCCTGCCGTGTGCCTGCAGGGGGAATTCTGAGTTTTCTTTAAGAGAATTAAGGATCAGAGGGGAATCGGGACCGAAAAGGGCTTCACGGAGCAAATCTTTGACTTCTTGTTTTTTTTTCCCACTATGAAAGTTATTAATAGCATTTTTGACCACAATTCATTTTGACAAATCGCTACTTGGGGTATTAGGATAGTTTGACTGTGTATAACATTGGCTCATACTCCTGGTTTGATAACCTCCCACCTGTAAACTCCTGTAGGATATTTGATGGAGAGATAGGGCCCAGATGGCAGAGATACATTTTTTCACAAGGCTTTCTTTTTTTTTTTTTTTTTTTAGAAATTCTCAAGGCAATAACAGAAACATGAAAAGGATGTGAAACGAGATGGTTTCCACCCTAATATCTCTCCCAACTGTCAGTCAGAGGGGGGAAGTCCTGAGCAAAGCGAAAAGCTAAAGACGTCGGAGTGTAACTGTTGGAAATGAGAAATATGCAATTAGTCAGCTGTCAGGCGAGGCTTTCTTTGTGCCTCAAACACACATCAATCAACTCTGTCAGGCATAATTGTAGCTATCTCTGTCAAAGCGTGTAACATTTCCAACATGGTCTTTAGCCCTGACCAACTTAATTAAACTATTAAGCGCCAACTTATTCACAGGGACAACTTATTCACAGAGCAGAGGGAGTCACTGAAACAATTTTATCAGGGCAGCATTGACAGCAGAGCAACATTTTACGCATAGAGAACATAGAGCACGTTTACTTAAAAAGACAGAACAAAGTCCGGAGATACCAATATAGCCAATACCAGTTCACGTGGGATGCCTGTGTAATTGGTCTCCATTTACCATTTCTGATGAAAGGTAATGTATCGCTGACAATTTGATTCATAATATGTCATGAATTATATCATTTATACCATCAAATATGTTGAAAACAACCCAGAACCTGTCAAAAGTCCAAGATAACACCTTACTTCTTCAAGTGATGAGTGGTGTTAGGCCTGAGGTTGTGGAATCAGAACACTGGACTTAATAAACATTTCTCCAACAGCATGGAACTATTTCAGACAAAGAAGATAAAAACAAAAATGTTGAACCCCCTTGTTAATTTTTTCCATTTGGGTTAAGCACATGTGTGGACATGCTGCTGTGCTGAGATCCATAGGCAAAAACCCTGTATATGTGCGTATGTGCATGAGAAGGACTGTGAAGAAAATTCACAATATTGAATATGCATATATTTATAATTTTTAAAAAATGATTCAAAATATTTCTACAGTAACATTTAAAAATACTCCAGCAGTTTTTAGCACCTGCCCGTTTGCTTTTGTCAAATGTGTTTCTTCCTCTTTCTTCACACAAGATTTCGTCTTGATGAAAGAGAACAAAATGATGTTTTCTTTATGATATATAAACTGTTAATGTATGTAACATGGCATCAAATTTATCACAATAGCAACATGTACCTTGGAGGCATTTCCTCTGTTTTTCAGTATGAATGGCCAACAGAATGGTACATCAAGTCAGATACACAAACACACACACACACACACACACACACACACACACACACACACACACACACACACACAAGAAATTGCATTGATCAAATCACCTAGTTGTTATTCAGTTTTGTTTAAGCTCTTGTGTGGACATGCTGCTGTGCTTTCCCTTGTGACTGTGACAGGCAGAGAAACTGCTTGGCTGGTCCTGGTTTGAGGCTTCAAGAGATTTAAGTTCTTATCATGGACCTGGGGGGACATGTGTCCCTTTGCTGCTACGGCCTTACTGTCATATCGCACACACGCGCGGAAGGGTCCGGGGGGTGCGGTAGAAGAGAGGATCCGTGATTGATGGGTGAGGGGACCAATCTGCTCTGTGACCCCTCAAATGGGTGGTCCCTGTAGGGCAATAGTGGGTCAATTGTCAGGGCAGGGTGAAGAAGTTCACGCTGCAGCTGTGAGCTAGACTTTGAACCCTCTGCCGTACATTAAATCCACTGTCACCAGAGGGAAACCAGGAGGCTGCCTAATAAGCCATGCCATTTAGCTACCACACAACATTATATAGGGGGCTTATATATGGGGCCTACGGTCAGGACTAGTCTAGAGGTTGAACTGACTGGGCTTTCGTCCTGTGGAAACCAAACCCATTCTTCACATACTAATACCAAGGGTCCTGACTAGACACTCAGATCACCTGTATCTATATGAGATGACCTACCTACTCAGCACAGTTTCAGACAAGTGTGTCACAATATAGGCATCCAACTTAGACAACACTAATTGGCTTTTGTTGCATGTTACCACTGTATTACAACTGTAGCTCTAGCACTCTGGTCCAACACATCAGACAGCAAACAGTAGGGGAAATTGCATAAGTTTTTTTTTTTTTTCTTTAATTACTAACAATAACATGTCACATTTAATCAGAAGCCTGACATTAGCGTCCCCATTTCCACTGTTGTGTAGATCAATCAAGGCCTTCTGAAAGCAATATGACAGAACTCGGCAAAGATATGCTCTGGCCAGCTGAAAACCAGAGACACGAAGGGGAATATTGTAAGAGCACACACTCCAGTGGAGGGGACTCCAGGCAAGGTTACCTTTTTGTCGCTTTGGCTCTCGCTCCACATGCTTTCGCAGGTCCCCGCGCCCCCTCCCACCCCCCTCCAGGCCCATTGGAGAAGCAAACAATCCGACCCCACCTCAGGCTGCAACATCTGCTTATCCCTCAACGCCTGTAGCATGGCTCCAGGTTCCTTCTGGCTGCAGCACACAATGTCATTTTCTGTCATGAGCACAGAAATTTGTAGTGACAATGTTAAGGCTTTTAGAGGCTTTGGCCAGCTTAGCTCGCCTGCCAGTTTCAGCCTACACAGCAGAGATGATATGGCCCTTTTTGTGTGTGTGTGTCGTGCTTTCTTCCATCCAGTTCCAGCAGACAGCCAGAGCACAAGAGCAGGTCACACCGCATTTCCCTCACTGCTGCCACCTCCTTTTTTCGCTCTGGAAGCCATTTTCAGCTACTCTCTCGTGCTCTCTGGTCCTGCTACCATACAGAAATATCTATTTCTATTTAAGAACACTTTTTGTGCAGGGTTTGTTATTTCCACATTTTGACCTAACTTTCATTTTTTATTCTATTGTCCTAAGATTTTTGTTTCATGCATTGTGTCGCTGGTCTTGGTCTTGTAAGCCAAACAAAATATCCAGTGCCTCTAAACCCTCATTTACTTCATATGAACACATGAATATCAAACATATGTAAATTCCCTTAAGAGAACCTTTTGTTCACAATTGTACCAACTTAAGTTGTAGTTATACATTTTTTTGCATTAAATTGACTTCATACACTTGACTTTTTCATATTATTTTTAGTCTTATTTCAAATATTTTGAATTACAAAAGTAAATGTAGGGTACCTTTAAAGTACATACGTATTTAAGGCGCATCACCGGACCTTAAGTACCATGTTGGACCTTTGATGGTATATTTATGTTATTTGTATCTTGAAGGACTAAAATGTACCAGGACAGTACAGTGTATGACAATGAAAATAATTGAGTTGTGAAAAAGAAGAAGTTTAAACTGTACAATGCTGTACAAACACTGAAGGTGTTTATTATTGTTATTTGAAGTAGTATTATATAGCAGAAGTTGTAGTAGTGTTGTTGCTATAATTATTATACCTTTTGACTTGAGCAGATCACATTCATATATTACGCATTCATGACCACACCGTCCATTTTTCCTCAGAGTCTACTCTGCCTTTTTTTAAAGGAGTGCTGAACCTGGCAGAAGCAGATGGGGGGCCGGATCTGGGTCATTTGCATCTGTGTGCGGGAGAAAGCAGCAGAGGTGTCACCTGCTTACTGAAGCCAAAGATCAGTCGAAGGAAATGGGGTGGGGGTGGAAGAAGGGGGTGTAGGTCACAACCAATCCTGCTGTTAATGCACGTTATTTGTAGACATAGCTCGACGCTCCTTATTCCCTACGATGTGTGGATGCATTTGGGAAAGTAGAAACCTCCACGTGCCCCCGTCCATCCCGCTGTGCTCCTCCTCCACACCCCCACCCCCCCCGACCCCCCACCTCCTTTATACAGGTGCGCCAGCATTCCGCCACTGACACAGGATGGATGACATATTTATTAGCCTGTCAAAGCCTGGGCCTCCCTCGACGGCCCAAGCGCTCACCTACCTAAACAAAAACACTCCAGCTCCTCCACCGGCTAATTGGGACGGCCCCCCTGTGGCGTGCCTCGCCCCGGCGTTTGATGAGCCATAAAATGATGATTAATTAATTTACTGCTCAGTTGATCCTCAAACTGAGAGGTTTATGATGTTCACAGCGGTCAGCGCCTCGCCTCTGTTTGGGAATGCATGCGGCCTAGCCTGCCTTTGCTTTGACCTGTGCAGGTGCAAACTTCACAACACTGCCATGATCCAGGGCCAGAGAAACACCTCTAAAAACAAGAACAGTGGAATTGTTCAGTTAAATGCAGTTTGTCAGTTGCTATTACCACTGCAAAATGCATCTGGAGTTCAACAGTGTTATGTAAGGCCTTAGAGACTGATCTTAGGAGGTCACGTTCAGGCCTGATGTGTAAGAAGTGCAATGCATTTAACCCTGAGAAGCTGCAATTATTACCATTGATAAATAGAGCATAGTGTAAATCTATGTGAAATATTTCTCACCTATAGATCACGGAAACAAGTATCTTGAAAAAAGTCAGCAGACTCTGACCTGTCAATTTAGCACGTAGACTGAAAGTAAATGAAATTCATTATGTAGTAATTAATTAGGCAGTTACAACCCAAAATCAGAAAAAGTTGGGATGGTATGGAAAAAAAAAACAGTTATTCTTGAATTTACTTTATCGCAGACAGTATGAACCCAAGATACCTCATGTTTTGTCTGGTCAACTTTATTTCATTTGTTAATATACATCCATTCCTGCATTTCAGGCCTGCAACACATTCCAAAAATGTTTGGACGGGGGGAATTTAGCTCTAGTTTTGAGGTAAAAAAGCTGAAAAAAAGCTGAACACCTGTGATCTCCGATCCCTCAGAAAGCATTACATTAAGAACCGTCATTCATTAATAGCTGATATAATCACATGGGCAAGGGATTACTTTGGCAAACCTTTGTCAAGCACTACAGTACTAAGTTACATTCACACATGCCACTTAAAACTTTACTGTGCAAAAACGAATGTTTATGTTAACCATGTCCAGAAGTGGCGCTGACTTCTCTAGGCTCGCAGGCATATGGGAAGGACCATCACACAGTGGAAATGTGTATTGTGGTCAGGCGAATCAGTATTCCAGATCTTCTTTGGAAGACATTAACCAAAGACGAAAAGGACTATCCAGACTATTATAAGCAAAAGCCAGGGTTTGTCTTGGTATGGGGTGGTGTGAGTGCCCTTGGCAAAGGTCATTTATATCTCTGTGATAGAAGAATTAATGCAAAAAAGTATATTGAGCTTTTAGAGCAACATATGCTGCCTTCAAGATGACATCTTTTCCAGGGACATCCATGCATTTTTCAACAAGACAATGCAAAAGCACATTCTGCACACGAAGGCATGGCTGTGGAAGAACTGGACTGGCCTGCCTGCCTGAAAGAGAATGTGTGGACAATTTTGAAATGGAAAATGTGACAACAACGACCCCTTTCTGCGCACACCTTAAGACAAAAAAGAGCTGAAATGCTTCATCACTTGGTATTCTCAGTGCCAAAATGTCTTAAGTGTTGTGAATAGGAATTTCAGCACTACATAATGGTAAATGCTTTTACAGTCCCAGTTTTTTTTTTTTTTTTTGGAATGTGTTGCAGGCCTGAAATGCAGAAACGGATGTATATTAGCAAATGAAAACAAGTTGACCAGACAAAACATGAAACTGTCTGTAATTAAATAGAAGTCAATGTAACTTTTTTTTTTTTTTTTGCATTTTCCATTCCATTCTGATTTTGAGCAATATTAGGTTGAAACAGTATAGCAAGACAAATGCAGATTTCTAAATGGTGCAAAAAAATGTTTTGTTAGACTCATGTAAATTCAGTTTTTGAGAAGCTCCTCTCATGAAGTTCAGTGTTTGAAATACTCTGTATTACCCATACTTCATTTTTTTCCACAGTACTAGTGCTTTGAAAATATCAGCGTGCTCAAGCCATCTTCATTGGCAGCAAGGTTTCAGCTCTCCACAGAAACTGAAAATGATGAGCGTGATATAAATCACTCAGACACCTGGAGCGTGTCATAGCCTTAGCACTGAGGCTAAGTGTTTTTGCACATGTTGAATCATCATCGTGAACCTGGGAGAAAACCACAACCTAACTGCACATACTGTGAATTGAGTTGTGTAACTACTGCCGGTGGAGACATGGCATTCACACAGGGGTAGGCCCTTAATGTACTTGTTGGACGCTTTGCATTGCTAAT
The DNA here is from genome assembly GCA_037974445.1 of Brycinus macrolepidotus. Taxonomy (NCBI): domain Eukaryota; kingdom Metazoa; phylum Chordata; class Actinopteri; order Characiformes; family Alestidae; genus Brycinus; species Brycinus macrolepidotus. The sequence continues at coordinate 19,332,737 of JBBPCZ010000007.1, read as the reverse complement.
GATGCAGCTTTTCACCCCTGACTTACAAGTATAACTTAAAAATATATATTTAAACATAAAATTGATAAAATTTGTTTTCTCGTGATATTTTTGTTAGTTTTGCACTGGAGGCCTTAACATCTTATTTAAGCCACCGCTGGAGGCTCCAGGTTAAAACAGGTCACTGGCTCCAGTGTGTCACCTTCACCAAATGTGTGTTACGCCAGTGACTACGAAAAAGTTCAGATCAGTCAGACGGTCCATGTATCCATCACCCATCGGTGGGTGCACGTTTTAACCTCAAGTAATCGGAGCTACTGCATCAGCCACAGCTACTGTAACACAAATAACTGAAATTACTGGCAATAATAGAAAGGTGTCAGAGCACACAGTGCATCACAGCTTGCTGTGTATGTGGCTACGTAATCAATGATCAGTTAGAGTGATCATGATTGAAAGCACCTCCAATGGACATGTGAGCATCAGAACCGCACCATGGAGCAAAGGAAAGAGATGGCCCGGTCTGATGAATCACATTTTCTTTTATACCATGTGAATGGCAGGGTGTGTGTGCTTGATTTACCTGGGGAAGAGAAGTCACCAAGATGCACTTTGGGAAGAAGGAAAGCTGGACACACTGCAAACATTGTCCAGGAATGGTTTGAGAAAGTTGACAAACAGCTTAAGGTGTTGACTTGGCCTACGAACCTCCAGATCTCAACCGAGCATCTGTGGGATGTGCTGAAGTAGTCTGAACTTTGGAGACCCCACTTGACAATTTCCAAGACTTAAAAGATGTACTACTAACAACTATAGTTTTACTATAACAAAATCCAGTATGGATATATATACAAACACACACATACACATACACGCGCACACACACACACACACACACACACACACACTCACACACACATATTTAGAGAGACAGAAAAAGGGAGAGAGAGAGAGAGAGACTATACACAAAGACCATCCTCCTCATAAAGTAAAGTTAGTTTCAACAAAGGCAGAGATAAAGAAGGAGAGAGAGTGAAAAGTCTGAGGGGACCATCCTGGCATGGCTGCCCGGGGCTGCTGCGTCAACCTGCAGGTGCCTCCAAAACAATGGCATTAGAATTTAAAGCACCCCGTGTATGCATGGCTAAAGCAACATTTGCCGTGGCCTTTGTGTGCCTTGCTGTATTGATTTTTCCTCACGGTATGAGAGAGAGACAGCGCCACTGAAGAGAAAGCAGCCTCCCTTGCTTGGCACTCGCCTTTGCCATAGTCGTGTGACGACATCAGGAGCTTATCACTCCTTCACAGAAGGGAGCACTTTAGAAAAGAAAATGTAAAGGCGTGCCTTTTTAATCATGCATGTCTCCGTATACATAACAATGCGTAACCATCAACAAAAAATAATTCCTTTCTGTTACATACTAGGACCTGAAAGGGGATGCTTGTGATATTTCCATGCTGTAGGTCTACTAATTAGGAGATATTTTTCCATAATAAAGTCATTATAAGCATTGGCATCCTGCACTGAGCTCCATCAAAGAGACCTTGACAGGTACATTTCACAGGAGATCCTGGTGTTATAATGGCTGTGGCCACATGTGTTCGGACAGGAAGAAAAGAAACAACAAACAGTTACAGGGTAAGTGCCCGCTGCTGGTACTTGAGATCTCTAACAATATGGTTATCTAATGGGCCTTGAAAAGTCGCACAGCAGGACATTAGCAAATTTGTTGCATTAAAGTTGCACCACTGAGGACAAGATAGATTCACTGTCAGTGAATAAAAACAGAACAGCACCTCGATTTTGGGTGTCTCAGACTTTAGCCTGCCGCTCCAAGTGGAACCTAATTGCTTTAGGACTTCTCCAATCCAATTTTGAATTCAAAGCTCTGGAGGACTAATTGGATTTGGAGCAAACATGCTGAGCTGTGTTTCTCTCCCTGTCCGGAAGCGTCCTCTGGGCGACACACTCACCCTGGTCTATCAGAACACACCTGACGGGCGTGAGGTTGGCTGGGACATTAAGATGGTCACTCATTCTGATGCAATGCCCTCCCTGGCAGCTTTCGAAGCAAATCATCCCCTTCAAAGCCTAGTATGGTGAGAGGAATGTTGCAGAACTGATGGCAGTTTAGCTTTAGCATTGTAGCTAAGGTCCTGTGGCGCATTCACATCCGAAGCAATCATTTTTCCAGGCTGTAACATCTGACCAGATGTTTTCACCTTGCATGCAGGGACTTGGTACGTGGCTAAAGGGCACTCACTCCTGCAAAAGAAGGATGAGTCTGACGACAGCACTAAATGTAGTGAAGCAATCTGTCTGGCAAGCTTAAGGCGGCACAACATCAAAGATCAGAGCAAAGAAGGGGAGACATTTACTTGACTGGAAGCCACACAAATCTTTCCGAGTACCTAAGATTGTGCTGGCTCAATCTATTAGATTTAGCCAATCAAAATTCATTAACTTGCTCCATTCTGCTTTGATGCTGCAATGCACCGCAGTTAGCATGGATTTACTCACTTGTGATACTGACCTTGTACAACATGGACTTTACAAGCTAAACCTTTAAACAAACAACTACTGACTCGCATGGCTTCCCTCTAGTGCATTTTGACACTGAAAAGTTGTCAACATGCCTTTAACATTTGTATCCATTGCTTCACATTTATCCAGCCGGTCCAGACAGAAAGCCATTACCAACGGGCTGAGTGGGCAACATGTCCGAGGCTATCTGACAGAAGCGCTGGGCTCTGCTGCTAGTCCGCCATGCTGGGCAGTGTTTAGCTGGAGGCCATATGACCTCGGGATACAGTGCAGCAAGCCTCAGAGGACAGCACTATGAAATATTCACACTGGAAATAGGACCATCAAAGCCTTGGTAGAAAGACTTGTGCCAGCAGAACCATAGACATGTTTGTTTATTCCACAATGTCTTCACTTGGCCAGATAGATTTACCTGAACACAGACATCTGTGAGCCTGAATTCTGAAGCATGTCACATGTCAGGCTAAAATGGGTGCAAAAACCAAAATAATCACAATATGTAAACAGACAGAATCTGTTTAGAACTACCTGAGTGGCTTTCTTCTCAGATGTCATCTTCCAACTTATCTTTATCTGCTTTTTTCCCTCAGATTATTTTGTTGCTAGACTTTCCCTGCTTGATGCTCCTCTAATGGGTCCTCGGTACTGGCTAAACTAATGCAGTTAAAGAATTGGATCATGTGTGCCAATGTTCCCCTTTGAAAATTGCTGATAACCGCGGTGAAGCAGGAGACGATGAGAAGCACGCTTTCAAGATTTCCCACATTGATACATCAGAGGCTTCAGGTGCGGTGGATTGTCTAACCACCTCAAAAGAAATACTTGAAACATGTTGAAATGTCAGTTTCCATCTCATCTGGTGAGAATGTGTCTCATGCTCATCTAATCTTCAATAATTCCACCTTAGCTTTAATATAATTACACTATGGATCATTACAGCAGCGCCTAATTAAACTTTGGGCATGTTCTGAACTAATCTGTGCATGTCTTGACTAATAACTGTAGATGTCCAAAATAAAAGGCCCTAATGTGTTTGCTTTTGTCTGCAAAACCTGAACCTTTTAAAATAAGCTTAAAGAAATAATCTTCCATATTTACTTAAGGAAACCAAAATAATGATTAAACATAGTTAATGGCAATCATGGAATGAAAGCTAGAATAGATTTCTTTCATCATGTTAATGGCATGATTTTATTTGTATAATGCTAACTGCTGCTCGCATGCCTACATTCATTATAACATTATAACATTCATTATACTTCTTTTGGCTGTAGTGTGATTCCTTTAAGAGACACTGCACAGTTATTCCTGTTCAGCGACCAAATCTTTGAAATCTTTGAAATTCACTTTCACACATGTTCTGTCTATATACAAGGCCACTGGCAGCCACAATTTGATTGTAGGAATTGGACTTCAAATTTACAGTTTGCATAACACTTCATCACATTAGTCATCACTCTTGTGTAGCTCCAGGCTGGGCCTGGCTGCCCAGGCTCTACAAGAGATTGGGTTACAATGTGAGTGACACTAAGCTGCTCTCCTGCTAGTCATTGTGGTGACCTCCTCCTGGACAGGCACTGGTAAGCAGAGTAGCCTGGCGGAAATAATTTATAAGCACCACCCCCCCACACACACTCCAATTTAAATTCATCCCGTAGGGGACCCGGAGCTCTACTCGACACAGCAACAATGGCCGGTGAACTTTTGATCCGATGAATAGTTAATGACAGATTTGATTACAAATAAGGTCCCTTATTAGATGAGCTCATTGTCTGGCTGTGAAGGGTGGCTGTGGCAAATAGCCCCGACGCGAAAGTAACACTCCTGCCATTAGCCGCCGCTCTGACCTCACACTAATCGCCTGCATTGCTCAACTTCATGCTCGACAACAGTTATGAAACGAGTGTCATGTTTGAGGCTAATTTCTTCATTTATGGGAAAAAAAACGCAGTCAAAACAAACACGGCCTTGTGGGCGGACATGATTTCCTGGACACAAACAAACAAGCACAACTTGACTATTAAGATTTTAAAAACCCAAGGAAGCGTTTTCTCTCCCCCTGTCACCATGCGAGTTTTCATTTATGTATCTCGCTTCTGGGGGCAATGATTAAACCATGGCAAAGGCAGGGGGACCAGCTGGCTCCAGTAATTGCGGAGGGAACCACTTACCAGCAGTGAGCAAAATCATCAGCAACTACATGTTCTTCCATGTTTGGAAACCTTTCCAACAAGGCCGAGTGTACAATAGCACAGCAGGAGATTGGATATTAAGCGCTCTCATTACATTCACTAAAGTCCCCCAAAGCAAGTGTAACCCGCGGTCCTCTTCTGACTACAGACAACACTGTAATTGTTGGAGCGCCTCAATATTCTCACAGTGTTTAGTCCGAGCAGAGCAACTGCTTTATTAGACAGCAAACACCTGTTTTGCAGTAATAATGCTACAATCATCTGGGGGAGATTTATACTGGGAAGGTTAACGATAGTAATGCCCATAAAATTCAGCTGTGGAAGCACGGCCTCGCTCATATATCAGTCTGACACAATAAAAGCATATAGGAAAATGCTACAGAGAGCTGCTTTAATTGAAATTATAATGCAGACATCTAGATGTTAAATACATTTTCACTTTCTTTCAAAGAAAAGTGGATAGAATCAGACAAGTTACCGGACACAATGAGAAAAGAGTAAAGTTAAGCTAGAAAACAAAGTGAGAATAGTTGGTTTAGCCTCGATACTAGTTATTAAGATTAAACCAACTAGACCTTATGTTAAACTATTTTCTTATTTTACCATGTTGACTTTTTATTTAGGCAAAACATTTTCAATGTGCGTCAATGATTTTTAACCACCCCTTAATAATAAGGGTCTTGTTTGTCAAGCATGTCTTTTCACTTTGGCAAATGTTTAATTGGGCAGACAAAAAAAGCCTCCAAAAAATGAAAAAACAAAAAGAGCTGAGAATCTGTCTACAGTTTATTTTACACGACAGTAGAGCCAGGGCAGCTTTGTCGGACACTGGGGTGTAAATAATTTAGCGGGGGAAAAAGAAAAGGAGCCGTCGACTTGTGACATTTGTCCTTGTTGTTGTGGCTGCTGCCTAACATAGGCTGCAGGACGGTCACGGCGAGGGTATAGTTAACATGGGCAATAAGAGGAGGAGCTGTCTGGCATGCACGTTCCATACACACACACACACACACACACACACACACACACACACATAAGCACTTGACCTATATAATTCATTACACCTTTAGCTGTATGCACATGCAAAAGCACACACACACACACATATGTGTATGCACGTACATCCACACACTCCTCTTCTCTCTCCAACACATATACAGCATGCAGAATGTTCTGTATAATTGTCTCTAGCTGTATTTACATGGAAACAATATGATGCACATCATTCTTCTTTCTCTGTTTTTCTCTCTTTCTTCCTCTCTTACTCTCTCTCACACACAAACACACACGTGTAAGTTCTCTATTATATTTCTTAACGCCTCTACTAACAGCTTTTATCACAAGACACACACACACACGTTTTAAAGTGACAGAGGCGCTCCAGTCATCTTTATTCCTTTTT
>JBBPCZ010000007.1:19314739-19326581 GCA_037974445.1 Brycinus macrolepidotus | reverse complement strand
ACAAACACACACGTGTAAGTTCTCTATTATATTTTTTAACGCCTCTACGAACATGCACACACACACACACACACACACACACACACACACACTACTCTCATAAATATATACACACATACTTCCTCTCACACACAAACATTACAAACACCCATACACACACATAAATAAGTGTGCCTTGTGTAATCAGACACTACCCCTAAGCCAGTTAAGGTAACTCCCGCGTGCTGAAGACAGAAGTGTTGTCTCTCAGCTAGTGTGGTGTAGGAGCTTGCCAAAGAAGCAATAAATGTGGCTTGAGAACGGTAGCAGTTTGCATTTTTGAGCTAAAAGACTAAAAACAGTATGCAGCTTTTCAGTCACATCGCCCTGGGTTCTTCACATGACTATTCATGTGAATGAGCAATTTGTGTATGGAGCGATTTACATAGACAAGCCAGCAGCAAGGTCGCTTAACACTGTAGTAAAAGCCTTAACTAACATAGAAACTCAAATCATCTATTTTTGCTTAAACTAAGCAGCAAAAAAAGATACAGTCACATCATTGACAAATGTGAAATAATCACAGATTCTCAATCTGCCTTCACTGAACAGCGTTCTCCCTTCGTATTTGGCTCTAAGTATATGTAACATGCAGTCGTATTCATTATATATCCGTCCCTGAGACTCCTCATACACTGCCTGTCAAAAGTTTGAGGACATTTTTTTGCAGTTTATATTTTCTTACTTTTCTTTTGAGTAATACAAACATGCATGTGATTAATTAAATGTATTAACACTGTTGATTATTTCTTTTGGTATATTTTGCATCACTCATCTTTATGTCCCCCACAGTGTCTTGCTTAGAGTTTTCCAGCCTAAATAAGGATAGGATAGTTTTGTTTTACAAACTGTTAAAAGCACATTTTAAAACTGCTGAAAGGTTTGTTAAGTGCTGACATCCAAACAAGGAGATAAAATGCACAGGCTTTGGCATGATTCCAAAAGGAATATTTTTGCAAATGTTGTCACAAATATTTAAAAAAGTAGATCAGTCTTTGATGTGTGGTGGTAAAATGACAAAGGAAACAGGCTCATTTGTATTAATAGCATTTTGAAAAGCTAGGAGTTCCCAGATTCTGATGAGCAGTGTACATTTTAATGTAAATGTAGCCCATTTGGCCAAGAAAGTGATTCAGAACTCCCTTATGTGTGTTTTCTCTCTCTCTCTCTCTCTCTCTCTCTCTCTGACTTTTAGTTCCCGAGTGGTATGGCTGTACTTTCCCGGGACGTCCCCTACCCATAACCTCCTCCTCCCCATTTCTGACAATGACAGATTTGACAGCATGAAAGTGTTAATGATATTGGGCCATGGCGGCGGGGGCCACTTCATGCACATTTGCATTTCCATTCATCATAGCGGCATTTATCATTGCGAGGCGGGTGCCAGATCTAATTAAAGTCCGGGCTAACAGGGTGCCACTGCTGCCGCCCAGCCACTCTCCTTTGGAGCACAGGGAAAGAGAAAACATGGGCTGGGCTCCAAGCGGGGAAACCCATCCGCCCCAGCACGAAAACCCAATTAACACCATTTCCAAATGAAGTCATTAGACACCTCTTCATTAGAATTAGCCTAAGCAGAAGAGAAGTGCGGTAGTAAGTAAATAAAATTAAAGGGGATTTTGTTTCATATCCGCTAATTTTATAAAGAAGACAACAGGGGAGGTCTGTGATTAACGTCTTATGTTATACGGCCCCTGGAACTGGTGACTGGTTGCTCTGTAATGAGCTTTGTAACTGGTGGAAGCCTTGGCAGTATACTGACACATCTACAGTATTATATCAGCTTTAGGAGGCTATAAGCTATGCAAATTTAGCAAAACACCTACTATGACAGACCTTTTTCAAATTATTGTTCAGTACTTTTTTTCATTTCTGTCTGTTTCTGTAGCTATTAAATGATTAAATGCATTTAATATATTCATAATTATAAATAACATGGATGTATCCTGTTTATAATAACTATACATTCTATTCACTGTGTTTCCACACCTGTTAAATCAATGTTCACCTAAACTGCCAAAGACATTTGCACAACAAGAGTTAGAGAGGAAGACCAGAGGCAAAAGTCTGATCCACAGCAAATGTTAGAGTAGACACGATCGATTTATCAGCTGCCCAGTGGGTCACGAGCAGGGTTGAGAGGTGTCATCCTTCACCAGAGATAGATGCCCACTGAGACACCCATATGGAAAACTCTCTGAGCCAAAAGCCCAGGCCGCAGCGCTCCGGTCAGCCGCTCCTGCAGGCCCTCGCAGGGCCAGGCCAAGCGCCACAAGTGCACTGAGAGATGAATCTCTACAGACCAGACTGCTCACATGAGCAAGGCCACATTGCCCAAAGATATTAGAATGAAAAATGACAGGTCACGTCATCCCGCAAGAGCATGATGACATAAGAAAGCAATAAGAAGCAAAAAACTCCTTTAGTGTTTCTTATTCTTGATCGCAGCTGTCAGAAAACCTTTAAACAAACAAACAAAACAAAAAAATTTTTTACAATTGATTTTTGGTTCTTTTAGACCATTTAAGAATGTCACATGTCATTTGCGCTATGTAAACATTTCTGACAAAATGACTAATAACAATGATATTTACTTATACTTTGTTACATTTAGTTTAGAATTTACCTTGCTGTATTAATTTACTCATCAGTTATTTTGGGTCGAGCTTCAGACAAATGTTTTAAAAAGAATGGTCCCATAAAATATGAATGATCAGAAAAGGAATAAGGTCCTCTCGTCATAACCGTCGTGTCAACTAACTCCACAAATTACGACTGGCTGTTATTAGGGCTGGAGGCACACGGTCATTAAGGCTAACATGAAAGGAAACAAAAGTCAGATCCTGTTGGCCAAAAAGAAAAAAAAAAAAGAACAACTTCAAACAACTTGTTTTCCCTGGCTGCTTTTTGTGATAAGGGGAGTGATGTGGTAACCTGAACGCCACCAGCCTTCTTCCATATGTTCCAGGAAGCACAAGCTCTTCACCAGTACACAGCACCCCTGAATTATTGATCAGTGATTAGCAAATGCAATAGAAATGTTAGACTCAGTGTTGTGTGTGGACGGGCTGAGAGAGGGGGAGAAAGAGAGAGAGTCGGTGGTGTGGAGACTAGAAAGGGGGGACAGGATTAATTATTGATGAAGGGACAAAACAGGCAGTAACAGAGGTGGATAGCAGTAGGTGATTTCAGGCCTGTATTGATTACTGGAAACACCAGGAGGTAAGTGTACTGTGACCAGACATACATACACACACACACACACACACACACGCTTGCTGAAAGCAGACACACCGGCTGTCACAGCTCCTCCCACAGCCAGAAGAGCAGCAGCCATTGTCCTGGCCTCCTCGTGCGCGTATGGAAGTCTTTAGTAAGGGGGCACTCATCTGCTGATAGTGAAAAGTGCTTATGGGTGGTGGTGAACGGTGAGCAGCGGTCATATGAGATCGCTGTGTCCTTTCACTCTGAATGATGCCTTAAATGGCCCACACAAGAGTGGGGGGAGGGAGGGGGTATCCAGACACTTGGCGTGACACAAGAACGTGGTTCCACTTTACATGGTCAGGACTGAAAAAAGGAGACAAACTGTGGAACTTACTTTAATGACATAATTACACATTATTAATACATTAAAGAAACAGGTTGACAATAAATCAACTTTTTCCCTCACTTCACAGAAACATATGCTTACTTTAAACATACTTTACATTTACACGTATACACACACTAACATCAAACCACGTCAAGTTCTCTCAAATAGGCTTGCGAAAGTGGTTTCTGACACCATATGACATACTGTTATCTATAAAACAGGGACAGAATTCAAGCTTCACAATAATACTATTTTAAGATTTAGGACAATATATGAAGAGCTTCGTTCTGCTGACCCATTACAGTTCTTCCTTTTTTATAACATATGTTGTGTGGAGTGAGCTTTGCACATAGAAGAAATATCAATACTGTATTTTAATACCGCCTTTATTAGAGAAATAAAAATGTGTTTTGCGTAATACAACAGATTTTTTTTTTTTTAAATGTGTTAAATTCAAAACTGTTACAAATGGATATACAGTATTTTGGAATTAAAGTCTTTTCTTCATTTATTGATGTCCCATGTTCATTTTCTGCACCACGCCTTTAGGGGGTATCACAGTTAAAGGGAAGGGCACTGCGTTCTTTTTTTCCAGTGCATTCGGTCTGTGACTGACGTGTATTAAAACAAACAAATAAATAAAAATTACTGAAATTGGGTCCATTCTACCAACTGTTGGTACTCAAATCCAGTGCTAGGAACCTCACACACCACATACACTGACGTTTTCCCTGTAGTGCTGCATGATGTATTGAAAGTCTGATGCTTTTTCAGTGTTAGAATGGGGTAAACAAAGTCTTAATTTCTGATGTTTTCAGTTCTTTATTTAACTGCGCTAACACACTGATGTTGTATTTCTGCCTAATTCAATGTGAATGGGCAGAGTATTTTAAAAAGATTTATATTGATTAAAATGCTAATTTCTGAAATCAGATAATAATTTAGCTGCAATCAAATGAGGTGTTTATACACTTTTTCACAATATCATTTTTTTTTGTATTGAGCACTCTGTATACTTGGTATCACAATTCACAAATCAAAGTTTGACAACTATCAGATGCCTTCAGTCAGGTGTTTTGGTACAGTGCACATACACAGACTTAGACTGAGAGCCAATGATCTCACAACAGTTTACAAGTATCAGATGTGACTGTGTGTTTGTGGTTCTCTGACATGCATCTCAGTGTGTATCCTTCACCTAGCCTCACTCACCTTGTAAGCAGGCTTCTCTCCATCTGCTGCAGAACCTGAGGAACAAATGCTTTCAACAGAATTACAACTCGATTGATGAATGTGGAGTGGCTGTATTATATTGGTGTTTCTTTTTTTTTTTTTTTTTTTTTTTTTTTTTTTTTTAGAAGATATATTGGCTCCTAATAAAATTTGATCAACACATTCAAGACAAATTGAATTATGTGTAAGTGGATAGGGCTGACATATGTCTCAATATCTGCGAGTGATACATTATTCTCCTGCGAGCCCCAAAATGTAATGAAATATAAATATCCATTAATCCTCGCAGTTTGGCCGATCAGTCACGATGAGGCATGGCAGAAGAACTAGTAGCAGAGAGAAGTCATTGGTTTTATCATATGTAGCTGCAGGGAGGAGAGAGAGAGAGAGAGAGAAAGAGAGAGAGAGAGAGAGAGAGAGAGAGAGAGAGAGAGAGAGAGAGAGATGGTACCACTTTGGAGACATTCCGACACAGGCCATATGCTGCTCTGGTGCTACTGCGATCCTCACGCCGTATGGTGCTCAACTAAAAGTTGATATCCTTGACAATGGATTATGTTTTGTATATGACTTAATTGAAGGTGACACTTTACAACAGCTTAACATCCACTGGAGCTACACCAACGAAAGCTTAGGTGAAAGTATCTCTTTTACGTTACTAAATTAAAATCAGACTAACGTGAATAGAAAGTGCATTTTTTTAAAGATTAAATCTGTAATGTAAATGCAAAGTATGGACTAGGAGCGTTAAGAACCGGAAGGTACAACAGACAAAAGTTTATCAACAATTTGATCTTTCGAAACACGAAACACGTAATCAGTACTGTCTAGTACTGTATGGTGAACATGTGTGCTGAAATAAAGAAATGTTGTGTAACTTAATCAAATAAGACAGTTACACTTTGTGACCCTGGCAAATAAACCATAAACAGGAGGCTAATTTGATCCCAGAGTAAATATTAGCATAAAGCTAGGGGAATGAGCATGCTTCCCACAAGTTATTAAAAAAGAAGAACCAAATAGAAGACAATAGGAACTCCCAAAGTGCCACGGGATTGTAGTGTAGTTAGCATGAAAGCTGTAATTCTCTAATAAATGAAAGAATCCTGTCTTCCCTGGAGAGCTTTGCCTCACTGCTGTTTATTTGATAAAGAAAGTAAAATTAGCCCTTTCCTGTATTGTCTTAAGCATGATTAATAAAACATTAATGCACTTGTGATTCCTCTATTGTTGGTGTAACGTTACAGTAGGCCTGGCTGCTATTAATTTGGTGCGAATTAATTAGCTTTGCTCTCCAAACACTGATGAATATAATGCCTGAAGATAATGAGGATCAGACTGTCTTTACTCTCTCATTGTCGGTTTCAGGATCTTTAGGAATGGGGACCTGAGGAACGCAAGTGTCTCTTTGCACCGGATGTAACCTAGATGGCCATAAGCCTACACGATTCAGTAAACAGAACTATTAAAAATTTCAACACTTGTCCCAAGTAGGCAGCAGATCACAGTACTTTGACACTGGGTTAGCACTACTGCCAATGACCACATATTAGTATGATGCAATTTTTATTACTGCATTCAGTTTCTACATTCGTACATTTCCCAGTACAGATGAAGACAAAAGTGCAGAGGACAAGTGCAGTGTCAGCCATTTCAGACCTGCAATCATTTTCTTAGCTAGTATCTAATATGTATCACTCACATCACAAGCTGTAAGCTTCATTTTTTTTTGGAATATTGTCAAAAGGGGAAAAGTTATAACAAAATATGTATTTAGACTTTAAGAGTTCTGTACTGTTCTGTAAAAAAGCAGACCAGCTGACCAGAATGTTGTTATGTTATCAGATGTTCTGTTTTGAGGGAATCCAGAGACAATTCTGGCTGCTATTCAATGAAAAGTACCTTTCAGTGCCTTTCAGCAAACTATAAAAAAGTATAAACTGGTGGAAAGTTGTAAACGTTATATACTGCATGCATGCTGTAGAGAATGTGTGTCGCTCTGGGCGAAGCAGCTTTGCATAAATCCAGCTTGACGAATGATGATCTCAGACATAATCTATACAACTGATTTTGCTTTCTAGACAAAGAACAACTTTTAATTTTTCCATTCCACTCAGTCCCTCATCTCAAAACAGACACCACATCAGTTTTGGGATCATAGAATGGGGCTGCGACAAGAATGAAAATATTAAACTATAGTACTGTGCAAAATTCTTATTCTTATTTCAATGCAAATAGTTTAAAGGCATTTGTCTCAGAGTGTCTTTCTGTCAGCAAAACACAAGTTAGCACTAGAATAAACGCAAACAAGCAAGAAAGCAGAAAAACTATCAAGATTTTATTTTATTTATTTTATTTTTTATTTTTTTAAGTAGTTGATATTTTGTGATCTGGTTAGAAAAACACAGGACTGGTTCCTGATTTGTCCTTGATGACTCCAGCCATTGTATGGATTTGTGAAATTCCATAAGCAACACACTTGATTTAAATGAATTAAGTAATAATTAATTAATGAATTCTGATTGAGCCAAATCAGGTATCAAGGCCTTCCACGAGGAGAGGTCTGGAAATGGTTAATCAAAAATCACTTTTTACTCCATTATTTGTTTTTATTCAAATATTAGATTTGGAAAAATAAAATACTTACTGCCTAGCTAAACAATTTTTAGATATAATTTCTATGATGGCTAACACTTTTGCAAAGTACATATAAAACAGACTGGTAGATTGTCAGTGATTGCATTATTTCACTAATGCAGACCCAGTGAGTAAGATATGTAGATGCAATAACAGACCAGGGGAGGAAGCTTGCAGCTACAAAAGCAAAATTACACAAAAGTCTTCCTTGTTAAGCTAATATTATTTCACAGACAGGCCAGCCATCAGAGAAAGAGGCCTTCAGCAAGAACTATACCTCTGATATTTTTGAAGGAAAGCAAGCATGCACCCAGCATTCCTGCTCTCTGTGGGCCCTACCTGGGCATAATTTATTGACTGAGGATGGAGTCAATAGATCATGAAGGATACTTAAGCCCAGACAGAAGTGATTACAAGGTGTTGTGAGTGCACCGCAAGCTCCCTCCCAGCCAATATGTATCGCTAGCGTCTATAATAAATGCTATCTTTCCATGAGAGAGCTAAGCTGTCAACTTGATTAAGGACACTGATGAGCATCTGAAGGCCTGGAAAAACATGTAGAGATATGCAAAACTACAGTCTGTTGCATAGGAGAGGAAACGGGGAGCTCTGAATGTAATGGTGGCAGCCTGGTTTTTGCAACAGAGCGCTCGCTCACTCATATAATGGCATGCTTATCCCCTGAAATAGAGGATTTATAGTTTCAAATCACTAAACATCCTTTAAAAGCACCAATTAATGTATAAAACATAACTTAGCAGTACGCCCACGGCCTTCAGTTCTTTGCCGCTGAATACAACACATTTAATCTGATTTAAACCATGAAGTCCCTTTAAACCCCCTTTTTTACTAACATTACACCACATCAGGGGAGTTGAAATGGAATAATCGAGCAATGTTTCGCAACGTAATTACAGATTTAAAGTGTGGTTTGTGCTCACATTTGAGATTACCACACCACCTCACTCAGCAAAGTATCACAGTGATGGTTTGATAATATAAAGCATTAAAAAGGGAACATGTCAGATGTTTGTTTAAAGTTTGCTACTTTAGTTTTGCTGATATAGTTAACAAGTGTAATAAGTGTATATCCTATTGTGCAATCTGCATGCCTAGTCTAAAATAAACTGGCTTATGTGGTTTCTGACACTGCATCACACACAACTATTTATAATAATGAACAAATGTGTCTTTTTTCAGTTTCTTTATAGCGAACAATATTGAAATATTATACTATAATGTTTAATAGCTCTTACTGGATGAAGGCAATCGCAGGATAGGCTCCGGGTACCCGCGGCCCTAGTAAGGACTAAGCGGTTACAGAGAATGAATGAATGAAAGAATGGAGGCAAATAATGACTTAGGCATGTAGTTTGCACAATTATAAATGGTAGGGCATCCGTCTCTGTTACTTCTTACCTACATTAGACTTGTAGTTCCGGTGCAAAATCGAGATATAAACCTTCGATGTGTCTTTTGAAATGGACTGAACTTGTAATAAAAGGGAAATTGTAGTGCACAGTTAGTGAACTTGAGCAGATGGATTTGATCGTGACTCAGTGGCTCTCACTTTACAGCCTCATTATGTAAATTGAAGAAAAGCTACAGAGCACACAGACAGGGCCCTCCACTGGAGCAATACAATCCTCTTTTGTCCTTTTAAATGTTATAATTAGCCAGACAAGCACGAGGCATCCCATCCTGGGCTGTTATCTTGTCCCCTATCGTGGGAAGGGGTGTTAAAAACCAGGTGCGGTTGTTTGTAATGAATACATCTGCTTGGCTGGCCAGATCCAGTGGCGTGGCTAACATGATGCTGGCTAACATGAGATGCCGTATGCAACCAAACACAGGCCACAGCCGACAGCCACTCTTCTCTGCTTGCATACCAGGAGTTTAAAACCCAAATCATATCAGCGGCCCAACAACATGACTCTCTCGCCTCTGTCTCACCTCTAGACATGTTATGTGTGTGTGCACAACACAGTTTTCCATATCGCAGACAGAGAAACGCTGACCTGAGTCACTACAAAGACAGAACATAGACAGTTTTTCTGTAAATTAGGGTACAACATAGTTACAAAATTAACAAAACAGCATTTAGCTTCAGTTGCCATGGTCAGTTTGTTATGAAAAAGTATTTTTATAATATCCTATTTATTTATTTATTTATTTATTTATTTAATTAGTTACTTACATAAAGACTTTCATTTACAGTTATGTTCTGTATTAAAAACTTTTTTGCAAAACAAAGCTGTACCACCGTAACTTTTCATCAAATTCAAATCAGAATAAGATATCCCCTCTTTGTCTTATAAGCACAAAAATGGCATTGATTGAGGGTTTAGAAACCATTCTTTCAACAACATTTCTCTGCTTGTTTTAATGAGAAACCAGGGGGCAATAATTAAAGAGCCCATATTCTACATTTTTCTTATAGTTTATGAGGAGGTTTATGACATTTGTGTGGTGTGTAGCAAAACCCAGTCATACTGTAATTCATTTTCACATTACCATTTTCTAACCTCTGTTTATCCATTTAATTAAACAAACTACATTCAAAATACATTCAAGGATGTTTCCTATAGTGACAGAGTGCAGAGTGGCTGTATGGACGGCAGAGTAAAGAATCTGTTTGACCCTTTAACACTGCATACTTACTACATTTAACTCTTTGAAGACAATTTGATTTTTCATGAGATGGGCCCTTTAATAAAATAAAATATAGCAAGCTTTTGTTACCAGCAACTGAAACTTCTAAAGGTGAAATTCATTTGTCTGAGATGTTTTATAAAAGTACAGTATGCACCAGACATGCAAACACACACACACACACACACACACATCATGCACAAACACACCATACACACACATTCATTTGGATGCAGAGCTGCCAAAGCACACATATTCAGTTGCTGAATGATGCCGCTTATATGTGTACGTCAACCCCAGACCTAACCTGACAAATCTTGGAGCGTTGCTGCAGCAGCATGCATGTCACATGAAACATTCATTTATGAGTTGCACTGCAGAAATGCATAAATTCATAGCTATTACTCCCTTCCCTGTGTCAGCCGGGGCTTAAGCAGACGCACCTCAGGTCCTCTGTGATGATGCGGGCTGTGTTAGTTAGCAGCCCCTTCCTACTGTATCGGAGAGGGGATTGACATTGGCCTCTGTAAAGTTAACCTAGGACACATGTGGCTCTGTCAAGCAGCTGTCCAAATCAATTTTGCGGTTGTAAGGTACACACGTGTCCGGGACACACTCTGTTCCAGACGGTACCCCTCTGTCCTCGTCCCAGGGGTGACCAGGGTGGGGCTTTGCTCTTGACTGCTCTCAAAATGCACATGAGCACACACCCACACACAGTGAGCAATTTTATATGCTCCATGCAATGACAGCCCAAGTTAGTGTGTTAAACTGAGTTTGGTGCAAAATATAATTTACAAATATTATCAACTGAACAAAAATTCAGGCTTAGTGATGCCTGCTACTTTTTATTTTCAGCTATGTGACACAGCTTTGCCTATTTATAGATAACATTGTCCAAATGGCATAGATACAGAAAGGTGTTTTAGGTTGGGAACCCAAGGATGTTAAGCATTTGTACATCATAATTTACATCAAACAGAGCATCATGACCATGTTCTATAATGCAGACTGAGACAGTAATATATTTGCATAAAAAGTGACACATCAAACCACCGACGTACACCCCGCTATCTTTGCTATTTTGTTCTGTGACCAACCAGATTGTTGTGGCACGGCAGGAAATTTAATGATTGAAAAATAATAATAAATAAAAATATGCATTCAAAGCATGAGACACTATTGCATTACATACTTTTTTTAAATGTATAGCAATTTTAGGCTGCTTTGTGGTGCAGCTTTGCACACACTTTCCCTCTTTGCACCTCAACCTGCTTGTGTTTAATCAATGCAACAACCATAAAAAAAGCACACACAGGTGTGTATAATGCTCAGATTGTAGGAAGTTTAGTTATTTTATTGCTTTAATTACTTCTTGCAGTCGCAGTTAAACACCTCTACTTCTTGATACCTTGCAATTCACAATGCCTGATGATTTAATTGTACAGTTGAAATGGTGTTAACTGGTGGCAATAAGCTTAAATTCCTTACATTAGCCTCATAACTGAAGGAGTTTATTAGTCAAGTAACTACATTCGAAGTAAGGCAAGAAAATGTTTTTCGCCAAACCATTATTAAGCATGTTTTTCTGAGGCAGCAGTCTGACCAGCTTGAAAAGTGTAGTTTTCATCTACTAAATGTTTATTTTTCCAAAAAGTTGAGGAAGGTATAGGGAAGTGTT
This sequence comes from Brycinus macrolepidotus, assembly GCA_037974445.1. Taxonomy (NCBI): domain Eukaryota; kingdom Metazoa; phylum Chordata; class Actinopteri; order Characiformes; family Alestidae; genus Brycinus; species Brycinus macrolepidotus. Next base: position 19,314,744 of record JBBPCZ010000007.1, on the reverse strand, counting down.
ACTTT